>CAJNDS010002068.1:871483-1058983 GCA_905221605.1 Symbiodinium natans | reverse complement strand
ACCCGAGGCTCGGGGGGCCTTTTGAGAGGTTCTGGCAGCCACTGCGAGCAAACGGCCTGCCTGCACCCCCTCACAGCCCCCCTCTGCACCGGGAATCCAAGCCGCCACGAGCAGGGGAACCACGCTCAGAGGCAAAGGGTTACGGTTTGGGGTTATGCTTTAGCTACGGGTGGTCTGGGTGCCGGCCATCCTTAGACGAGTACTGACGTTGTCGTAAAAAAGGCCGACGTCCGTTGGCCTGTCCAGGACAGACGGTGAGGCTTGACCCTCACCTTTCCGTTTCTCTTTTCGCTTGGGCGCTCGGGCTGTAAGGCCCTCGGCCGAGCGTTCGGGGTCTGTCGCTCGACGGAAGCGACCCCTCACTAAGTTTAGGGTTTAGGGTTTAGGGTTTAGGGTTTAGGGTTTAGGGTTTAGGGTTTAGGGTTTAGGGTTTAGGGTTTAGGGTTTAGGGTTTAGGGTTTTGGATTCGGAACGCCACGGCGAACGCCACGTCGGCGCGCGTCCTGTGGATTTCCCGCATAGCTTGACAGATTCGCAACGCAGCGGAGAACGCACGGCGGCGCGCGTCCTGTGGAGTTCCCCCTTATTAGCTTGACGGATTCGGAACGCCACGCCACGGGGAACGCCACGGCGGCGCGCGTCCTGTGGAGTTCCCCCTTAGCTTCACGGATTCGGAACGCAGCGGAACGCCACGGCGGCGCGCGTCGGAACGCCGCGGAACGCCACGGCGGCTCTGTGGAGTTCCTCTTTAGCTTGACAGATTCGGAACGCCGCGGCACGCCAATTCGGAACGCCGCGCAGCGCCACGGCGGCACGCATCCTGTGGAATTCCCCCTTAGCTTGACGGATTCGGAACACTCGGAACGCCGCGTCGGCGCGCATCCTGTGGAATTCCCCCTTAGCTTGACGGATTCGGAACGCTACGGAACGCCGCGTCGGTGCGCGTCCTGTGGACTTCCCCCTTAACAGCACGCGTTACGCCACTCGCGAACGCTTGCGGACGCTTGCGGACGCTTGCGAACGCTTTGCGGACGCTTTGCGGACGCTTTGCGGACGCTTTGCGGACGCTTTGCGGACACAGCGCAACGACGTTTGGTAACCTCCCAGCCCAACTTTAAAACGGGAACCCTTCTGCGGAGCATTCGGGAAAAAGCGTCCCAAAACCCAGGGGGCGCAACCGCACTTGGAAAGTCAGGGGTCTTAAAAAAGCAGTACCCTGAAGCCGAAACACAAAACCCAAAACCCAAAACACTAAACCCTAAGCCCTAAATCCTAAATCCGAAACCCTAAACCCTAAACCCTAAACCCTAAACCCTAAACCCTAAACCCTAAACCCTAAACCCTAAGCCCTAAACCCTAAACCCTACACCCTAAACCCTAAACCCTACCCACACTTACTAAGTCCATTGATTTCTTTCTTTGTCTTCGCCCGAAGTCATCCTTTCGGCTTCCGCAGGATCAGACCATAGTCCTCACCTCGCATCGTGACATGTTTGCTTTTGGGGTTTAGGGTTTAGGGTTTAGGGTTTAGGGTTTAGGGTTTAGGGTTGAGGGTTTAGGGTTTAGGGTTTAGGGTTTAGGGTTTAGGGTTTAGGATTTAGGGTTTAGGGTTTAGGGTTTAGGGTTGAGTCCAACCTAAACCCTAAACCGTACAGTACACCCTAAACCCTAAACCTAACCCTAAACCCTGACTCTATTGGGTTTTGCGGCCTTGGAGGGGAAGGGGAGGGTTTAGGGTTTCGGCTTAAGGGTTTAGGGTTTAGGTCTTACGCTTGTTGGTCCACTCAGGTCTCGAGTCAGCTATAAGCTCCTAACCCGACTGCTGGGTTCAGGGGTTGTAAGGTTTAGGGCCCGGGGAGATCCTCTGATCTCAGCCCTAAACCCTAAACCCTAAGCCCTAAATCCTAAACCCTAAACCCTAAATCCTAAACCCTAAGGAACCTTTTGTCAAGAGAATTCGCCCACCCCCTGGCTGTTCAGACATGGAAGTGTGGTCGCTTCGGCTCAGGCTCCCCATTCAAACAGAGGTAAAAACGTGCTGTTCATGGGGTCTGAAAATCGGGGTACCCTTTTTGGGGATTCCGAGAATAAGGATTGTAGTCTTTGGGGGTACACCAGGGGGTACCCTCCACCCCCCCCCCCCCATTTTGGCAACTACCCATACCCCTTTAGCTAAAATACATCCTCAACCCGAAGACCGAAAACCCTTTGCAACCCTAAACCCTCAACCTCACATCCTAAACCCCAAACTCTTAGGGTCCCGCCCAGGGGACCTCTTATATACCCAGATTATCTGCCCCATACAACCCACAGTGCGTGTTTACTACGTATGTTTCTTGCGTGATACCTTGCACGCGAGCTCGATGCTTAGCATCCTCTAGAACCAAAAACAGATCTAACCCTAAGGGCCCATGAGGGACCATATGAAGGGCCCATATTTAACTACCCTTAGACAAACCGTTTGCCCCGAAGACTCCACTGTCCCTTGGCTTAGGGTTTAGGGTTTAGGGTCTAGGGTTTAGGGTTTTGGGTATTCCCTGACTTTGTCATAGGGATCCTAGTTTGACTTTACGGAATATGCTCGTGGACCCGATGCGGAGGTTGATCCAAACTCTGCAAAATATAGAGCCTCACCCTTAAACCCTAAACCCTAAACCCTAAACCCTAAGCCCGGGGTGTTCCCCCCTGGAGCTGGGGTTTGGCAGTCCATTGTTTCGGCTTTGGGCTTTGGGGGCTCATTTGGTTCTGCATGGGGACCGGAGCCCAAAAAATCTGAAGAGCACAAAACCTGAACCCTAACACCTCAACCCGCAACCCTGAACCCTGAACCCTAAACCCTACCCCCACGTAAACCCTTCCTAAACCCCCCTAAAATCGCGTGCCAAGGCTCCGAAGGTGTGGCCCTTGCGGAGGCTGGCGCTCGCGGCAACGCGCGCACGGAGGCGGTCTAGGTGCCTGCGATCCAAATGGGGGTTTCCGAAATTAGGGGTACCGTGTTGGGGTCCTCATTGTGAGGGAATCCTACTACTTGGGGGTTTATGTTAGGGGTCCCTGATTCTTGTAAACCCCCAAATCAACAGAGGGTTTAGGTTCTGACTGGCAAACCCGCAGTGCAGGGAAATTTCGGGTTGAAGCTTCAGGGAAAAGGGGACACATGCCGTTCCATACGTGTTCAAGTAACATTGATGGACAACTCGGGTTGACAGTTGAGGGTATCCGTAAACCGCAACCCTGAACCATTGCCCTAAAGCTCGGACATCAACCTAAGGTCGATAAGAACTCAGAAACCCCAATACCCCTTGCTTGATGGTCTGGGGGTTTAGGGTTTAGGGTTTAGGGTTTAGGGTTTAGGGTTTAGGGTTTAGGGTTTAGGGTTTAGGGTTTAGGGTTTAGGGTTTAGGGTTTAGGGTTTAGGGTTTAGGGCCAAAGGCCCTCCTCAAGCCCTGCGAGGCCTCGACAGCTGGTTTCGGAGCTCCAGATCTGGCACGCGTTCCAACTCCTGCTTGCTGCGAAGGAGTTTAGGGTTTAGGGTTTAGGGTTTAGGGTTTAGGGTTTAGGGTTTAGGGTTTAGGGTTTAGGGTTTAGGGTTTAGGGTTTAGGGTTTAAGGTTTAAGTCTTAGGTTTAGGGTTTAGGGTTTAGGGGCTTAGGGCTTCGAAAGCTGGAATTAGATTGCCATACTTGCTATGGTAGCTCAGTTTCTGCTAGTTCACGTTCGCAACGCCCCAAGCCCGAAGCCCTGGGAAACTTGGCGCAAGCCCTAAACCCTAAACCCTAAGCCCCTCACCCTAAACAAAGTCTGCTCTGGGTTCGTGGGGTCAGGGTTTCGGGCTTTGGGCAGAGAGGTGGGACACGAGCCCTCAAAAACCGAGAGATTCAGGGTCTTAGGGTTTAGGGTTTAGGGCTAAGGGTTTAAGGGTTTAGGGTTTAGGGCTAAGGGTTCAGGGTTTAGGGTTTAGGGTTTAGGGTTTAGGGTTTAGGGTTTAGGGTTTAGGGTTTAGAGTTTAGGGACTCCGGGCCTCCTCCGCCCAGGCGAGGTTCCTCTCCACCTGGGAGGAATGGACCAAGCGAACCCCCACAAAAATTGGGATCAAATGTCGGGTTTAGGGTTTAGGGTTTGGGTTGTGGGTGTTGAGCTTAGGGACCCCTAGTTGGAGGTTCATGGTACTTACTAACCACTTATAACTGGGCTTATATAACCCTACTTATATTTGGGATAACCCCTACAAGGCCCTTTAGGGGTTCATGGCACTTAGTAACCAATTACAACTGTACTTATAACCCCACTTATAATACCCCTAAAGGGCCTTATAAGGGTTATCCCAATGATAAGTAGGGTTATAAGCCCAGTTATAAGTGGTGAGTAAGTGCCATGAACCTCCAAGTAGGGTTTTGGGTTTGGGTTGTGGGTGTTGAGCTCAGGGACCCCCTACAGGACGACCACCCCCTTCTGAAGCTATAGTAAACATTTTACGGTTCATTTCAGCCCTACATTTGTTGTTTAGGGTTCATTCGGTCCCCCACAAGGACTGTCTCCTTTTGGGAGCACCGAGGGTCTTCTTCGGGAGTCTCTTCAGTTTCGCCATGCGTTGAGCCCAGTCCGAGCTTCGTGACGAACTCTGCCGTTGTCATACCACCACAAAGCAAGGAGAGACCTCGTACTTGGAGGTTCTTGGGTAGTTTGACGTAGGGCTATGTAATAACTATGGTAGCCATGCTTATAGCCTCAAAATCCTACAACTAGACCCGGGAGTAACCTAGGAATACAAGGTACCCTTTTGGGTTTTAAGAGGATTATAAGGGAACCCCGAACCCTAAAAAAAGGAAAAAAGTGCCTACTCCCGGTCCTAGACAACTAACTACCCATGAACCTCCAAGTAGGCTTTGGGCTTTCAGGCTTGAATTAGGCTTCGGGCGTAGGGCTCAGCCGAAGTGCCAGCGGCCCGACAAACTGGACCTGTGCAACATCTGAAAACCACGCAACAACCCTAAACAACAACACCAAGGGTTTGGGATTCAGGGTTTTGGGGTTTAGGGTTTAGGGCTTAGGGTTTAGGGTTTCGGGTTTAGGGTCTGAACCCGAATCCCACCCCGAAGAGTCCGCCCCACCTTCTCCAAGTCCAGACGCCGGGGAAAGCGGCGCCCTCCCTCCAGTTGCAATCCCTGGCCGAGGTTTAGGGTTAGGGCTTAGGGTCTAAACCCTAAACCCTGAAGTGCAAGCCCTGAAGTGCAAACCCTAAACCCTAAACCCTAAGCAACTGAACTGCAAACCCTAAACCCAAAACCCAAAACCCTTGTCAGGGGCTTCAGGGCTTACGACGGCTTCAAAAGCCTCTGCGGTTTGTAGGGTTCCCTCCTCTCAGGTTGCTGGCAGCCAGGGTTTAGGGCTTAGGGCTAAGAGATCAGGGCTTAGGTTTTTAGTGTTTAGGGTTTAGGCCCTCCCCAACACAAATCCCTGGAAGCTTTCGCTGCCATGCGGGCGCAGCACGCCAGAGAAACTTCTCGCTCTGAGGTCCCACAACGCCGGGATGATCGATCCCGTCGTGTCAAAGCTGGGCTCCGTTGAAGGGGTTGAGGCTTTTCGGCACATACAGCAGACCGGAAAGACGGCTTGGATTACCCTGCGAAGTGGAAAACCCCACGTTCTCAACGTACCTTTCCGCTGCGGTGCTGTTCCACAAAATGGAAGGACCCTAACCTCGAAACTGGTTAGGGCCAGGGTTTAGAGGTGAGGGATACAAAGTGAAAGAGATCCCTAAACTCGAAGCCCTAACCTCCGAACCCGAGAGTCCAGACCCTACTAAGCCCTAGACCACCAAAGCCTGAGTAGCCCAGTAACCTAACTACTAAGACGAGGCCCTAAACCTTCTTGGGGTAATGCTAGTTGCTGAGTACCCCGGGCCAAAAAAGGCTAAACTTTTCTAATATGGTAGGAGTATAGAGACCCCAAAAGGTTGAAGGTTCCCTCCTCAGCCCTAAACCCTAAACCCTAAACCCTAAACCCTAAACCTTAAACCCAGAACCTAAAAAGGGCAAAAAGAGCGCCACCGGGGTGCCAAGAAGCCCTAAACCCGACGCCCCGTGAGCCCCCGCGCCCACAACCCCTGGTCTTGACACTTCATGTGGGTTTAGGGTTTAGGGCTGGGGGTTAGGGCACCCTAAGCCCGAAGCCCTAAACCCTAAACCCTAGCCCTAAACCCTAGCCCTAAACCCTAGCCCTAAACCCTAAACCCACCAAAGCCCCGGTGGCGGCACCTGCTGCCAGAGCTGCTCTGCCACCCATCGCCGTGGCATCTCCCTGTCAGCTTGTGGGCTCACGGGATTACCGAAATAGGTTACGGTTTAGGGTTTAGGGTTTAGGGTTTAGGGTCTAGGGTCTAAGGTTTAGGGTTTAGGGTTTAGGGTTTAGGGTTTATAGGGTTTATAGGGTTTATAGGGTTTATAGGGTTTATAGGGTTTATAGGGTTTATAGGGTTTATAGGGTTTATAGGGTTTATAGGGTTTATAGGGTTTATAGGGTTTATAGGGCTTATAGGGTTTATAGGGTTTATAGGGTTTAGGGTTTAGGGTTTAGGGTTTACGGTTTATGGCTTAGGGCTTAGGGCTTAGGGCTTAGGGCTTAGGGGTTAGGGTTTAGGGTTCAGGGTTCAGGGTTCAGGGTTCAGGGTTTAGGGTTTAGGGTTTAGGGTTTAGGGTTTAGGGTGTGTCAGGGGAGGGCGCACGCTCGGGTGTGAAACTCCCCGGGCCGCGCGCTCGCATTGCCCGTCAACCCACCCCGCCACCCAAACTATACTCTATTAGGGTTTATAGGGTTTATGGAATTTACTTTCTTGTGCTCTGATGCTTGCTTTGATGTTTTAAAGTTGCGCTGTTAGGGTTTAAGCTGGGGTTGGGGGTAGCCTCGGCCCTTTTCGGGCCTTCGGCGTGTCAGGGCCCGTAGAGGCCCTTATTTATTTGAAGGTCAGGGAAACCCTTTGTGTCTGCTCCTGGATTCCCCTTCTTTAAGGGCCTCAATTAAGCATCGATTTCACTACCAAGAAATCGCATTTTTCATTGCGGGTACGGGCATCCTGGGGTCCCCCTTCTTTTAGGGGGCCTTTTGAAGCCTTTTGAAGCATTTTGGTGGCTCTTGGGGTGTCAGGGAACCAATTAATGAGTTTTTCGCCAATGAGTATTTCAATCGCTAGGGTTTAAGCTCGGGTTCGGGGTAGCCTCGGCCCTTTTCGGGCCTTCGGCAAGTTAGGGCCGTAGAGGCCCTTATTTGCTTGAAGGCCTTCGCAGTGTTTTGCGGTGTTAGGGTTTAAGCTGGGGTTCGGGGTAGCCTCGGCCCTTTTCGGGCCTTCGGCACGTTAGGGCCCGTAGAGGCCCTTATCTGCTTGAAGGCCGTCGTAGGGTTTTGCGGTGTTAGGGTTTAGGCTGGGGTTCAGGGTAGCCTCGGTCCTTTGCGGGCCTTCGGCACGTCAGGGCCCGTAGAGGTCCTTGCTGATTTATCGATTTCAGTACTAAAAAAGAACATTTTTCATTGCGGGCAGGTGCCTAGAAACAATGTTCTCAATATTCAAAAATCGCATTTTTCATTGTGGGCACGGACAAATCTTGTGGTCCCCCTTCTTTTAGTGGGCCTTTTGAAGTTTTTGAAGCCTTTTGGTGGCTCTTGGCACCTCTTGGGGGCTTCCTGGGCCTGCGATTCCCTGCAAGGGCGTTGGTGTGGGGGGCCCAGTTGGGGGGGCCCTTTGCAGGGTGTGTCGGTGCGACACCCTTGGCCCGGCCCTGGCCCTTGGCCTGGGGAGCCCTTGGCCTGGGGGCCCTTGGCGAGGGGGGCCCTTGGCCCGGGCGGCCTTGGCCCGGGGGGGCCTTGGCCCGAAGGGCCTTGGCCCTTGGTGTGGGGCGCCCTTGGTCGCTTTTGGTTGGGGGGCCCCTTGGTCCTTGGTCCTTGGCCCCCCGAGGGCCCGGAGGCCGGGCCCTTGGGGCTTTTGGCGGGGAGCCCTTGATCCCGGCATGTCTTGAAAAAATCACGAAAGCCTGCCTGGACCCCTCGCCAGCCTCCTGGTCCAGGAATCCAGCTACCAGGGGCCAGGGGGCCCCCGGCAAGGGGGGGGGGGGCCCCCAAACCCTGAACCCAAAACCCTGAACCGACCTCCAGAGGCAAAGGGTTACGATTTGGGGTTATACTTTAGCTACGCTAAAGGTGGTCTGGGTGCCGGCCATCCCTTAGCCGAGTACTGACGTTGTCGTAAAAAAGGCCGATGTCCGTTGGCCTGTCCAGGACAGACGGTGAGGCTTAACCCTCACCTTTCCGTTTCTCTTTTCGCTTTGGCGCTCAGCCTGTAAGGCCCTCGGCCGAGCGTTCGGGGTCTGTCGCTCGACGGAAGCGACCCCTCACTTAGTTTAGGGTTTAGTAACTTAGGATTTTGGGTGTAGGGATCTAAGTGCACATACACTCACCAACCACTGACTCTTCCCTTTTTGAAGGATATAAGGGGTGGGGGAGTTCTCTCATTTGGGTCCCCTTTTTGGGGGTCCTTTTTTACAAGGCTTATAGGGACCAACATTAGGGTTTGGGGTTTAGGGCTTAGGGTCCCTAAACCCTAAACCCTGAACGTATCAAGTGTAGGCGCAGGGTTTAGGGGGTGCTGGAACGACCTGCGCAGAAATCATGAACCCAAAGGTGTTGCCAGCGTAGGCCAAGGAAAAGACGTTTAGGGTTTAGGGTTCAGGGTTTTAGGGTTTAGGCGTTGCGGTCTTCTTCAACCGGGTCCCCTTGTCGAGGTCGGCCTTTTCATCATTTTACTAGTCAAATTCCTGGGCGAGGGTAAGTGTAGGGCCAGGGAGCACAGGACCCGAAACCCTCAACCCTCAACCCTGAACCCTGAACCCTAAACCCCTAAACCCTAAACCCTAAACCCTGATGAACTCGGCGGCGTTGAACTTCGCACTTTGCTTCAGCCCCGACGAAAACTACGGGAGGTGGTCTATCGAGCCTCAAACACGTGGGGTCGCCCTAACAAAGAATCCCTAAACCCTAAACCCTTGGCAGCTTAGCATGAAACTCTAGACCCTACGCCAGAACAAAGTATCCCTCAGAAGCCCGAAACCCTCGAGAGCGTGCTCTTTGGGATGAGCCTCAGTTCCAAACGCCCGCAGAGCCCCAAAGCCAAAGCCGAAAGCCCTCCAACAGTCCCAACAGTCCTGAACCCCGCTACGTTCTTGGGATAGTTACATAGTCCCTTTAGTAGGGGCCCGTTAGAAGGGGACCCCTGATATACCCTATAAACAACACATGGCCCATACTTCAGAACCCTCAAAGGAGGTAAGGTGATAAAGGAGTCCCGAACTCTACATCAACAACCTATGGTTCAGGGCGTAGGGTTTCGGGATGACCCACAGAGCCCAACACCCTTTAAAAAAGGAACCTTCCTCAAACCATATTCATATTGGGATCCTGAGTATGACTAAAGGTATATTCCTTAACTAAGGGGTATTGGGCTCCTGAGGGAACTCTAAACCCTAAACCCTAAACCCTAAACCCTAAACCCTAAACCCTAAACCCTAAACCCTAAACC
This sequence comes from Symbiodinium natans, assembly GCA_905221605.1. Classification (NCBI taxonomy): domain Eukaryota; class Dinophyceae; order Suessiales; family Symbiodiniaceae; genus Symbiodinium; species Symbiodinium natans. Next base: position 1,049,422 of record CAJNDS010002068.1, on the reverse strand, counting down.
CTAAACCCTAGACCCTAGACCCTAAACCCGAAACGGTAGGGATTGGAGTTCGAACCCAAAACCCTCATCGCCTGTAGGGGCGCTTTCGGCCGAGGAGGATCACCGAATCCCTGGCGCGGTAACTCCAAGGCTTTGAAAGCTGAGTCTGAGGTTACTTAGGATTTAGGTTTAGGTTTTAGGGTTTAGGGTTTAGGGTAGTTCAGGGTTCAGGGTTCAGAGGTTGTTTGTCTGCGCCAAGCAGAGACAAGTCAAGGCTTCAAGCCGAAACTCCATCACTTCCAAACCCCCAGCCACATTGGGCTTGAGGCATACCCGGAGCTGAACCCTCAGCCCCTAGACCCAAGAGTAATCTGGGTTTAGGGGTTAGGGTTTAGGGGTTAGGGTTTAGGCTTTAGGGTCTAGGGTTTAGGGTTTAGGGTCCAAAGACTACCGCAACCTAGGAATGAAAACGGTACTCTTTTTGGTTTAAAGGGGCATACAATGGAGCCTGAACCCTAAAAAGGGGCAATATGGGCCTGCTCTGGGTCCTAGACCGCCTAGACCCTCAACCCCAAACCCTAAGACCTCAACCGTAAACTCTAAACCACAGTATGTGCCTTCATGAACGAGTGTTGGGCTCTCCTGGTGTGCAATGTGCCATCCAGCAGTTCAGCAGAACCGCTTAGATTTAGACTGTTGAAAACAATCAGTCTGCGCATGCCTGCGGCATGAAAGGAGACGAGAGCTTGGCGGGGTTTAGGGTTTAGAGTCTAGGGTTTAGGATATAGGGCTGAGGCATTTAGGGATTGAGGAAGTCAGGGCTTGCGGGAGCCCCAATACCCTGGGACGAAAAAGGGGGGGGGATGATATGTCAGATTGGTGCAAGCAGCACTTCCTCATAGCGGGGGCTGCGCCTGCATCCTCGCCAGGCGTGCGCAAGAAGGGCGAAGGCGGCCAAAGTGAGGAGCAGGCCAGGCAATGCGAGCTCCAGGAGCCTTTCCGACGATCTTGGAGGCGAAAAGTTGAGCACGTTCTCCGGGATTTCATCGTCCTGGATGAGGGAATACTTCAAGCACTGTGCGAAGTCGAGCTTGGCCTTCTTGCTCAGCAGCGCGTAGTCGAGGTGATTGAGGTTCTCACACCAGAGCCTATACTGAACTTGGAACCGTGGGCAAAAAATAAAATTCTAGGTGTTTCTTAGGAACTCAAGTACCCAAAACTTGAGAAAAATTATATGTGTATATATATATACATATACATATATATATATATATATATCCCCAAGGAGCTTAGGATGAGCGCAAAGCTTGTCGGGAGTCAGCTCAAAACCGGGGTCGCATGACACACAGATCTCGCCGCTGGTGCCGTTGCCCGTGAGGCAGTCGAACTCAGGTTCGGCGGCTGTTCCGTTCTCCTTACTTCTCCAAGAACCAAGGGAGACAAAAGGTCAAACTTCTATTCCTGCTAAAAAAGGAAACCAGAAAGCTTCAAACTTCAACTGCTAAACCCTAAACTCTACACCCTAAACCCTCAAACCCCAAACCCCAAAACCCTGAACCCTAAAGCTAGGCAAGTCTCACAGGTTGGCTCGGCTACGCAGCCCAGGTCGTTGCTGGTTGCCACAAATCCCGCCGAACAAGGGGGTCCTTCGAAGGCATCTGCACCAGCGAACATGTTAAATGAAGTCACCACGCCTTGGTTCAGGGTTTAGGGTTTAGGGTTTAGGGTTTAGGGTTTAGGGTTTAGGGTTTAGGGTTTAGGGTTTAGGGTTTAGGGTTTAGGGTTTAGGGTTTAGGGCTGGCGGATCGGCTCGGAGGTTCCTAGGTAGTTGTAAGAAGTGCTTTTCTTTTATTCTATTATGGTAACTCTGCTGATAACCCAATTTAGAGCACTTCTCAGCCCTACTTATTCAACGGCGGGGGCCCGACAAAAACTGTAGGCTTTAGGGCTTGGGGTTTGGGGCTTAGGGCTTCGGGGTTTAGAGTTTTTGTAGTCCTTCTTTTCATGGGCCCCCTGGCTGTTAATAAGAAATGAGGGAATTAGGGCTCTAGATATACCCTTTAAGGGATGATTAAAGGGTACCTCATGCCCTCATTCCCTCAGTCCCTCATTCCCTACCAAGAACCAGCCAGTCTTGGTAGCCCAGGAACCGTATTATGATAAGGGTACCCTTTTTGGGGTTGGTTAGTTTATGCGGGAAGCTTGAACCCAACAAAAAGGAAACAACCTAAACCCTATACCCTAAACCCCAAACCCTAAGCCCTAAACCCTAAACCCTAAACCCTAAACCCTAAACCACTGGGCTACCAAGCAGTTGGGACTCTTGTCAAGCCAAGTAGCTTCCCGTGTCCCAGCAACCCAAAAACTGGTTGAACACTTTGGCGTTTTGGAACATGAAGCCTGGGTTGGACTGAAAAGAAAATAGGGTTTAGGGTTAAGGGTTTGGGGTTTAGGGTTTAGGGTAACCACTCTGGAAAGAATCCTAAAATTACGATCCTCTTCAACCCAATACTCGGAGGTTTGTTTGTGGAGTAAGTCGGGTTGTAAGTATCTTCAATAGGGTGATATGCTTTTAGGGTATAGTTATAACCCTAGCTCTAACCTCATAACTACCCATGAACCTCCAAGTAAAAATACGATTCTCTCACAAAGCCAATGAGGGAAAGCATGCCAGATCCCAAGCGCCTAGCTCAAGGGATTAAGTAAGACTCGTGCCCCCTAAAAGGTTCCCCCATAAGCCCTAAACCCTAAACCCTAAACCCTAAACCCTAAACCCTAAACCCCAAACCCTAAACCCTAAACCCTAAACCCTAAACCCTAAACCCTAAACCCTAAACCCTAAACCCTAAAACCCTAAAACCCTAAACCCTAAACCCTAAACCCTACTGTAAGAGATGCCTAGCAGCTCATGGAGGTGACTCGGGATGTATCCCACAAGCCGATTGGCTGGTTGAAGGCCGTGGCCCCGTCAAACATCAGCTCCATGGTGGTGACACGGGACGTGTCCTTGAAACCCTAAACCCTAAACCCTAAAGAAGGGGGGGGGGTTTGCAACTACGGGCCTTTTTTTTTTGTTTTTGGGGGGGGGGGGGGGGGGTTTAGGGTTTAGATTTAGGGTTTAGGGTTTAGGGAAGCTCTTTTGACTTAGTAAGTCTACTTCGCATCCCCTCGAAACCCTGTTCTCATCCCCATAACCCACCTTATACTAACCTTGCCTACTAAGTCAAGAGGGCTTCCAAGCGGGCCGCGCTTAAGACCCTCCGAGAAAAGACTCTTCAGCTACGATCCTCTTCAACTCCTCCCCCCCAAAAAAAGGCGTGGAGAAATATGTGTGTGCATACAAACTTGTTATTTATGTACATGATCCTCTTAAACTCCACCCAACAAAGCGAAAAATGTATAACCCTAAACCCTAAACCCTAAACCCTAAACCCAAAACCCTAAACACAAAAAAAAGGATCCCAAGGGCCAAACCCAGTGTCCCAAGAGCCGATGGGCTGGTTGAAAGTCTGCGAAAATCGGAACATGTTTTGCCTCTACTGGACTTGGAACCTTAGGGTTTAGGGTTTAGGGTTTAGGGTTTAGGGTTTAGGGTTTAGGGTTTACGGTTTACGGTTTAGGGTTTACGGTTTAGGGTTTAAAGTACCCAAACATGTTTTTTAAAAAAAGCATTCCCAAGTACCCCTAAGGAGCATATTGGTGACGCTGGATGTATTCCAGTCTCCAATGGGCCTCGGTGAGGATTTAGGGTTTAGGGTGTAGGGTGTAGGGTTTAGGGTTTAGGGTTTAGGTTTGCGGCCTAAGGTTTAGGGTCTGGTCCTCTCAAACCCAACAAGAGAGAAAAGGAAAGTCTCCCTTAAGGGCCCACACCAGGGGGCTGGTCGAACGATGAGCCGCTGAACATTCCCTCCATGGTCGTCACGCTTGAGGTGTCCCACAAATTCAAGGGTTGGTTGAAGCTGCTGATAGTCGACGCAGCAAACATCAGCTTCATGTTGGTAACTTTTGACACGTCCCAGGACTCGATGGACTGGTTGAAGGCGAGAGCCGTGGCGAACATGCTGTTCATGTCTGTTACACTGCCCTGGGGTGGCCAATGGAACCCTCTGACACATATTCTTGAACAAGGTCCCCCAAGGAGCCCAATACCCCTTAATTAAGGAAAGTACCTCAAAGCATATAGGGGCTTAGTATGATGTAAGGTATATTCCGCAATTACTAAACTCCCCTTAGAACCTTCAGAATAAATATGTTTAATATCCTCTTGGGTTTTATATGAACAAAATACAAAATAATTCCCAAGGGGAATATAGATTAAGGGGTGTTGGTCTCTTCGGTTCCCTTTCAACCCACACATGCCGGCGGAGACCCCAAACAGTGTAAGACCACCTTTGAAGTAGTCCAAAGGCCCCCTGGGAACATTCCAGGAGCTTGCCATAAGAGCAAGAGAAGACCCTAAACCCTAAAGGTTTAGGGATTAGTAGGGTTTAGTAGGGTGTAGTAGGGTTTAGTAGGGTTTAGTAGGGTTTAGTAGGGTTTAGTAGGGGTTAGTAGGGTTAGTAGGGTTTAGTAGGGTTTAGTAAGTAGGGTTTAGTAAGTAGGGTTTAGTAGGGTTTAGTAGGGTTTAGGGTTTTGGGGGTTGGGGTTTTGGGGGTTTGGGCTTTAGGGTTTAGGGTTTAGCGTTTAGGGTTTAGGGTTTGGGGCCCAAAACCCGAAACGCTAAACCCTAAACCCTTAGGAACCCTCCCAAAGGGCTTACTTGGAGGTTCACGGTACTTACGAACCACTTATAACTGGGCTTATAACCCTACTTATTAGTGGGATATCCCCTCTAAGGCCCTTTAGGGGTATTATAAGTAGGGTTATAAGTATAGTTATTGGTTAGTAAGTACCATGAACCTCCAAGTATGGGTTTGCCAAGGCCAAGTGACATGTCAAGTGCGCTCCTGGGACCTAGAAGCGACAGCAGTTGGCTGCTTCTAGGATTTAGGGTTTAGGGTTTATGGTTTAGGGCTTAGGGCTTAGGGCTTAGGGTTTAGGGTTTAGGGTTTAGGGTTTAGGGTTTAGGGTTTAGGGTTTAGGGTTTAGGGTTTAGGGTTTAGGGTTTAGGGATTCACCTAGAGCCACGCGGGCACGCGCAAAAACCTCGAGGGTCATCCCTCGCAGCTTGAGCTGCGCAGTGTTCTTGCACAGGAGACAACGAGCAGACCGAACACAAGCCCCCTACTTGGAGGTTCATGGGACTTAATAACCACTTATAACTGGGCTTATAACCCTACTTATAATGGGGATAACCCGATAAGGCCCGTTAGACGTATTATAAGTAGGGTTATAAGTACAGTTAGAATTGGTTAGTAAGTCCCATGAACCTCCAAGTATCCTTTTCCTGTCGCCCCCCCCCCCCCCCCCCCCCCCCAGCGTGAGAACCCCAAAGTGCCCTCGCACTGATGGGGGGGAACTAGGGAAGTCAACAAAGTCCCATTGAGCTTCCCAGTTGCCGTATCCCAGGAGCCGATGAACTGGTTGAAGACCTTGGCGTCACTAAACCTTGGTTGCTGAGTGCATAAAGCCCCCCCCAAAAAAAGTCTAGAGGGGGATCATCACATCCCAAAAAAAGGTGTAGTAAAGTGCTGCTCACTCAGCTACTAAGGAACATGCCTCGCATGTTGGTCACCTTCGACGTGTCCCAGGAGTCGAGGGGCTGATTGAATGCATGGGCTATGGTGAACATGCCGTTCATCTTCGTCACCTGGGAGGTATTCCAAGAGTCGAGGGGCTGGTTAAAGGACGTTGCGCTTGCGAACATCCCTGTCATGTCTGTCACGCTGGAGGTGTCCCAGGCTCCGATGGGAGAGTTGAAGGACGAGGCAAGCTGGAACATCAGCCGCATGCTCGTGACTTGCGACGTGTCCCAGGCCGAGATGTTCTCGTCGATGTTTGTGAGAGCAAAGAATAGCAAGCCTTAGTTGTCCAGTAACCTGGGGAATTAAAGCTTAACCTTTGGGATTATGATGGGATTATACTACCCCAAAAAAAGGTTAAAGGTTACCTACTCTACTACCAGGAAGCTCATGTCGGTCACCTGAGACACGTTCCAATCGCCGATCTCGCCATACTGCGCCACGAGGGCGGCGTTGCCTGCACCCGAAGGGTTTTAGGGAGACGAGGCATGCTTGTAGGTTCTCTTGGGGTAGTTAGAAGTGGGGTTTTTAAGTACCCTAAACCGGGGTTGCAAGTACAGCGACCATAATTCTAACCCTACAGGTGATAAAATACCCACATGGGGGTTTGCGACAATGAGGGGCCCCAATAATCGACCCCAAATAGAATATTCCCCTTATAATGAGGTCCCCAATAGGGTACCCCAAATATCGTAAACCCCAATAACAATCCCTAAACCCTAACCCTAAACCCTAAACCCCATACCCTAAACCCTAATGAACCTCCAATTAACCTGGCAGCTCTCCGTCTCGAGGCCAGGAGAGGGTTTGGGGCTTTAGGGTTTAGGGTTTCTTGGGGTTTAGGGTTTAGGGTTTAGGGTTTAGGGTTTAGGGTTTAGGGTTTAGGGTTTAGGGTTTAGGGTTTAGGGTGTAGGGTTTAGTTTGGGGTCTAGGGTTTGGGCTTCATCCCCAGAAATCCGCAACCGCCAGCCTGGATCTGAGTTCCAGATCGTGAGTGCCGAGCGTAGCTCGGCGTTGCTGGTGAACGCGTCGGTTCCGCTGCCGGGGATTAACCGCAGCAAGAGCAACAGCCATGGCAAGTCCATGGCTATTAACCTCCGTCTCTCTCTGACTCTCTCCCCTGCGTCGCTCTGCGTCTTTTCGCCCGTGTCTCTGACTCTGTTCTCTCTCTGTCTCTCTCTCTTGACGACGGCTCTGGCCGGAAATGAGGTCCAAAGTCAGGGAACACACACACACACACACACACACACACACTTTAAAAAGTCGTTGTTATAAACTACTATTTGCTCAAGAAGCCCCAAAAAAACAAATCCCTCTATTGCCCTCATAAGGAAGAAGAATATTCATTGTTTTTTTGGAATTTTTTGAGCAATTGGCCTTCATCCACCTCTGAGCTCTGCATGTGACGAAGCCGAACCCCTCTTTTTTAGCAGGGGGTGAATCAGAGATTGCTTTAAGACTAAACCCAAAACCCAAAACCCTAAACCCTGAACCCTGAACCCTGGACCCTGAACCCTAAACCCTAAACCCTAAACCCTAAACCCTATACCCTAAACCCTAAACCCTAAACCCTAGAAGACCTCAAGGGCAAGGGGAGGAAGCCTGAAGCACTGGATGTCCACCGCAAGCTGAGATGTTTCATCGTCCACCTGTAGCTCCTTCTGCAGAAAGTCTCCAGGGTTCCAAGCTTGGGCCCTTAATTGGGGTTTTAGGGTTTAGGGTTTAGGGTTTAGGGTGTAGGGTTTAGGGTTTAGAGTTTAGAGTGTAGGGTTTAGGGTGTGGGCCCTTACTTCCGGCCCGGCACTATATGACCCTTACATACGCTATCGATACTAAGGGCCCATACTTCGGATCCCTGTACTACCACTTGCTTAAGAGCCCCCCCCCCCCCCCCCCAAAAAAAAAAAAAAATAATAATAATGATAATAATAATAATAATATTCTTCCTTACAAGGGCAATATAGGGATTATTGATATTTTCTATTTCCCATAAACCCTAAACCCTAAACCCTAAACCCTAAACCCTAAACCCTAAACCCTAAACCCTAAACCCTAAACCCTGGGGGTTCCAAGCAAACAGTAGTATAATATCAAGAAGGGCAAGGGACCATGCTAAGGGTCCATGGCTCCGACCTTAGGAAGCCTGAAACCCTCAACCCTACATCGGGTTTGGGTAGTTAGGGTTTAGGGTGTTTAGGGTTTTAGGGTATTTAGGGTTTAGGGTTTAGAGTTTAGGGTGTTTAGGGTGTTTGGGGTGTTTGGGGTGTTTAGGGTTTAGGGCTTAGGGTTTAGGGTTTAAAGTTTTGAGGGTAAGGCGCCGCGATGTGTCCACGCTGGGTAGCTTTGCATTTGGTCTGTGGTGGAAAATAGTGGTTCGTGACTCTACTCGCTTTTATTCGGCAGAAGCCTCATAGGTTTGCACGAGGGTATAGGGATTAGGGCTCAAAGACCAAACCTAAGCAGGTATACAAGACCCTAAACCCCAAACCCCAAACCCTAAACCCTGAACCCTAAACCCCAAAGCCCAAACCCTAAACCCCAAACCCCAAACCCCAAACCCCAAACCCTAAACCCTAAACCCTAGACCCTAAACCGTAAACCCTAAACCCTAAACCCAAAACCCAAAACCCAAAACCCCAAACCCTAAACCCTAAACCCCCCCCTTCCCGCCCAGGCCCCCTGGCTCCTCGGGCTCGCGGCCAAGCAAGATCAGAAGGCCTCCGGGCCTCGGCCAGACCGGAAGGAGGCCCAGGAGGCTATCGTCTAGGGTCTAGGGTTTAGGGTTTACGGTTTAGGGTCTAGGGTGGAGGGTTGAGGGTTGAGGATTGAGGGTTTAGGGTTGAGGGTTGAGGGTTGAGGGTTGAGGGTTGAGGGTTTAGGGTGTAGGGGTACCTAGGGAACCTGAGGGAGCCCTGGGGGCTACTGGGGGAGTATCAGGTTCCCTCCCTTAAGAACCCTAAAAAATGGAAGGCCATACACAAATCCAGAAACTAACTCCCGAAGTCCTAAGCTCCAACCCGCAAAACCTTAGCAAATACACCAAGCCACCACGATTCCCATGTGACCCTACTTGAAGGTTCATGGGACTTAATAACCACTTATAACTGTACTTATAACCCTACTTAAAACACCCCTAAAGGGCCTTATAGGGGTTATCCCAATAAGTAGGGTTATAAGTACAGTTATAATTGGTTAGTAAGTCCCATGAACCTCCAAGTACCCGTAACCCTAAACAAAAAACAAACCCGTCCAGAAAGAGCCCTTGCGGTTCAAGAGGGCTTCTGAGTGCCATTCTAAAAAACTATACGAAGTCGATTTATAGGAACCTATGCAAAATGGCCCAAGACGATGAAAAACGGACTATTATTTACTATGTTGCACGCGTTGGGGGTTTAGGGAGGGTTTAGGGTTTCGGGTTACGGGCTTAGGGTTAAACGTATCCTAAACCCCAAACCTCGAAAGGGTACCACTGGGCGACCAAGTTACCCAGAGACCCCAATACTCCTCAATAGAGGAATATTCCTTAAGCCATATAAGGAGCCCTACCATATTTTAAGGGTTCTAAACCCTAAACCCCAAACCAAAAACCCTGAACCCTAAACCCTAAACTCTAAACCTAAACCCTAAACCCTAAACCCCAAACCCTAAACCCTAAACCCTAACCCTTATTTTAGGGGTATTGGAGTTTTTGGGCATCATCAATCCACACGTCCGCAAGATCGCATGGCCTGGTCACGCGCGCGAGCCGCTTGAGGAGTCCCACCTAGGCTCTATAGGGGTTGGAGTTTAGGGTTTAGGGTTTGGGGTTTGGGGTTTGTTGTTTGGGGTTTGGGGTTTGGGGTTTGGGGTTTGGGGTTTAGGGTTTAGGGTTGTGGGTTGTTTAGGATTTAGGGTTTAGGGTTGTTTGGGGTTGTTTGGGGTTGTTTGGGGTTGTTTAGGGTTGCTTAGGGTTGTTTAGGGTTTTGAGGGTCGTTTAGGGTTCTTTAGGGTGTAGGGTTTACGGTTCTGGGCTCGTGGCTCAGAGTTTGGAGCAGATTCGGGGTCCGAGGCTTGACGTTTGGGCCCATGATCCTAAAGCCGTGCTTCGTTCCAGACTTTCCACGCCCCAACCTTTGTGCCAGCTAGCCGCCCAGGCTAAAAAGATCCTCAAATGCAAAACGACCCAAACCCTAAACCCGAAACCCCAAACCCCAAACCCTAAACCCTAAAACCTGAACCCTGAACCCTGAACCCTGAACCGCCCCCCCCTCTGAAAAACACCCCGAAACTCCCTCAAGCCCTAAACCCCAAACGAACTGTCAAAAGCCCTTTGGCTTCACTTCGCGCTAAGCCCGGCCCTGAACCCTAAACCTTACACCCTAAACCCTAAACCCTAACCCTAAACCCTAAACCCCAAACCCTAAACCCCAAACCCTAAACCCTAAACCCAGCCCTCCCCACCTGGAAGTATGGGGCGAAGTACTCCACGGCTCCAAGCCTCAAGGAAAGTTCGGGCTGGTGTGGGCTTGTCGACTCTGAAAGGTTCAGGGTTTAGGATTTAGGGTTTAGGGTTTAGGATTTAGGGTTTAGGGTTTAGGGTTTAGGGTTTAGGGATTCGGGTTTAGGGTTAAGGGTTTAGGAGAGGGATGGGCGTGTCTTGTCGCCTAAGCTACAATGCGCAGGATTCTTCGCTACATGCCTTGCGCTGCGCCCATTTAAGAAACCCTTATCTAAGCCCTGAACCCTAAACTAAACCCTACTTTCCTTGGAGGCCAGTAGCATGTTACAATAAGGGTAACCTTGTGGGGGTCAGTTCCTTTTCACAGGGCAAGCCAGAACCCAACAGGGTACGGCCTACAAAGTATCTGTATGGCCCCTTAGAGTAATCACAACCTTAAACGCTAAACCCTAAACCCTAAATATCTTTGAAGGTGCAGGGGTAGGAAGGCCCTGAGTTCCCCCTTAAGGACTCAAAAGATTGGGGTTTAGGCGGTTTAGGGCTTTGGAATTTCAGTCTAAACCCTAAACTTTAAACCTTTATAAACGAGTAAAGTAAGCTTCTAGCTGTATAGCAGCAACCTGCAACAATGGACACTAGGCCAAGCCTGCTTTCAAGCTCCTTCTAGGGTTCACGATCTCAGGTTTAGGCTCTTAGGCGTTCAACTCAAGGAGCCGTGTTCTTAATGCATCAACCGCCAAAATCCCGACACCCCCTGGTTCCTAGTAGGGAATGAGGGAATTAAGGCTCTGTATATACCCTTTAAGGGACAAAAGAGGGTACCTCATTCCCTCATTCCCTACTTGGAGGTTCAGGGTACTTACTAACCAAGTATAACTGTACTTATAACTGTACTTATCACCATATTAGGGCACTTAAGGAGCTTGTAAGTACAGTTTTACGTACAGTTATAATTGGTTAGTAAGTACCTTGAACCTCCAAGTATTAGGGTTTAGGGTTTAGGGTGTAGGGTTTAGGGTTTAGGGTTTAGGGTACTAAGAACCAGCCAGTACCCAGTACAATATGGTCGGGGGCAGCCGAGCCTCCGGCAAGTAGTCAGCCAGTACAACATCGAAGGTCGCTTCTCTCAGGAACGCCTTGCAAGAAGAGCCGGAGGCATCTGCAAGGGTTGAGGGTTTTGAGGCTTTTAGTGGTTTTTAGGGTTTAGGGTTTAGGGTTTAGGGCTTAGGGTTTAGGGTTTAGGGTTTAGGGTATAGGGCTTAGGGCTTAGGGCTTAGGGTTTAGGGTCTTCTCAACCTAAAAAAGGGGGGCGCTGAGTTGAGTGAAGGCAGGTACTGCTGAAGGAATCGGTCAACCCGACAATCTTAAAACTCTTAGCGTAGTTACCCTAAACCCTAAACCCTAAACCCTAAACCCTAAACCCTAAACCCTAAACCCTAAACCCCCCTTTATATACCCCATGCAACCTAGGGGCCCATACTTCAAAAATCCTTTAAAGAAGGGACGGGACCATCCTAGGACCTGCCGACTCCAGACCTTAAAACCTACTTGGTAGCCCAGTAACCATCCGATTTTAGGGTTTAGGGTTTAGGGTTTAGAGTTTAGGGTTTAGGGTTTAGGGTTTAGGGTTATGAGGGTTATGAGGGTTTCGGGCTGATAGGTTGGGATCTCCCCCTTTATGCTAACAGTCCATCCCAAAGGGTACCCTTGTTTTTGTTTGGCTACTCTGTAAGGGAACCCAGAACCAACAAAAGGTTCAAGGGCACCACTGGGCTACCAAGCCCCTAAACCCTAAACCCTAAACCCTAAACCCTAAGCCCTAAGCCCTAAACCCAAACGTCTCGGGTCGCTGCAGCTGTCAGGCTTAGCCCCAGGACCCTTGCTGCGCTGCCGCTGACTTTCAGGCTTTAGGGGTGCTAGGGGGTTTCGGGTTTAAGGTTTCGTTTTTTTTTTTTGGGGGGGGGGGGGGTATGAAGAAATATGCCTTGCTAGGAATCTAGGCTACCAACATGCCCTGTAGGTGTTGTTCAATAAGGATTTTCTGGGGATCTCGTTGGGGTTTGAGGGTTGAAGTTTGAGGGGTTGAGGGTTGAGGAGGGTTAGGCCGCGCCCTCCCCCTGCTTCCTCGTCTTGCCAGTTTCCCAGTAGGACCTCGCACGGAAGGGTCTTTCCATAAACCCTAAACCCTAAACCCTAAACACTAAACCCTAAACCCTAAACCCTTTTGTGGGATCTCAGGCTTTGCTTGGCCTTTGTGGCCAGGGGCTCTGCCCAAATGGTGGAGGCTTTGGGGTTTAGCGAACACCTAGGCCCCGACAACCTCCACAAAATGCGGTTTAGGATTTAGGCTTTAGGGCGTCGGGGTATAGGGTTTAGGGCTTGAAGGTTTGATTCACGACTTAAACACCTTGCTGTCATGACCCTTCAGCCACAGCTTTAGCCAAAAATCGCAGCATGGTCCAAACGATCAATCTTAGGAGTTGCCTGAGTCAGCTTCAATATCAGGATGCAACAGCCCTAAACAGGGGTATGGGGCTATCTGCGCAACTGGAATCAGAGCACGAAGTGCAGGTCAAGACGACACCGTTGTTTAGGGTCTTTGGTTTACCTACATGCGCGATTATACCCTATGACCCCTTAAAAAAGGCCCTTTATAGGGTTGGCTAGGGGATTGTCAGGCTTAACAGCCCATGCTGGAGGGCTTAGGCGAGAGCCGTTCTGAGGCTTGGCGATCGTCTCGAGTGCGAAGGCATGCAGCCGTCAGTCTTGGCTGACTTCTGAACCCTCCAAAAAGTTTAACTTTTGGGCTCCTTATTGTAGTTTCTTCAACAATTCAAAAAGGTTCAGGTCCTACGGTAAAGCCCAAAGAGAAGTGTAGAGGTTTAGGGGTTACGGCTAAACCCAAAGAGCCCAAGTACCCCCTAATCGAGGAATTCCTCGAATCATACGAAGGAACCCGATGTAGTTTTATGGTCTATCCCTAAACCCTAAACCTCTCTTTCATATATAATTTAAATGTTAAGGAGTTACTGGGCAAGGTCATTTGTTTACTGGGCAAGGTCATTTTTTTACTGGGCAAGGTCATTTTTTTACTGGGCAAGGTCGTTTCGTCCAAAAAAACGACCTTGCCCAGTAAAAAAATGACCTTGCCCAGTAAAAAAATGACCTTGCCCAGTAAAAATGTTACTGGGCAAGGTCATCTTTTTACTGGGCAAGGTCATTTTTTTACTGGGCAAGGTCATTTTTTACTGGGCAAGGTCATTTTTTACTGGGCAAGGTCATTTTTTTACTGGGCAAGGTCATTTTTTTACTGGGCAAGGTCATTTTTTTACTGGGCAAGGTCATTTTTTTACTGGGCAAGGTCATTTTTTTACTGGGCAAGGTCATTTTCTTACTGGGCAAGGTCATTTTTTTACTGGGCAAGGTCATTTTCTTACTGGGCAAGGTCATTACTGGGCAAGGTCATTTTTTTACTGGGCAAGGTCATTTTTTACTGGGCAAGGTCATTTTTTTACTGGGCAAGGTCATTTTTTACTGGGCAAGGTCATTTTTTTACTGGGCAAGGTCATTTTTTTACTGGGCAAGGTCATTTTTTTACTGGGCAAGGTCATTTTTTTACTGGGCAAGGTCATTTTTTTACTGGGCAAGGTCATTTTTTTACTGGGCAAGGTCATTACTGGGCAAGGTCATTTTTTTACTGGGCAAGGTCACTTTTTACTGGGCAAGGTCATTTTTTTTATTGGGCAAGGTCATTTTTTTACTGGGCAAGGTCATTTTTTTACTGGGCAAGGTCATTTTCTTACTGGGCAAGGTCATTTTTTTTACTGGGCAAGGTCATTTTCTTACTGGGCAAGGTCATTACTGGGCAAGGTCAATTTTTAACTGGGCAAGGTCATTTTTTACTGGGCAAGGTCATTTTTTTACTGGGCAAGGTCATTTTTTTACTGGGCAAGGTCATTTTTTTACTGGGCAAGGTCATTTTTTTACTGGGCAAGGTCATTTTTTTACTGGGCAAGGTCATTTTTTTACTGGGCAAGGTCACTTTTTACTGGGCAAGGTCATTTTTTACTGGGCAAGGTCATTTTTTTGCTGGGCAAGGTCATTTTTTTACTGGCAAGGTCATTTTTTACTGGGCTAGGTCATTTTTTTACTGGGCTAGGTCATTTTTTACTGGGCAAGGTCGTTTCGTCCAAAGGTGTTTAGGATTTCCGGGCCTAATGGTTGGGGTTTCAAGGCCTCACGGCCTGGTGTTTAGGGTTTCAGGGCCTCAAGGCCTGCTGTTTAGGGTTTCACGGCCTCACGGCCTAGTATTTAGGTTTCAGGGTTTCAGGGTCTCAAGGCCTAGTGTTTAGGGTTTCAGGGCCTCAAGGCCTGGTGTTTAGGGTTTCAAGGCCTCAAGGCCGGGTGTGGCTTGTGTTAAGTGCTTGGTACTACGGCGTGATTGGTGCATCCGAAGAGAAAATAAGTAACCTTCTATTTTCTTAATGTTCTGGGATTCTTTGGGCGGGTGGGTTTTTTCCGTTGTCTAGATACACTGCTGGCCTAGTAAATGCTCGAACTTGAGATGCTGAACCCTAAACCCTAAACCCTAAACCCTAAACCCTAAACCCCTAAACCCTTAAACCCTTAACCTTAAACCTTAAACCCTAAACCCTAAACCCTAAACCCTAAACCCTAAACCCTAAACCCTAAACCCTAAACCCTAAACCCTAAACCCTAAACCCTAAACTCTTAAGCTTAAGCCTGAGTGCTCAGCTAAGCCTTCTCACGTACAGGAGCGTAACACACCTTGACGGGAATGTAAACAAATGACCTTCTAAGTCTTACCTAGAGGTAAATGGTAATTATAGAATATAATTACAGCCATTTACAGGTAAGTGCATGTCTGTATACAAATATTCTTTAATATTTCTATAGACAGTACTGTCAGTATTAATACAAGTATTATTGTTAGCCCTAAACCCAGGTCATCAAACCCGGATCAGAAAATGGACCCTCGAGTGCTCGTGGCCAGCCAAAGGCCTTGGAGCCAAAAATTACTCGGGAACAGCGCGTTTTTCTTTGTCTGGCCTTGCTAAACCGTGGTGGAAGCCAAAAATTACTCCAAAACAGTGCGTTTCTCTTTGTGTGGCTTGTCTGAAGCTCTTTCGAAGGTCTGAAAAGCTCTTTCGAAGGTCTGAAGGAGGCTGAAAGCTTTTTCGAGATCCCAAGGAGGCTCCGTGAGGGGTACCCCAGGATTCGGGAAAAATGGCTCGATTCCTAGTTAATTTTAAATAGATTTTAAATAGCGGAAATTACCCCCTGATTTTCTAAAATTCTGGCCTTCTTGTCAGTAGCCCAGGAGAAGGTGAGCTCCCCTCTGCCTTGTCAAACCCGGATCAGAAAATAGACCCTCGAGTGCTCGTGGCCAGCCAAAGGCCTTGGAGCCAAAAATTACTCGGGAACAGCGCGTTTTTCTTTGTCTGGCCTTGCTAAATCGTGGTTGAAGCCAAAAATGAAGCCAAAAATTACTCCAAAACAGTGCGTTTCTCTTTGCGTGGCCTCTCTGAAGCTCTTTCGAAGGTCTGAAGGAGGCTGAAAGCTTTTTTGAAGGTCCCAGGGAGGCTCCGTGGGGGGTACCCCAGGATTCGGGAAAAATGGCTCGATTCCCAATTAATTTTGAATAGATTTTATATAGCGGAAATTACCCCTCATTTTCTAAAATTCTGGCCTTCTTGTGGGGGTAGCCCAGGAGAGGGTAAGCCACCCTAAGCCCCAGTCAAACCCGGATCAAAAAATGGACCCTCGAGTGCTCGTGGCCAGCCAAAGGCCTTGGAGCCAAAAATTACTCGGGAACAGCGCGTTTTTCTTTGTCTGGCCTTGCTAAATCGTGGTTGAAGCCAAAAATGAAGCCCAGTCAAACCCGGATCAAAAAACGGACCCTCGAGTGCTCGTGGCCAGCCAAATGCCTGGAGCCAAAAATTACTCGGGAACAGCGCGTTTTTCCTTGTCTGGCCTTGCTAAATGGCTTCTCTGAAGCCACCCTAAGCCCCAGTCAAACCCGGATCAAAAAATGGACCCTCGAGTGCTCGTGGCCAGCCAAATGCCTGGAGCCAAAAATTACTCGGGAACAGCACGTTTTTCTTTGTCTGGCCTGCTAAATCGTGCTTGGGGCCAAAAATTACTCCAAAACAGTGCGTTTCTTTGTGTGTGGTCTCTTTAAGTGCGTTTTTCTTTGTCTGGCCTTTCTAAATCGTGCTTGGAGCCAAAAATTACTCCAAAACAAGGCGTTTTTCTGTGTGGAGTACCCCACAGGAGGGGGTAAGCCCCCCTAAGCCACCCAAAGGCCTTAGCAAGCCGACTTTCTAGTCTTACCTAGAAGTAAATGGTAATTATGGAACATAATTACAGCCATTTACTGTGTAAGTGCATGGTCTTTTGTTTCTCACATTTTCTATAATCTCTTTACCAGACACTATTATCAATATTAGCGACGCTTAAGAACTTAAGCGTCCTACAGATGCTTTGGGTGGCATCCTGGGGTGGGAGAAAGTAGAGCTCCATGTACATGACGGAACTCTTTTGCGCTGAAGGTTTCGGACGTCCGTCTCTCTTTCCATACACTACGCATGTTAAATCGACAAACCCTAAACCCTAAACCCTAAACCCTAAACCCTAAACCCTAAACCCTAAACCCTAAACCCTAAACCCTAAACCCTAAACCCTAAACCCTAAACCCTAAACCCTAAACCCTAAACACTAAAACCAAAACCCTAAACCCTAAAACTAAAAACCCGTAAAACCCTAAAACCCTTAAAACCCTAAAACCCTAAAACCCTAAAACCCTAAAAACACTTAAACCCTAAAACCTAAACCCTAAAACCTAACACCCTAAAACCCTAAAACCTAAAAAAACCCTACAACCCTAAAACCCCAAACCTTTTAAAACCCTAAAACCCTCTTAAAACCCTAAAACCCTTAAAACCCTAAAACCCATTTTAAACCCTTTAAACCCTTAAACCCTTAAACCCTAAACCCTTAAACCCTTAAACCTAAACCCTAAACCTAAAACATCACCCTAAACCTAACCCTAAACCCTCAAGACAAAATAAATAGAAATTGTATGTGGTATCATTATGAATTTTCAAGATCTTTGTCTAAACAGCTGACAAACAGAGTTTAAGTAAATTGATCCAAAGCGCCTGGGCACCCAACTTTTGGAGAGCTTCCTGGAAATGAATTTGTTCGACTAATATAAGGGGGGATGAAGAGGCTCAAAGCCTGTTTCAGCCTTTGGAGAGCCTCCTGGAAGTGAATTTGTTCGACTAATATAAGGGGGGATGAAGAGGCTCAAAGCCTCTTTCAGCCTTTGGAGAGCCTCCTGGAAATGAATTTGTTCGACTAATATAAGGGGGGATGAAGAGGCTCAAAGCCTGTTTCAGCCTTTGGAGAGCCTCCTGGAAGTGAATTTGTTCGACTAATATAAGGGGGGATGAAGAGGCTCAAAGCCTCTTTCAGCCTTTGGAGAGCTTCCTGGAAATGAATTTGTTCGACTAATATAAGGGGGGATGAAGAGGCTCAAAGCCTGTTTCAGCCTTTGGGGAGCCTCCTGGAAGTGAATTTGTTCGATTAATAAAAGGGTGGATGAAGAGGCTCAAAGCCTCTTTCAGCCTTTGGAGAGCCTCCTGGAAATGAATTTGTTCGACTCATACAAGGGGGGATGAAGAGGCACAAAGCCTCTGACAGCCTTTGGAAAGCCTCCTGGAAGTGAATTTGTTCGACTAATATAAGGGGTGATGAAAAAGCCTCTTTCAGCCTTTGGAGAGCCTCCTGTGAATTTGTTCGACTAATATAAGGGGGGATGAAGAGGCTCAAAGCCTGTTTCAGCCTTTGGAGGGCCTCCTGGAAATGAATTTGTTCGACTAATATACGGGTGGATGAAGAGGCTCAACGCCTCTTTCAGCCTTTGGAGAGCCTCCTGGAAATGAATTTGTTCGACTAATATAAGGGGGGATGAAGAGGCTCAAAGCCTCTTTCAGCCTTTGGAAAGCCTCCTGTAAGTGAATTTGTTCGACTAATATAAGGGTGGATGAAGAGGCTCAAAGCGTCTTTCAGCCTTTGGAGAGCCTCCTGGAAATGAATTTGTTCGACTAATATAAGGGGGGATGAAGAGGCTCAAAGCTTGTTTCAGCCTTTGGAGAGCCTCCTGGAAGTGAATTTGTTCGATTAATATAAGGGGGGATGAAGAAGCTCAAAGCCCCTTTCAGCCTTTGGAGAGCCTCCTGGAAATGAATTTGTTCGACTAATATAAGGGGGGATGAAGAGGCTCAAAGCCTGTTTTAGCCTTTGGAAAGCCTCCTGGAAATGAATTTGTTCGGCTAATATAAGGGGTGATGAAAAGGCTCAAAGCCTCTTTCAGCCTTTGGAAAGCCTCCTGGAAATGAATTTGTTCGACTAATATAAGGGGTGATGAAGAGGCTCAAAGCCCCTTTCAGCCTTTGGAGAGCCTCCTGGAAGTGAATTTGTTCGGCTAATATAAGGGGTGATGAAGAGGCTCAAAGCCTCTTTCAGCCTTTGGAGAGCCTCCTGGAAATGAATTTGTTCGACTAATATAAGGGGTGATGAAGAGGCTCAAAGCCCCTTTTAGCCTTTGGAGAGCCTCCTGGAAGTGAATTTGTTCGACTAATATAAGGGGTGATGAAGAGGCTCAAAGCCTCTTTCAGCCTTTGGAGAGCCTCCTGGAAATGAACTTGTACGACTAATATAAGGGGGTATGAAGAGGCTCAAAGCCTGTTTCAGCCTTTGGAGAGCCTCCTGGAAGTGAATTTGTTCGACTAATATAAGGGGGGATGAAAAGGCTCAAAGCCTCTTTCAGCCTTTGGAGAGCCTCCTGGGAATGAATTTGTTCGACTAATATAAGGGGTGATGAAGGGGCTCAAAGCCTCTTTCAGCCTTTGGAAAGCCTCCTGGAAGTGAATTTGTTTGACTAATATAAGGGTGGATGAAAAGGCTCAAAGCCTGTTTCAGCCTTTGGAGGGCCTCCTGGAAGTGAATTTGTTCTGCTAATATAAGGGGTGATGAAGAAGCTCAAAGCCTCTTTCAGCCTTTGGGGAGCCTCCTGGAAATGAATTTAGAGGCTCAAAGCCTCTTTCAGCCTTTGGAGAGCCTCCTGGAAGTGAATTTGTTCGACTAATATATGGGGAAATGAAGAGGCTCAAAGCCTCTTTCAGCCTTTGGAGAGCCTCCTGGAAATGAATTTGTTCGACTAATATAAGGGGGGATGAAGAGGCTCAAAGCCTCTTTCAGCCTTTGGAGAGCCTCCTGGAAATGAATTTGTTCGACTAATATAAGGGGTGATGAAGAGGCTCAAAGCCTGTTTCAGCCTTTGGAGAGCCTCCTGGAAGTGAATTTGTTCGATGAATATAAAAGGGGATGAAGAAGCTCAAAGCCTCTTTCAGCCTTTGGAGAGCCTCCTGGAAATGAATAGGAGGATGTTCCACTTAAATGAAGGGGTCCAGAGCTCAGACCGTTCCACCTATATGAAGGGGTTCCAGAGCCCAGACCTGCCCAGGAGGATGTTCCACCTATATGAAGGGGTCCGGAGCTCAGACCGTTCCACCTATATGAAGGGGTTCTAGAGCTCAGACCTGCCCAGGAGGATGTTCCACCCACAGGCTCAGACCTGCCCAGGAGGATGTTCCACCCATATGAAGGGGTCCGGAGCTCAGACCGTTCCACGTATATGAAGGGGTTCCGGAGCTCGGACCTGCCCAGGAAGATGTTCCACCGAAATGAAGGGGTCCGGAGCTCAGACCGTGCCACCTATATGAAGGGGCTCCGGAGCTCAGACCTGCCCAGGAGGATGTTCCACCTATATGAAGGGGTCCGGAGCTCAGACCGTTCCACCTATATGAAGGTGTTCCAGAGCTCAGACCTGCCCAGGATGTTCCACCTATATGAAGGGTCGGGAGCTCAGACCGTTCCACCTATATGAAGGGGTTCCAGAGCTCAGACCTGCCCGGGCGGGTGTTCCACCTGTATGAAGGAGTCCGGAGCACAGACCGTTCCACCTATATGAAGGGTTCCGGAGCTCAGAGGATGTTCCACCTATATGAAGGATTCCCTAGCTGAGACCGTTCCACCTATATGAAGGGGTCCGGAGCTCAGACCTGCCCAGGAGGATGTTCCACCTATATGAAGGAGTGTATATGAAGGGGTTCCAGAGCTCAGACCTGCCCAGGAGGATGTTCCACCTATATGAAGGGGTCCGGAGCTCAGACCGTTCCACCTATATGAAGGGGTTCCAGAACTCAGACCTGCCCAGGAGGATGTTCCACCTATATGAAGGAGTCCGGAGCTCAGACCGTTCCACCTCTATGAAAGGTTCCAGAGCTCAGACCTGGCCAGGAGGATGTTCCACCTATATGAAGGAGTCCGGAGCTCAGACCGTTCCACCTATATGAAGTGGTTCCAGAGCTTAGACCTGCCCAGAAGGATGTTCCACCTTTCTGAAGGGGTCCGGAGCTCAGACCGTTCCACCTACATGAAGGGGTTCCAGAGCTCAGACCTGTTCAGGAGGATGTTCCACCTATGGTGAGGAGCTCAGACCGTTCCACGTATATGAAGGGGTTCCGGAGCTCGGACCTGCCCAGGAGGATGTTCCACCGAAATGAAGGGGTCCGGAGCTCAGACCGTGCCACCTATATGAAGGGGCTCCGGAGCTCAGACCTGCCCAGGAGGATGTTTCACCTATATGAAGGGGTCCGGAGCTCAGACCGTTCCACCTATATGAAGGGGTTCCAGAGCTCAGACCTGGTCCGGAGGTCAGACCATTCCACCTATATGAAGGGGTCCGGAGCTCAGACCTGCTCAGAAAAAGCTTGTTCCACCGAAATGAAGGGGTCCGGAGCTCAGACCGTGCCACCTATATGAAGGGGCTCCGGAGCTCAGACCTGCCCAGGAGGATGTTCCACCTGTGTGAAGGGGTTCCAGAGCTCAAACGCTGTGCTTAGATTCTCAGTACCTTCTGCCGGGAGGCAGGTGGGAAGCGTTTCACAGCCAGCCACACCAGCCAGAACAATGGCCAGAAGCCACCAGGCATGGTGCTAGGATGCAATTTCTGAGCCTAGATTGATGCAGGACGTGAAATCGACGCGGAAAAGTCTTCATTCCTTGCAGCTCTGCCACGCAAGCAAAAAGTTTGAGTGCAGCCACCCAACTGTGTTGACAGCCTTTCGGTCCAAACAGCACCGCGTCCGAAAACAAGGTACTCGTGCGGACCCGATGCTGCACTTCCATTCAGTAAACGGCGAGCTGGCTCACAGCTGCCCCGTGCAGGCCTGCGCCGCCCCATCCAGCCACGTGGGGATCCAAGAAATCTTGAGAATCTACCTGCACCAGCAGATAGGCACCCCGCGCTACCGAACCCAGTTTGTCATCGGCCAAAGAATAGCAGACAATAGCCGTCCTTGGACAAGATTGGTACTTTGCTCTATGCTACAAAGACATCTCGACATCCAGGTCCTCGTCCGAGCATACACTCAAGAAGGCTCTGCGCGCCTCGCAGACGCAGTGAGAAGGCAGAATGCCAAGCGGGTCAAGAGCATCCTGGAAGCTTTTGCAGATCCCAACATTCGCACGAGAAGAAATGACATAGAGCCCAGGTATGCACAACCGCTACAGCTAGCCGTCCACTTGGAAGACTACACAATCGCCAAGATGCTTCTCTTGGCGGCGGCAGATGTCAACAAGCGGATCGGGCAGTTCGTCGAGCCTCCCTTGCTTACTGCAACCCGAAACCAAGACTTGAAAATGACGCAGCTGCTCATCTGCTCCCGGGCCGATCCCAACCTCTCGGATGTGCTGCAAATCCTACCCCTGGAGGTCGCCATATACCACCAAAGCCTGAAAATGTTGCGGCTGCTCCTTTGCTCCCGCGCCGACCCTAACCTCAGAAACTATGTGGGAGACGCACCGTTGCACCACTGCATCAAATACGGCAACACCGGCACCATCTCTTCCACGGCGACGCTACTCCTCCGGTTTCGCGCTGACCTGCGAGTCGAAAGTCGCTGCGACAAGTTGACGCCGCTTGGCCTGGCAGTCCAGTGGGGCCAATCCAAAGCAGCTCGACTGCTGCTGAAGCATCGTGCTCTCCTGCACGAGAAAGCAGCATCCCGCAGTGCTTTGCACATTGCTGCCGAGAAGGGCAGCGCAGCATTTCTGCGGCTGCTAATCGAAGCCAGAGCAGACGTCAACGCAACCGACGCCAGTGACCAAGTGCCGCTACAAGTCCTGCGGAGGCACCCTCATTTCCGAGATCGCATCGCTTGCAGACGACTGCTGAGGCAATGACCGCAGCAGTACCGCTCGATTTTCAGACGGCCTTGTAGATACTACTGCACATATTCAGATCTGCTTGCACAGACGCAGGAAAAGAATAGAATGCGATGCGGTACTGCAACAAGGGACAGAGTAGCTCGGACATGGCCCTCTTGAGCTTTGCTGTGAAATGTTGAGCTTTGACAAAATCTGTGCAGCTTGCGTTTGTCAATGAGTTGAACTGTCGATTGTAGACACTTCACACGCGCATCCCGCGCATCCCAGCCATGGCACCCTCCTGCAGTCGGTGCGGCAACATACGCGTGGGCCGCGGAAGAGGCAAGCTATACACTGCCAGAGCAATTTTGTGTGACCAGTCCTGTGCTTTGCATCGTCAGGCTACTGCACCAACCTACAGTGCCGACAAGAAGAGCAGCAAGAACAGGAGAGGGAGAAGGAGAGGGAGAAGGAAGCTGCGAAAGCCAGAAGAGCAGCAGCAAAAGCCGGTGCCCGCGGGCCCTGGCCAGCCGAGGATAGTCGCAGAGCGCAGAAGCAGGAGCTTCAAGCAGCAAGGAAGGCAGAAGGCGGTGGCACCCGCGGGCCCATGCCGGCCGATGATAGCCGCAGATTGCAGCGAAAGGAGCTGCAAGAAGCGAGGAAGGAAGAAGGCGGCGGCGCCCGCGGGCCCATGCCGGGTCAAGGTGGCCGACCGTTTATTCCAGAGGATCACAAGCAAGGCCCGCCATACCGTGATGAAGAACATCTGAGTGAAGAAGAGGCGCAACAGAAGTACCAGGATTTCGTGCGAAGCTGGGCACGATTCGGACTCTCCCGAGTCTGCAAATCCTGTGGAACATTGAGTCCAGCCAAGCATTGCCGACCAACAGCTCCAGCCCAGATTCCGACTTGTCGGAACTGCCGCGAAAACAAGACCAAGTTCCGGCTGCCCCCCTTGCTGCCGGTACCATTGAGACTCCAGCAGCTCAAGCCCATCGAGCAACATCTTCTTGCCATGGCTCGAATTTCCCAAGTTGTGCTGGACAAGCTCCCTTCAGGAGGACCCAGTGCCCAGTGGGGCAGGATGTATGCTGTGCTCATGGAAGAACCGTGCATTTGCGAAGTCCTATCGGGCGCGGTCCTGGAGGAAGACGGCACAGTTCATGTACAAGGCGTCGATGGCATGACGGAATCTCCGGCCCGACTTGAAAATCTGCATAGAGCCTTACAAGAGCTGCAAACACGACACAAACTTTACCAAAACAGTACTGCAGTCCACGAAGCCATCAGCAAGATGAACCGCATCTTGCAGCACAAGAAGCCCGCAGCAACAACAACCCGTACCGAGGGAGAAACAAAGGCAGCATCGAAACCAGGAGAATCGGACGATGACGACGAAGACGGCCAGCAGTTCACCTACCTCGTGCCAAAGGATTTCAAGATCCCCAGAGCCGATATGACCGAGTTGCGGCAAACAAGAAGCAGCGCAGCACTGGTAGACGATATCGACGCGAAGTTCTTCCCGCACCTGTTCCCCGAAGGAAACGATGGTTGGAAGCAAGAATACCAAAGCTTCGTCCAATACGCCAGAAAACGGCTACTCGGACAGGACCAACGCTTCGAAACCTCCACCTCCTACATCATGTGGCTTCTTGAAACACAGATGAAGAAACGATTGTCTGGAAACGTGAACGTCCGCGTGGGCATGCAGCAGAAGCCCGCCGGATGCCACGGCTACCAAGACGGAAGTCGACGGGTTTACACGGCGCTGCGAGACATTCCAGGCACCCAGCCCTACCTCTATGCAAAGAAAGGAGTCGCGCTGAACATGTACGAGCAGCTGGGGCAGCCGCAGTTCTTCCTGACGCTCACCTGCCACGCCCAGCAGCCCGGCATCCTGTTGGCCGCCATCTCTGCACGATTATTGCGTTTGAATCCAGACCTTTCACCTGCAGAGCAGCTCGGAACAACCCCACACAACGCATAGTAGAGGGGTTTTGTCTTGTTGCTACAGCCCCAACACGTCATTTGGTAAGCAAGTATATTGTTTGTTTCGCAAGCCAATCGCAACATCAAACCAGGCTCGAACACCAAGCGGCTCAGCTTCTTCGCAGCTATCAGAAACCCGACTTCACCTGGGACGGCTTGTCGGCCAATCAGCTGTGCAACCAGCAGCCGGCTGTAATCGCACGACAATTTATGCACCAGTTGCGGCAATTCCTGCGATGGTTGGCTCCACACATCAATGTGGACAAAAAGCTGGACGCGGAAGCCGACCCGCAAGACCAACACCAGGAAGAAGATGAGGACGACACGATCAGCGTCGCAGCACCGGCGGCGGACACGTCGGATCAGCACCACGCGATGCTCAAAGAGACACCACCCTTTCACATCACCGAATACATCGTTCGCATAGAGCGGCAAAAGCGCGGATATCCCCATGCTCACATCCTGCTGTGGATGAAGCCAGCTTCGCCAGAAGAAGCGCTAGACTCTCCAGAAGCTGAGGACGTAGACTGGTCAGACGAGGAAGCCTGCCGTCGGTTCGTGCCCAAAACCGCCGAGGAGCTGAGCGACAAGTTCATATGCACAAAGTCTCCAGCAAGTTGGCAAGAAGCGACGAAAACAGATCCAACGACCAGACAGATCAACGCCAAGCTCGCAGAGATGGTAGTGCATCGCTGCAGCTCTTCCTGCGGCAGATTCACACTTGGCGCCTGTCGATTCGGATTTCCCCGTTCAAAAGCCGAGCGCACGCGCAGAAGAGATGCTCAGGAGATGTTCTTCAGCCGATGGAAAAGCAGCCTGACAGCAAGAAGACAGGAAAGAGACAGCATGATGGGACAATACAACGCTGCCATGCTACGGATGTGGAGAGCAAGCATGGACATACAGGTGATATGCGAGCTCACAAGCGCCAGCCGCTACATACTGGGCTACACGTTCAAATCCGAGGAAGACTTCGCCGCAGCTCGTCGCATGCAAGCAATCATCGAGAAGTTGGCCACAGAAGCCGGCGGCGAAGCCCTCAACGCGCCAGAAGTTTACCGGGCTGCGCACGCAGCGCTACAAGGCCGAACCACCTCCACCTTCGAGGCATGCCACCTGCTGCTTGGCTTTCCAGTGGTGGAGTTCTCCAGGGACAACGTGTGGATCCAGGTGGGCCCGCCGCAGACCTGGACACTTTGGGTGCCACAGAGAGAAGAAGCAGCAGCTCTAAAGCAACCCGACGCGTACTTCGAAAGCAAGCAAGGACAAGAGCGGACCATGCCCGTGGCCCAAAGATGCTACCAGCACTTACAACAAGCCTTTGCGGAGCAGGAGACCGACGTACCAGTCGAAGGATCCTCGCCTGTCAAGCGCCAGTGGAAAGACATCACCTTCTTCGACTTCTGCGCAGGCTTTCGATTCATCGGCAAAGAAGTTCCAGTTCCTCGCAAGCGGCCAGCCATCGTGGGCTACCGAAATTTCAGCCCCGACCTGGAACCAGAAGCCTTCTACTACTCCAAGCTGCTGCTCCACTTGACTTGGACAACCCCCGGAGAGTGGTTGCAACCAGAAGACATGCAAAGCCATGCCGCAGCTTTCCAGCGAGTGGCACGCGACAGAGAACAGTATCCCACGTTCCTACAGTCTGTCTGCTTGCCCAACCTAGACGGCACGGTCGAAGCAGCCCGCAAACTACAAACGGTCCAGGCCGTCATGTACATGAAGGCAAAGATGGCACCTGCAGAGCTCAGAGACGGTTGGTCACATAGCCGCGCTGACGAGCAAAACTACCAAGACGCTCTCAAGATCATGGAGGCACTGAGAGAAAGGCACGGAGGCACCATCGACTTTATGGCTCCCGACTTCGTGCCAACCGGGCCCGCCAACAGCGCCTTCGCACCAGTGGAAGGCGGAGAAGAAGCGTTCAGCCTGCTCACAACCCAGGCGCCAGAAACAGAACGACAGCTACAAGCCATGCAGTACATCGTTCGCACCGTCACGGACAACCCGAACACCAAGGCCGGCAACAGCACCCGACGCCTACGCCTCCTTCTACATGGACCTGGAGGTTGTGGTAAGTCAGTGGTGGTGCGTGCTGCCGCACACATGCTGCGCAAAAATGGCAAAGGCGTCATCATCGCGGCGCCCACAGGCGTGGCGGCCTGCAACGTCAATGGTGTTACCCTCCACCAGTGCATGTTCCTGCCAGTGGTAAACCGAAGCTACGGCAAGGCCTGCGACGCGCCGCTCCCCAGAGGCGCACACTTGGCAGCGTTGCAGGAGTTCTGGGCGCGCGTATCAGTGCTCATGGTCGACGAGATCAGCTTCATCTCTGCATTCATGTTCGACCGCATAGACAAGCACTTGCGCATGGCCCGAAACATGCCCGACACGCCCTTCGGAGGACTGCACGTGATCTTCTCGGGCGATCTCTATCAGCTCCCTCCTCCGGGAGGCCATCCTTGCTTCTGCAGTTCGCTATGGTGCTTCTTCGAGCTCTGCGAACTGCAGGGCAATCAGCGTGCAGCAGAAGACCCAGAATGGGCAGCACTGCTTGGCCGGGTGCGTGTCGGCGAATGGACAGAAGCCGACATTCAGATGCTGAAAGACCTCGTTGTCAAGAAGAACAGCAAACAGCAGCCTGCGGCAGAAGCCGTGCACCTCTACGCCACTCGCAAGGCAGTAGCTGAAGACAACCAGCGCTACCTAGACCTGCACCTGGCTGACACCGGTGCACCGCTCTACGAGTGCCCAGCCGTGGATATCAGCGTGAAGACAGGTGCGCCGCTGGCCCCTGAACTCGCGTGGGCCGAGCCAGAAAACACGGGAGGGCTGGAGGGCTTGCTTCGAGTGGCAGTAGGAGTTCGGGTCATGCTCCGATTCAACATAGACGTTCACGACAAGCTCGTCAACGGCGCCTGCGGCACCGTCACCCACATCGACGCCCAGGACACCGGCGAAGTTGAGAAGATCTGGATCAAGTTCGAAGGGCAGGCTGGAGCTCTCTGGTGCGGAGCCAATGAAACACACTCCGTGGCACTAACCCGGCGAACCGCTGCATTCCAGGACCAAACCGACAGCCGAGCAGAACGCAAGCAGTTTCCACTCGTACTCGCCAAAGCAACCACCATACACAAAAGCCAAGCAGCTACAGCCCATCAAGGAGCTCACTCTGCCCTGGACAGCACAGTCACCCAGGAAGGACAAGCTTACGTCGCGCTGTCCCGCTGTCCGACCCGCAAGCACTGCACGTTAAGAAGCTTCAACCGAAGCTGCTTACGATTCAACGCGCATGCAGAGTGGGCACTCACGAAGCTCAGGGAGCAACAAGCAGACAAACCGGGCAGCGAGCTCTGGTGCAACCTCATGAGACCACCGCACGGCAAAGAATTCTACACACAGCGCCTCGCAAAGCTGCCGCGTCCAAACCTCCACAGCAACAACGGTCAGGATGATCCAGAGAGACCCTGGCACTGCCCAAAGTGTGGCGAAGCCACAGCCCACACAAAATCAGCCATGAAAGCACACAAGCGCGTTTGCCCAGCCGCAGCCCCCAAACGAGCCCGGGCCAAAGCGAAAGCCACAACCAAGCACGAGAAGAAGAAAACGTCCAAAGCCCCAACAACTCCCGAAACGGCATCAGGCAAGCGCAACGCAGCGCGTTGGCAAAACGGCAAGGCAGGCGAAAGAACAGGCAAACGCGGCGCCCCAGACAGCCCAGCCGATGTCCCTGCTGCTAGCAAGAAGCAGAGAAGCAACCAAGCAAGCTTTGAGAAACAACAAGACGCCCGACGCGGCCAGCATACAAGCAACCATGCACTGGGCGGCCATGACTTCCAACAGCACCCGCCGCCATCATCTCCAGTCACGAAAGCAGCAAGAACTGAGAACCCGTCACTGGACCAAGCCAACAAATTGCCGGAATCCAGCTGCCCAGAGTCCTGCTACTTCGAGCCACAGGAGGAGCTAAGATGTGGGATCCATGCGCTCAACCACGCTTTGGGTGGCCACTTTTTCAACAAAGAAGACCTGGAGCACGCTGCGACAACCTTCCTCCAGGAGAATTGGGAGCTTGGAGACAACCTCGCTGCACACATGGGCCCCGGGGGTGACTACTCCATAGAAGTCCTTCTGATGGCCGTGCGGACCAAATCGATGCAGGCCTTTGATCGTCTGTGCTGGCACATGTCGGACCAGCGAGCTCTGCGCTGCGAGGATCTTGAGGGTTGCTTCGGAGCCATCCAAAACCACGGAGGTCAGCACTGGGTGGCTTTGAGGCGCTGCCAGGACGGCCACTTCTTCCACGTGGATTCCTTGCGACGCCCTGAACTCCTTACTCCCGCTGAGCTGGAGGCAACGCTGCTAGAACATCCAACCTTTCCAATCTGGCCAGCATGATGTACAGCGCCACTGCCAGACGGCACGAAGTTTCACCAAAGCCACAAGGCAGGCCAATGACGCAAAAGTCGCTTGCAAGTATGTCTGGAACACGCAACAATACTGAAACGGCACATATGTACCCATCAACAGCGGATGCACTTGTGATGTTTAATACAGAATCAGAATACATGCGGATTGGAAGTCCTTAGCAGACTTGAAACCTACAGTTCCAGCATGCGCCAGCCATTCAATGCAACAAGTGCTCAAGCCTTCGCGCATTCTGTCGCTTTCGCAACAGCTGGTCCTTCGCTGCCTAAGGACACGCTGACAAGCAATTGATATCTATCAAGCTTGTTTTGCAATTGCCACGCTTCGATTTGCCAGGGATGCTTGATGAGGCATGTGCCCGGAGCTCAAGGCACCCTCAGCCCAGCAAGTATCATTGATCCTTGAATTGCCGCCTCATACTCAGGTCTGCGCCGTTGGCAAGCGTTGCCGGCTATTAGCTTCCGAAGCCCAAACTTGGCCTCCAATGGTGCTGTCAAAGCCCAAAATTGGCTTCCCAAAGCCAAAAATTGGCTCCCGAAGCCTAAAATTGGCTGCCAAAGCACAAAATTGGCTTCCAAAGTCCAAAAGTGGCT
The DNA here is from genome assembly GCA_905221605.1 of Symbiodinium natans. Classification (NCBI taxonomy): domain Eukaryota; class Dinophyceae; order Suessiales; family Symbiodiniaceae; genus Symbiodinium; species Symbiodinium natans. Next base: position 1,020,017 of record CAJNDS010002068.1, on the reverse strand, counting down.
TCCGAAGCCCAAACTCGGCTCCCAAACCCCCAAATTTGCTTCCAAAGCCCAAAATTAGCTTCCAAAGCCGAAAATTGGCCCCCAAAGCCCGAATCTTCTACCAAAGCCCAAATTTGGCTCCCAAAGCCCAAAATTAGCTTCCAAAGCCCAAAATTGGCTTCAAATGGCACCAAAATTCCGGAGCTTAAGATTGGCTCGCAAAGCAAGATTGACTTCCAAAGTCTCCCCAAGCTTAAATTGGCTTCCGGAGCCCAAAATTGGTTCCCAACCCAAAATTGTCTTCCTAAATTGGCTTCCCAAAGCCCAAAATTGGCCTACAAGGCCCAAAATGGACTCCGCAAACCCCACCGCCCAGAGCCTGGCCCCAGCCGCCCCAGCCAGGCCCAGCCCCAGCCCCCAGCCCCCAGCCCAGCCCCAGCAGCCCCAGCCCAGCCCCAGCCCCATGCCCCAGCCCCAGCCCCAGCCCCAGCCCCAGCCCCAGCCCCAGCCCCAGCCCAGCCCCAGCCCCAGCCCCAGCCCCAGCCCCAGCCCCAGCCCCAGCCCCAGCCCCAGCCCCAACCCCCCCCCAGCCCAAACCCCAGTCAGGCCCAGCCCAGGGACAGAAAATTTACAATTTGTCACAAACACCCCCACCCTCCCAAACGCCAAGACAACCTGCCGAAACACAAAAAAAAACCCAAAATCTTCAAAGCCCCAGCCCCAGCCCCAGTGCAGCCCTCCCAACCCCAGCCAGCCCAGCCCCAGCCAACCCAGCCCCAGCCCCAGCAATCTCGGTGAGACAGCCCCAGATTTAGCCCCAGCCCCAGCCCCAGCCCCAGCCCCAGCCCCAGCCCCAGCCCCAGCCCCAGCCCCAGCCCCAGCCCCAGCCCCAGCCCCAGCCCCAGCCCCAGCCCGCCCCCAGCCCCAAAATGAAAAGGTGGTTCCAAAAAAAAAACGTTTCGGTCAAAACGTTTCGGTCAAAACGTTTCGGTCAAAACGTTTCGGTCAAAACGTTTCGGTCAAAACGTTATTGGGACCCAAACCCGATACAATTTCTCTAAACCCTAAACCCTAAAAACCTAAACCTAAACCCTAAAAACCCTAAAAACCCTAAAACAACTACCCTAGCCCTAAACCATAAACCCTAAACCCCTAAAAACCTAAAACCTCAACCCTAAACCCTAAACTAAACACTACCCCTAAACCTAAACCCTAAACCCTAAAACCCTAAAACCCTTAAACCCTAAACCTAAAAACCCTAAACATAAAACCCTAAACCCCTAAACCCTAACCCCTACCCTAAACCCTAAACCCTAAACCCTAAACCCTAAACCCTAAACCCTAAACCCTAAACCCTAAACCCTAAACCCTAAACCCTAAACCCTAAACCCTAAACCCTAAACCCTAAACCCTAAACCCTAAACCCTAAACCCTAAAATCCCTTAATTCATTAGGGTTTTGTTGGGGTTTTCATCTTTTGCATTAGGGTTTTGAATGTGTTTTGTGTTTTGGGATTAGGGTTTTGGAGGTTTTTGCATTTAGGGATTAGGGTTTAGGGTTTTGTGGCTTAGGGCTAAACCGGATTCTCCGGCGGGGGGGCGCAGCCCCCCCGCCGGAGACGCCTCCCCCCCGCAAAAGAGAGTATATCTTTTGTAGCAACACAATGTGCGGCTCGCCGACAGCCCTGCGGCCCAGCGCAAAGCTTGAGGGCAAATGCATCCAACATGAATTCAAGAATTCAATATACGTGTTCTTCTCTTTGTGGTGAAGGTTCGCCTTGTCTGCTAAGTAGCTGAGAGTCCTGGCAACCCTGGCCTGAGTTAGAACAGCCCTCGGGGTACTACACTCCAGAGCTGGGCACGCTGATTGATGCCAATGCGCTCGGACACCAAACACACGTCGCATTTTTTTTAGTGCTGGGAACGGCATATTTCTCAAGAAGCTCCTTTGGAAGAAATGTTCTTGCGCATTGGCTTCCGAAACTTCAACAAGTCCTGGGAACTCTGGTTCAGCCCAAACACCAGAGCCAACCCAATAAAACCGAGAAAACCAATACAGAACCTGCTATTGGTTACAATGTAACAAAACACCTCGATAATTCGTAATTTTGAAGAGCGTGGGTCGTTGTTTGACTTCTTGAAGGGCCTGCGGGCTGAGTCTACATCATAACCAAAAACCTCGACCTCGACCTCTGCATAAACCAAAAATTAAAGTTTTAAGTGTTCAGGGCTTGGGTCTTTGACAGAACAGAGCACCTCCTTTTTATCGTGATTTTGAAGGGCGTGGGTCGTTGAAATACCCGAAAACCCTGAGCTTTTTCGACGTTTTGAAGGGCTTAGGTCTATCGCGTAACCAAAAACCTGGCTATGTTTTTCTCGATGAGTTCCTTGTCTCGCACCAAATTTGTCCGTTTCGGCGCGTCTTCTCGGCTTTTCTTAAGGGTCGTGTGCTGTTCACACGTCCTCCTGACTTCTTCTTGCTACGTAGCTGGGCTATGCGTCTTAGGTTTTTCGATTGTTCCGGGGTTTTGACGACCAGGAACATCATGGGACCATGATTCAACATCCGTGCAACAAAGACATACAAAGACCATCACAAGACCCTGAGCAGCGCAGGCTGAGCAGTGCAGGCTTGTGAAGCTCACCTTTTGCCTTGCTGGCTTTGCAGCTTGGTGGAGATGCTGCAGCTTGTTTGCGGCAGGTCCTCAGTTTCTGGGACAAACGAGGGCTTTGCGTAAATGACAAAACCCTATAGCACTCTCCCTCTCTTCTTCTTCTTCTGCAGGGCAGGGCCCCGAGGACCCCTCTCGCCGAGGCGCGCGCCCAGTCGCATGTCCATCGTGAAACTGTTGCTCGCCCCCCCGGTTGTGTGAAAATGCCCAGTTGCGGTTTTGACTCGGAAACAAACACCCATCCTCATTCAAGTCCTGATGCCAAGAAAAAGCTTCCCCCTGTCGAGGGCTCCTCCCGTGTTGGGAAAATACTCAAGCAGCTTTGGAACTTCCCCAACAAGAAAGCTCTCCCTCCCTCTCCCTATTCTCCTTCTTCAAGGCAGGCTTGAGGGACCCGAGACCCGTGTGCGCCAAGAGGGCCCTCGTCTCGTGGTATCCCTCTGATTTGCCTAGGTCATTTGTTCATTTCTTTCATCTCTGCCTTTCATTTCTCTCTAATTCCCATTGTTCATATCGACCCACGATCTCTCTTTGCGTCTCATCTCTCTATCTCCTTGTTCTCTTATCCTCTCATCTCGCGCGTCTTTCTCTTTATCTCTCCTCAATCTCTTCCTCTCACTATCTCTCTATCTTCCGACCCACCTCGGAGATGAATGTTGGGGAGGAGCGAGAGAGAGATGGAATGGAGGCGTACGAGATGAGGGAGGAAGGTCATAAAAAGATAAAGTGGAATGAAAGCAATAAAAGGCAATTAAAGCATACCCATTTTTGAGATGCAAGGCAAACGAGTCATATGAGTTATCTCACTACTCTAGACTCTTGTATATGATTGACTCGACATAGTTGAAATCTCTTTTCTCCTGTATTTCTTTTCCTCTCAGTATCTCATCTCCCTCTACCTGTTCATCCCCTGGTCCTGTGATTTCGCACGAGTCTCCATTAGTTTTCGTTTATCTCCTTTTCTCAGTCTTATCTCTCCCATATTTCATCTCTCGAAGTTTTCCCTTTCATCTGTTTCTTTCATCTCCCTTTTCATCCCCATCATTCATCTCCATGTATAATTTAGTTTGCTCTCTCTCTCTCTCATATCCCCTCTCTCTCAATCTTTATTCTCTTGTCGATTCATTTCTCACACATTCTCCAAAATTCTCTTCTGTCATGTTCCCATCTCATCTCTGTTTCAACTCGCATGCATCTTGTTTAATTTCTTCGTGTCATCTCCCTCTCATCCTCATTTCTCATCTCCATCGCTCATCTCCATCTGCCATTTTGTCTCTGATCTTCTCTTTCGCCAGCTCATCTTTCCATCTCCGTATCCTCCTCTCAATTCTCATTGCCTCTCGCTCTCTCATCTTCCTAACTCATCTCTTTTCATCTACCGCGCTTCCCCGTTTCATCCATTTGTTCATCTCCCTCTCATCCCCATGGGCTCGTCTCAGTCTGCCATTTCTCTCCCTCCTCTGCATCCCAGCTCTATCTCCTTCATTTCTCTTTCATCTCTCGTCGATCTTCCCATCTCATCTTACATGTCTCATACGCAATGTAGCCTTCGCTGGAACACCTCCCCCGTCTTTGGCACGCCAAAGACATCCACGTGTGCACACGCAGCAACACAGCCATTTCCTTGTCGCGTGAACATATCTTTCCGAGTTATGTGACTCTACGTGTCTATTAAAATACGAAAAGTGTTGCCTTGACACATGTCTTTGCACAGTTCCGTGAACGTGTTGCACGGTTCGCACGATCACTGATCCGATTCTCAGTATAGTTCGCGCCGTATCGTTAATTGCGTGCGCGACGAGGCGCGTCGCTGCGCACCATGCAGACAAAGACATCCGAGATGTGCGGCGCGCCACATGGGAATGCTGCTCTGTCCTTCATGAACTTTGTGTGTTTAAGGGACGTGGGAATGAGCTGCGTTGGTGTGCGTGCACTCGTGGATCTCCCTCACTGCGGAACCGATACAATCCTAGTCGACGCGCAGGGTGCAGAAACACGCGTCGGAAACACTGCTCTGCTGATGCGCCAGCACACGCAGATATTTCGCAGTGCAGAAATACGTGCGAAATTCAACAGATTGTTGCGTTCCTTCTCTATCTCAACGACACAGTACTGAACCAGTCCATGTTGATGTCCGAGAACTGCGGTGCTCCACGGGTGCCGGAATTATGTTAGCGCGACATGTGTCAGGGAAACAAACGACTGCGGCATTGCGTGTATCTCTCGCACAGCGCCAAGAATCGAACAGACTGTTGCCTTCTCTTGACACAGCGCAATGAACATGCGTCAGAAGGGAGCGCCTGTGAAACTGCGCCTGCTCACATGGATTTTTCTCAGTACGCAAAGACATGTTCATACGAAAAGGTTGTTGCCTTCTCGTGGCGTCCCCACTAGTTTGAATTGCGGACAAAGTTAGACCTGGCACTTACGGATTTCGGAGCACCTTTGCTTTACAGATTCTAGAACCCATAAGCGTATCCGCTGTTGGGAACTGCAGACTGTAAGAGTGAGGTCGGAGATAAACTTGACACACTTGCCAACCAACGTGTTGCTCGCTTCAATGCAAGAACACGAAACAACTGAGCCGTGACAATGAATGCAACAAGTCAATAACCGTTGACACACTCATCGCAATGAAAGCCACTCGACAAGATACGCTCTCTCCGCATCCTTGGGCCCCAAGCAACTCTAGATTGGAGCGTTGCATCGGAGCATTGCTTTAGACTGGACTCCAAACTTCCAAGATTCCGGCTCATCGCTCGCCATCTACTCGCTTGCAAGCCGCGAACCGATGTCTGCAGCCAGCGCAAAAGAAACGAAGGAGCGATCTGTCTCGAGCCTAAGTCGCACGGGGCAAATCCTAACCGGCCTACCAAGATTGCACCTTTGCAGGAAGCTTAGCTAAGCACACTTGATGCTTGCCTGAGGATATCGGCCTCAGCGACCATCCACCCAGCATCACCCCCACAGTGTGGCCACATGTCCTTTTGATTGCTTTTGTCTCTGCTTGCGGAGCTCAGCATGTGCTCTGCTGTACCACGCACTTGTCCACGCCCATGATGTGGCTCCCATTTTGCAAAAATCGAACAGGTGCAACAAGAAAAGTTAGCTAGCTCTGTGCAACCCTGCACCCCACTGAACTTCATGTCCGAGCAGTAGGTAGTTGGCAGTGCTCAGCTTGTTCCGTTATTGATGAAGAAAGGTCTTGTCAGGCTGCCATGGTCGATTCGGCTTACATCCTTACACAGATATCCTCTGCATGGCTTGGAAAAACCTCACTGGCGCCTGCGTGCGCTTCACCGCGGCCCGCCGCGGAGGCCCTCATGCATTCACCGACAGTGTGGCAAAGGTCGCAAATCCTGGTGAGCCATTGTATACCATACTAAATCATGGCAACCCATAGTCATTAAACCAGACGCGGTGCATCTTCTGCTGTCGGATAGATAGATGTGCGGTAAGTGAGGAAGATGCAAACCGGATCGTCTTACATGATCCCAGTGGCCGCATGGTCGGAAGTGAAGATACGGACGGCCCCTGAAACGGAATCTATCCAAAAGTTACAAGCCGTCATTCCGAAACCAATGCAAAAGCAGGATCTTGATTAGTGAAAAGGTCGGAGTCTACCACTTGAACCGGGGATTCGTAGATATTGATGTTTCTTGAATGTTTCTGAAAAACATCAAGTGAAGGTTGCCTCTCGTCTCAATGTCGGTCCTTTTGAGGTACTGCAAATGAGGAACAGAACAGAGAGAAACCCTAGATATACAAGTGGTGCGCTAGCACCTAAGTTGCAGTGCGCAGACCCTTCTAATCAAGGGTCCGGTGCAATCATGGTTCTTTCTGCAACCATTGTCAGACCGCGCAAACCACAGCCACATACCGGACCTCATGGTCCGGTGACGCACACCAGGAAATGCTGAGATTCTCACGACGTTTCCGAGTCCCAGCATGCAGGCGGCAAACCTCATGACTTCGTCTCTCGCAGGCCAAGACGCAGTGCCTACAAAAAAGCCAATGAACAGCGGCATGCGGCATGTGTTTCAACGTCCAATTTTTGCGTGTCAACGACATGTTCGTGCCTTGATGCTGGCTTCTGTCCGTTTGGCAGTTCTGAGCAGGTGGCAGCGGAGTAGTGCCATTGGTGGCGGCCTTCAGTGGGTCTGCCTGGCCATCCCCGCTGGTCTCGCCTATTTCACTAGCCTGGCGAAACTTTAAAAGTGAAACAGAAGCGTACATTGAGCAAAACAAAACAACCGCCTGCCATGAACAATGCAAGAGATGATTTGCCTCCAAATGTTCTTGCGGTGTTTGCTGATCGGGCTGTGGCTCCATTTGACAGTTCGCCACCGCTCAAAAGAATGCAGCATTTGTTTGGCGTCTTGGCCCCATCTTCTTTTCAAGCAACTGCTAGCCTGGAGTTTGCAAAGCGATCTCTGATTGAAACTGAGTGCTCCATCACACTCCATCGCAGCTTCCCTATGAAGTGCAGTCTGGTCCGTGAAGTACTGTAGGGGAGGGCACGCCAAAACGGCCCTTGTAAAAGCTTCCCGGGCAAGAAAAAAGATGCTCCATGTATCTGTCTCATTGTTCACTCGATTAAACCCTATATAGTCCAATTGCACCGACGAACGACTGATAGGAACTGGAAAATTTGTTCGATGCTGCAGAGAAAGACGTAGAAAGAAGAGAAAAAACAAGCTAGGAAGTGCCTACTTCTAGCCTTCTGTGACTTTGTCCAGACACTTGCACTGACAGAATGGTTATGAGGTCATCTCTATCCAAGCAAGGTGACCCATCTCATCATCTCATCGGTCAGAGCCAAAGGCTTTCGAACATGGCGGAGGCACGCGTGCTTCGCATAATGCCTGCACGACCTGGCCAGAAAGCTTGAGTCATGAGGCCAGAAAAATGTCTGCGAATGGGCGGCATCTGCAACCTGAACGAGCTGAAATGGTGTTGACGCATTGGCCTTTTCAAACACAACGCAACGGAGGCACCTCCGCGTGATCTCGCAGAACAGCAGCCATGAGCGGAGATTCGCCTGCAGGTCGAGCTGTTAGTGCTTCCAAGAAAAACCAACAAAAGCTGCAACTATACAAGAAGCTTGACCTCAGTCATGCTGCTAGCGTCTGCGAGCATGGGGGAAATGTGGTGCTACAAGACTGATACAAACCTTGCGTCTTAAAATGCACGAACTGAGCGTTCCGCCATCTTTGGTGCCAGTCTGAACATTCATGTTGGCCTGCTGTGACGCAAAATCGGCCTCTTCGATCAGATGTGGTGTGATGCATGCTGTGTTGCCTGAGCTTGGCAGAGGAACCTCACCTGAGCTGACCAACATGCCAGGACAAGCGAATTGCTGAGCACTTGAAGGCTAGAGACCCTGTTGGCATCTTTGCAGGGAGACTTGCTGCCAAGTTGCCACTTCACTGTGCCCTGCCTGTGCAGCTCCAAGCAGTGGTGTGGAGCCCACCTTGGCATCGGCATTAACAGCATCTGGCTATATACTAATCGTGGGAGTCATTTGCGCTGTTGCGCAACTGCTCTTGAAGTAGTGACTGATGTGTGTGTGGGTGAGAGTGTGTAGTATGTAACGTTCTTTTTGCGGACTCGGCATGAATCTGAGCTAGCCAACGCGCATGGCAGCCTCCAAATTGGCACGCGCACTGCCTTGGCTTGATTCACGGCATCCTTGCACGCGAGGTTGTCGCCGTCAAAACTTAGGTGGGCGCATAGCTGCTTGACAACACCCAAGTGCCCGTGAAGTGCTGCCTTAGCGTGGCACTATCGACAAACGCTTCGGCAAACGCTTCGCTCCTGACTGCGCCACAGACCTCTACGGACGAAAGACTGGTAAGGGTTCAGCGACATGTAGCGATGTCGCACCTTGCCTAAGAAGTTCCGAGACCACTTTCGAAAGCGGAACAAGATGCAAGAGCAGACTTGAGGCATCAACCGGCAATGCTTCTCGCCCTGACCCGACGAATGAAAGCACCAGGCACATCGATTTAAGGCTAACTACGACAAAAAGATGTAGAGAAACACGCTGGAAACCACAAGATATTCCACGTGGTCTGCTCAGTGATGCCGCGGCAACTGTGACATCACACCTCAATCGCTGCGAACGCTGTACCCCTGCTTTGCTACTTTGCCGCGCAGCTTCCAGTGCTCACGCTCGCAGGTGGGGATCAGGCGCAGGGGGTGCAAAAAAGAGGCTGACGTGCGCCGTCTCCGCGTGCGTATTCCAACAAACCTCCAAGAATTTGCCCAACGGCTCGTCTTTGACCATCACCCCGAAACCCTAAACCATCCTATGCCCTAAACACGAGATTGCTGTATTGACCTGGCTGAAACTGAAACATGCTTTCATCTCTTCAGCCTTAGACCATTAACCCTAAACACTGCCACTTCTAAACCTGAATCGTTTGGAGGGAGGGTGAGGGCCAGGATGGGCATACAAGCTGTAAATACCTAATACCAATGTTTTCGGTGTGGTCGCCCCCCCCCCCTCTCGACCTGACCCCACCCCCGCTCGTGCTTCTTGATCATTTGCGTGCATGCCCAAAACGCATCCAAAACGCTGGAGTTAACAGCGTTTTTGCTTCTTTGTGCGTTATTTCGTTTCAAGACGTGCTTTCGCAGGCGTCTTTTGTGAACATGCCCAAGCCATTGCAACTTATGCTCAGAAACAGTTTTTGCCTTTTCGAGAGTGCCGAGCCTGCCGTTATGCTCTGCAACCCCAGATGGACCCCCAGCATTTCACTGCCACAGCAATGCGAAATAATCGAAAACGTCATGATTTCGTGGCCTCGGCGAAATGTTTGCCGGGATCGCACAAGAAGAGGTCTGAACTCGGCCTGCGCAAAGTTCAAAACTGCTGCACCATGGCAACACACTGGTGCCAGGTGCGCCACATTTCCATTGCGTGCAGCAGACCACAACTCGAGATCGCGGCTGGCTTTTTGTCAGCGAGACACTAGCCAGGACCACGTCCTCGCATCTGCAGGCACAGGTAGTGGATGGTAGTGGTGGCAGTAATGGTGCTTAATAAAGAATAGCAGTAGTAGTGAGACGTAGCAGTATACGCAGTAGCAGCAGCAGCAGCAGCAGCAGTAGGAGGAGGAGGAGGAGTAGTAGTAGTAGTAGTAGTAGTAGTAGTATTAGTAGTAGTAGTAGTAGTAGTAGTAGTAGTAGTAGTAGTACGCCCCAACCGGGTGGTTTGCCCACACACAGTGGTCAAGCGTGGGTTTGGACAAGCATGCTTGAATCAGCTCTTGCCGCAGCATGTCAGCGTGCACCCAACAGCCCAAAGCCTAAACCTTAAACTCCAGAAATTCTTGGTCCTATTTAATAGCTCAGGATTTCGCAGACGACTCGTCCTGTGGCCACTACACTACTGACGCAGTCCCGTGCTTGTTGGGTCGCGCGGCCACAGGTCCGCGGTCTGCAGAGACGGACACGGCCCCCGCATACGGGAAGCGGGGCGCAGACGCTGGGCAGCTCGCTGAGGAGGCTTTCTTTCTGCCTCCGAAGCAGGTGGCCAGCGTCTGCGCCCCGCTTCCCGTATGCCAGGGCCGTGTCCGCCTTTGCAGACCGCAGACCTGTGCCCGCGCGACCCAACAAGCACGGGACTGCGTCAGTAGTGTGGTGGCCACAAGACGAGTCGTCTGCGAAATCCTGAGCTATGAAATAGGACCAAGAACTTCTGGAGTTTAAGGTTTAGGCTTTGGCTGTTCGTTGCCCACAAGCAGAAGACGCGGGCAAGCCGTAAACTGTCTTACGCCTCAAGCCTGAACCCACGCCCGAAAGCAGTGTTATTTCCTTCAAGCCCAGGACGACAAAACACCGAAGCCCTCGTGCTGGACTCGTGCCTGAAACACTCCAAAGCCCAAACCGTAAGACGCGCGCGCGGGCAAACCATAGGGTTCTGCGAAGTCCGGAACGCAGGGAAACCCGCAGAGGGTCGTCGTTTATGAAGAAAAAAAACGAAAAAAAGAACACTGTTGAAAGGCCGGCAAAGGCCAGAAACGCTGCGCCTGCGCATGTTTTATGTACCTTCCAAAAACAAGCGCGGGCAAACCATAGGGTTGCACCGTAGTAGTAGTAGCAGCAGAATGGAAGGGCAAGTCACGACCTGGTTGACGCAGGTCAAGCGCCGATCATTCTACAAGCGCGTGGGGCCCGAGAACAAGTGTAGAACACAGCTGGGCAACAACATTTGTCATCCCTGGATTGTCTGTGCTACGTTACAGGAGCAGGACCTGGCAGGACCCACCAGTCGCAATCTCTGCATTTTCGAGCACCAGTAAGTCACACAGAAATCAAAAACGGGCGCTTCAGCAGGCACCAAAGTTCGAATGCTACAATGTGGGATGGGTCCTACATCGATTTCAGGACGCCCAAGGCAGTGGACAGATCCGCGCCCAGACGTGCTCTAAGAGCAACTAGTACCATTACTATCGCTCCTGCACGATGTGTCGTATGTAGAATACCGATTGCACCGTGGTTGGCCGGATGCTGTATTAAGCAAAGGCTAATTACTGTATCTTTTGCCATGCTGCAAGTTGGCACGCCATGGCACGCCACTCCGTGTAACGATACATGTCTCTGCGCATACACCGATGTCTGGGCATGTTTGGGCACGACGTGCGCACACATGCATGTGTGCGCACAAAAAACATCTGTCCCCATACATCCGTATGTGTGCCCGTACACGCATGCGAGTGCGCATGAGCTAGCACACATGCGTGTGCCTCCGGGTACATGTATGTGTCGTATGTGCTGTTGCACACGCATATGTGCATGCGCTTTAATGCATGGCTGCGCAAGCACCTGCCAAGCTGAAGGGTGTCCATGGCCGCAAGGTCCGGACTGCACAGTTATTGTTGCCCCGATGCTTAAGCAAAAACTAATTATCTTGTGCCATGCTGTACAAGTGCTCGGAGGCACATGCATGCGTACGCACACGCACGTGTGTATATATCGCATGGATGGCATTTGTACGCACACGCGTCCGCGCGCACCCCCCCCTCTCGGGGCACGCGTCTATTCTAGACTAGAGTCTGTGCGCGCACATCCGTATGTGCACATATGCCCACATGCGTTTGCGCACATGCTTGCGCGTCCGAGCACATGTGTGCGCGAACACAATCGAGTGGGTCTGTATGTAAGCATGTCGCATCCACAGTAGAATCAATAGAAGCCGCACACGCAGGCGCATCGGGACACATGTTACTGCGCCTTTGCGCGCACACCTGTTATATGCAGAACCTGTTACACATGTGTCTTGACTGCGCACAGACTGCGACCCAAATTGCTTGCTTCCCAAAGGCTCGCCCAATTCCGTGGGGAATCGCAAGGTCGTGCGACTGACATTGCCCTGCTTGCCGGCTGGCGCGGCCAAATACATAGCCTGTTTTGTATCAGCTTCCTTCTCAATACAAGAGATACAGTATCCGGTCGCCGGTCACACACACGTCCCATCTGCTCTGGCAAGAAGCATGCGCACACGCACTCGGATTTGGTCACTGAATTGGGGATAATTATCGTTTTGCCACGCCAAGTTGTTGACGGTTCTGGTTTCCCGTCAAAGGGCAGTTCCCGCGAATGCACTGGCGAACGTTCTGAGTCTGCAAACCGCTACTTGAATCCCTTGGGATCGTTGCAATAGGATGACATATGCCTGCAGAGAGGCTTCATAATGTTCACCGTCCAGTTGCACAAGCATGGGCCCAAACAAAGCAAAACATCACCGTGCGTCATGGCATGAATGAAGGCGAAGCCTGAAACCCGACATTCTTCTGACGTACACTTCGCGGCATGCGCATACCGGCATTTCATTGCTTTTGTCTTGCAGTAAAACCATCTCCCGGAGTCCCAAGTTGTTTGGACCCAACCTTGCAGGGCGCTGCAGAGCCACCGCTTTAGTGTGATCGTTGCGAGTTTAGCCGAGTTTAGATTGAGGACACGCCGAGGTGGACGGACGGACGGACATGTCCCCAACTCCTTGAATGTCGCCAGGAGCGTGAATAGAGATGACCACAAGCCCGACAATTCCACATAGGTGCTTGCTGCTAAGCGCTCCGAAGCGCTTGACCCACTGAAGACAACTCAGCACGAGGTATGCAACTTGGTAGAGTCAAAAGCCCTCATGCGTGGGTGTGTGAAATTTGCCACGTCTGTCTGTGTGCACGGAGTGCGGAGGAAAAGGCCGCGCATCAGCGGGAAGGATGAAGCATCTGGACCCCCACACGATGATGTGAAAACGAAGCCCGAACTGACCTCAAGAAGGCAGACCCCCTTTCCCCGAGAATCTCCTCGCGCATAGGCGTCTCCTTGGCAACTCCATTCTCGCATAGGACGCGCACGACCTGCTTTGTCACAGAGAAGGCACGGAGCGGTTTTTCTGTAAGGATCACCAGTCGCTGTGTGCAACCTGATTAGAGAAGCAGATGCTGCAAGCTGAGTTGCAAAACAGGAGGCTCTAAAAGCTTCTGGCACGAATGTGCAAAACAAGGCATGACAAAACTCGCCGTTGTTTGGACTCTTTGCCTCTTCGTGTCCTTGAAGGCAGGCAGCCATCAGCGGAGTCAGACCATTTCGCATGGCCTTGTCCTTGTCAGCCCCCACCTGCACATCTTCAACTAGTCGGAGCTGATTGAGCTGATTTCGAGCAGTCTTCCGAAGAAGGCTCTTTTGGAGAACAACACTGCGCCTCGCACAAGCACTGGACAACCTCTGCATGACCTCGCCTGCAGCTTTTGGAGACGCTTGGAGATGCTTGGCTTGGGGCTGGGCTTGGGACTTGGCTTGGGGCTTGGCTTCGACTGCAACTTGTGACATATGGCTCGTGTCACCTGTGTGGGGGGGGGGGGGGGGGCAAAGACCGCAAGGGAAGAGCTGTACTGTGCAACTTCTTCTGTTCAGTTGGTCAGGAAGAAACTGCGGCGACTTGTGGGTCCTTGCTGTTGGTGTCGCTTGACTCGACGATGCTTCTGAGTTCGTCTGATAGCTCTGTGCCACACCCATGGACTTGATGAAAAAACACTTGACGACAAAACCTGGAAGCCTAGAGCAACGACCCTCTTATGGTTCATTACTGTGGCCGCTGCTCTGCAGCTGCATGGAAAGCAGTCACACCATCGCAGATGGTGCGATCCTGTCCACGAGTGAGTGTCATTGTCATGCACAGGAATGACACGAGCCAGCAAACGCAGTGCCTCCCATCCGAGGTTCAAGCAACCGCAGTTCTGCTGCCAGAGGTCCTTGTCGGCTCCAGCATCGCAAAGGTATCGAACCACCTTGTGCATTGGGCACACAGGCAAGTTCGCGGAAGCTGCCGAAGCGTCTGCCGAAAGGTGCGTCGATCAAAGCTAAATCGATGCGAAATGGCTTGCCCTCTCTGAACCTGAACCCAAACCACGGTATTGGAGAGGGCCATTGCAAACTACCAGTCGCATTTGATTCGGTTCAACAGCGGTTCAGGTGGGCTTGAGGCTGGCACGAGAGTTTAGGTCGGTTTGGGTTCTGCATTACTAGACAACTGGAAGGATACACAATCAAGGCCGAAAAAGTTCGGGTCGTACTCGGGCCCGAGTCCTAGGACCTCAACACGAAGATCCAATCAAAGCAACAGCCAGAGGTTCTGATTTCAGGCTTCATGGGATTCATGGGGGTTTCACGGATGAAGGCCTGCCATGAAGGGGGCTTTCGCACTCTTTCGGCAGGCATCCATCGGTTCGGAGTCAGACGTTCACAGTGTCATATTCGAATGTTCTTCCTTCAATCACTTAGGACTTCTGGGTTGTGCGATGTTGTGCGTGATTGTGCTGTCGGCATTCTTCGCCTAGTTCTCGGCCGATGCACTACATACCGTGATGGCAAGTCGCAAACGTTCGAAGGTTCCATCGGGAGAAGTGAAGACAAGAGGCAAGCGAGAACCGAGCATTCCCAGCCTGGATGCCAGCAACCATGTCTCGCGCTCAAGACACAGCTTCACAGAATGAAGTTGTCCGGCTTCTTCCATGGATGGTCTTTGTCTGGAACTACCTCCACCTGCTCCGAATTGAGACGAGGAAAATAAACGTAAGCGTGAGTCCCATATCCTGGAAGGGACACTAAATTCATCGAACCGCCGAGGTAGTTTGCGTAGAGCCGAGATATCGGCAGGCCCACACCGAACCCTGCCAAGCAGCTGACGTCGCTGTGAGCTGTTGTGTACAGATATGACCATACATGCTGGCCGACATCAAACGGAATTCCTCCTGCTCGATCACTGACGTGGATCATGACTCGCTTATGGTCTCCAGAAACGACAATGCTGATGGGAAATTGGTCCACGTCGCCTTCTGAAAGAAGGTGTTGAAGTGTGGCCCGAGCGCTGTTTTTCAAAATCTCTTGCACGATGTAGCTAACTATACCCGGAATGAATGCAAACTTCAAGTCCGACTCGTCGTCCGTGGTAACGTCATGTGTTTCTATCGAGATTGATGGAGTCAGCTGCGTGTAGTACTTGCAAATACGCTGGACTTCCTCTGCGCTGTCCCTGCAGATCTCAGTCACATCGCATTGCGGGTCAATGGTACCTACGACAAGTCTTGTCTTGTCTACGGCGGCAAGATACTGCGACAAAAGAACATTGCTGCCAAGTCGGTTCAGCAGGAAGTTATCAAGGAAGCTGTCCACAAACTCTGCATGAAAAACATTGGGTCGGTCCTGCGACAGCCACTGCATGGCTTTGGCCATCAACGCAACCACATCCTTGTTGTTGCTTACGATGTCATCCACAACTTCAGTGAAAAGAGATAGATCGTCAGAGCCTTGCATCTGATGCATTGCAACGAATGCTTTCCAATGCCGCGCATGAACCTCCTGCAGTTCCGAAGACGCAGACCATCCCGGCAATGCTTCTATCATCTGGATTCGCTCTGCACACCGTATGGGGTATTCCGTTTTGAGAAAATGGGCAAGCTGCTTGACGTCTTTGCAGCTTAATACGCTTTCGATACTTTGTGGATGGGGCTTCATGGCACCGTATCTTTGGATCTCGCTCGCAACGCTGCATCTGAGCATGGTATGCTTTGCGACGCGCAAGCCTGAAGACCATGGCATCTGAGTGCGACGGCTTCGAAAATTCGAAAGCTTAGGCAACCATTGTAAAGATGCCGAGCACTTGGACGCGATAACATTACTAGGCAACTGCCAGCACATCTGGCGTTGGTGTGTAGGATCTGCCAACAGTTGGGTGAACTACTGTCGGAGCAAACATGCTGTCACAACATCGCCCTCATTATCATGCTGAGCTCGGGCGACACGGGCTTCAACTGCAATCATACTGAGCTTGGCTGTGTTCACTGGGCTTGTGACCTCCGTGTGACCTTGCAATGCAGCTGCCAGTAAAGGGGTTGCCCCCTCCATCATCGCGCGATCCTGGCCCATGCAATGCGAGTACAACAGCAATCATCATTCATCTGCCAGCTCTGCTCGAAAAAGCACCTGTCCCGACGTTTTGGACACGATATTGCTAGTCTTAGGAAAGTTTGGCAGGTAGTGAAGACTAGTTAGCGACGAAGCAGGAGCTCTATCACGCTTCAGAAGATGGCAGGATGAAACGATTCATCATGCAGACAGGAAAGCTTCATGGCGCCCTGATAATAGGAGACACATGGAGAGACCAGCAGCAGTGCCTCCGGTCTGTCTTTATCTTGGGGTCCCCAATCGCCCGTATGGATCTTCCGATCACGCGGTCATGCATGGCAAGGGGCTGTACTACGACAAGACAGTTGGCCACACTAGTCGGCATCATATTTCGTGTCCGGCGTGAACTCGAGGGATATTCTGGCGATTGACCGCCTGTCACGGGATGCGGTTCAACAAGAGCCTCGGACGTTTGATGACGCTGAAATGCGCCGTCGCGCATAGCAACCACCAGCCACTCGATCTTCTGAACGCGTTGCTTTGCAGAACGGCGTTCTGACCACCATGCTCACGACCGTCCGTGGGTAGCCACGTGAAGAAACTTGGGGCGACGGCTAATTCGTGGCGGTTTTGTTGTCCCGGTCCAAGGGGCGGAACCCAACAAAAAGAAGCTCAACAACATTTGGGTACGCTGGCCCGACGCATACCTCGGCCGCCACTACGAACGACACCGCCCGCAGCTTTCGAATGCGTCGCTCGGGTGGGCGAGCGGCTCCTGCAATGTTCGCGATGTCCTGGCATCAGCTCTGCGTATGTCTTCCAGGCCTTGCTTGGCATCGTAAGCCATAGAAAGCCAAACTGTGATTGGGAACTTTGTACCGTTTCGTGGCAATCCCCAAAGTTGACCGTCTTGCTTGTTTTCACATGGAGCTAGTCGAGGCAGTTGGGCCTCTCTCTGGTTTCACCCACGAGGCGAAGGCGAGGTACGCTGCGATGCCTCTCTCTACGTCGTACTCGATGAGCAACAAGTGTGGATTGAACTGATCTGGAGCATCCCGCGCGCTTGCTATGTGCACTGAGCACGCATGAGCACGTTTGCTTTCCTAACCGGGTGGCGAGGTTTGCTCCACATGGCCCCCTCCCGCCCCCTCGAAGCCTATAGCGTCCGTGGGGCAAATTGCACAAGGTGATGCGTCACTAGCACCTGTTCGCAGTGGAGATCCGCTGCTGTTTTCTTGACGGATTTCAAGCATTCCGCTCTTGCTCTTTAGTTTTGGGCCTTGTTTACCAAGCACACTTCAATCTTCAGAGAAGCCGCTTTATTTTGCTTTGTACTGACTGAGAGTGTTCCTCGTGTGGAGCGCTGGTGTTTGCCCGAGATTTTCTCAACACAGCTTGAGACTACCCACATGGCCCCAAGAGGCCCGTAGGACATCAACTGCCGGCGCTTTGCAGTCCAAGGCATTGGAGCTGGCCGAATCGCCAAAGCCACACCGATGGCAGGTGGAAAACTTGGCACAGAATCTGCTAGATCTCACTGTGCCCGGTCACGTGCTCCTATGTGCTCCTTTACCAAGTATACCCATGGCATTGGGGGCAGCGGTGGGCAGATTGCACAAGTGCCAGGCACTTGCCTGATCGTGCGGCAGAAGGAACGTACGATCTCGCTGTCGTCGTGGCCACGGATGCACTCATGGCAAAGTGAAGCGATGCGGGCAGGTTTTTGAAAACAACTGTCAACAATTGTCACACTTCGAGAAAAAGCTCATAGTCGTTCGCTTAAAGCTCGTTTACCTTATTGGCTACAATTATGTGCGCCGTTGTGCCCCGCCCATTGGGTCTCCTTGTCCGCTCCTGCTTCGCAGAGAAAGCGTGCTACATCGACGTGCCCGGAGCCTGGTGGGGAAAGAGTCCCAGACAACAAACACACTTGCATCGCTCTCGTTTGTTCGAAGGTCTTTGCCCATAGCTGGTAGCCCCATCGCCCTTGACTTCAAGATTTTGCTACTCCATGCTCCCAATGGGGACAAACTCGGCAAATCTCGGAAAGACATGATACTGCCTATAGACCCTCGCATGCTGGTAGAGGGGGTGTACACCTGCGTACACTATAAACGCGCTTGAAAACTCAATCAACACTTTGCATCTGCTTTGCAAGACCCCCTCACAATGACAGCACGTGTGCTCGCCCTGCACTGTTCGGACTGCGCTGGCTGGCTGCAACAGCACCGACCAGGACGAAACGGTGCAACTGCTGCACGCTCTGGGTCAAGTGACGGGCGCAGGCGTGTAGAGCAGAAGCGCCGTCCTGCAGCAGTTACCATGAAAACACATGATGCGCCGAGGTTCTTGCAGCTGTACCTGTATCGGACGGCAGATCGCCTATCTCACAAATCTGCACAAGGTGTCGGATCTAGTTGTCTGAGCGAACTTGTTTGGGCATTCCGTCGTGCGCAGGCAAACACTGCGTCTGTGATGCTTCAGGGCAGGAAACGATGTGTAAACGATGACTTCGTCCTGTCTAGCTACAAATTGGGTCGACTAAGGGTGCACAAGGGTCACGGTGATGCAAGAAAGCAATCTGCCTGAATCGGCCCTAGCATGCTGCAATTTATTCAACGCCTTGTATCGGTTAGCCATCCTAGCAATAACGTTCTGTCCTTCGTGGTCTTGTGTATGTCTGCTTTCACTTGCGTCAGATGCTGCCTCAGGTCATGCTTAACACCTGCCATCCTACCCGACAGGAGATGCCTCGCACCTGTATTTCAAAACAGAATGCAAACAAATCCTTTCCCATCGCCGTCCTGAATAACATGTTTCTCATGTACCAAGGGCTGTGCAAAACCCTTAAGATGCCGAGACTGAGAGCAAGACACCACATTCACCTCAGAAGCAATTGGAAGAATGCCTAGAATCCTCGCACGCTTGAATGGACAAAGGATTCGAGCGCTACTCGGGGGCATGTCCGAGGCCAGTCGCGTGGCCCTGCAGGGCTGCTGCCAATAGCGGAGTGGCCCCATCGAGCATCTGCGCATCCTCCAAATAGCTGAGCGACTCGCTGCAATTCTCTTCACATACGACTTTATGAAAGCATATAAACGCAAGTCACTGAGTCCATACTGGCAAGGGGAAAAGAAGAGAGCATAACGGAGCGCAACATTGGCATGCCTGGCCTTATCCACCTCCGGCATCTCGCACAGGAAAGAAACCACCTGGTGCACATATGACCACTAACTCATTCAAGGTCTTTGGACGTGCCACATACGTGCCACATACGTGGCTCTTGCAACTGTCTCCTTCAACTTCTCAAGGCACGCCGAAAATCGATGGCTGTTGTGGGCTGGAGGGCAAGCAACGCAAAGCAGCTGTCAACAAGGGAATTCGCAGTCATACCTCTGTGCTCTCTGGCTATCAAATCTCTGCCCAAAACTGCCCATTGAAACATGCGAGCCTCGAGCTGCCCCTCCTGAGCTGCTGCATGGAGCAAGGTCGCACCCGTAGGTGTCCTCATGCCCGCAACAGGCTATTCCTTGCATTCCTTGCTCATGCAACGTCATGGTATGTTGCCAGAAGCTCAAAAGAGCCTCTTGCAGACATCTGATCGCTGTGAGCAAAGATACTGCACGATGGGGAGGTGCCCGTTGTAACATGACCTTGCAATTTGGAATGTCTGCTGAGAGCCTAGGCAATGTTATCTTCGCATATCTTCGCCTGCCTCTTCAGCCTGCTTACATGCAATTTACGCTCGATGAATGATCACCTGGTGATTGGCAGCTTACCTGCTTGTGAGGCGCACTTTCTGAAGATTTTGGTTGTAGTAGATGCATTTCTCAAACAGCGGGCTACGGCAACAACAGCAGCTGAGATACAATGCCCCCACGAGCTGAGTGCTTCACACATAGAGCGGCGTGGCTCCACCAGGAGTCGTTCTGCGGCATGTCACAAGTAAACTTATACTGTTGACCAAAGCGCAGTCGATGAGGACAATATTAACTGATATCACATACACTTAAACACTTCAAAGCTACTGTGCTCTGCACTGCCATGGATAGCATCGACGTATGACGGAGCAACTGACAACTCAATCGCCTGTCACACACCGCCCCGGACTGGCAGAGGTACGTCACAACCTCGGAAGAGTTGCCCAACTGCTGACACAGTCTGACACAATGATGGTTGACAGACATGAACTAACGATATTCAGTGAGATTTACAAAGGAGCTCGCATATTGAATGCTTCAAGAGCGCTTCACATATGGATTTTGTATCATCCGAAAATGACTAGAACTCGTGATTATCAATAGAAACAGCCCAACAATCGCGTCGTCTTTGGACGAACCTCAAGCACCCAAGTATCGCGGGGCAACCGTCAGCATGCAGCCGCCCAGGAATTGGAGAAGCGAGGAAAGAAATGATGGACTAAGCTGGACAGTGGACATTACGTGAACACCCGAGTTGGAAAGACCTGCCCTGGCATGGGAATGGTCTGTGTCAAGTCAGACCACGTGTCGGATTACGTCGCTCATGCAAGGACCTGGAGAATGGCTAGTCGTCGAGGTGTCAGTGGAGTCGCAGCGACGTCTGACGGAAAGGTCATCGAGGAGTGTAGAGGAAGCCACTTGTTAACGGTAATCCTCATCCACGAAGAGCAGACGTCTTTCGCGGAGTTCCTATACGAAGGCATAGAGCAGTCTGTCGAGAAAAGAGACCGGATGTCGAAGAGAACCAGAGAGATACCTGCAGAGTTGGCTCCAGCTCAAAAGGAAGGAGCTGCAGGAGCGAGATTTGTCGGAATGGACCCCGAGTTCTCGGAGGAAGAGACGCAACAGATGGCAAAGAGGTTGAGAAGGAAAGACGAAGAACAAATCCGGACGAAGCAACACATCTAGCGTACCAGTCATAGTGCGAAGTGTGTGTTGAAGCTACTAGAAAGAATGGTCACCTAGCTCCCGTCAGCGAAACCTGATGTTCAAGAGAATCCCTATCCTTCAATCCAGATGTGCGTCATGTTCTTTGCTGGAAAGGACTCACCAGCGCTAGTAGCAGTTGACGCGTGTCATATTTACGTGTTTTGAAGAAGTCGGAAAAGCATTAATGCAAAGGATTCTCTAATGAGTACATGGAGTTGGATATTTGGAGAACTTGCCGAAGACTTGTCAGGAAGATTAAAACATGATGAGAGCTTCATTTCAAGCCTCGGCTTTACAAGAGCCTCCCTAGCATTCGAGAGCCACGGTTGGAATGTTACGTAGGTTTCTAGGATGTTGAAGGCAAGCTGTTAGCTGTAAGAGCTACTGCTTTGCTAAGCAACCTGATAGGACTGTTCCACGGTTTTCGGCATGGTTCCCAGGGACTGGGACCTGGCCAGTCAAGAATCTCAATCGCCATTTGCAAGCCCCAATCCGTCTGCAGATTGAAGATGACGGGAAGTGGGGCACATATTGCTAAACTAGAAATCAACACGATGTAGTTAGGAATGTTTCGGAAGCAGCTCGGATCCAAAATTTAAGATTGAAGGTGCCCAGGGAGATAAAAGACAGTCACTGGGACGTTGAGAACATCCCTGCGTTATTGACCTTGCAGTGCTTGTCTATTGTGAAACAACGCAACAAACCGCAGGTGACTCAGTAGGATGCAGGCTATTCAAATAGGCCAACAATCTCTGCACTGAGTTTGAAGTAGCAGCATAAAAATGCGACTCCGCACTACTTTACTTGTGGAATTTGTACCCAGCTAATCTGATGGCCTACAATGTGGGGCCCTCTAGTTACAGAGCAAGTTCTATCTTGTGCAACATAACTTATAACGTAACTTATAAGTTATGTTGTCAGAGTTATAAATCGAGCAACTTGGATAACTGGACGCGATCAGTTATAACTAAGTCATGCCAGTTAGCTAACTTGGATAACTGAAAAATGCTGTATTTTGTAAGGTTTCAGTCACATGGAGGTCGAGGGCTATGTTTCATATACTTTTTAAGAAAGGGCTGGGGTAGCGTGGAAACTACAGGATTTCACATGTTTTTGTTAGAAGCATGTCACGTAAAGAAATATAATGCAGTGTCTTTTGGTATGTTTGGAGCTGAATACCGAGCAGGTTATATAGACTATGTGTGCCCATGGCGTGGAGCAGAGCAAAGCGAAGGTCGACACTTCCTTTTGGGCCAGCTACAAGGGGAGGTCGACCGGACGACACGCGGACCGTGTCGATATTCTTTCAGGCAGGGAAGCCCAATCCACCAGAAGATACACACCGAAGAAGATAAGTATATATGTATCTATACGAAACACTGTGTGTCAATTATACATCTATGTAAAGAAATCATCAGACACATATCCATAAGCGTATCTCTCTCATTAATGCCGCGAGCGACTTTTGTACTTCTGTCGCCTAACAAGGCCAGGTTTGTTTTAGTATACTTTTGAGGCTAACTTCCCTAACTAAGATATAACTTACATGTATCTGGGCTTACTAAGTTATAACTGAAGGGCCCACATTGTACCCCTTGTGAGGCCGCTATCCACAAGACTTTGTGAATAACAAAACGCCCGAGATGAATGGACACCCGCAAGCGAACCCACAGAGAGTAATTCACGGGAATGGGCGGCCTATGAATCAGCAGCAAAGATTGGTAAGAGATTGAAGCCACGGCTCCGGCATTCGACAGATTCGACAGGGCACAGCAAAACTCCACGCTTGTGGCAGCAAGAGGTCGAGTAAATGCTTTCCAAGCCATCCCCAAGTTGAAAAGCAGCTGAGGTTTCCACGTCCAAATGGCCCTGCCTTTCACCAGTCAAAATACGATCAGCCATCTCAGACTGACATTGCAACACTTCATTAGCTGTCTGGGCTGCAGAATCATCACGACAACCCCCAATCGCGGCAAGCGTACAGGGACGCCACGTGCAGTGGCGTTGTGCCATTGGCAGTCGGGCGGTCAAGAGCAGCCTGCAGCTGTCACGCTCAAACCTCCAGCGCCTTGATTCCACACTACCACGTGCTCAGTGATCAAGGTGACATCAATTTTGTGAGCCCTCGCAGTGTTTGAGGAGCTCATATCTTTCCAAAGGCCTTGGCGTCAGCCAGGAACTTCACCATCTGACAGTGCAACTCTCAGACTCTCACGCAAGCCATCTCTCTCGGAGTTCTGCAACTTCTCCGTCTTGTGGGATCTCTGTTAGTGAATGTGATTTCTGCATTTGGGTCAGTTAGGCGGGCGGGTCCGTTCTTCACAAGGAGTCCAGGATTGTGATGTCAAGAAGACAAACAAAACCCTGGATGCTCCCAAAGTGGAATTCTGGCATGCGTGCTGTTAAGGAGACTTCGGATGGGACCGGAACTAAGAACCCACAGAAAGGCGGTTCACCAAAGGTTGCCATCATTGCATCCCCGCGCTTTGGCCACATTCTTGTGCAGGGAAGACAGACAAGAGCTGTAAGAAAACCGTCGATGGTGCACCCTGGTTGCAGCATCCAGCAGCCTCAGAACCTGTTGTCAGATATCATGGAGCATAGAGGTTCTGAGAGCAGACACATGCTTTGAAGATTCACCAAAGAAGTGCTTCTGTTGTTTGCCTTGGCACTTCTCCACTGCAATCCTTCACATGTTCCATACACCTCCATTCAACAAGTCGGAAAGCCTTCATTCGGTCGATGCTGTCTGGAAAGCCCACGGGAAAAGTCTGACCACCCAGCTGCAATGCTTATCAATTTCTTGTCAACCCATAAAACAATTAGGCTCCAGATGAACAAGGACCCCCTCAACGTTTCACCATGGCCCACTTCCCGATTCCTGTCGTTGCGGCCGTAATTCTAACTGTTATGCTCAACAAATTCAAGCACAAGTCCTTGCTGCTTGCGACGAAATACATGTCCTCAAGAGCTTGAGGTAGCTTGGGGTGGCGGAGCCTCCAGTCTTCCTTGCATGGCTGCTGCAAGCCTCGGACGAGAAGGAAGCGAAGTCAGGCTTCCAGTTGCGGCAAAGTCGAGCTGCTTGCAAAAGAAGGACAGAACGAAGCTGAGGCAGAGGATACAAGTATCATTCCGACAACATGATAGGGGTCCCGAACCAGACTGCAGACAAGCATCATACACGGCGAACATAACAGACACGATGCGTGGCACGAGATCCGAAGATGTGTACTATCCATCTCTCTGTCTCCGTCTCTCTCTGCCGTATCTATCTAAGGAACAATTTTGTTTCTAAGATCTCTCCGTCTCTGTAGCCCGTTTCTGATAGGTGGCGCGTTTGTTTCGTTGGCATCGTGCAAAGTGTACCCACAGAACGTCACATCATGTAGATTTCTGAGGCCTCATGTGACGCTGCGAATTTTCGCGTCGTTGCTGCTTAAAACGTTGTCGCGTGGGGTTGTTTGGTTGTCGTTTTTTTGTGCAAATGCCTGGCAAGCTTCGTGCAGCTTAGAAACGCCTACTGAGAGATTTGAGCAACAGCCGAGGTTCGCATGTCTTACGTGCACTGTGCGCTGCAGGGTTGGGCAGCTCCATTTCAAACGTTGCTGATCCCGGAATCCTTCAATAAGCTGGAACGATGGCAGCTCAGGAGGTTGACTCCGGCGTCCTCAAGCTCTGCTAAGCCAAATGATCGGACTTCCAGCGTGATCCTCGCCACAGTCGTTGGCTCACTTGTTAGCCTGGCGAATCTCAATTCGCCTTCCTTCTCTCCGGTGACACACATGACATCATGCGCAGTACAAGGCAATGACGTGCTGCTCCCCCTGTGTATATACCGGATCAAGGCCATGACTCACATGGAGATCCCGTGCTTCGGGTGGAATGTAAAGAAGTGGGGCAGGGCTTTGGGTAGCCTTGTGACGGGCGTGGTGCCAGAAGTATTGGGTTTTAGTAAAACTAAATAAATACAAGAAGAAATACAAAAAAATACAAACGGGGAATGCAAGAAAAATACGAGCGCAGAAAAACCAGCCGAACAAAGTGCAAGAAAAATACAAGAAAATTACCAAAAAATACACAAGCAACTTACAAGACAATACAAGAAACATACAACAAAAACACAAGAAAAACACAAGAAATATACAAGAAAAATACAAGAAAAATACAAGGAACATACAAGAAAATTACAAGAAAAATGCAAGAAAAGTACAAGAAAAACACAAGAGCAAATACAAGAAAAATACAAGAGGCGCGGAGGCGCGGGGAGGGGGGGGGGGGCTTGTGTTTTTGTCGTGTTTTTTTCGTATTTTTCGCGTGTTTTTTCCGTGTTTGTTTCGTGTTTTTTTCGTATTTTTTTCGTATTTTTTCCGTATTTTTTCGTGTTTTTTTTAGTGTTTTTTGTGCGGGGGGGGGGGGGGGGGGGCGGGCGGGGGGGGGGGGGCGGGAGGGCGGGGGGGGGGGGGGGGGGGGGGCGGGGGGGGAGGGAGGCACGGAGGCGCGGGGGGGAGGGGGGGGGGGGGGGGGTCTTGTATTTTTGTCGTATATTTTCCGTATTTTTCGCGTGTTTTTTCCGTGTTTTTTTTTCGTGTTTTTCTTGTACTTTGAAATATGCGAAAAATACGCGAAAAATACACGAAAACTAGGAAAAAATACGAAAAATACGGAAAAATACGAAAAAATACGAAAAAATACGGAACAATACGAAAAAATACGAAAAAAATACGAAAAAAAAACACGGAAAAAATACGGAAAAAATACGCGAAAAAACACGGAAAAAATACGACAAAAACACAAGCCCCCCCCCCGCCCCCCCACCCCCCCCTCGCCCCCCCCCCCCCCCCCCCCCTCCTTTTCCTTTGCTTGCATTTTTCTCGTATTGTTCTTGCATTTTTCTTGTATTTTTCTTGTATTTTTTCTTGTATTTTTCTTGTATTTTTTCTTGTATTTTTCTTGCATTTTTTTGTATTTGTCTTGCATTTTTTTTGTATTTCACCGTTGTTCCTGAATCGCTACTTGTATTTTCTCTTGAATTCATTCTTGTATTTTTCTTGTATTTTTTTTCATTCTGCTGGGGGGTCAATACTTCCGAGACGCGCTCCTCACAAGGGTAGCCCAAGCTCGATGCACCGGCACATCACAAAACCGGCGCAAGCCCAGTGAAAAATAGCAAGCTTCCAGCCGAGAAGCATCGGCGAAGCACCATCGCTTTCTTCTGGGTCAACAGTTGCGCCTAAGCTGTCGAATTGACAGCGGGATTGCTCTGGGTTGCAGTGCCTTGGTGCCCAACCAGCACGGCACAGCAGCTTGGCGACCTGAGACGGACATCTTCACCGATTCACGGACATCTCTCTTACCATCGACCGTCCTCGATGTGGCCCTGGAGAGCCGCAGAGAGCAGCGCAGTTCGGCCATCCTTCTTACACAACTTGACATACAAGCATGTTGCATTGCATCTAACTTGTTGCATGCAAAGCATGCTGCATAGCAACGTCATGCAATATGCCAGCAATGCAGTGTTGAGGTGCGACACTTGCCACAGCGGAAACCCTTGGCGGAGGCATCTTGGGGTCCTCCTCACTTCGATGGTCTGGGCAGGCACGTGCAATCAAGCATCGCCTGCCATTCCAGCAAGCGCAGGGCAAAGGGCTGGAGCCCAGGAGTTCCAGGAGTCACTGCTTTGACACTTTCACGAACTTCATGGGACATGGGACAGGCCAGGGGCGCTCGACCTCCGAGGCTTCACCCCTCCATGCCTAAGTTGCACATGCAAGGGGCGAGGGTCACTAGACAACGTTCATGCTCAGTATTGATCTTGGCTCACTGCAGATACACGTGTCAGCACGTATCGACAATCAACAACTTCCCAGAGGCCATGAAAAGAAAGGAAAGGCTCGAACACTTGGACATGTCTGGACCAAGCTCGCGGCGTGGACGAGAAGCTTGGCTGATTCAGTCTCGTCAAAGGCCAGACGGACGTAGCACAGCTCCAGGGTGGGCTCACAGCCTCCCAAGGGTGATCGAGTTGTCCATGCTTTCCAACCGGGCCACGGGGAGCTCCTTAGTCCTGCTCGCTTTCATGTCTTCCATTCCTTGCCAGCGCCCTTGACTCCTTCTCATCTGCCGTTTGAGGAGTATAGGTCTAGGTCAGACTGAAGTTATAACTCACGTAGGCAAAAACGCCAGATTCGGAAGAGACTTTTAAACCGAACGCCGACGGATCCTTGACCTCCTGAATTGGATTTGAAATTCCTACCACTGCCATTCGAATCTGCCACAGCAGAGGCGAACTTGATCTCCCATTAAATAATTGAGGCCTCAGCCAAATGCCAGTACGTGTGGATGCATGGGTACGGCAGCTAAATTGTCTGATCTTCGGGAATGATCCTATTCTCCGTAGATAAATATCATGAGTCAAGTCGCAAGGCCATTGGTGAAGGGTGGACTTTTTTTTTTTTTTTTTTGGGGGGGGGGGGGGTTCTGTGGGTCGGGGCGGGGGGGTGGGGGGGGTTTTAGGGTTTAGGGTTTGGGAGGGGAGGAGAGGAGGGGGGGGGGGGAAGGGCAAAAAAAGGGCCAAAAAACTGGTCCCCATTGATGAATACTCTTTGCACTGATTGCCTACTTAATTAAGCGTCAATGGTCTCAATTCCATTCAATATTCGTCAATCGCAGCTCACCTCACTTTGGCATGGGCATCATTTGAGACGGTTTTCTGCAACATCTCAAGTCTGTTTGCCACATGCCTTGCCCAGTTTACATAAGGGTTTTTTGAAAATCCTTGTAGTAGATGTCATTCTTCTTCTCATTGTCTCAGGAATATGTCTTAGATTGCATTTGCATATTATCAAAACCACACATCGTCATAGGCTCCATTAACATTGCTCTAGCTGTGAAGGGAACCAGCACACCATGACAGCCCACAAGAATTAATGTTCTACTTATGAGCATAACGGATTGCATAGCGGACGTTTTCTGGGTGCGGCACATGCTCCAACGCAACCTCTTCTAAAACACACGATTTTTACTCCACATGCTAAGCAGTAGATGTGAAAACTCTCTGCAGCATAGTCCTTGCACTCTCAACACGCACTCTCCATGTCCAGAGTGTGTGCATTGAGTGATTCCTGGTCTGCAGCGCTCGCGTATTTCTTGTCGTTGTAAAGAAGGAAAACCAGTACAGAGGCCCTGGCAAGAACGGTGTAAGGCTTTTTCAGGCTTTGAAGGATATGCAGGCCATTGCAGGCTACGCTTCGGAAAAAGTCTGCCATAACGCATTCATCTCTCCAAGATATGCTCGGATGTGGTCTTCACGAAGCGCACAGTTCAGCAACAGCTGCCCTTGTGGCCTTTCAGTTGGGACAGCTCTTCATGATCTCCCAGTACCTGCTCGCTGGATGACAGCAAAAGCTGTTGCCTCGGAGACGGAGCTCGTTCATGCACGCTACTCCAGCAACTGAAAAGGCGATCACTGACAAAACACTGGCGGAATCAGAATGCTACACCGAGTCACGTGTAGAGCGGAACAAGCAGCTGAGAGCCCAATGCCACCTCTCCGTCTATGCCAGCAGACCGTTTGATCGAATGTAGTTTACCCAATTTACCTAGGCCTTATGTCAGGGTGGCGAAGGCTGAGGGATCACAACCTGTGGTGCTGCGACTGTGTTGGGGCTGCCTTGGTTTTCTTGCTGAGACGTGCCGAGGACGAAAGCTTTGCGTGGAAGGTGCAAGACATAATGGGATGCAGCAATCTGAAGATTCGCATAGAGCTCAAGTGCAGACTGGCCGTAGCAAAAGACCCTGGGCCTTCGCGTCCAGTATGGTAGCCTTTGCTGCTGGGAGCTGCAGGACGGCTACCTGCACACATTGTTTTCGGAGGAGCATCTCGACAGTTGAAAGTGCTCTCTGTTCAGTCAAACAAAGAGCAACGGCAATCCCCGCCTCTTCGCCATTCACACCACGCACAACAACGTCGATTTGTTCCACCTCCTTTCTGGGCAGGTCTTCATGGTTTTCTGCACATGCAACGAGGGAGACAGTCATGTGTTTATTCAGCCAATCGCCCCAGGGATGGCGGCGAAACTGAAGCGCATGCAGCATGCCCAAAAGGCACGCACAGAAGCTATCAGCCCAGCAGCCAGGAACTCGGAAATTCACACCATTTGGGTTATGTCCGAGTGGTGCAGAAGACCTCGAGCTATCCCTCGCGAATCTCTGTAAACTGTAAACGTTGCTGACCTCACTGCGTGTTTCTGTTTCGTCTCCAGGCGCACAGGAAAGTAGTCTACGGCTAGAACTTTGCAGGCGTTCGTGTTGGATTGGCACATGCCCAGCAGATCTCAGATCTTCATCCCCCTATTGTTCAGAAGGCGGAGGGCGGGGGGATGCGGGCCTTCACCAATTAGCATACCACACTAGTTCATGGCAACTCGGAAAGCAGAACACACCTGTCTTTCCTGATACTCATCAAGGCCTGGAAGCATGCTGAAATATGCTCAATGAAAACATGACGAATGTCTGGCTTTGAGGGTTTCAGCTCGACAGCAGATTTCGACAGCAGCGGCGTGACATGTCAGTTTCATGATTTGCTTGCGATTTCAGATCCTCTGGACATGCGAGTCCTGAAACTTGAAACTTGAAGCCGGAGCCCAACTCGGGCTCGTTTGCAACAGAACTGAAAGACGTGATCTGGCGCAGCTTATCCCATGAACTTCATGTCACTGTGAATCACTAATTAGTCCTGCCTCGGAGTCTTCGGCCGTCTCGGTCATCTCTGGGCGCGCTTATGTGCGAAGCTTAGATTTAAGTTTAGATTTGCTCTGGACTTTGAAAATATGTGAAAATGCCACAATTGCCACAACACATCAGGCGTGTTAGATCGAGGGCAGCCCTTGGCAACTTGAGGTCGATCATCTCCATAAGCAGGCAGAAGGTGGCTTGAGCTTAGCTAATGGAATGCTTAATATCCTAGACTGCACCGTAAAGGTGACTACATCAGACACGTGCATGACAAAGCTGAGCCAAAATCTAGCAACTCCGCAAAAGTGAGAGAAAAAACCATGTTCGATACTTGTTTGAGCGACTGTTGAAAGACTTCTGAGCGACTTTTGAGTTGAGTCACTTGCGCAGCTCGGCGAAACGGCAAAACAGTGCATGGCTCAGGTCCGAGCTACTGTGTCATACAGGTGGCTTATGGTGGCTTTCAAGACTCAGCCCTTCGCTGATCCTCCCCGGGACCCACCCCCACTACCTTCAGCTCCTCATCGTGCTCCTTCGAGGACACATCTTTCCAAAGACCACACCGCCTCCACACATCCCAATCATTCCCAAAGCTACTGATACTTCCCGACAGAAAATGGAATGCAAAATCCAGAGAGCATAGTGTTCGTGAGTCAGAGGCTTCGCACCAATTCTGGGAACACTAGAAGCTGCACACTTTTTGAGCTCTCAGTTCTCTGGGGAATAAACTGTACAGGCAGAATGAAATCACTGCAAGCGCAAGCGCTTGTGACAGCTCTGGGGTGATATGTGCCGCTAGGAGTTCAACACAACGAGCGGGCAGCAGATGTGCTGAAAATGTGGCGCCTGCTTGATGGATGTCGCAGCACCGCCTTTTCGCAGTCTTCGGCAAACGGAGTAGGTTCGATGGGACGTGACCTGGTCATGCATACCTTACAAGAGGCGAGTGTGCCGCTGACATCCAGACTTTCTCGTCTTACAAGTCTCAGATGTTTCAACAGCCGGGGGTGAGGGATTGTACACCTCATGCGTCAAGTCTGTGAGCGCATCAACAAAACTATTTGTCCAAAGAGCTGCCAAATGCTCAACACATTTTCCACATCCGGTCCACCAGTTCAGGCGTGGACTTACTGAGCAGATGCAGTCTCTGAACAAATTGACACGCGTGCTAGATACCTTCGACGCAATATGACTCTGCACATGCTGCTGAACATGCAGGTGACATAGCGATGGGCTCTGCAGCAAGGAAAACGGCGCCAGCGCACAGAGCTGTACCATGTAGACCAATTCAGGAAGATGTTCAAACGCAGGGGCATGCAGGGGCTAAATCAATCAAATCGAAGCCTCACAAGGCATCTCTGCTGCCTCTGCAGATGTAGTGGCATTGCGTACATGCACCTGGGCTCCTAGTTCCCTGGGATACCGTTCAACCGATGGCCTCGACTCTCGACTCCCAATCCTCGTTGACCGTCCCAAGCAGCCACGATTGAACCCCTGCCAACGCACCTAGCCACTGGCGTCTTTGCTACAACACCAGCGCCCCAGACCCGCTGCTTGCGATCGGTCTGAATTAAGGTACTGGCAGTACCAAGGCGCCAGGCTCTTTAATTGCATAAGCCACAACAAGCCAAAACCTTGCGGAACGCTGCTTCGAATCTGACAAAAAAGATGCAACCTGCACCGTGTGCCTTGCTTCGCAACCAGCACCTGCCATCGAATCTCCTCACTAGCATACTGGCGAAGAAAACACCGGCTCAACCGGATTCTGCGGGGTTGCCACTTGTTGAAAAAGTTCACCTCATTGCTCTCATGGCTAAACTAAACTAATTCGTTTCGAGGTTGGCCAGGCTCGATGTCCGCAATGTCCGCACTATGGAGGCGGCAAGCATGTAAGAATGTAAGATTTTTAAAAGAATTGCCAGGCCCACGTGGCTCTCATACCTAGAGGAAGCTAAACCGCATGCTGCAGCTACGGCTTCTGAACAAATGCAATGGTTCAACTGGTTCAGCCACGTGGTAATGGCCGCGACCTAAGGCTGTGAACTGGTATGGCGACTGCCATAAGGCTCCGGAAGATGCCATACTCAGCCTGGGGATGCCTGGGGTGCACAGCATCGATCCTCACCTTTCGCTTTCACAAGATCTCACAAGCTTGCGATAGCTTGCGCAACTGAACAGCACTAACAGGCACCAACACAAGATGAAGCAAGCCTACGAAAACACGTGCAACCATGTTGGGTGATAGGCGCACCTCCATTTCCAAGCTCCGGCAATGCCCGGGCATCATAGCGACAAAGGACCTGCAAAGGGACCTATCCACGTTGCACACAACCCATCGGTCCGGTTGAAGCATTGGTTGTTCCTGGCGCCCGGCTTGCAACGTCCGCGTAGTATGGAGATGTGACTTTGAGAATCGACGAAGACATCATCCTCGTTATCGAGTATTCCTGGGACAACTTCGTACAGTACAACGTCAAAAGAAATTTTCTTGTACATGCACCACGCGTCTTGGCATGCGTGTCGGTGTAGCTAGAAACTTACCTTAGTGACTTCGGGCCAAGCGCTACCAGTACATGAGCAGGGGATGGCAGGGAATGCTTCCGTTCTTCTGGCAGATGCTGGCAACGAAGACAGTTGGAGCGTTCTGGGACACTGGGACGACATATACCTGGCCTATCGCGCTTGTGACGTTCTTCGCATGCGCGCCGGGCACGGTTCTGACCGCAATCTGATATGTGCACCCTTCACCTACACCTAGACACCGCACCTAAAGCCTTACCGTTGTGCCTCGGCAATATTAATGTGCCGTGATTTGGCGTGTTGGGGGGTTTGCTTCTAGATGGTGGTATCGACAGAACACCTCAACTGTTGCACGTGCATCCAAGTGTGTGCGTATACTATCGGCTCTGCGATCCTTCCCGCGCAGGGCAGATGTTGCAAATCACAATGCGCACAGAGGTTGGGAGCTGTAGGTTTCTTGCTTCGCATGTGACAGTTTCGGCCGGTTTTGTTTTTTGCCCCGTAGCTTCCTAACAGATCTCGGAGCCATCGATGGGGCAGGGATCATTGAGGCTAAATCTCGCCTGGCTGTTCCGAAAGCCGCCGTTCTGAACCTCGATTTCCCATAATGAACTTACCGGCAACCCGAAGCCTCATGGAGCGCCATGAGCGCCAATCCCAATTTCTTTGATAACAAGGGTGGTGGTTCTGCCCGTATCAATTCTACCCCCATTGCCGGCGTTGGCGTGTCGATCTTCGGACTTCAGGAGATCTTTCGACCCTTGATGGCCAGGCGCTACATTCATTTTTACGGTTTCCGAACTATCCGGCTCCACAATGCCCCACAACAGGGGAAACACATCCAGTCCTCGCCAAGATGAGACTTTCCAAAATGCAAATGTTGTCAATTGTCGTGTATGTGCCTATGGGAGTCTATACACACAGGTCCCTCAATTGCAGCCTGATTGCCCCTCGCTGGGGCTCCATGTCCATGAGAGAAGCCACAGTCGAGCATGTTGAGGTGCGGCGGCGGCCATCAGCCGCGACAGAACTCCACCTGGCTTGCCAGTTGAATGGCACTTTCGGTTCAAAAGAAGGCCAACGTTGCATCGGGCAGCTTGGTTGGCCCTGAGCTCTGGGCTTCTCGACGGACATCTCAGCAAGACCTCAGCCACGTTTCGAAGCTTGAGGCAGCTCATTCAGCTCATCCTTTCAACCATTCTGGGAATGGCCTACTTAGAACACCATTTGAGTGATATGGAGCGATTACACTTTTCACATCTTTTCACCCAGCAAAGAATCAATGATAAATAAACGGCTTGTTGATCACGAAGAATGTGTCACCTTGTGGAATGCCCTGACTTTCTGCACGTCGAGTAAGAGTTCACCAGCCGGTCACAAGCCTGCCCTTCCACTGAGCAAACAAAGCGCCCAAAGCCGGCTGGCGACAACACGCGGAAAAACTGCTTAGAACAACTGCTGCAACAGGCGACCTTTCTGCCCGGCTTCTTCTGGGCCGAGCAGGCTGAGGATGTCCCTGTTGCGATGCTCCTGCAGCTTTATGACTGTTGATCCCATCCAAAGTCAAGTGGAGATGTGGCGCATTGCACGCAGGAAGCCAAGTTCTGAGAGCCAATACCAGGCGCCACGACCACGCCTGTGGCAGGTTTGTCTGCTCGACACCTTTGAAGGCCTGCACCGCTTTGGCGCGGATTTGCTGCCACAGAAGTACCCATCAGCCCTTGTACGCACAGAACGAAGCCTTCACACTGAATTTCGGGCGCATCTCCTCAAGTTCGTCAAAGATGTCGATGTCCTGAAGCTACAACGTGCAATCAAGGTTTGTTGACGGCAGTCTGCAACATGCATCCCGGTCCATTGCGTCTGGCAAGACCAGGTCTGGTATCTGCGCAAATCGTTCGATGTTAGGGAATTCTAACTGGAAAGCTGGAGAACCAGAGAGAGCGAGAGCGACAGAGAGTGAGAGCAAAAGAATGAGAGCATGCGAGGTATGACTTTGCTAGTAGAATGTTGCGTGGTTGAAACGCATTATGAGGCCTCTCACGGCGAACCACTTCGAAAGTTCACATCTTTTGTCAGTGATGCTGAAGATGTAGCTGTGCAAAGTCTTCTTGTATAGTTACGAACACTGTCAAAAAAACAATTCTTAAACACGCTCTTTCGCGTGCGTGACTCAGCAATGCGAAATCATCAACATGAGGGCTCGCCACTGTACTGTGAGGGGTGACAATGCTGCACGATCTAGGAACCGCAAACAGACTCGCACCTCCTCTGTATCCATCATCCTTGAAGGCTTGAGACGCCTCCGTGGCTCCCAGCATTTGCTTGTTGTAACAACACTCCTAACACTCCTGATCGACGAAATGCTCGAAGCCCATTTGCATCCATGTCCGACCGTGACTTACCTTCTCTAGCCTACCTTTCCCCCAAGCACCCTGACTCTACCAGTCCGCAGCGCCGTATACCATCACCCAACTGGCAAAAGCGATCGGAACTTTGGAGTACCCTCCGACTTTGAGGTCCTGCAATCCACAAGATACAACTTGTTGGAAGTCCTACATTGCTGGCAGGTCTGAGGCAAGTTGCGGCGCTTTCGGTACCGGACAGATCGCTTCCTTGGGAAGGACGTGTCTGGAGACCTGTCCAGGGTACTAGCCGAGGTCTTGCCGTGACGTCGCAAGTTTTTAAACGAAACGAGACGGCTCAAACCTCAGCCAAAGCGAAGACCGGCACATGGTTGCTACTGTACATCACAGTACTTGGCACAGCAAGGTTAATGTTGCGGTAGTGTCCCAGCTGCCTACTCTCCCCTCCACCAACTGTCCACGTTTTTTGGCCTGGAATGGGTACCCCCTTAGGCGACCGGCATGTGGTTTGGACGGTGTAACAACAGACATGTCGGCAAGAGCGGCACGAGCCTGCTTGCTTTAGAACCAAGCATGTCCATGCACCTTCCCAGAACATCCTATCACTACCGAAGGCGCCCTAGCCTCCTGGCTGCTGTCTGCCTGCACTGCTCGCGCATGGGCGCAAGTTCTAGAGAAAGTTAACCTCAGAGACCGCGAACCCCCCCGCGCAGCTCACTGAGGGCGTCGTTGACTGAGGTGTTGTTCGGGTGCTTTGCCCCGCGCTCGATGAAGCTTTATTTCTGCGGAAAGAACTCCCGTATCGTTTATTCACTTAAAACATTTTATCGTATTTTATCAGTATGTGTTTGAGCGAAGTGCCGGCACATTTGTTGTTTGAGTTCCGTGACAAAGCCCGAGTGCGCGGCAAGTTTCCATGCTTCCTGTGGTGCACAGCTTGCGTCGTGGTTCTTGCAAGCTCCTTGTTTTCCCAGCGCGCTTCCCCAGCAACGTTTGAGCCAGCCAAATACTCCTTCCCCGCAGCATTGCAACAGAGATATCCGAGACAATATCTCGAACATGTTCCGGTGCTGAGCGAAATGCACTTGGATGTTCCGGACGATTCATGATGCTTTGGCAGCATGGACGTAGTTATCATCACACGGGTACGGATGATCTGGCCGACTAGGATTCGCCGGCAGCATGATGTAGCATGGACGTTATCACTGTGATGCCATTGCTCTGGCAGGATGACAGGTATCATCGTGCGGGCATGGATGGTCTGGCCAGCGGATGCAAGCGTAGCAGCATGGACGCTGTATCATCGCGCGGGTATGGATGCTCTGGCCAAGGGACAGCATCATCGCGATGCACTGGTAACAGTCGTGCAACGGATGCACTTGTAGCATGGGTGCCGTCATCGCGCAAGCATGGATGATCTGGCGCTGGTAGCATGGACGTTGTCATCGCACAGGCTAGAGCTGCTTGCCTCTTGTTGAGGCTGGAGCTGCTTGCCTCTTGTTGAGCATGCGGCACCGCTTGAATTGCCAGACCGGATCTTGACATCTCTACTCAGCAACCAGAGCCGTGCGCACACCGACATCAGCTTAAGCATCGGATGTAGGCGCGGAAGGTGACAGACAATGCCAGGACCATGCGAAGGCGTCTTCGACTTTGAGCACAAAGCTGAACGACACAGTGGCTGGCGCGATGCGACGGTAGATTTTGAACTTGCGGCGGAACATGCGGCCGGAGGGCTAATCCGTAAATCCCCTGCAACCGCAAGAGCCCAAAAGCAACAAAACAACTTCAAAAACCATGAACCCTAGACGCGCTGGCCGAGGCGGATCGCGTAGTGTTGAAACTATAGCTCGTGCCTCGCCAACATCATTGGAAATCAAGGCCTTGCCAGGAATGCCGAGTTGATGGTTTGCGGCATTTGCACGATTTGCAAAGTATATGGACGATCGCATGAAGGCATAAGTTGAAGGTTGCCGTGATCAATGCCTGTACGAAACTTGCCCTCACAGGGATCGGACACGGGACGTGTGAGGTCTTTGAAGCTTTGCAGAAGGCCTTCATTGCCTGGTAGAGCTGCAACCCCATTTTCGGACCTGACCAGAAGTGGCCCAAAATACTTGAAGCGCATCTTGCATCTTCCAGCTGACTGCAATTCGGTCCCGAAAACGAAAGCTTCAAAGTTGAAGGTTGTGGCCGGAACATGCACTGACACACACACACACATGCCATTGCTTACCAGAGCTCCAGCGATGAACAGCACAGAAAAGCGTTGAAGGCAAGTCTCGGCTCGGTGGATACAGAGGCCTAACCCGGCTATCAGTGTATATAACGTATAACGCTCTTGAATCTGAAGAATCGCACGCTCCATCAAGACTACGTCGCCTGGCAGTGCTCAGCTGACAATCATGGCTTTGTGAAATGAGGTAAGGTTATGATCGCAGAAGTCAAGGACGTCGTAGCTTTCAATCTGAGCAACGGGTCAGTTATTTTGCTCTGGGGAGGTGCGTCCAGCCCCTTGCGGTTACCTATCGAGGCTGACACGATGCCACAACTTGTACAATTTATCATGCCTTCCTTTCCTTTGAAGACAAGGACATGGTTCAGCCCCGAAAGCGTTGAATGGCACTATGGAGCGGCGCGCCTGTATGATCGTCATTCCGTGATGCGTCGAACCCGACGGGTGAGGCCTCACACTCCTGAGCAAGGACGCCACCAGAAAACCTTTCAGTTTGCCTAAAGAGTCTAAAGCACCGCCAGCCACCTCTCGTCGATGGCACACGAAAGCAAGCCAAGCCAAGCTATGCCGCCAAGTTTCAATCGTGCAAGCCGGCAACACAAAATCGAGGTTCAACAGGTCATCACCCGGACCGCATGCAGGTGGAGGGAGCATGAAACCATGAAGATCTTCGCTCTCTGGCGGGGTCTTCAGTGGCTGGCTACAAGGAGCGCAGGGTGGCACGAAAGGCTTGTGAAGCACATGGGCGACCTCGGTGCAGTCGAGGATGCTGCATGTTTGCCACATGTCTGCCACATGAGCCACCATGAACACGACAAGCCATTGCTACAACACCGACGCCTATACTCCTGATGCCGACTCTTACCCTTGCCCTCACCCGTACTCTTACTCGTAGTTTTTTCATCGTACTTTTACCCACTCTTACTCATGCAAGTACTCAACTTCTACTCCCAATACTTCTTCTTCCTCTACTACGACTCCTACTTCTGCTAGATACGAGCATGACTGATGATGACTACTACTGCTACTACTGCTACTATCTGCTACTTCTACTACTACTACTACTACTACTATACTACTACTACTGCTACTACTACTACTACTGCTACTACTACTACTACTACTACGACGACTACTACTACTACTACTACTACTACTACTACTACTACTACTACTACTACTACTACTACTACTACTACTACTGCTACGACACAACTACGACACAACTACTACGACTACGACTACGACTACGACTACGACTACTACTACTACTACTACTACTACTACTACTACTACTACTACTACTACTACTGCCTGCTACTGCTACCTGCTACCGCTACTGCTACTGCTAATGCTGCTGCTGCTACTACTACTACTACTACTACTACTACTACTACTACCCTACTCCGACTCCTACTTTCACTCCTACTGCTCCTCCTCCTCCTCGACGACGTTGACGAACTACCACTATTGCTCACTAGTACTCCTACTACTCCCAGTATTTCTCACTATGATAATTACAAGTATCATTTTTGACACTACTCTATTTCCACTTGCGCTACTAGCCAACACCACTAGCACTACGACAACCACTACTACCGATACCGCCATAGAACGACCCTGAAACTCATTCCGCCCTCCCCCCACCCCATCGATCTGGGTCGAGAACCATTGGCCCAGCCGGCAGCAGTGAGTTCACCCGGCGGGTCCTAACCACTTGGCGGGGGGATGAAAACTGCCTCCGCCCCGCAAAATATTGTAGCCTGAGCCGACAATGATTGCGGAGTTGCGGAGAACTCAGCAGGTTGTGGATGCCGAATTCGTGCTGTTGTTTCTCTCTTGCTCTCCATTCTCCGGGGATGACATGTGTAGACATGTCGCAACCGGCCTGTCGCTAGCTTTCATTGATACACTACAATAATGTGGCCAACAATGGAGCACGAGTACAATGTTGGACTGCAAGCTCACGAGATCAATAGGTATTCCTTCAGGTACCATAATGTACCATATGAGTTTTTGCCAACCCCATGTGCGAGCATTGTGTTTGCAAATGGCGGGGTCTGTTCAAGTTTTTTGTGCACGGCCAAGCCCCCTGCCGATTTGAAGTTTCCGGAATGTTTGTAATTCATGAAAATATTGCACTATGAAAAGCCCCGAAATGTTGGTAGCTCGCGACATACGCGTCGTTGGCCGTGTTTGGAGAGCTCGCGGTGTTCGCGGTGTTCGGGGGGTGTTCGGGGGGTGTCCAGGGATATCGGTGTCTTCACAGTGTTGGCACATGTTGGCAGAGTTCTATAGTGTTTGGCGGTGCTCAAGTGAATTTGAAGTGATTGCGACTTCGCGGTGTTCGCGGTGTTCACAGTGTTCGCGGTGTTCGCGGTGTTCATGGCGTTCGCGGTGTTTGGGGTGTTCGTGCTCGCGGACGCATTCGCGGTGTTCGGGAAGTTCGGGGTGTTCGCGGTGTTCACGGGGGTGTTTGCAAGTTTGCAGTCTTTGCAGTGTTCGTGAACTCTCTCAGTTTTCGCGGCATTCGCGGTGTTCGCGTTGTTCGGGGAGTTCGGGGTGTTTGCGGTGTTCGTGGTCTTTGCCGTGTTCACTTTGTTCGCGGTTTTCTCGGTGTTCTCGTGCTCGCGTTTTTCGCGGTGTTCACAATCTTCACGTGTTCGGGGTGATTGCGGCGATTGCTTAGAGGTGCTCATGGTGGTCGCGGTGTTCGCAGTGTTCGTGGCATTTGCGCTGTTCGCAGTTCACGATGTTCGCGGTGTTCGCGGTTCTCGTGATCGCATTATTCGCTGTGCTCGTGGTCTTCACGTGTTCGGGCTATTTACGGTGATTGCGGCTTCGCGGGGTTCGCGGTGTTCACGGCATTCGCGGTGTTCGCAGTGTTCGCGCGTTCGTGGTGTTGGCGGTTTTCGGCGGGGGTGGTCGGGGCTTTCGGGGTGTTTATACGGTCTTCGTTTCAGCAAAACACCCCAAAGCAGGAGTTCACATTTTTTCGCGGGCCTTCTGGGTAGGTCTCACGGTTTTCGCTCCGTTTTAGCAATAAGAAAAACATAGAAAAACCCCAAGCAGCCCGGAGCCTGCGAGCGTCCGTGCTCAGCTCGGGAATCCCGAGCCGAACTTCGCGACGTTCGCCGTGTTCGCGGTGTTCCTTTTTTGGGTGTGATAGTATTCATGAAAACCATTCTAATTAAAATACCGCCCACAGGGGGGCCAAACAAGAATAAGCGATGGATGTTGGAATCTTGCGTCTTTACATTCTTCACTCGTAGCTTCTATATTCGCGGTTCAAGTTTGGGCTTAACTCGGGTCGGGTCCGATTGGGGAGGGGTTTGGAGCCGGCGCCGACCCGCGCACTTGGCGTGCCGCTCGATTGGCGCATTTCACTATGCTTGCGAGGATCTCTTTGCAAAGTCTACATGCACATTTGTTCTTATGGATTCTGCTGCTATAGATACCCTGGTCATGCGTACGGTTTGTCCTCTAAATGAGATTGAGAGCATATCGTGGAAATCAAAGACCACTCCTGGAAGATGTTTTCGCAGGAAATTTTGGTGACTACAATACATGTCTCCGACATGGCCAAAGTCAAAACACGGCCATATCCGCGCGAACATTTGCCTCTGGCAACCCTCCACTTGTGCTGTGGCGCCACCCATCATAAACATTCCTTCAACCCCATCTGAATCCTTTCCAAACCCTTCATGCAAGCATGATGCTTGACGGGCCTCGCCCACCTCACCACTTTCCGATTGAGGCCCCGGGGTTTTCTCATTCAGGTCAGCGATTCGATTCGATTCAGGCCGAGCGTTTTCCAATTCAGTCCCACCGTCGGACTTGACTGACGCACCCAATTTTGACTGACGCTCCCTATCAAGCTCGAGCCCTTATTGTCACTTATTGTTGACAAATGTTTAACCGCGCTTGCTTGAGTCTCGCCAGTGTCAATGAAAGGTCGCAAGAACGTCTCTTTACTCTCTTTTCGACTCTCTGTACTTCGGCCCAATTGGAGTTCAAGAAGGGGAGCTCCTTTGGGGGGCTTCTGCGGCTCTTGCGCTCCACTGTGCTCCGCTCTTGCTGGGAAGAGTATCTCGTGACATCTTTTCCTTTAAGTCAGCCTGGTGAGCAAAGTTTGA
The DNA here is from genome assembly GCA_905221605.1 of Symbiodinium natans. NCBI lineage: Eukaryota > Dinophyceae > Suessiales > Symbiodiniaceae > Symbiodinium > Symbiodinium natans. The sequence continues at coordinate 979,050 of CAJNDS010002068.1, read as the reverse complement.
GCAAAGCCTCAGTGTGATTGAAAGACGAGTCCGCAGGGAGAGCGCTTTTGCCCTGGGGCGCAGTTGGACCATTTTTTGCTGATACAATGGAGCCAATGTGCATTCGCACAGGCCGCCTTGACGGCCTCCTCCTGGGGACTCGGGGGGCTCGTTCGCATGTGTGGACATGGACATGGCATCGCATCAGCGCTCTGCGCATTTTCAGGACTCGACAGACACGAACACAGAAGCCGGACTTGGCTGAGTATTGATGCTCATATATGAGAAACAAGCATATCTGGGCAGGAGAGGGTAACTGAAAGGCTCGAGCGGACCTGAGACTTCAGTCCTCGGATTGCAGTGCTGCGACTTCTCACTCTTTAAGCAAACACGTTTTACATGGCCCTTGCCTTGGGGGGGGGGGGGGGGGGGACCCCAACATGTTACCGGTAACATTTCCGGGTCTCTCGCCGGGCATCGGGGAAAAACATGCAAACCTACCCCACAATCCGTGTAAGACTTCAAAAACATGAAAGAGACAGAGAACTAAAGCACGTGTGTGCAGGTCTTTGCGTGGGCAAGACACACAAGCTGAAATGTTACCAAGCCTGGGGGGGGGAGGTCTCCTGGTAACATTTCCGACCCCCCAAAAGGTTACCAAAAAACCTTCGGTAACAGACACAGCGCCCCCCCCCCCCCCCCCGGGAAACATTTCCTAAAGCAGGGCCATCGTTTTACGCTTCACAGTCGCCTGCAAAGCGAACGTCCCTTAAGAAACAGAGAAAGGACGTGCTGCAGAAGCAAAGACTACCGGCAGAGTTTGCCTGGGCATTTCGCCCCGCATCCAGACAGAACGAGAAAGGCACCGGGAAAGAGGAGTGTCCTATGGTTTCCACAATGGCCGATAGCTCGGAACGTACAAGGACATGAGAAGAGTCTGTCCCAGAAATATGGCCACACGGAATCGAGCCGCATGTGACACCGCATGAGCCAAAGTCGGATCCTGTTCGCACAGCGTCGTCGCATGTCCAGCGTCAGCTCCATCTGTACACATACAATCTCAAAGCATCTCAAAGCAAGTCCTGCAGCCTGGACCCTTTGGAAAATAAATTCTAGGCTGCAGAAAACTGCTACATCTGAGCGATTATTTGAGAGACGCGCGCGTTCCACTTAGAGGGGAGTGCCCTTGTGACAAAGCCCTCCGCTGGCATCGCACATTCAAGCTGGCAGAAACTTTACCCTCAACACACCTGCAAGGCTTATCATGCATGTTGAGAGAGTGAGGTACATCTGGCTTCGACGCGGGATCACATTGTTGAACCCTCAGCAGCAGCTATAAGCAGAAGCAGGGCAGGACCTGTAATGGATGTCCAGGCATGGCTTCGACTGACATCTGCCAGCAACTGATCAGAAGAAGCCCTCTCAGCTCCAGGCCAGCAAGGGAGGAATCAGAAACGGAATCAGGCAAGCCTCCGTCGCTCCGGCAGAACTTGCAAAGACTCCCGCATGTTGGATGTAGCTACTACAACTACAAGCGCTCACCAAGCTCTCTGGGTGGCACGTCGTGCGCGTTCTGCACCGACAGTATGCAAAGTATTGCATATTTATCGCGTTCAATTCGTCGCCGAAGGACTGATGTTCCACAGGTGCATGGCATCAAGAAGACCATGGTGATGATCCTTTGTTGTGCACAAACTTCTCCAGCGACCACTCGCGAGATGAAATGAAGGAACGACAGGCAGTAAGCTAACATCGTTAGTCATCACACTGATGGAAAATCGCAAACGTCGCAGCATGCATCGAGAGAACCCTTCGTTCCATAGTGCACAGCCTTTTCTTGCATACGGCCCTGTCGAGACCAAGACACGTGAGGATGATCAAGAACGAAAACAGCCAGCAGCATCCTTGCAAAGCGCGCACAAGGGCACAAATGTGCACAAATGTGCATGCACATGCAGCAGCTCGGCTGAAAATGGCATCTAGTCTGAGGGAGTCCTCCTCGAAGCCGGAGAACAAGGTGAAGAGTCGACTCTTTTTGAATGTTGTAGTCCGACCTCATTGCGACCCCGTTGCTCGCTGCGTTTGCCGCTTGCATGCTGCATGCTTCTCCAGGTGGCCCAATGAACCCGCATCTGCCCCGCAAAACGCCAGAACAGCTGCGAAAATGCTGCCTTCTCATTTCAGAAACTTGCGACACACCACCAGGGGCCAAATGACATCTGTTAGGGATCCTTGTGAGCCCGGCGGTAACCGGACGCACCCTCCCCCTCCCTGTCTCCCGCATCAGCGGCATCATCGAGACTCCATCTCAACCTCCCACAATCCAGCTCTAAACGCAAAAAAAACTTCGTTCGCTGTGTTGGACGAAGATGCCTCGACGAGCTTTCCGGATGCACGATTTGCCAACTCATTTGCGCAACAGAATTTCTGGCCACACGATGCACACACGAAATCGTATCCCAAGCGAAGCGTCAAGCGACGTCCGCTACATGGGCTTCGGGCAGTGTTCGCCCATCCTCGAGTTGCTTTCCAGCAAAGATCAGGCGCTGTTGGTCGGGAGGGATGCCTGCCAATCAGGCCGCTGCGGACAGCGAATGTAAGAAATCATTTGAAACTTGAACATGGCATATTACGGCATTTTGGCCTTCCTTGTCCTGGATCTTTGCCTGGGACTGCAAAGAACTTACTTGTCGCTGGTAGCTTGGCAAATACCATGTGGCAGCAACAACCAGCTGAGTCTAGCCTTGACGTTGTCGATTGTGTCGCTTGCTTCCACATCCAAGGTAATCGTTTTTCCTGTCAAAGTTTTGGCCTCGGCAGTGGCAACCGCAGCTGTGGCAGCGGTTCAAATCTAGTTGCACATCGCACTAGCAAAGCGAAGGGCCGACGAAAAACATCCAAACTGGTGCTGCAACCCAACAGCTTACGCAGACATTGGAAGCCAATTCATGTAAACGCAACATGACAGACAGAGCTCATGTGCAGGAACGCGCAGTAAAAGGTGAGGCCATCACAAATATCTGCATTACCGTCGTTTCAAGTCGAATCCGGCAGGCGTCCAGATCGGCAACAATGTCTCACAAAGGCAAAGCCGACAAAGCTTGAACCAAAATGTTCAAGACCCAAGGTCTTTTTGGTACATCAACGGCATGACTTGCGGCACTGCTTGCACCGACTCAACCAAGTTTCTTCTAACTGGTCAATAAGAAACAAGTATACCATCTTGTGATGTTCGTACTCTGAATAAGCCAGTTATTTCAATTATTTTCTAACACAACTGAAAACTCGGGGAAGCAGCTGCTGCAGGTCGATCTACCACCAAGCTGACAGGAACTGTCAAGCATGTGCACACATCGCTACACACACAGCGCGAGATAGAGAGGGTCCATGTCACAGCACAAGGCCCCTGAAGGGTTTAGGGTCAAGGTGTAGATGCCTAAGCCTTAAACCCTTAAGGTTTAAACTCTATGGCCTTAGGTTTCAATGCTTAAATATTACATCTGTAACCCGAAACCTTTTGACCTTAACCCACTTTAACCCGAGGGCTTTAAGGTTCAGGGTGTAGGTTTAATTGCCAGCTTAGGTTTAAATGTCTAAATCTTAAACCCTAAACCTGTAAACCTTCACTATCGGGCTTAATTAAGGGTTAAGGATTTAAGTTTCCAGAAGGTTTAAAAGGTTGAGGGTTTAAGGTTTAATCCTAAACCCTATAGGCTTTAAGGGATTGGAGCCTTAAACCCTGTACAGTTTCGGGCCTTCTCTTTCAAACACTAATCCCTTAACCGACAAGGCGTTAAAGATAAGCCTTGAACAAGCCCTTAACAAACAACCAGAGAGGAGGGGGAGGGAGGGAGGGAGGGGGGGTGTTCTGACGTTTTCGTGCGGGTGTTATGTGATATTTCACAAGATGCTCATTCCAGGATTCAGTTTCGTAATATTTTTACTTCAGGATTAATTCTCAAGAATTCTTACGAATTCTGAACGTTTTAACATTAACACTGAAGATTGAAGATTTCTGGGAGACTCTTTGTGGAAAATCTTTTCAAGTTTGAAATTTTCGGATCTTAAAACCGAAGATTGAAGAATTGAGGATCCCTCAGAAAAGTTCTCCCAGATTGATGGACTTGGGGACCCGAGAATTTCGAAACTTCACAACAACAAATCAAATTTAGAAGTGGTGTTCAAGCCCTAAACCGAAGAAGGAAGGAATGACGATTCCCCAGAAATGTCTTCCCAGGATCTTCGATTTGGGGACCCGAAAATTTCACAAGTTCAACAAAATCAAACTTGAAACTTTCCCATCCTTCAACTGAAGGTTCTAGGAAAACTTTCCTAGGGATCTTCATTTCTTCCATCATCGGTTTTAGGGCCCATGTTGTTTCTTTGTTTTTTTGTTTCTTTTCTTATCTGAATTTTTTTGAAATTTTGACATTTTCGGGTCCCCAAATCGAAGATAAGGGAACTTCTGGGGCCAAAAAAACTCAATTTTGAAATGTTTTGGAAGAGAGGACAAACAAAGGGACGCCCTAAACCCTGCGGCCCTAGACGATCTGTTGTAGAATCGTCTTGCTGAGCTCGGTACTTGACAGAAAAACGGCAAATCGAAACAAAATAAGAAAAAGTATGGATCCAGGGGGGGTACCACATACATATGTATATATATGTATATATATATATATGTCCATTGCACGGTGGCTTGCCCACAGCTCTCTCCTGCGGACGAGCTCGGGGAGTCCTTCGTCGTTTGGAGGAGGTGGGTCGCTCCTAGACCCTGCAGCGAAGGATTGGTCCTACACCTGTTAGGCCAAAAAAGGCCTCCACACAACTGGCTGCGTGCTTTGAAAAGCAGCGGTTCATCGGGAATCGATTTTGCTTTTGCTTGCTAAGCCTCCACCGAGGCGGCGGCCCGGCATGGCGGCAAAATTATGACGTCTCTTGCCAGTCATGTGACAAGTCAAAAACACGGCCCTCTCTCCACGCGCACATGCGCGAAACGCGCGATCCTGATGCTGCTTGACCCAAACGGCCCGAGACCAGACGATCGCCGAGTTCCGAGAGGCAGTGGGCATTGGAGCACCTGTGAATTGCTCTGTGAATTGGGAAGACATTTTCGCCCACGAAGGCATGGACCATGGTCAGCTACAGCCGTCACGAATCATCGGAGCTTTTTTTCTTCCTTGGTCGCAAGCATGTGCTTCTTGCATGACCCTGTCGCGGTGAGCTGGGCAATCATGTGCACCATGTCAATGGATATTACACGGGTTTCTCATCTGCGTGGGCCTTTTTCTCTTGTTGCCTCGGCTGCTTTCACTTTTTTCATCCTTGCTGCCTCAGCTTCGGCACGTCGTTGCCAACAGGCCCACGCGTACCCACCATGGAGCTGCATCGGCGAATGGAGCCGGAGGGAGTTAAAACGCAGGTAAGCCTTAGAGCTACTAGCTGCATACCCTTAGTCCATACCCTTAGTCCATGTCCTTAGTCCGGAGCCAGATTCGCTTTTTGGTTGCTTCGCCTCAGGCTCAGCGCATGCTCAACACGGAGCTCCTACGAAGGAGCAACGCAACAACACGTCACGCCAAGCCTTGCGCTTGGGTTTCTCCTCTTCAAAAGGACTTTTCGATTTCCAAACTGCCTAACAGACATCTTGTCGAGAGAAAAAGAAGAGTCCTCTTCATCGCCTTTGTCATTCCTGCAGCAGCATAGTGAAGATTGGTAATGCAAGGCGACAAGGCTTCTGAAACTTCAGATAGCGATTCCAGATGCAAGCAAGATTCTCTTTGTGTTTTGCTTTCATCTTGCTCTTCGTCTTTTTCTCCTGACATCTGACTAGCAAAGCAGAGCTGAAGCTCTCAAAACATGCTCTGCTAGTGACTGGCACGCTCTCATGCCTTAGCATCTCTCACCTTTGCTTTCTTCTCCTTTGCCTTCCTCGGCATCCCGGCATGCCCATACGCCGGAAACTACCGTGATACACCGTGATCAACAAGTCGAAACTTTGCCTGAGTCTGAGAGAGTCTGAGATTCCCTAATAGGTCCTTACCATTCCTTACCTCAGTGCAGGCTGGCAGCTTGCTTCCATGTCTTTGCCGGCCATTCTCCGCATCTGCGTCTAGGCTCGCCGCCTGGCAGTCTTCTGACTTCTCCTTGGGCATGCAACCATGGTGCACAACAGAATGCTCTTTCTCCTCTCAGGTCACACTTCGAGGTCCTCATCGCTGTCGCTTGCTTCTTTGTGCTTCTTTTGCTTTCTTTTGTCTTTCCTAGTGGAAGCCCAGGAAGCCCAAGAAGCTGCTCTCTCAAGGACTCTCAAGCAAGGTCCAAGTAAAGAGGCACCAAGGCGCCAAGTCAAAGCTGGAGCACAGTAGCTGCTGTTCATACAGCCCAAGTCTGCCGGATGTCTACGGTAAATATAGGCAGTAGGCAGAATACAGCACAATAGCGACTATTGACTAGTGACCACAGCAGCTACAGGGACACAAGACAACAGAGAGCTGCTTTCAACACCAGGCTCAACCGCACGAAGCCCATGTGCCAGGAGTCTTTGCTTTGCTTTCCTCCTTTGCTTCCTTTGCTTCCTTCGATTTTTTTGCGTTGGCACGACTTTTGGAAGACGCCTCATGCAGTCCGAACGCCCACCAATCGGTAACAACAGGCTGGTGAGTCATAATGCAGCCTTCTACAGGGTACACAGTCGACAGTCAACGCAGCACAAGGGCAGGCTAAGCGGCGGATGTCCTCTCCTTCCTCGTCTTCTTGTTCTTCGGCTTTTCTGACTTTTTCTCTTCACCGTCCCGGTCGTCCTCGTCAGCATCGTCGCTGTCCTTGCTGGCTACTCTGTGAGACTCTGTGGTAGCAGCAGCAACGCATCCGCAACGCATCCGCAAGATGCTGCAATCGCAAGCCGCCTTCTTTGCTCCTGGCTTCTTTCGAGCTTGCTCGCTGTCGTCTTGCCCCTGGTTGTTGCTCTCAGAGGAGTCCTACATGGCCCACATGACGCTGGACGCTGGACAATCGAGCCACAAGCAACAACGCGATGTCAGGCCTTAGTCTTTTTCTGTTTCTTGTTCTGCGCCTTCTTTCTCGACTCCTTCCAGGCTGACAGCCGCACTCTGTCGGTTGACACGCGCTTCCGCGCGTGAATCAACTGCACCACTTCCTGACCTCTTCTGACCTGTATTCATGCAGGCATGGGTATGATGGGTGTTGGCCATATGGACGCATGTGCAATGCCCAGCCGAGCTTTAATAAGCTCCAGCTTGATGATGTGTCAATGCAGGAGCTCTCCCAGTTACCTACCTCTACTTGGAAAGCCTGATCTATATGAGGCCTGCAAAGGTCCAAAGACTTCTGAAGAAATGCGAGCATAGACATCGTCCTACCTGGAGCTTGTATGAAGGGTCTGCGTCGTCAGTTTGCTCAAGTCTGCCGAAGTGAACGCCTTCCAACCACAGAAGACGACGCGTTCAAACCTGCCCAGACGTCCTACCCTGCAGAAGCATCAGCCAAACTGCGTCGAGAGTCTAGACTTTTGTCACCATCTTCTGGGTTGCACTTCTCATTTCCGAGCTTTCTGTCTGTAGGCATCTGTCGACCGACATATCTCACAATGCTGGCAACACCAAACTCGTCTTAAAGATTGACAATAAATCACTCAATGAGTCAAGTTGTCTCACGAAAAGAACAAGCAAGAATGACAAAGAAATCCCACGAAATCCCGATGATGAGGCCGGCTCCTTGGCTCTTCGCTCCTCCTCGACCTCCCAAGGTGACAACGTTTCAATTCATTTCTCTTCTGACATGGATGCTGGTGCTGGCGGCTTCCACGACGCATGCTGATGATGCTGATGGTCTTCATGTCGGTTCATGTAGGATCGCTCGTCAGATCCCCTGACCACCAGTTCGCCTCCCTGTTGTCGGGTTTCGGTCGTTTACCGTGTGTCCGCTGCGCTTGGCCTCGCGATCTCAAAGACGCTGAGTGAAATGGCTTTCCTTGCTTCTTGACACTACGGATAGCCAAAATAGGCAAGTGCAGCATTTATGCATAGAGGCGAGAGCCTCTTGTTGTATGAATGGGTGCCAACACGCTTGTAGATGCGCAGATGTTCGCGCTCGGCATAGGGGGTCCTTGCAGAGGAAGAGAAAGTCAAGATAGGAGGTGTGCAAATCATTTTGTGTAAATACAGCTGGTGGTATTGCTGAAGTGCTGCGCAAAAACTCGCTGGTCAAGCTCTTATTATGTTCTCTCATTACCGCTCTGCTACACACGCCAACGTTGTGCACTGTTCTATCGCATTGCTGCTAAATCCTTTGCTCATGCTGTGCCCGCTTGTCCAGTGAGTGCTGCTGCACATGTTGCAGGCCGGATACACCGCTGTTGTTTGGGTGTTTCACGTTTGGTCCTTTCCTTTTCTGCCTCAAACATGTACCAAAATTATAGGCAACAGATATGTTTAAAAAAAAACAACGCATTCTGCAAGCGCGGTTTTGTATTTAAATGTGGTGATGTGCTTTGTGCGTGATTGTGTGTGAGTGCGTTCGCATTGTTGCTGTTGTTACCGTTGCCGTTGCCGTTGCCGATGCCGTTGCTGTTGCTGTTGTTGTTGTTGTTGTGGTTGTTGTGGTTGTTGTGGTTGTTGTTGTTGTTGCTGCTGCTGTTGTCGTTCTTTTTGTGCTTCTTGTTGCTGATATTGTTGCTGCTCCTCTTGGGCGTTCTGCTTCACTAGAACAAAACGAACGCAGCCGGCTGTGGGCGACGCCCTCTTAGATATAGCTTGTAGTGTCATTGTATACCCCTCAATGGCAACACCATGCAATTATACACCATGAAACTCAACCTGCCATTCGAAATCCCTCATGTGCACAAGTGGCAAGGAGCTAGAGCAGCTCAGAGTTGTCGTTCGAACGCGCGCGCACACACACACACACGCGCGCGCGCGTGTTCTACCAGACCATATCTGAGTGTCTGGTTGCAATAGTCGTTCGAAAATTGCCTGCACACACACACACACACACAGATCCGCCGACCCCAGCCGGGGGCGGCGTCGGTGAAGACCCACTGCTTCTTAGTACCGCCCTCACCACCCCCCCCTCCCTCCCTTGATCTTTGATCTGCCACTGTGTGCCCTGATACTTCATCTGTGCACACCGCCTCCACCCTAGCCCTACCCCCCCAACACCCCACCCACCCCGACTACCCTACCCCCCCACCCCCAAGACCTCCAGCGCCCCCACGCTCCTTCTCTGGGGTCAGCGGCACTGGCGGTAGCCGTTAAATCTCGGAAAAGGTCTGTGATTGTTAGAGGTACCATGGATGGGCCTCCAAGCGTTTGCATGGTGCTTGTGCACTCAACTGCAAATTCACGCAACATGCTTGAAGGCTTTGACTGGTTGCTGACAACACTGGATATCTTCTGCATGCTTGCAAAATACGAACTCTTCCACGATTCTTGGTTGGAAACGGGTGGTGGTCCAGCGCCGGATAGGGCCGGACGAGAAAACGGTTCGTATGTGTTTAGGAGATTTGTTCTATTCTACTCTACGCAGCTATGTAAAGCCCTTCTAGTCTAGGTTGTCACATGGTATCACAGACCTGGTTCAGGCCCATGGCAGGCGGAAGTTCCCCACTGCGCCATTTAGTCTAGCACCTTCGCAGGGAACATTCCAAATCATGTGGCGACGTGCAACATCAACCCACGTACCAATAGACCAGCACCAGAATGGCGCAGGACGCCCCTGATTTACTTCTGCGGATCAATTGCAGCAATCTTGCCGCATCTTGCCTTCTGGCGGGCCTTCAGCCGCGCTTTGGATGCTGCGGCTTGTCGTGTGTCCTGTCATCTTTGACAGGACACATGACGAGTATGACAGGTAGTGAAAAGCAGCATTCCCGGAACCTCCTCACTCGAATCAGATGTAGAGTCCTTTGCTGGTCGTCAGTCGCAACAAGCAATGTCGTGCTAGCAAAATAAGGCACTGACAGATGAGCCGCTGTCGCTGTCGGAACTGCTGCTGCCCTGCAAGCGGAACACGGTGCCCTGATTCTGCTTGGGAATGGTGGCATGAATCGCGGCTTGCCCTCTTCATGGGCGGCGGCGGATAACCTCAAGCAGAACATAAGCGCCGCTGCGCACGCATGCATGCCTCTGCGCTCGTGCAACCATGTAGAACGGCACCATGTCTGCGAGGCAGTGGAATTAAACAGACGTGCAACGAATGCTTGTAATGACAAGCACCGGCTAGTAGCAGAAGCAGAATCTTGCTTAGCTAAGCAGAATAATGCTTTGCATAAGATCTGAGCTGCCAGGCCTGGCCACCACGGGAAGTAACCGGAATAACCTTGAGACGGTGCATGGAATCTGAAACGAAGAAGTGGAGCCCTGGGAACACTCAGTTCATTGCTGAAATCAAAACAACTGTATCCGCAGACGAAACAGAATGCAAACTTGCGGTTAGCTGTGATGTGGCTGACATGAGATGGGGGTAGTTATAGAAATTTTAACCATGCAATGAAGGCACCTGAAAATGCATTTTGCTTTCCCAAGCTTTTATTCAAGAATTGAGTTGTCAACTAATTTGTCAAGTATTTGTTTAATGAAGCTCTTCCTGGTGAAGAATGCATAATCATTCACTGTTTACTCAACCATGGCCAAGCGGTGCTTTTGCCGTCTGATTGCCTTTTGCCGCCGCTCATTCGCCACGGCCACACGCTTCAAGTTTTCATTAACTCAAATGTCCTCTCGCTGATCTACATTCCTTCATCCCGAAGTAGCCTTCTTCTACTACGAGTACTATTCTCAAGATGTGCACCCCTATATAAGGTTTCGAGGCAAACCAGATTTCAGACTTGAGGGTTAAGGGCTTGGGGTTTAGGTGCAGCCTCCAATAGCCTCCAGTTTGGCGGCGACACTTCTTCAATCGCGCGATACCCGCAGCTGGAAAACAATCCTTTCCACGCTTCTGGCCTCGCCTCCAGCTGCTCTGGATTTCCACCTATTTCCACCCATGCACGGAACTGGGCGTGGATGACCGTGCTACCTGTGGAACTTTGTTTAAGCACGCAGGCCAATGCCTCGGATGAGTGCTGTCCTTGGAATGGCTACCTGGACTGACGCGTGGCTTACGCCGAACTTACGCGGAAATTTCGAGAAATGTATGCTTCCGGCGCTTGAGGCCCAAAACTCTGGATGAAAGCGCTTGAGCGGCACTGCTCATGAACGAGACCTTGGGCTGGATTTTGGGGATTGAAGGTGCTGAACCCTCGCCAGCCGCAACTCCGTTCTTGGCCCGGAGTTCAATGTCAGCCGGAAACTGAGAGCCTGGAAGCTGCTGGCAGCTCAAGACGGGGCCTGGCCTATGTAAGAACTCTCGCGCAAAAAAGTTGAATTTCGTGGCCCCATCGCGCGGATCTTTCGCAGAGGCATTTCTTCCTGCTGTGTGGGTCATTGCTGACTCAACTTCCCACGAGGACCCTTAGATTAACCCTCAATACGTCGATTCACGAATGAGTTAGTTCGAGAATTATCTCAACAACCGACTCCAACAGCGATGGAATGGTACACGATGTCGTCCAATTTGGCGCTATACACTGGCTATACACTCAGACACTCCAAAATGATACGAGCTTACTCGCATCCCGATGTTTCGAGCGTTTAGGGGTTCAGCATGTTGGGTGTGGGGTGTAGGGTTCAGGGTTCAGGGTTGCCAGTTTCAAGGGTGTGGTGAGGTGTAGGACTTGGGGTTCATGGAGCTCAGGGTGTTTAGATAGGGTTTCATCACTTTGGGTTTTTTCGATGATCTCGGTGAGTGTTTGTGGGAGCTGCTGCAAAGGCAACTTGCCAAGGTTCATGTATTGGGTGTCTCCAGTTGTAGAAGACACTGTGAAGCAACCCTAAACTCCAAACCCCAACCCCCTAACCCTGACTCTGCAGAACCCGTAGCAACTTCCTTCTTCCCCAACGAAACGCTGCAACACAGGTCCGTCAAAGACTGCCTTCACTCACATGTCCGCAGATTGCAAGATTCAAATGTGGACGCTCTAGGACCTGTTGGTCTGTACTCCCCCAGCAAGGCAAATCTTGTATCTTCAGGGATCGCCGGTGTATCCTCCGTCCAGGTGCAGTGGGCTTCGACCGCCAATGCCTCAGCCAGCCCGCTGTTTCCTTTGGCTCAGCTGCCAGGCCTTACTGCCTCGGCCCCACTCTCCATCCAGTCACTCGCGCCCCACCGCGCGCCATCCTACCGTGCGTCCTGGTAGCAGAGATCCTCGGTCTCCTGCCAGTCGACGTAGTTCGCGCTGGAGCCACCAGCTGTGCGAGCGCCGCCATGGCATTCCGAGCACAGCGCCGCAGGCCATAGCAGCGAGCTGCATTCGAGAGGAAATTTTACAGGCTCTGAAGCACCGCTAGGATCAACAGTAATGGAGCACAGACTGCGGGCTTTCGCTGCGGTACGAAGTTTGCGCATCCCGCCCCCCACATGGCTCCACAGCCGCTCGTGGGCTTCATTGACTTCCCTTGGCGGGCTGCCTTTCGCAGATCCTTCGCTCCCAGGCGCCGTGCTGCAGAACTGCACTCATGAACGGCGTGGCTTTGCAAGGTAGGGAATGCCGGCAAACACCATCAGTGTGTCTCCCATTTGTCTCCCGGCCCATTGTAAAGCGAGCTGACGTTGACGTTGTTTGTCTCCCATTTGTCTCGCTGCCGGATGCCGTTGGAGCCCAAGTGCGTAGCATCAAATAACGATAGTCCGATTATCCGACAATCCCACATGCAAAGCATTTTGCGTCAGCTAGTATATCATGTAGAGCCCAAGTGTGTATGGTCATAAGCGTATCAGTGACAGCTGAAAGGTATCATCGGTGACAGCCCAAAAGCATCAGAAGCGTAAGCATCAGAAACATAGATAAGATAGGAAGGGCAAGCAAAAAATGTAGCATATCAGAAGCATATCAGCCACAGCCGCGGGACATATCAGAAGCGCTTCAGCTATAGTCCCGGAGCATATCAGGAGCCAATCTGCTACAAACCCAGAGCAGCATAAGAAGCGTACATGCATCTGCTGCGTATAGCTATATAAATTATAGAAACATTTGCGACCCAAGATCGTACCAGAAGCATATCAGTGACAGCCACTCTGACATAAAGCCACAGCAGAGACCTCAAAAGCATGGTAGAGCGCACCCCCCATTCGTAGTCTGCGTAACTACACAATAGACACCTGCCCCCAAAGAGCATCAGCCTATACAGCAACGACAACATCAAACCCTACGCATCAACCACCAAACAAGCAAACAAACGAAAAACGAATAAGTGGCGAAAGGCCAGCAACACAAATAATTGATCTGCTTTTTCTACGGCTAGCGTAATGATTGAAAAATCATGCAGTGCACCACAGCTTTCTGAGATGCATGCCGGGGTAGCCAGGGTAGCCGGTGAAGCCTGCAAATGGGCTTGTGCTGATACGTCCTTGATAAAAGAAGAAGCCATGGCCTTCACTAACAAACTTTTCCATCATCATGTGGCGAGTTGCGTGCGAAGTGCCGAGTTCCACACATTTCTATGTCAGAAACGAATGCAGACGTGTTTTAAGCATCCCGCGTGCCTGGGTAGCCTGCGGCAAACAAGCGAGTCAGACTTGAATGAGAGGGTGTCGCTTGAGACGTGGCACAAGGATACTGCCTGAAGCGATACTCTGCTCCTGCGTTGCCTACCGTTGCCTACCGTCGCCTACCGTTGCCTACCGGTCTCGATCGGGATTGGCTCAAGACTTCAAGAAGAGTATATGCGCACTTATGGAACCACCCGCCTGGCGGAACGAAAGGCCTGTGAATCGCATGTCAGACTGTTGTTGGATTGTTGGGTCCGTCGGATCCAGTAACATCCAGTAACCAAGACGAAAACCATGATACCGAGACTGCACTCGCAACAGCCGAGCTGCAGAGCACAAATTTGCTGCACCGCTTGAGTCGGGGACTACAACTTATTCACAAATGCATACAAAACGTCGGCCTTCTACAGCAGCTCCTCTTTAGGAGGGCTTTCTGACCTGTTGCATTTCCTCGTCCAAAATCCTTCGCGGTCTCAATCGTCTCAATCGTCTCAGATTGGAGAATTGGTGCGATGGTTCGCTGATGGTCACGGAAGTCCAATTCATGCACCCCGTCCCGTCGAATCGTCCAGAATCTTCCGGAATGATCCATTCCACCCAATTCATCCACTTCTCTAAACTTTATGGATCGCACTTGTCGCATGTCTCACGAGTCTGATTCGACTTTACACGTGCCTGTAGCAACTCCTGGCAACTCCCTTGTCAAGAGAAGGAATCTAGGAGTGGGTACAACTGCAGCATCCAGGTGAGTAAAGGACTGGTGTTCAGGCTCCCGGGCCTATCCTGTTGCAACAGAACAGAGAGAGCCCACTCAATAGCGTCTGTCTTCATGATAGAGTTGCCGCTGGCCCAACTTGTGTAGCATGTCACCTGGAACTATTGCGCGAATTTGTTGCAGCTGAAAGGGCCCCTCATTGTTGCCGGCAGCTACGACGTCAGTGTTGTGGTGGTGGAATGACGAGATCTTCAAGGCCTCATGACCAGAACCGACAACAGATGTCGACGGCGCGCATTAGGAATGAATCGACGGGTGCTTCCGGTCGTACTTCTGACAAATGCGGGCAAGCACCGAAGGACAAAAAAACCGTGACTTCCTAAACATTGAGCCCGTGGCAAAAGGACACATATAACAAGACAGGCAAAAACAAAAAAAGGTATGGCAGCAGTATCGCAGTCCGGCGGAGGATATCAAGGCCAGGGCTGGTCTGGTTTGGGTGTGCTGCACCGCCGGCAATGGCTGTTCCTCACATCTCACAAAGTCACAAACAAAAAACACTTGAAACACCCAGTGACTCAAGCGCGCATCAGCATCTTCGAAGGCACAAAGATCACGAAGACATGGCGTGTTCAATTGGCGAAGAAAAGAATGAACTGAACCCACCCTGATTTAATCAGTCCTCGCAAAGACGAGGTCGTTGCAGCTAGGACAGATCCAGTCGCCGGACATCATAGCCTGTCAAGGGTCCTCTCTCCACTTCCAGGAAATGACTCCGAACACTCTCCATACCGTATTCTGAGCAGCTGATGGGAAAGCATCTGCAGACGACCCCGGAAAACTGTCTGTGAGCACTGTGCAATGCGGCCATTTGGTAGTCCAAAGTCTATTTGATACGTGGGATGTGGAAGGAAGGGTCAGCGTATGATCGGAGCCCATGTGGACATCAGGAAACAGAGAAGCCGTAGTGATAAAATCTTGTTGAGCTTAGGCTCATCTCTCACTCTCCAAGCACTGGCATTGTTACTTATGATGGGCCCCTTGCGATGCACAGCCTTTTTGTGCCTTTTGCAGCGACTCAACCATCATAAGTGTCGGAGCCAAGGACACTCACAACTCTCTGAGCCCGTACCTGAACAGGTGCTAAGCAAGTAGATACACTGAAACATTCATACGGGCCACACATCGCAGACGATCCTCGAACTTGAGAGGCAAAGGGAAAAACCAGGTTTTGGAAAAAAACAAACCGGTATGAGAGGAACTTGGCGGTGCCGTCATGCATTGAAGTAGCTGTTGATGCAGGTATCCCAACTTCCCAGTTCCGAGGCGATTGTGCAGCGCACCTGAAGCTTCGAGACCCTCAGCTTCCGGGAGGGAATGCGCAGCATGCCAGTCGCCCCTCAGTCGAAGCGGACGGTCCAAATTCAGCCTAAAGAGGGTGAAGCATGTGAAGCGCATGTCTTGCCGCGGGGATGTGTTGTACCTGCCGTAGCCTGTTCGGCTAGACCTATCCTTGCGGCTATACTGGCAGTTACTAGCATCACGCTCTGTAGTGAGTGCTCGTTTTCAGGCAAGGAGGTAACTTCACAGGTCCGGGGATCGTGCCCAGATCCACCACATCAGTCTGCATTACAGAGCCGCCGCCGGCAAAGAGCGTGCAGCGAATCGAGGAGAAGTGTCCCTGTGGGAGTGCGCTCAACTGGAACGTGCATTCAGTGGACAGCCCCCCAATTCAAAAAATGACTCCCCCGGACACCCTGGCCCTGCTCCGCATAGTGGGGCACCATCTGTACATCGTGTACCAAGTCCCACTACAATCCAAAATGCTGATCTTAATGTTCATTAATTAATTCTGCGTAACTTTGCGACACTCTTTTCGGCTCCGGCCTTCTGAATGCCTCCGCCGCCTGCGCCGCCTTCGGTCCTCCAAGTCAGCTGTTTCTCCTTGTCGCTCCATACCTGAGGCTTCGGCAAAGCAAAGCAATGCTCAAAATTGCAACGTTTTTTAACCTTCACCTTCCTCATGTTCCTTTCAACTGCCCTCCATGGCAACTTGTGTGGAAAAACTCAGTTGTGCTGAAACGTGAGACCGACCTACATTGAACTGCAAGGAAAATCATGATGCACGCTGACCAACAAAGTATGTGGGTGTGCAGCGCAAGCGCAAAAGTGGTCTTGCGCAACGAGCCCTTTTTGTAGGATGTTGTTTCTCCATCATCCTGACAGCAGGTAAGGCTGTGCACCCTTTGCGTTCAACTCATCGGAAATTGGTAGTAGATGCAACTGCACTTTTCCTAACAACTCGCTAAACTAACCATGGATCCTCGACAAGAGTGAAGTTGCCATCTGCCCCGGCATAGACCTCACAAAGCAGGCGAACATCATCTTCTATGCTCAGCATGGGCAAGCACACCCACAGGGCTCCAATGAGCTACGTGTCTGCCTGCACTTCCAGTGGACCCCCAGGCAAGTCGTCCGTGGACTGCACTGGTGGAGCCAAAGGAATTACCTGAGCGACAGACAAGCAAGCTGTTGAAGATTTACAAGACGCGCAAGCAAAGCCAAGTGGTAATTAATTGTAAAGCAAAAGTTCACCCCCCCCCCTCCCGCGGGATGAGACCGTATCGGCCAAACATTTTCGAATGAGGGCTACTACCTTTCTGAACATCCCAACAGTGTCAGCCAGCTGGCTGATCGCGTATGTGTGTCTGGTGGGCAGTTTGAGTTGGTCTCCAGCATTGTGTTTTCCAGAAAGGATCTCTGTCACACCGCGGCCAAAAGAGCCAGAACTGCATCTCACAGCGTGATAGCAAACGACCTTGTGCCGTGGGTGCAGAAGGCATCCTTCTGCACGGCGTGACAACAAGTTGCCATTGGCAACAGACTCCCTACCCTGCTTGTTGACCCGGCTGATTGGCTCCCATGTCACCCAGAAATGCACGCACCAATACCTTGTCATTGTCTCTGGTCGACCCTAAACCCTAAACCCTAAACCCTAAACCCTAAACCCTAAACCGCGGCGTAGCCTTCGCCTGACTCTATTCTTGTTCTTGGCACATGCTTGCAACATCGGGGCGAACACGATACTGCATGGTGCTTAAAAATGCTTCAAGCAATGCTCAAGCAAAGCATCTGTTCCAAGTCTCACAAAAGCTGGAACTTGGTCCAGGGGCACCTGTGTGAGCTTGGCTGTGGTCTTGCGATGTGTTGGGCGGTGAGAGTCACAGGTCAGGGCCTCCTCGCCGGCATGACGAGGCCCAGTGAGGATCTCGCCCGCTTGGTTGAAAGGGTGCCAGACACCTTCTGGAAGGTATACTTCAGATTTGGATGCCTCGTTCAGCACGGGGGACCTGAGTGAATTACAGAAGCACGCCGATCTGCAGATGGGCGCAGATAGCTGCGCCAGGTACAGAATCTAACGATGTCTGGGCTGTGCACACCAGTATCTCTCCATCCATCCACTGGGATGTGAGATTGGCGACCTGATTCGGAAGGCGAAGTCGGGGGGGGGGGCACAAAAAAGCGAATCATCATTGATTGCCCTCTCTATCAAGCTCGCTGCATCTTTTTCCTTTACACTTCCTGTACTATGTATCCTCTACTGCCCCAGCCACTCGAGTCAGTCTCTGGGTCGTGCCCACCTTGGGATCTGAAGGAAAGATGGCAGCCAGCGGGCGAACCCAAAGCATACCAGCAGAGTAGAGACCTGCAGGACAGACACACACGTTTGATCAAGCCGTACCCGGCAATGCTTGTTCAGCTAAGGACAACACGATGCGCCAATGAGTAGTGGTATGGCAGCAATCCTTACCGTGCTGGCATCTGCGTTTCACTGGAGAGCTGATTGCTGTGAGCAGCATCCCTCCAACAGGATCCAACTGTAGAAGAAGCTGTCTGGCATGAATCCACATGAAAGCCGCAGGCGTTTCAGTTGTCGAGGGTTGGCAAGCCAAGTTGAACCGCCTGTGAACCACCCATGAACCAATCTTGAACCGCTTAAGAGCAGGGTGGACGAAAGCTAGGGCCGCCATGTTTTCTGGCGGGCAACGCTGTCACTCATGAAGCCCAGGCATGAAGGTTTAAGGTCGAGGTCGAAGGGTGTAGGGCTTAGGGTGTAAAGTATTGCAGTATGTTGGCACAAGCTACAAGCCCTGAGGCCGGGGGGGGGGGGCCAGGGGCGCGGGGGCGCGGGCATCGTGTGAACTGAAATCCTATACTATAAGGTTGTAAACAACAACCCCCGCAAACACTCCAAGAGGAGCTAGCTTTCCTGACTAGTGCAGCGTTGTCCTCCTGCAGAATCTTGCAGACTGGCTGCGGTAGCGAAGCTGGAGTGCCTGTCGCCTGACTTGCACTGTTACTTATGTCCACGTGTTCTCACTGGAATAGCATCATCAATTCGGCATTGACAGGGCGGATTGGTTTTGGGAAGGACCTCAATGATGCGCCACCCTGAAAAAATCCTAGCGGTGGAATGCACTTGCATAGGTTCCCTAAACAAGCGAGTTCCCCAAGCCGGAATCAAGTGCAAAATCTCATCGGTACTCCTGAGCCCGTCGTTTGCAAGTGGCCACCGATGCGAGGCGTCTACAAATTTGACAAGGTCAGCGCGACCATTGCTTTTGCATGAGAAACAGGCAAACACACCAACCCTCTTGGACTCATCTTCAACAACTTTCCCCCCTGGCTTTGGTGATGCACTGCGCCTGATGATTGCATGCTGAGGATGCCACATGGCATTCGCGGCATCATCTCCAAACAGCCAAGGCCAGTGGGGCTTCACCCAGAGAGAAGAGTGCACCCTCATAATGGGCATGAACACTCCCACCTGTTACGATAGCACTTGAAGGATCGCGAAAGGTTAGAAAATGCGACAACTGTGCTCTCTCAAGGCGCTGCCAGCCTGATACCATCTGACCAGAAGCTCGGGCGTCGGTTCTCCGGTGAAACCTTCACACTGTTTCGGCTTGAGCCCTTACCGAAGCGCACCACCATCACTTCACCCTGTCAGCGCAGCTGGCGCCTCCAATATCGCAGGCAACATACCTTGCATTTGAGGCTTGAGTTGCCGGTTCCCCAACTCAGCGCACGCACACAACCCCCGTTTTTTCGTTGATGTTTTGCACAGAAACCGCAGTGCTCACATCAGCATACTTCTATTGTGGTAGCAATCACGGATGCCAGCGTCCCCGCCATTACAGCTTAAGAAGATTCTCATCCCACTGGCCACAAAGGTCGCAACGACGAGCAAACAAGACGGCGGGAGCCAGGAAACCTTTACCGCCGTCTGAGGAGGGAAACGGTGGGCCAGCCGCAGCGATGCCGACACTCCCTCTCACGAGTGTCCAATGTCCAGAGCCGCGGACGATGCCGTGCAACAGTGCAACCATTGCAGCTTTGCAGCGCCACCTCAAGCAACTCAACCCAGCAATCATTTCCTGCAAAACGAGGCCTGAAGAAAAAACCAAGCAGAGGCCGTCAAGGTCAAGGCCTGCAAATCCTGCAATTTGTCCCACTCGTTGCTGAGGCCACTGGTGGGGGCTGGTGCCCGACCGCCGTCAAGGCGTGGAGGGAGCTTGCGCTGCTCGCCTCGAGCTGAATGCCAGTGAAGGCACGGAGCAGCTTCTACAATCATCTACAATCCTTCAGTGTGGCGCTGCAGAGAGAGAAAACGCTCGGGCCGTTCATAGGACGGTGACGAGGGCCGCAGGCCCCTTCCGGAGCCCCAGCCGCTCAGACTCGCCAGCTGGCACCACCTACAAGCTCTGGCCCTTGGTGCGATGGTCTGAGACCGTGGCCAGGTTCTTCGGACCGTGGTGGTGGCCTTCTGGAGCAATGTCCTTGCGGAACCAGCTCTGAGCCACAGCTGCCCCACTTCGAGCCCTGTCCGTCTCGTTGTCTCATGTAGCGGATGTTCTCTGTGGGTCTTTGTATACTATTGCCGGAATAGTGTGCGTGGGCTTCTGCTGTTGCGCGCTGAACTCAGAAGTATGGTTTGACGCAGGTGTACAGACTAAGCTCTACACACTCTACACGCCAATTCTTTTCCTGATCAATTCACCACATCGGGATGTCGTTCTGGAGTAGGGTCCGCAAGAATTTGAAAAGCCTTTGCTAGCTATGCCGAGCGTACGGTGCGCCAGCCAGGCCCCAATTCCTCAGTCGAAATCGGCAGACAGAACTCGCTCGGACGACCTGACACGTCGCAGGACATTTTTGCAAGTCGCAGAACCAGGCCAGGGGTTCGACCGAGATCCTGCCAACTCTTGCTTCACAATTCCAACCAGCAGAGTCTGCGCATTGCAACACACCCGGATTACCCAAGGAAGCCAACAGCTAAGTAGTCTTTAAGTGCAAGCAAAGGTGGAAAAAGTGTTGTCTTGCTTTGGAGGTTTCAGGGCAGCTAGCAAAATGATCTTTGCAAACTCAAAATGCTTCACCCGAGGAGTGTCAGTAGCAGGTACATGGTGCCACTCAACAGTGAGACATTGCAGGGACGTTTTCCTTTCAGACGGTGATGGGGCTGCAAAAGCTTCTCTCCTACTCGTTTATGTCGCGCTCCTGCCAAGAGGAGTCAACATCTCCAGTCCAAACGCTGGCTCCGAGTCGCGCGAGACCTGGAGTGAAGGCACCTTGGGATGCATAGTTGTGACAAGTTGTGCTCTGCAATGCTCTGCATGTAAGTACTTGCTCTTACTTGCGCAGAGAGGGTCGTTGAGGGCAGCACGATTCAAAGAGAAGAAGCGTTGCCCAGGATGGATCTCTTCCAGCAGCTCTTTTTCTGCCGTGTTCCATTCATGGTACGTGTAGTAGGAGTTTTCCCCCTCCTGTGCATGGCAATGAGATTCAATGTGGGCACTGCGTCGCGTCACATGATGCCATTTGGTACCCCAGTAGAACAGGGCAATCGGTCGCAATCTTACGACTCTGACAAGAATCATCATTCCACCAGTAGGCAACGCCTGCATTCAAATAATGCCTTGGAGAGTCCATGGTTACCGACTTGACAAGCTGTAGAAAGCAGAGATGAAATGTACAGATGCGCTGCAGCTTGAGGCCAGAAGCCGCAGCTGTGTCTTGTACCAGTTGCGCATGTCGGGATCCGAAAACAACAGCCAACGACCGTGAGCATAACTTTCTGGACCGCCTTAGCTTCCTTGCTTGGGCATCACATGTGGCCAAACAAGTCCATCGGTTGGTCACTCATGTTGCTCGGGCAGATTGTGATGGATTGCGTAAGCACTTCAGCCCAGCAGCCGTGGGCAGTCTCAATGCACAACTGCTATGAAGCAACTCTCTATCATGTTGTGCTCTCCCATCACGAGAAATACTCTGCGTAAGTAGCGTAAGTAGCCCCAACAGCCCCAACAGCCCCAACAGCCCCAACAGCCCCAACGAGTAATTACGACTCGCCTTGTGGCAGGAGCCACTGGCGGGCGCGCATCTTCTTCAACATCTCCTCAAGAACTCAAGCAAAAGCGAGGGCGAACTGACATTACCAAGGGCAAGAAGAAGGGACTCCCCTCCGCCAGTCTTGCTTTCATGAAGCACCGCTAAACCAATTCTGGAGCACTCTTCTGTTCATGGAACCCCCGTGTTGACGCGACAGAGATTCCGATGGGTTTTTGTAGTTTATCAGTAAACCAGTTTGAACATGATGTTCTACTGCTGGCTAGCAGCAATGCTCCAAGAACTCCGACACTTCGACCCTTCAAGGCAAGAGCAAAGCGTACCAACTTAAAAGTAGCTCAAAACGTAAGACCTGTAATGTCGACACTTTGCACTGGGTTTGTCGAAAAGCTCCTGATTGCCCAAGCGAGGCTTGCGGATGCCAGCTACACGTACATGAAACTCCTCAGGGCAAGAGACACTCAGCACCGTCCAGCAAACGCCGCATCACACGCAAGACCAAGATAGAAATCATCGGCCCTGCATGTGCATCCCCTGCACAGCTCCCAGAGAAGGAACCTTGCACATCCCAAAAAACCCAAGCCAAGATTTCTGAGAGTCCGATCTGTAGTTTTCGAGTTGATCAGCAGGAGATGGAAATAGCGCTGGATTCCAGCCGAAGTCGTTGTACCAGGGCTGGCCCGCTGGCTCAAAGTCATAGTCCGACGTGTTGGCAAACCACTCAAAGTCTAATATTATGGAATCCTCAGAGCTGCCGTTGCAACATGCAATGCAACATGCAACATCTCGCACAAGGCTCCGTCATGCTGTTGGCCGGCATCTTAGGGAATTCATTTTTCTCTTACCGTTATGACATCGTGATGCCAGGCGGCAATTGGAAAGCCGCCTGCACGAAACGCTTTTAGGGTGTCCTCGATGTATTCCGCATCCTCCCAACCCCATCGAGAAGCCAGGAAACCGAACGTATGCCTGTGGATGAACGTGCGTGTAAAGCGGCAAGCGTTGTGAGAGCGCTATAGGGCGGCTTGGAGGAACAACAAAACTAAACAGCTGCAAAGCAACCGCCACAAATCAAATGGTAATACTCTAGCGAGCTAAAAAGCGAGCATGTCCCTTCTGCAGCTTAAAGACATTGGAGGGACTGGTGGTCGACCTGTCAGTGATAGGTATTGTCGGGTTCCTCCGCCAGTGCCGCAGGCATCAGCTTCCGAAGATGATCAAGCATGTCAACTCAGTGTCAACAGCAGAGCCGGTCCTTCAAGCAACGAGGGAGCCGGCATGAGGTAAATCTGAAAGCCTCCAGAAAAAACCCATGCTATCTGATCGCCAGTGGTATGGTACCTGCAGCAGGAACACGGCGCAACACCAGCTATGCGGTTTCATACAATCGATGCTTCTGCCCGGCAGCACCTGACCATCAAGCGATCAAAGTGAGCAATAGTTGTATGGCCCAGGGCTGCGTAGCCATCCGAGGAATAATAATAAGGTACGTGTGTTGCCCGGTTTGCCTTGGTAGTCCACTTCTAGTATACCAGAACTGTGACGGGCTGGCACCCTGCTGGTCTCTTGGGCATTCCGCTGCACTTTGCAGTTTGTTTGATTGTTTGATTTCTCCGACTCAGCCTGGATACAACCTGACCAGTGGCTCCGCGACGCAGCAGCGAGGTGGCATCGTCTGGGCCCGCTCCGCCACCAAATACAGATTCTGAAGTGGAGGTGAAGGCAAGGAGCCCTGGAAACCTGAAAGCTGCAAAAAGCCATCACCAAGCATAGTAAGCATAGTGCTATGCAAGTGCCATGCCAGTGCTATGCCTGCTGACAAATGCTGCCGTGTTGCCTGCCCCACACGGTACCAGGAGCCGCCTCCCAGCCTGGCTCCGCACGAGACATGCGTTAAATGCAAATGGAGTGCTCCCAAGGTTCATGTTGGGACTGCCGTGTACCAACTCCGCAAGCGGCCAGACGGAGCAAAACGGTATTGCAGCAAGCTGCAACTCGGGGAATCCGACCTATTTTTATCTAGGAGCCCTAGGTCCACAGGCACTGGCAGCCTTGCACTTGCTATCACGTACTCCACCTCTGCTGAAGCTGCTCACGAAAAGTGACACTTCACGAGCACAGGCCTGATGCCTCTCTCACCAGAAGACCTCGGCGTAAAAGCTCATCGCAGTAAGGTGGGCATCAAGTGCGCGCTGCGGCACGCGTTCTTTGCAAGACACGTGGCGATCTCGCTTCTGGACTCTGAACTTGAGACGAGTCAGGAAAGTCCAAGACGCACATCCTGCAACTTAGCCGGGTGCATTTCGCACCGTCAAAAGCCCAGTCGGTGCAGTTGGACTGGGACTGGCAGGCGTGGCAGCAGGCTCCTCTGACATGTGGGTAGTGAGATTCCGACGCTTGCCTGTGCTTAGTGACTGTTTATGCCAGTTTATGCCTTCAAGCAACCATTGCAAGAAGAAACTGGACGGTCAGCTAGTGCGCGCCTGCACTTTCTGTAGGCATCTCCGCAATCTGCTCACCACCCTGATTGCTGAACATCCAGTTTGCAACCGATAAAGGACTCCGTGCAAAGAGCTTGCGAGATTCCCACTCTGGCGGAAAGTACGAGCTGAGTCGAAGAGAACCCCAGGTCGCTCTTGGAACTGAAACCGAAAAGACAAAAAAACTCACGAATAGCGCTCTCTCGCTCTGTGTTCATTTCAGAACGTTATGTAACCTATTAGTTTTGTGACTTATGGGTGTTCCCGGCTTGCCTGGCCTGTGGGCGACCACCGACTGCCGCGCAACTGAGCCGACCCAACGGCTGTGATTCAGTGATTATGGCGCCGTCGGGGCTGCGGAGGCGTAGGGCGCCTGCAAGGCGGTTGAAAACAGGAACAGACAACTCCAGCACATACTTGCTCCTGTAATCTCTTGTAGGGAGTGTGAAGCATGTGCGATTGGGTGCAGAGGCGGCCTTCATTGCTCACGGCAACGGAGCCAAGGCCAGGTACGTCAATGCCCTCGTCAGTTCATCTGCTTAGCATACAGTAAGGCTTACAGCTTGTCAAGGGCAGAAACAGAGGATCTAGCATGGCGGTACTTGCTGATGCAGCCTGCTCCTCTGACAGCCTCCTTGAAGAGAAAGGAATGTCAGGCTCTTCCGGCTGAACCTTTCAATGGCAGCCGAGGCTGTTGGATGCAAAGGCATCGCAAAGGACTGGAGGTGCTGGCCTCCCACTTCTCTTCAGGACCGCCTTCGCTGTCAAGGAAACGCACGCGAAATGCGGAGGCACCTCGCGTAGAAAGTCCAAGACGTCCGCCTGACATGCGGAGGCATGTGATGATTGTGCGGTGCCGTGCATTGAGTGCTCATAGTGCTCCACATGATCCAGCATGCATCTTTCATCCCCAATGCCCAGGCCGCACTGAGGCTCTGGCCCAGTGGAAGTTGTACAATTTGCTCTTGACGAGCACCCTCCGCGGCCACAGCCTCTCTGGAGATGCTGAAAGCCTTAGCAGCATTCGACAGAAACAGATTGCAAAAGAGGCACTCTGTTGACCTTCATTGCTGCCTGGCGGCAGAGGCAATGACAATTTCAATGAAGGCAAGTCGAGATGTCATGTCTGCTGCTTGCAGAATGCATTCAAACAGGTTTCTGTGACCACAAAGAGACCAAGGAGAGCGGAATCGCGATAGGGTGTTCGCTTCGCAGATTCTTGAGCAGACAGTGCCAGGCACAGAACAGGGAGCATGACAACGTGCTTTCATCTCGTGACGTCTCGTGCATCAAGTGCATCAAGTCTTTCATGAATTGGCGACCGAATCTCGCTGACACACTTGCCACTGTTCTAGCCTGACCATTTGGAGATGTGCCAGAGCCAACACCTGGCTGCTGTCTGCAATGCAACGATCCATACACATCGAAGGGGGAGAGCTTCGACTGGTCACCAAGCTCGCAGCACACAGTCGGAACATGTCGGCATGTATGAATGTGGCAAGCAACGACGGACTTTCACCTGCAGATGGCTCTGCAATATTTTGAAGAGGCCCGCCCTTGTGCATGACATGACTGGATAACACCGAGCTGCACTGGCAGGTTTCCTCTTAGGGTAGTTTCATGGTCCCTTAATATGGGCCCTACTTGGTGAACCCGCAATACCCCTTATACACCCTAGAAAACCGAAAGGCCCATACATCAGAACACTTCAAAAAAAGTAAGGGACCATACTCAGGGAACCATGTACCTTCCCTTAGATTCCCAGCGCTGACCAATGGTTCCAGCCATGAAGCAAAAGGCCCCCGTGAGATGCCACTCAGCTCAGCAAGGCGAGCAGTCATCCGAGTACATCAGGGCAAAGGCACACCAGCCTTCTTCAAGTCCTCCAACGTGCTCCCTCACTAGCTATTCTGAGGTGCAGAAGTGTCATGGGAACGTCTTTAAACCCGTACTTGCGAATACTACAAACTACAGCATTTCCCCTGCATTTTGAAATCAGTAATACCCTGCATTTTGAAATCAGTACAAGTAATACCAATCCACGATTACTTCTACATCTTAGGGCAGGCACGGGATTAAAGGGTTTTGCTACTTGCGAGGGCGTTGCAAGTCTACTGGTAATCGTCATAGAAACGACAATGATAGTGGCAGTGAGTGTGACACTAATAAGTAGTGGCGAATATTATAGGAATTGTCCTGATCAGAATAATTGTCATATCGAAGGTAAAGGGGTAGTAGCAAAAGCAAAAGCGAAAGCAAAGTAAAAGCAAAAGCAATAGAAAAGGCAATGGCAACTGCGATAGCAATGCCATAACAGTAATATTACAACTCGCATCGGGGTTGGGGCTGGGCCCCTCTCCCCCCCCCCCCCCCTCACCATTTGCGCCATGCTCGTTGGGTTTGGGCTCAAGGATCCATACGCCCTGTTGAGAGGTGGGCGGGGTCAGGCGCAGCTCCCCATCCACAGAAACATTCTCTGCTTCTTCTGTATGCTCGAAAGGAAACATCTGTTATGCATCCCCAAACCCTACGCTGGAAACCCTAAACCCTAGTTTGGGAGGAAACTTAGAAATTCCCCGCGCTCCTGTGCCAATGCACCAGGCGCAGCCGTCTTGGCATTGAAGCAAAGACCGTGGAATCCAAGTGCCTTTGCCGCTTCAATGTTTGCCGCCTCGGAAGACAAGCGCCCGTCAAATCCAAGCAAGGCTGCTTGCTGTAAGATGCTGCAAGTAGAAGCTGTCCTTGTCATCCACGAAGATACAGTCAGCGGCAACCAGTCCTCAGACACAGAGCTTTTCAGAAATCGGGCAGCGCCCTCTTGAATAGCAGCGCAGTCAGGTTTCTCGCCTAGCTTTTGCTATGCACAGGAAGGCAGCGCCGCCGACCACTGGCCGGGTTTGCGGTTTTGTTTGGGGGTGCAATAGGGGCGCTCATCATGAGCATCAGTGAGTCGGGTCCCGGGATCAGGGAAGCTCGGGACAAGAATCATGAGCCGTCATGAGCATCAGCGGCCCCGGCCAGGGCTCGGGAGGCCTGCAGCAGGTAAATTCAATTACCGTATTTCCCAGACCCGTCGATGCCCAAATGAAAACCGAACCGAACAGGTCCCTGTGTGAGCCCTGGCCGCCGGCAATTCCCCGCCCTGTCGGCTGCCGTTCAAACTCAAGGCAAGCCAGCACTGAAGGCCTGGATGGGTCGCATGCAGGCGTTCCAGAAAGAGCTCGAAGATTCGGCTGTCAGGCTTTGAGCAGCCTACCTGCAGAGCAAGTCAGGTTCAACAGCGACCAAATCAATAGTTGCAGCAGGTAGTCCAACAAAAAAGACTGAACGTAGCTCCTAGCCTTGCCTCGGAGCTCACCAAAACAAGCTCTGGAGACACGAGGTCACTCAGGCCGCTCGGAATTGCGCACTCCTCGAAGGGATAGGAGAGTTGAGAAAACGATCGAAGCAACACAGGGAGCAGGGAAGGCTGCTGGATCTAAAAAAGACCGGCATCGAAAGAGGTGAAGTAGGGTTCATATTCCTTGTATCACCAAAGGGACACCCAAATTGCACACTCATCAATATTAAAAAGGAACCTTATGTAACAGTAATATAAACTCTGTTCCAGGTGACGAAAAGCGAAAATGTGAAGTCATCGTTGTCGTGGAGATCGAGTCCAAGGCCGCAGGGACCATAGTCGAACTCTAGCATCTTTCCGCCCCCTCCCCCTTCCCGCTCACCTCCCCCCCCCCCCCCCGCTTCTCCCCAATCCCTTCTTCCCTTTCCCCTGGACCTTCCCCCCCCTTCTC
This sequence comes from Symbiodinium natans, assembly GCA_905221605.1. NCBI lineage: Eukaryota > Dinophyceae > Suessiales > Symbiodiniaceae > Symbiodinium > Symbiodinium natans. The sequence continues at coordinate 951,070 of CAJNDS010002068.1, read as the reverse complement.
TGTTAGGTAATAGTCCACACCGCTGACAGGGCTGCGGCCGACGTCGGAGCCAGGTGCTTTGCCGCCCCGGCTCCTCGCCGAGGCGGCCTCGCGCAAGCGTTTGAATTGGTAGTAGCACGCGTAAGTCCCCAGACTGACAATAGAAATCGGTCTATTGTTGCTGTTTTGGGTTGATCCTTCTTAGTTATTTTGTTGGTCCTCATATTTCTTGATCCGTATTCTGGAGGGTGTCAACAAATCCGCACATTCAGATGTGATCAAACGTGGTAATCCTCATGAAACCAGAAGCCTATGTGGTTGGAGATGACACCGAGCACGACGCCCTGTTCTCGTGCAATCCTGAGCACCTCCAACGTTTCGGAATAGTGACCTCGCACAAGATGTCACACCGCCTTTTCCCTCTCCAACCCTCACTCAGAGTCCCCAAGTAATTGCTCACAACCTGTAACCTAAAAGTAACAGCCGGTATGGCAATGCCAAAGCATGCTTGCAATGCCGCTGTGAGACTTCGAAGGGTGCCACAAATCTCAGCGTCTGCTTCCTCTGCGAGAGCTAAAGATTGCTGTGCACGCGGGTAGAACATCGTGTAAACGCCCTAGCATGCCGTAGCCAAAGACCACATTGACTGTAGATCTCGAGTTCCCGCTTGTGTTTACTCGGAAAACTCCAGGTCTCTGAACGGATTTGTGAGCTGAAACATTGAGAAAAACAGTGAACTCAAGGAGAGACTCAAGGAGAACCCAAGAGTACCTAGAGTACTTGAGACTGCAGCTTTTTTACGAGCCACAAAGGCCGCAAAGCTATGCATCGCTGTGTCAACAGGCGGCAAAAGGGTAAGGACGAGGGTCAGGACAAGTAAGGAGCTTCCGCTACATTCATCTGATTACACACACATTCTGTTTTCCGAAGCCTACAGCAACTACGGTTGGCATGGCCAAGATGGGCCAAGCTTCCTTTGCAGCAGATGGGTCAAGCCCGCTTGATTCGCAGACCAGCTGCCAGAAGCTGTCCTCTGGTGAAAACAACTTTGTCTCGACAGTCTTTGATAGTCTTCAAAACTGATCGGCGAGGAATGACATGTGAAGCATGCCGAGAATGCAGGACTTCACTGGATGAGGGCAGGTTTTTGCGGGAGAGAAAAGATCAGCAGAATCTCGTCCTTGGTGGCTGTCGGGCTTTCCTTCAAAGCGTTCCAGGCTGCTTTGGCAGCCTGACAATCCAGGCCGTGAAACTTTTTTCCGTACGTGCTGTAGACGATTTCCTGACAGAAACACGATAATTTCACGGCTGTCTTCCCAGGGCCTTTGCAGCATGTTCTGAGCTCTCCGAAGCAACTCGACGGCGGACTGCCTCCGAGGTCACCACTGTCACCACTTACCACCCAAGAACTCCAGGACAGTGAGAACGAGCTCACATAGAAAGCATCACGCAAGTCTTCTTCAATGCTGAACTTGCTGCTGAACCTGATCAAACACCTTAGTTAGCCTGAGTTTGTCCAGCCTGTTGTTGCAAGCACAAGGTCTGGGAGTATTTCCGTATTTCAGAGTGTGTTCAACTTGGAACCGGTGTTTTTGCTTCGAACAGTTGGCATTTGCTGTACTTTGCGGTGATTTCAAAATCTCTGTCCGATCCTGTGGCATGCAGTCGCTCAGTCTTGGACTCCAAGTTCCAATTTGGGCGTGGCACCTGCCCTTCACTCAATTGTTTCACAACATGCGCCCTGACCCACCAGATACCTCCTTCAGGCCCGAATCTGGATGTGTGACTCCACCACAGTCAACCACCAAACAGCGCAACGCAGCCATGGCAACAGCATGGACGAGTTCAAGCGAAGCTCTAGAGCTTAAGCAGCAAGCCTCTGTGCAACACGTGCAATTCGGCATGGAGCTAGGGAGTGAAGATTACCTGGCCTTACATTTTGCCACAGTTCTAACATGTCATGACATGTTATAAAGCTATTCAACTTCCAAGCCGAAATGCACACAAGATCTGCTTGTATACAATGTTACAAGTCACCACAACTGCCAAAATCAGAGCTCCAATTCCAATGCCAGCACATCATGCTCAGGAAACAACACTTAATCAGCTGATCATGGCGATTTGAGCTGATGAAGTACATTGCATCGTTTGTCCAGACACATGACGTAATCTGAACCCTACTTGTATATTTTCGTGTCATCCAAGGAAAAGCGGCGAGAATGTCAAGTTGTCAAATCATCATTACGCTATGACTGACTAACAGGTGTGCAATCGACCCTGGCTGGCAAGCATGCTCAACACCGGCGTGCCTCCGCATGGGTAGAACGTGTTGGCGGCTTGCCTGAAGCGCATTCCCAAGCGAAAGCGAAGTCTGACAGAAAGATGTTCTTTGTCGACAGTACTTGTGCTTGCAATTTGCTGAGGTGCCAGAACCACGCCTGCGTTATGCTGCGGTCATGCCTCAGCTCCCGGCCCCATGTTCTGCAAAGTAGGTTTGGGCCCTCCACACCTAAGCTGCGGGACATCTCGAACTTTCCCATGCTATAGGGAGGCATCTTATGCCCTTAAAACATCTCGGCACTCAACCCCGAGCAAGATAGAGCATATGTGCGCACACCCATACATGTGAAGCCGCTAGGTACTGTAGCCGCTCCGTTCCGGACCAGACAACCGCACAAGGCACCCTTGGAGGCTTTAAACTTTCCTGCGGCAGATTTCATACCATGATAACGCATGGCACAAACTCCCCGAACCCGAACAATCAGATCCCAATTTCCTTTGTGCATGCACAAGCCAGCCCCTGGTACCCCAGAGATCCAAGCCCTCATCCCCCCCTGAAAACCCCCCGCCCCCGCCTGGCACACCAAGGCCCCTGGTCCCCCCCCCCCCCCCCCCCCCAAAACAAAACCACCAAAAAACTCTTCTTCCACCATCCCACCCACAAAAAAGGTAGACAGAGAAGATGGCACTTCTGAACTATGCTCGTGGACAGGACGCAAACCAAACTTTGAGCTGAGATCTTGGAAGCAGGGATCGCCGGAGCAAGCTTCCACGTAATCCTTTTCTTTGGCTGCAGGAAACGGCCAAAGCCACATCACGCTCCGCGTTGGAAGCTAAGGGTGGGTGGATCACAGAGATCGCAAACAGCACTGCCGAATACTGCACGCGCCCCTGCCAGTAGGGGCTACCGCCGACAGAGCTGGACATGCTTCAAGAATTCGCAATGCTCCTCTGCGCGCGCGCGTGCGCGCACGTGGCATGCAAGATTCAGAAGCAAGATCCAAAGCCTCCATCCAATGTCTCGCGAATGGGGCAAGAAAGAGAGCCGAAGGACAGTGCTCACCATGTTCTAAGCCGTCACAGGAAAGATCATGCGCAGGGATGCTGGATGGGGTTTACCCATGCAGCATACACGTGGTCATGGATAGCCAAGTAGAGCAAGCGGACGATGGCATCGAAAATCACACGTCCATGAGCTCATTGCAAGCAAGCGGCCACAAAAGACCTGGGGAGTTAAAGTGACGCAAAAGGCCATAGGCGCAAAAACCGTCGCAGCTGGCATCTGAGTGACCACCACGGGTGGGGCCTCCGTGCCAGAACATGTTAGTTCCGCTTAACAATCCTAGGACCCACCTAGCCCATTTGCCATCTGTATCCTGCCCAATCGTAGCATGGCGGCTTGGCCCGGCATTTCTGTAAGAGGCCTAAAGACTTCAACGACCATCGTTACGGCAATTTTCCACTGGTGCCGCAGCGGGCAGATTTGAAGCTCGAACAGCTTAGATAAGCTAGGACTCCACACTGCGCCGATTATGGGTTTTGGGGTCAGGGCTTTAGGGTTTACCGTTTTGGGGGTCTTGGTGTCGGGCTTTGGGCTTGGAACCTTCTTATCTTGTTCTCATCCAAAGGACCAAAGGAAGTAAAGGTGGACGTTCTAACTTAGAAGCCCTAACCCCTCAACTGCATTTCTGGCACAACACAAATCACAAGACCATGCCTCGACCTGGACGAGCAGAAGGCGACAAGCAAAAGCACGAAATAGTGTTGAGGACTGAGGGGTGCTCGTGTACTCTTCGGCAAAAGCCCCACACCATGAGCTCCATGACCCTACGGGACCCTGAAAGCCTTTCGGCCCCGCAGATGCCCAATACTCGACCTCCTGGATCCCCCCGGAACCCCTAAACGCCTGAACTCCTAAATCCCAAGCTGCGAACCCGATACTCTCTTAAAGCAAGCCCACATGGCGCCGGAACCCTCCCAGAAGCCGACACCGCTAACGTGGGCAGTCGTTTGAAGAGGCGCCAAGCTATACAGTCAGAGGCCCGTGCAATCATGTAAGCCAGGAACCCCCAAGCTGCAGCCTCTGGAGAGTATGCCGCGAGTTGCCACGCCCAGTGAAGACTCCGTGATAAGGATCAACGGAGCCAAGAGAGAGAGCAGCTGGACAGCCCAGCATCCCTGATTGTGCAGTTCAGAATGCTGGGGCACCTGCCGGCGGCAGCTGCTGTTGCGTGCAAACTGCAAATCGTTGCAGGTTGGACAAGTCCAGTCACCTGCAAAAGAAGAACAGAAGCCATCTTCGGAACATGAACCGGGCATGCTTTGCCTGGACGAGCTTTTTCCTTGTTGCTGGCCATTGTGCCCCTGTCAGGCAGATGACAACAACGCACTGCATTCCTGCTGTAGCCACACACCAATCAACACAGGCTCCAATGTTCTACTACAACTGCCCAGACAGCATCCAACACATAGCAAATGATTGTGCGCATGCAAAACTGGGAACTGCATGACGAACTGATGCAACAGCGCCTGTCATGCCTGTCAGCACCTCCCTCCCACCCGCCCCACCCGCAACTAAGCTCAGGAAGAAAAAAATCTACACAAGCAATCTGCAGGGCAAGAACGCTCCTTGCAATGACACGGATCTGGCCAATGTTAGAGGCATGCACACATAATCATGCACATGAGTCAAACACTCTGTACAAAGCCGTGGTCATCACATGAAATCACCATGGTTGATTTTGCCGGTGCATTCTCCGAGCGTCCAACAATGTTGCACGGCGAAAGTTCAAACAGTGTGCACCCTTCGGGTCAGCGTGATCAGTGCCTATGGAAAACTCGTCACAACCCGCATCCCAAACCGAGTACTCACTCAGCCCAAAGTCTCCGAATGTTCTCTCCGTTCTGTCCATCTTTGACTTTGGCATTTTGGGGTATTGCAAGATGCTTCAGAGGCGGACCACGCACCGCGAGAAGCAGCACGTTGCAGCGCTTGTCGCAAGGCGCAGCTTTTTCTCAGCCCATTGCTCTCCGTTTAGCCCATTTGGACACAATAATGAATCAGCACACGCGAAAAACTGTGTCTCGAAACATAAAACTCTACATCTCAACTGATACCAGCAACTTTACATGCATGCACCAACAATGCCATACTACTACTCTACATCTCAACTGATACCAACAACTTTACTTAATTTACATGCATGCACCAACAATGCCAGACTACTTTGAGCCAGCGCCGCCTCAGTTTCAGAAGTTTTGCGTAGTCGGCCACAAGACTTCCGGGGCTTGTGGGCGGCTCAGCCAAGCTGGCAGAATGGAAGCTCATGGAAGTTCAGTCCCTTCTTTCCATCATGCGAATGACACCGCTTCAAGCGTCAAAGCTCACTCGCCACAGCACGTGGTGCGTAGGGATGGGCCTGGGATTGGCAAAAAATAGCAAGCTAAGCACTTGCAACATCTTGCAACACACAGCGTAAACTGTCTTGAGCAGGTATACATCGTATATACCCTGGCCCGAAACACTCGAGGCTGCAAGACCGAGGGCCTGCAGAGGTGCGAAACTCAGGCGACACGATGCGACACGTCAACAAGCCAGCGCGATCCAAAGTGCAAACCCATCACCAGGAGGCACGGGCTCTGCCAACGTGACAAGCCTAGGTCAATGAAGTCAACAGGCCTTGTGCGATGGTGCTGACATGTGCGGACATCCTGGGTCAGGGTTCCCATGGCCCATGGTTGCCGGGATACACCAAGCCCCAGCCCATGCTTCATTCAGCCTATTTCAATCATATTAAGGAAGAAAACATCAAGTGCGCCGCCCACTCATCAGCTGCATCTCCATGAGCGGCAACTCGAAGTCCAGAGCTCTCAAGTTCTCTTGGACATGCTGCACCCTGCGGTCGTCCACACAAGGACTCCGGTGACTCGCCAGTGACTCACATTCCGAGCCTTTCACTGTGAAACACCACTGCAAGGCCAAGCTGAAGGGCCCATCGAATGAGAACCTCCAACTTGCAGAAACTTGAGCAGGATACTGCAGAATCGCGCCCAGACTGCTCCAGCAGTTTGCAGCGGCTTGCTACAGGATTGATGTCGGCCTGCGCGCTACTTCGCTTCATCCGTTGGGCGATTGCCAGAACCTGGTCGCAGCATCGAAGTGAGCTGAGTTCGCTGCACTGATGCTGTGACTATGATACCCTGCAGACCAGCACAAGACAGTCTTCCGCAATTGGACTAGTCTGGAGCTGTTGTGAAGATTCGTGAAGCGTTTGCAGCTTTCCGGTTCCAAGCGGCATGCGGGTCATCAATCGGACGGAGTGGCCGAGGCCAGTCTGATAACAGCCTGGCTAGGAGGAGCGGTAACATGTTCCCAAACTATTCATAAGCCAACTCTGGTTCGGACCCGTTTGCAGCCAGCGCCACCGAACGCCCCCCGAAGTGCCTGCTAAGGGCTGGCATTAAAACAACTGAGGACTTCAATACCAGTGTACCTCTCGATATCACTCTACCATCTCAGTCTCCAAAATGGACTTGTAGGAAGACACTCAACAGATTCAGCAGACCACACTAACTGCAGAAAGATGTTGCACAACAAGAGCATCGTGAACTCTGACGTTCTGATAAACAGCATGGACAAGCTAGGCTCATGGAGCAAGCATGGAAAAGAGTCAGCACCTCCAGGTGTAGCGCGACGGTCCATGACCTAGTGTACAGTGCTCTACAGTTGTGAATTCGACATACAGACAAACAAAACAACAGAGACAGATGCCGGTACGCATAGATTTTCCGACTTCTTCCCACCACTTCACCCATCCCAAGCCATCCCAGAAGCCATCTCAAGTCTCAAAAGTCTGTTTCAACTGTCTATACACGTGTCCGCGTCTGCTCTTCGCTGTTCTGCTCTCTTACTCAGAGTACCGTTCCACTATTTTCCACGCTTCTCACTCACAATCATGTGCTGCATATTTGCACCGGAGAACGCACTAATAAGACTAAACAGAAACAAAGGTCTGTGGACGTGGTCTCGAATACGGTGTCGAACACGGTGTTTGAGGTGCTGGGGAAGGCTAAGAAGGGGCGGCGCGATCGTGGCCTCAGGGCATTTACAAACCACGAGTTCTCGAGAGTTCTCGTCACAGCCGTGCGGACTTGAAACTCCGAGGTGCACCGCTTGGAGTGCCGACGTGCACGACCAGTAGCTTGGGTTGGCCCGGCGGCTGAAGCAGGTCGCGCACATAGATACTGTTCAGATTGACTCCCCCGTGTGGCCAGCAGGGTTCCAACTTCCCCCAACACTCTTCGATGTTCTACAACTGCACCGAGTCGTCTGAACATCGACTAGCTAGAAGCAAGAAAGCATCGACGCTTCTTGGGCTTCGACGGTACGGAGTGAAGACCTGAACGCAGCGGAACACAAACTCTTTCGCTCCAGCGCCAGTTGTGCCAACGAACATTTGACATAATCGAGGGCTGTGAGTCGCTCCACGCTCCCAGCACCCCCCATCCACTGCTCAGGCTGCTTAGGTTTCCAAAGCGATGCTGTGGGAATCTATAGGACAAATTAGGAGAAGGCAAGTCTGCCAGCCGTTGCATTGCCGGAGCTGCTGCAACTTGGAGTCTTGGAGACTCATGGCAGGCAGCTGGTCTCATATCGCGGCACGCAACGCAGTTTAGTGCGAAAGCACTCTGAGCCATGCACACACTGGGCAAATTCTACACCAGCTCCACCATTTGGAAGATCATCCACCTGCTCCGATCACCAATGAAAATCCAAGGCAGCTTCTGGCTTGGGATGTGCTAGTCCTCACCTTTCGGTCTAAGAGTTCGTGCGCCGAGATGCTATTTCAAGACTTGTTCAACAGGCTAGACGCGGTCGAGGAAGCAGAATTTTCTACAGCATTCCGCAGCTACGCCCCTGGCATAACCTGAGAGCACATACCACTGGGCGCCTCCTCTGGGGTAAAGCCCTTCACACCGAGAGCTCCAACTTTCTGTCTGCCTTTCAACCTGCACCCCCACGCATCCCCGCGCATGCTTCGTGCTTCGAGAACCACAGGGAGAGCGTTAAACCCTCGTGCCAGACTTGCTAGATTCTCAATCGGTAACTTTCAAAGCCGAAGACATGGGCCAACATGTCTGCAACCGTACTGCTTTCGCGCTTCATGTATAACCTGTATCACGGGGCAAGCATTGATGTTGTTTTTTGGATTGGTACGCCTTAGGCTGCGCCACTAGAAAATTGGGGAGCATTGGCGCTCCAGCAACAAGATGCCAATGTGGGCCACCTGTTCCTGGCGGCTGGCCCAAAACTTGCATTTCTTCTTAAAGCGCAAGGCCTGTATTTCCTGCGGACCTTCCTTTGGAAACAACAAGCTGCGCATCTCAAATTTCATGGCAACAAACGTATAAACTACTGCAAATCTTGCTTGTCTCGAGCAATGGTCTCTTGAACTGCTCCCGGCTGGGCCCTTGTTGTCCGCGCAAGATACTGACGCAAACCAATACTGAAGCGAACTAAACAACAAGAGCTGGAGAAAACAACCTGCACTGATTGCTTCGAACTGGTTGCCAAAGCATGGCAATCAATTGGCTGAATAGTGTCCAAATTTGACATTCTGCCATTCTGCCCTGCCTCTCCAGGTGCCGCCACCTTGGGCAAAATTGCTCAACTGCCTGCTGCCCGCACAGTAGTCAGTAGCTTTGTGTTGCTCCAGATCTGGGCTCCAGTCTGTCGCGTTGATGCTGCACCCTGCAAATAAACCAACGAAGTGACAGGAGTACACGGTCTATGGTTGATGGCACATGTCACACAAGTGTCAACATTTCAAGTATCTAAAACTCTGCGAAGTTCGTTCGACCGAGCAATACCTACCAGTAAAACACAGTGTAGCGACATGCTGAAATCCCTCGGCAGTCGCACCAATCACGATTGTCGCACAATCGGGCGTTTGTTTGTGTCGGGGATGATCAATTCGCGGCCTGTTTCACAGACATAGAAAGCACAGAGGGACCGGGTGAGAAGGGTGGGGAATACATGCCTGCGATGATTTGTCAAGTGCGCATCGTTTGACTAGCAATCCAGCGTGCACAGTGACTCGAGCGTAGACTCAAACCGTAGGGCGTAGAAACACAGGGCAAAGTTAAATCAGTAAGTGAGCTGTCCTTCCGAACATGCGTGTTTCCAACTCGGCCTCCTTTGCCAGTATGAGCATGTCCACCGGCTTCCCCAACCTGTGCTACATGATGCTACATGTCAGTCCAGCTGCTGTCGTGGCTCTACTTGTGGCAAAGGTGCTTTGCTGCCACTGAATCAAGCTGGGCCTTGGCAAGTGCTTTACAGATCTGGACAAAATCAACTTTCAGGCAAAGCAAAGCAAGTGTGCTCGGAGCCATGCAGCAGAGTTGAGCCATCCTTCCCACAGCACGGAAACAAACAAGTCGGCTGCGCGCACCTCAGGCTGACGCGCGTAGAAAAAATGGCGGGAACAGGCAACACCTCACAAGCACAAGTCACGGAGATCCATTGGAAAATAGCTCGGGTTCGAGCACCACTGCTCTGAATTGCCTGTCCTGCAACCCGTAAACAAACATCTCCCACATGCTGACTTGCAATCACAGCCCAAAACAAGAGAGATGATTCTTCACATACTTCACGAGCAGTTGGAGCTGGAGCCCTTTGCATGCTCCCGCTGATGCAGTGAAGTGTAGGTTGACATACAAAAGACGGCTCTCAATGCAACACTCCCGCTCAAGGAAACACAGCAGACCAAGCAAGAACTTGGTCATGTATCCGTCTGCATGTCATATGAGTCATAAGCTCTATGATGGTGTGGGAAGTCTCACGCAGTTTCGACCCTCTGTGGCACAGCGCGCATGCTTTGTGACAATCATAGCAGCAGATCAACGCCTCAACGATGTCGGTCGCGCCTGCAACTTCAGCGACTGATGGCGACACCTGGCATGCGCAACCATAACACAAAATTTCCCTCAGGAAGCTCTTGCAACCAGCAGTCTCCAAGACATTGTGCCTGGAGGTGCCGGACCTTGAAAAAAAGCTTCCACAGGCAAGAATGCAGTCCCTCAAAAAATGTGCTTGGGCGACCTTGGGCTCCTGGCTCCCAGCTTCAACGCCTGTGCGATCGTGGACAATGAAGGTCTGCCTGTTCATCTTTCTGGCGTTCGAGAACAGGTGCCACATTCGGCAAGCGCTTCCAAGAACGGTACCATGTCCAGAGATGGCGAGCGCAAGCAGCCTCGAAGGCTCTGAGCTGCAAAGCTGCAAAGCTGCAAAGCTGCAAAGCTGCAAAGCTGCAAAGCTGCACTGCAATAGTCACCGTAGTTGAAACACGAGCATAGGCGAACAGCCAGTCCAGTCCCCGACCGGGGCTGTGTACAGGCACCACATTTAGGTGTTCTGATCCCGCATCAGCGCCCGTTTCCTAAGTGCCTTTCATCTGTTGAGGATGCCGCTGAGCCGGCGGAAAACGATGGCCGCAGGGTGACGCAGGGGCAGGGAAGTGTCTCGGGGCTGGGTCCTGCAACATCCTCCGGCCAAAGTCATAAGGCCGTCAGACCTTGAAAAAACTTGAAAGCACTAGCAATGGCAACCACCATGACATTTTGGACTTGGAACCCTCTAACCCAATGGCCGGTGTCTGAGGATGCCTTCTCAAATGCCTCGCCCCATGGCTCCATGTTTACTTGGTTGATCTCCATGGTCAGGATATGCAACTGAAAACCTGAGCAAATAAGATCCACACGGCATAGCTGCACCACCCTTCAACTGGAGCGTCGCTGCCTGCATTCGTACTCCGGAAATTCAATGCCTTTCAGTGAGGCCGACAGCCACTGCAACAAGCTCTGAATTTGGTCCAGCCGTCGTTTTCTACACCTCAAAGCGCAGCAGAGATCTCAAGGGCCTTAAGAGCGACGGAAACTAGGTGGCTTAAGATCGTCTGGCAGTACGTGGTCCTATGCAAGCTTCTGGCCTTATGCATTTGGAAGCCCTGAAACGATCCAAGCGCTTCCCAACTGTGACAACCAGCCAGCTGAGTAAGAGGACGGGCCTGTGCCTCTTTGGGTATGGTGACGACTGCCTTGGCACACAAAGCAAATCAGGTCGCGCAGGGGCTCCTCGATGCTGCAAATTCAATCATGATACCGCTCTTTCAGAATTCTTTCGAATAGTGAATATGGTTGAAGTGAGTCCTGGGTACTGACAGAGTGGAGCAAGCTGATCTTCAGGGCTCTATGTGGCTGTCTGACCTTGGAGCCTCTTGATTGGGATGACGATAGTGAAGTGTCGGACTTGCGTGGCGTCAGAACAGAAACAACACAACCAACAAACATCTTGCCCAAGGATTCGGAGATGAACTTTCTGAACAAACGCTGTCACGCGAGCAACTCCGGCAACGCCTGGGAAGTCAACTCTATGGCAACTCGATTTTCCAAATTAGTAATGTCGACTGCCATCTTAGTACACCATCGTCTCATCCAAGAAATCCCAGCTACCGAGTCAGGAATTTCGCTCCTATATTCTGGAAGTACTAGCGTGATCACAATTTCCCGTCCCTCCGCCTCTATGAAGGACAGGCCGGATACTGGGACTCCGAGGCTTCCACCATGGGAAACGGAACCCCAAGCCCGGCTGCCTGCGGGTCCATGTTTGCAAGCATTGCTATCATTCCCATCATGCCATTCTTATCATTCCTGGGCATGATGCAAAAGGCTGCCATTGGAACCACGTTAAACCAAGCTTCGTGTGAAGATGCTCCGGCCGTACTCTGGACTTAAGGAACTCAAAAGCTGACTCAAAGGACTGCAAAAGACTGAAAAGCACTGAAAGGCAAAGGAGTCGAAGGACCTCAGGCTGGTCCAGCAGGGGGTGGGCAGCAAGCCTCGGGACATCTTGAGAATAAAAATTTCTACGCATTCCGACATGACTTCTTGCAATGAGTCATACAAAGTGCCGTATTGTGTGACATGTTGTGCCGCGACATCCGAATGAAACACCGAAGACCTAACCCTGAGCTGCGTGCAACCGATGTGCATCGACTGACAGCTGCCTCAACACATGGGCCTAGAAGGCCTGTAGAGTGTTCTACATACTACATGCAGCTTCTGCCCTTCAGCCTTTTCACAAGTGCTTGGTGCGTTTTGTAAAATTCTGTACCCATCCCTGGAACGATGAGAATCTCTGCCTCGGACACCTTGTTCTAGAAACTTGCACTGCGCGAACCCACCTGATCAGCTGCGAAACCTCTTCCGCAGCCTCTGGGCAGACCGAGAAACTTGTCTGGTTACCTACTGTACGAGTTGCCGCACGACAACTTTCAGAGGCACTGGTAGAATCAGAAAAACTCCTTGAATGAAACTCCTTGCCCCCAGCCTTGGAGAAGCTGTCCGTATCGGGCGTGGCAAAGAACCGACCTTTGAGGCAGGCTACGTTGACAGGCCCTGTGCTCAAACGTGGTCTTGTGTGCTAAGAACCGACCGATGGCAGCTGCTGTCCTCGTGTCAAACCACGCACTGACGAGAAGCACTGTAGAGACACCGGGCACGAGCACAAGACAGAACGGAGGACACGAGGGGTTCAGCCAGCCTCTTGGCTATGCTTTCCACATGCTTGAGACGACCTGGTTCGCAAGCATGGAACACGCTCGGCCGAAATATGACGGCTCATGAGTAAGATGCTTGGAAAGAACAGGCCAATGAGACATTGAGTTGGTACATGCCGCTCTGACACACCCTTCATCGCACAAGCATGCAGCACCAACGCCAAAAAAAACAAGCGCCTCTGGCGAAACTCTCTGCAGCCAGAAGATTCGCCACCGCATAGCGCCAAGCCTGAAACAGAAACGGGAATCAAGTGAGTGCTGTGCTGTCCGGCAGGAAGAGATGATGTTTTCTTTGCTCGTGGGGGTGAGGTGAAACAAATTGGCAAACAAAGCAGGCAGCATATATGGACGTCCAGAAGCTGACTTTGTCAGCTTCCCCAGCATTCGCCGAACACTGATATACACTGATGATGCTCTTGCCCTGATGTGGCGGTGCTCGCTGCCAAGTGCCTTCAAATCACATCGAGCCTGGTGTCAGCAAAGGCGGAGTCACGTGGCCAACAGCAGCCAACAGTCGTACTTGAAGAATTTCATGCAAGCCCCTTTGGGGCACATAGCCCACCGTTTAGAAAGCCATCGTTACACAGACGATCATTTGTGGCGGCGTGTGTTGCTATGCAAGATTATGCAAGTCTCCTGCGCGGTAATTGCTGCAGGAAACAGGCGGGTCGCCAACGCCATTGACCAGCCGAGCAGAACAGCTAGGTTCGAGAAAAACTCGCCTTACCTCGGGACCAGCTACTTCCGATGAACCTTACCAGCATTGGGCAGAAACGGGAACGGCAGTTCGAGGGGACATGTTTTTCAGTGACGAGGCTTGAGGCAAAAGTTGGAGTACGAGAAGGCAAACTTCAGTTGCGTCGGTCCACGAGGAACCTAAACGGGATGGCTTAATAGGCACCAGACCATATTCACCCCCAAATGCTGAGTTCCGAATCCAAGACTGCCCTTCCGACCCCCGACCAAGGGACCCACACCCACCCGATCTGTCGACCCCCACCCCCACCCCCTCCCCTTCCCCCCAAAACTCAAAAAACCGACGATTTCTGACCGCCAACCCACAAAAACGCTCCGTGCGTGCTTGCCCCCAAAACTCACAAACACCCCACAAAAAACGCTCCGTGCGTCTCTCCCCCCCTGACCCTGCCCACCCCCACCCCCCTGCCCCTACCCCCTAATCTTGCTTGAAGTCCATCGCGCAAACCCGAAGTCCATCTCCCCGACCCCCCGACCAGGGGACCGGGACCACCCCCACCCCCTCCCCTTCCGCCCCCCAACCAGAGACCCCCCCCTCCGGGCCCCAAAAAACTCAAAAACGCTTTTTTTGTAGAAGGAACCGCCAACGCACAAAAACGCTCCGTGCGTGCTTGCCCTGCCCCTACCCCCTACTCCTCCTGAGCCCGAAGTCCATCACCCAAACCCCAAGTCCATCGTTTGCACCCCCTACACCCCCTCACCCGGCCCGACCTCCCGAGCAGGGGACCCCCCCCCGGACCAGGGGGCCCCCCGATGACTGGCGGGGCCTCACTTCAGCGCAGTATATACTCGAGAGCAGCGCTGAGCATCTCGGAGCAGCTCGATGTCGCACCAGGTCTGTCCCACGGGGGAGCCAGCCGCGCCGACTTGATGAAGCTGAGGTAGCAAGCAGCCAACGCGGGGGCATCTGAGTTGTGGAGTGCCCGGAAATACGACAAGCCTGGCCGCCTACAGAAAATCTGTCGACCGTACGCTCAACAAAACTTTTTTCGCCGTGGTAGAACATGGTCCATGGTGTAATATGGTGGAAAACAGCATCATGAAAGCTTTGCGCAACGAATTTGTTTAGGGCTAGGGTTTTGCAAACAACTTCTGCAGGAACGACAAATGCAATTGTTGCCTACATTTCTGAATCCGGAACACAGGCTTATCTGGAAAACTGCAGCTTTCAGCATGGCAAAATTGTATGGTATGCAACCGGGAAGCCTTCACGTTTTGCTGATTGGTTTCGTCAGTAAAAGTTTCGACATGAAATCGGCCAATTCAACACAGAAAGGTTGGGGAAGCTCTCGTCCAGTTTCTTCTGGCCCACATTGCGTGCTGGATGTGGGAGTGTAAAATAGTGTCAACGTCGAACGTTAAAGGCCATGTGTTTTGATTGTAGGCCTGCGCTTGTTCCTGCAAGGCGCGGAGATCCTGGAGCTATAAGTTATGAGCATTGACAAGGCTAAACACAACAAGCGATGCCACGGGTGAGCTTGCGTGCCTCCACTGCTGCCCATGGTTGAGCGCAGTCCTGTTCCAACATGGTGGTCATCGGCTTATCACGTGAGGTTGCGTATGACAAGCCGATGGAGGCCTGGAAGCGCTTTGCGATAGCACACTGGAAGGAATCACCTGACAGCATTGCACGAGCTTTGACTTGATGCATGAACGACAGCATGGTTTTGACTGACTATGTGATCGTGCCAGTTTCCAGGAACCTTGATCGTGTGTGGTTTTCCTGTGTCCACGCTCTGTCACGGAAGCAGCCGACCTGTCTTCAGTGCCCATTGTGCTGCCTTCCAGAGTCAGCACGAACGGCCGCAACTTGAAACTTCTCATTCACTGTCAGAATTGACCACGTCAAGTGTGACAAAGCATATTGTGAGCCTCTATCAGCGGCACACGCACGTCTGATGCCAAAACCGTCTGCACCAACAGTACGCATGCAAACCACAACATGCAACACAGCAACACGGTAACACGTGATCATGAACTGTCTAAGTTCTGCTCGTTATGCGCCAGAAGACGGATTATTTAAGCTATAGTGTTGGTTTTTGTTGAGACGGCATTTTCACAAAGTATTTAGTACATTGACGCGTGATGCCCAGCATCGTGACCAATCCTGGCTGCCATGTGGGTGACGAGTCTTTAAGTGCTTTTATCGTTTGAGCCAAAAACAGTCTGAACCAAAAGACTTCAAAGGCGCGATATCACTTGAGCATCATACCGCGGTCGAAGTTGCAAGCTGCTGGGCACCTTGCTGCGCCCCGCTTCATGCGGTAACCCTGCGAGACCGTACGACCCTACCGCCCCATCACCTATAACTGAACATCATTTCTGCTCAGGCTAGAGCCCTCTCGAATTCGACGAGGTGAAACGGCTATGAAGTTCCCACAGGATGAAGCTTTTTGGGTTTTTTAGTTTTGGGAATCTGCTGCCTGTGTGAAGCAAGTGTGAGCCCTCTGCCATTGAGCAGAGGGGCATAAGACGTATGTGCAAGCAGCTCCGGCTGAAAGTCGGATGGAGACGTGAGAGGCTCTGCAAGTCTTTTCCATGTTGTTGTGGAGCAAAATTACGGGTCCGTTCTGGCTCGGATCCGTTGCGAACCGATAAGGACCCATGACGTACAGTATGTGTATATATGATCTGATGTGATATAGCATGATAATATGATATGATATGACATGGTATGAGAGAATATGATACGATATGATATACCAGGGTAGGGTAGGGTATGGGCAAGTAGGTGTATGTACACATCTGTTCAAGATCGCCCCGTGTCAACGGATGCAAAGCCGCGGCAGTACTGGCACGCCCATCTGACTGTCAGCGGTGCGCGACGAGTGAAACCATGGAGCGAAGCTTTTGAGAAGAAAACCAAATGCACTTGTACCAGGGTTTCGGGTTTATAAAGGGTCGAGGCTTTCGGGCTTCTGTGTCAAAGCCCACACTGCGCCAGATCACACCCACTTCTCCACCTGCTGTTGATGTGATTGAGTTGACCTGTCTTGCTTCCACATCGCACCTCACTGGATGCGTTCCACCTCGATGTCCTCCAGCAAGGCTGCAAGCATAGTGGCACGCGCTAGCGCATGCACAGGCACAGGTATATCTGCGCGACAAAGCAAAACCTTCAGCTGCTCCACTGAATGAGTTGGAGTTTGGGCACGTCCTGCGTGGACATGAAGGTGATCGTGAATCCTCGGCGTCAAGGCTTGTGGGGATCACCTTTTGAGCACAGTGCCCAGACTAGTGCCCAAACCCTAAAAGTCCGAAACCTCAAACCCACAACGCAGAAGGCTGCCGCCTGAATCCTGCCCTGACAACGGAGTCCAAGTAGCGGCCCTGGTGGTTTGTGGATTTGAGAGACGGCACCTGGAACGGTGGCTCTGGCTGTTGGGGCTCCGCGTGTTTGGGGTCAGTCGGTGTCCTCTGGGAGAATGAGAGTTTGGGTTGTCGGGTTTGGGGCTTAGGAAAGTTTAGGGTGTGATTTGTGGCTCAGGTTTATCCAATAGGGACCCATCAAGCGCTACAGCCTTTGGCTAGGTTCCTCGATTGCCTTGAAAGAAGGAGAGTACCTTCTTGATGAATGGACATGCATTCATTTTCACGGCAGGTTTGGAAGGTTCAATGTTCAGTTTGAATTGTCATCGTGTTCTTGAAACTTTTACATGCCTTCCCTCGAGACAAGGGAAAACGTGTCAACGTATGTGTGTAGTGTGACTGCGCAGGTGTACGGTGAATAGTTGACTGCAGCCCCGGCTATTCACCATTTGCAATACTGTCCAAACTCAATGCAAAATACAATATTGCAGAAGTTGCGGTCAGAGTAGATACCAGTGACAATAGCTCCCTGCGGTATCAACTACTCAACAGGACAGCACTCAGACAACCAGAACCAATGCTTAGGTAAAGTTCGCCTCGGCTTCCCGAGAAGCGTCTGGAGCAAGCACCCCCCCCCCCCACCCTGTGGGACCCCCCTCCTTTCCTGTCCTGAGGCGGCGAGCGCAAGCGTTTACAATTACACTGCAAATTTGCAATTATGTGCAGGCTCTTTCTGTAGGGAGTCCATTACGACGTACCTCCACCTCCATGACATCATAAGTGAATCTTGATTGCGCCATACATCCTTACAAACCATTTGTCGGAGCTGTTATTCGCGCCCCACCCGCTCCCCACCCCCCCCCCCCCCCCCCCCCCGGAAAAAAGAAAGGAAAAAGCAAGGACTACCTGGGTTCTAGTCTTTCGGGTATCCAAACTACCACCTGAGCCCTGTCTGGCCAGGGCGCAACGATGAAAGGTTCATCCGGTCTGTCTTGTGGCACTCGTAGAACTGCGCCCACCTACGAATCAAGGAAGTTCACTGTGGATTAACGGATTGAGTTAAGAACTTGCAACTCAGAACATGTACTTCGCTGATTTCACCTGGGGGCTTCGGCCACTCCACACGTTTCTCCACCCGATGGAGAGGCTGCATTCAAGCAGTTTGCAAATTGGCATCCCCCGGCATGCTTGACAAAGAGAGACGAGATGTTGAGCCGTCTCTGTTAACGGTCGCTGTCCTCCGAGAGTTGGGGACTGATGTTTGCGTTCAATGAGGCAGCTTCCGCCCCAGCACCCACCTCGCTGGCACTGGAGTACTCGCGGCCAGTGTGGCGCAGGCCACTCTGGGCCAGGACCTGATGCACGCTAGATTGAGACATAGATACACTCGACTGAGCTAAGAGATGTGATGAGGTTAGGGCTTTCCTGGGACCTCGAGAATTTTAGACAATCAAGCCTCAGCAAGAAGCACGAATTTCGGCTTGGAGAGGTTAGTTCGGGGAGGAGGCTCCCATGAGCCCTCCCATGCCCTTTTTGAGCGCTTCTATCTGCAGCTGTAGACGCGTTGTGGTGGCTGGGGTTCTCGGCCAGCAGCCCATCCTCTCGGACTTCTGGGTTGCGAGACTACATTCTGGCATGCCCAGCTCCAGTACACCTTCATGGATGCAGAGAGGCTGCACAATGAACCTAGAAACCCTGCAGCACCTTACGAGAATCTCCGGCACTTTGAGGAACGGATCCTACCAAAAAGCCCTAAGGCAACAATCTGCACCTGAACCTGTGGAATAGCCTCAACCCTACACCCTACACTTACCCTTCTTCCGGTCCTCGCCCTTCCCCTCGACATTCCGCAGGATGTGCACAGCTGCTGGCCCGGCCTTTTCGGGAGATGTGCTGGGGAGGGTTATGGTTTAGGATCTCAGGGATTGAGGTTCTCGGTTTTGCCCACCCAAGGAGGTTTCGGGTTTTAGGGTTTCAGGGGTTTTAAGGTAAGGTTTGGGGTTTATTTAGGCTTGCTTTTGTTGCCAGCTGCACGTCTCTCTGCCCGCCCTCCCGACAATCGATCAGATTGGACGGTCGGGTCCTTTGGTCGTCCATGAGGCGTCATGGCAACCACCTGGGTTCGTGGGCTTTTTTGGGCTTCTGGCTTAGGACCCAGGGCTTTGGGCTTGCGGATTTTGGGCTTACAGGGTATGGTTCTTAAGTAATTAATGGTCATGATTTTGAACCACCAAACCAACCCCCAATGCGGAAACCTTCGGAAGTGACTGACCTGAAAGCCCACAAGATTTCATGGCGGTATTCAGCCCATAGTGACCCAGGCATATGAGTGCTGTGGGGTGACCAGCAGTGGAGGCGTAGTGGCATCCAGGCTGCTGAAGTCCACTTCAGACTGACGGATGCTGGCAATGGTTCAGTGGTTTGGGGTTTAGGGTTTATATACCGTTGAGGGTTGAGGTTAAGGGTCTAGGGTCTAGTCTGGGATTTAGGGTGTATGTGGGCTTAGGGCATTGGCCCAGTTATCTGCAAGCCCATTAACCTCCATCCTCAGATTGCTTTTCTAGTTCGGGGTGAGGGCTGAGAGCCGGAAGGGTCTAGGATGTCTGGTATGAACCGGCTACCACCCCTGAAGCCCTAAAATGAAAACCTCAACCGCTGCAATTGAAACACGTAAGTCCTAAACCCTTAAGCCCTCAACGTTGCAGTAAACGCTTAAAACCCCTCAACCTTGCGGTACAATTACCCTTCAAGCCCCTCAACCCTGAACCCCAGCAACTTGGGACTTAAGACGAAAAACTTCATGAATCCTTGATAATCCTTGTCTAAACACTTGCACCCGGGGTAGGGGTGCAAGTCCATCAAGAGGGCATGCAGCTGGAAGTCGGCGCTGCTCGGCAGACCCCAAATGCTAAACCCTGAACTCCCTCAACCCTAGCCTGAACAACCGCCTTGAAGACAGCCGCGCAAACCCATCGGCCTCCTAACCGTGGCCCAGCACTCTGATTACAGGCAAAAAAGACAAAAACCACAAACAAATCCGAGGGCCTTACTGGAAAAGTTCTAAGTTCAACTCACTTGGCCCGTTCACTGCGGCAGTCGGACCAGGCCTTAGACACGTTCACCTCTGACGCATCCTGGCTTGTGTGTCTCAGGAGTCGGTTGGACTGAGAGGGAATGCCCATAATATAGTCATACATGACTCGCACAAGCCGGGAAATCCCAGAAGACCGATCTCGGGACTGGTATCGATTCTTGATCTTTGGGTGTTAACACATAGTCTCGCAGACCTGCCATGACTTCAACCGATCTCACGGCAAAATTGAACCTGGCGGTGGCCCACAGGCCTCAGACCACGCCGACTTCCGTAAATGCAGGGATGCCTGGAGAGGCAGCGGGCAGAGTTCGAACCCCAGGCTCCAAAATCCACAGAAGGGGACCGCCGCATCCCTATAAATAACGGAACTGAACCACAAGCTAGAACAAAATCTAACCCTGCCTGAAAAGCCAAGAACTCGTCCCAAGTGATCTCGCGATCCGAGTCGCTGTCCATGGCCTATGGACCGTGAATTGTCGTGCGCTTTTGCTTGGGCAAGTGAATCTTGGGTCTTGAACCCGGCCAAACCCCAAGCCCAATTTCGCGCTCGCTGTGGCACTGTGGGGATCGGCTCGAAGCCCTGCATCAGACTTGTACACTGTGAAAATCGGCCTCTCAACCCGAACCCCCAAAGTCTGCAACCTTCAGCCTGCCGGACTCGCTGAACCTAAACCCAATTTATAAATCCAAGCTGAAGACTGGCCTGGAACAATGCCTCCATCTGGTCGCGGGATCCATCCTCCTGCATGGGCGTTTGAACTCACTACCCACCCCAATCTTCAGACCCCCGACCCAAACAGTACGAAGCCAGCCGAAAAGCCTCTGGGCAATCGAGCACATGCTAGGACTCATGGGATGAAGACCCGGAAAGGGGTTAGGGCTTAGGAATTAGGACCGACCTCAGACTCATCAACACCGAACCCTAAACCCTTGTGAACCCGAAGCCCTAACACCCCTTCATTCCTGGCGGATCTCTGTGGGCAGGCCGAAGAACTCCGCCATCCTGCTGTCGCGGCGAATCGCTTTGATCAGCTCTCGTTTGTTGACCTGGCATGGGGCAATGGGGTCAATGGGGTCAATGGGGTCTCAATGGGGTCGATTGGATTCAGAGGTTTGGGCTTTTTCCGGCGTCTTGAGGCTCGAAAAGCAAAAGCCCGTACAGCTCCTGTGGTATTCCAGAACTTGTGGCTTCAGCCAACGCCAGTAACGCTGCTGATTAATCCAGATGAGATTGCCATGCCATTTCGCTGCGCATCAGTGCTGTCGAAAATCGCGCCTGAGCTGTCAACTTGCACAATCCTTCAAGCTTCTTCCGCGGGTTATGTGAACTAACTTGTCCGGCTCGCCAAACGCTCTGGCTTTCGAACCTCCCTTAAGATACTTCCAACAACTCCGACATCTGCGTCATGCTCACTAAAGGAACCGCAGGCACTCATGCTACCCCGGCTTGGAACCCCAAAACCCCAAAACCCCAAACCCGTAAACCCCCAAGACCCCAAAAGTCGGCTCCAAGGTGCGGAGTTTCTTCAGGTCCAGCTTCTCCGGGCTCGCGGGCGTCGTGGGCGCAGTGTTCGGGCGGGCTGCCGGCACCAGGGCACCCATGCCCTCCGGCCGGGCCCTCAGCAGAAATCGGATGAAGGTTTAGGGCTTAAGGTGCTTTGTTTTGTTTTTTTTTTCCTGTTTTCCCGAAAGCATGGCGGAGGGTTTTTCAGCGGAGGTGGTCTTCGTTAAATTAAAACATGGATGCCGTGACTGATGTCGTGATTGCATGGATGGATAGCGTGATGGATTCCATGGATTTCCTCTTCAAATTAATATCTTTTAAAGCACAAGTAGCGTTGGAGGGAGCCGCCGCACCTGCCCCCAAAATCGCTGACGCGTAGGAGGCGTTCGCATTTTCGTCAATTTTCGTCCGCGAACGACAACCCTCTGCGTGGCCTTGCGTTGTCACGCATGCTGCTGCCAATGTAATGGCTGAGTGCCGCGGCGTTGGCGCGTGGGAGGCGGGGTGCCGTGACGCTAATGCGTGGGAGGCGTTTGCATTTTCGTCCATTTCCCGCAACGATGATGAAGAGCTTTTCAGTGGAAAGGTTACTGTCTTCGTCGTCTTCCTAAAGGTTCCTCTTTGTCGCGATCGTTGATGCATGGATGGATGTCGTGATGGATGACGCATGGATGGATGGCGTTGTGCGAGGTCTTAATCGTGGTTTGAAAATGCTTTCGGGACAGCGGTTCTCGGTGGGGGGTGGGGGGGGGGGGTGGTGGGGGGGGGGGGGGGGGGGGGGGGGGGGGGGGGGGGGGGGGGGGGGGGCGGGAGTGGGGGGGTGGAGGGGGGGGAGGGGGAGGGGGAGGGGGGAAGGGGGGAGTGGGGGTGGGGAAGGGGGGGGGAGGGGGGGGGGGAGCAGGGGAGGGGAGCCCACCCAAACCAGTACCTCAAAAATTTACACACAGCCATTCTGACACGTACAACTAAACACCAAACACAATTCTCCCTGAATTCCTGTACATCCCCCAGACTGCAGACCCTGCAAAAATAAGCAAAACCCAAACCGCTACAGTATCCCCCCCACACCCCGTATTATGCACTTCCGCATCCCTAAAATTCCCACAGCCCTGGCAGCCTGGCCGGGGGCGTCCTGCTGCGGAACGGGTCGGATGCGGGCAGTGTCAGTGCGGAGCGCTGCTCGGATGGGGCCGGCTCCTGCGGTGTTTTTCAAAAACAGAAAATGGTCGGGGCCTTTAGGCAGTTCGGTAGCTCTCTTCATCAAAGAGCTTTTTAGATATGAGAACACTAATGAAAAACAATAGAAAACCAATAAAAACCAATAAACAACAATAGAAAACCAATAGAAAACCAATACAAAACCAATGAAAACCAATAGAAACCAATAAAAACCAATGGAAAACCAATAAAATCAATAGAAAACCAATAAAAAAACAACAAAAACCAATAACAAACAGCTAGAAATAATAGAAAACCAAAAAATGCAAAACCAATAAAATCAAATAAACAACCATAGAACCAATGAACAACCAATAGAAAACCAATACAAACCAATAAGAAACCAATAAAACCCCATAGAAACCAACAAAAACCCATAGAAAACCATTTTAAAAAAACAATAAAAACCAATCAAAACCGGTAGAAGCCAACAAAAAACAACAGAAAACAAACAAACAATAGAAAACCAATAAAAAAACAATAGAAACTCATAAAAAACCAATGGAAAACCAATAAAGACATGGATACAAACCAATGAGAAACCAATAAAAACCGATAGAAAACCAATAACAACCAATAAACAACAATGAGACCCCGTGCAATCATGAGCCCACCGGAAACATCCCAATCATTGCTCGGTTCCAAGTCCTCGTGCTGCTTAGTTGCGGAGATCCGGATGTCAGGACGCGAACGCACGCCCCACATTGACCCCAAATAGACCCCAAACCCTAAACCCGCAACCGGCACAAAGGGTCCTCAGGCGGCCCCTTCAGCTTCACCCGGAACTGTGGATTTCGATACCTTCAGGCAGTGGGGGCTTCGATCGGTAGTCTGAGTTTCCAGGCTCGAGCTTCAGGGACCCAGGGATAAAAAAGGATGAGGTTTAGAGTTTGGCTCAAGGCTATGGGAACCCCCATGAACGACTCCGTGGGGTGTTGCCACGGACGCTGTATTCAACCCAGACGAGTGGCCATGAGACCATAGGCGCGCGGTTGCGGAACCGACCGCCGCCCATGCAGACTTGATGTGGCCGCTCCTGCTAGAATTGAGGGCTGAGGCTTGCTTCGGGTGCAAGAATCAATCGCAGCAACGCTATGAGCAGGCTTAGCCCACAACCCCAAATCCTGCACCCCACAACCCTAAGAAACAAACCCTAACTCTGAAGCACCCACCCCATACAGAACTGTCATTCACTCGCTGACAGCTACTCGTTAGGCCTACGAACCTGCTAATCAGGGTCAAGGTCCTGGAGCCACTTGACCTCGAAACTCTCCTGGAAGCGCTGGGGCTCGCAGTTTGCCGGCGGGATCCTGGTGGTTGCAGCTCTTATCGACTTTGCGCAGCATCTTGTGATCAAGCAGCAGCTTGAGAACCAAATCTCACGTTTTTGTAGGTCACCCTAAGAACCCAAGAAAACGGCTCATAAGCTTGAAGCCCTACCCCGTCACACTGAAAGTTGGAGTCCGGGCAGGCCCGCAAAGCCTCTCCTGATCACGTCCACAGCCTCTGTGGCGTTGACGATGAGGGTAAATGGGCCCACCTCACCCTTCCTTAGGAGAAGATCTCTGAACCCTTTACCGTACTGCAATGAGGACTATTCGGGTACCCCAAGCCGCAAAAAATGCGGAACCTATGACTACTGTTGGATCCCTGTTTCAAGGTTGGAGTAGCCAGATAAGCCTTGTTGTTAGGACCCCACAGTTCACTGCAATCCCCTAAACAGCGGGCGCTCTTGGGGTGCTCTTGGAATCATGCCCGTAGGAGCCCCTGTAATCGTTGATGCCCAGAAACGCAGCAGAGGGCACGATGAAGAGTGGTTGTGAGGAGGGCGGGAGGTCGAACTCGCAGTTGGGAATGTCATCGTCTTCCTCCCCAAGACCGCTCAGCCCTCAGCCTCCGCCTCGACCCTAAACTCCTGAGCTCAACCTCTGCGCCAGGCTTCGCCCCTTGCGGGCTCCATGAGGACGATTCCAGAAGTACCCTTGTCTAGCAGTGGTAAGACCAGGAAAGTTGAAATAACATCACGCAGAAGCAGTCTCACCCACTCGTGTATGAGAAAGAAATCGAAGAATCAAGCTCGAAGACGGAAGGGCTATCCGTCGCTGGCTGTTTTCGCACATGCTCATGATGATTGCCCAGAAAGAAATTCACAACTGAACAGCCTGTGCTGCTAATACACCCCTGCTCTAAGCCCTAAACCCTGAACCCAAAACTCTTAGCTTTTCTTAACCGCTAGATTCAATCCCCCCGCGGTCATGCGAGGAGGCGAGGACCTCGTAGCCAGGCATCAGCATATACCCTGCACCCGCCTCGTGCACCTCCTGTCACTGAAGAAGGTTTGGGGCTGAGAGTTGAGTTTAGGAACGGTACACAGCTTCGAATTCGGGATTAGGGTTCAGCGCTTGACTGGAAACCCTAAACGCAGGGGGGGGGGGGGGGAAAAAAACAAACCTGGGACCTAAACCCACAAAACCAAGAAACACTGAACCTTGAACCCTGAAGTGTAGACTAGATAGAACAAAACCCGTCTCAGAAGGCCCCACCACCTGCCCCAAAACCCCGCAACCCTAAACCCTGCAACCCGACAACCCGAACCCCTGAAAAAAAAAAACATATCTTTTGAATTCAAAGCCCAATTCCTCTACCGGCCGTCCTTGTTGTTCCGCACGACGTGCACAGCCATGGTGGCAGGGCTGACACTCGCCTCGGCCAGGGCCACTGACCTGCCAGGAGACATGAGGACTTTATCCTTTCGCCGAACCGTGGATGCAGTCTCAGTGGGGGTTTGGAGTTCCGATTTGGCTACAGGCCTTTAGGCTCTTTGGTCAGGGCTCAGGGCATTTTAAGTGTATTGGAGGGTGCTTCATGAAGATTACGGTTACGGTCTCATTTTTGATTTTGGGGTGCTCGTAGACTCTCATAAGGATGTGAAACAACCCCCAAATACCCAGCATCCTAAGCCCTACAGTCCAAGTAGACTCTCCTCTTCTGGCCAAGGTGCACTCGAACGCCGCCCACCGAACCTGCAGAACAGCTGAGGGCATCGCGAGGCTAAGCTTAAAACCCCCAACCCAAAACCCCAAACCACCAAAGAAGAGCAACCCGCAGCTGCTTGCCGAGTCTCTCTTGGAACCGGCTTTCTTGTCCTGGTCGCGATTCTTGGGGGTTCTGAGATGGGGTCAAGGTGTAGGCGTTAGGTCAATGAGCTGCGCTGGGAAACAAAGCATGCTATGAAAAGCCTTAAGGCCCTAAAGCCCAAGAACCTGAACACCTAAACTCTAAGTGCAAAACCTGTTCCCCGGAAACGAGTACCGTGAGTACGGCGTGGGCGCCCTGCAGAAGCCTCAACTAGCCATGCGGGCTCCAGGGCATAAACCCTAAAGCCTAAACCCTAAAACCAACCCCCTGAACCCCAGACAGCTTGGGCCCTGGCGGCTTTTTTGCTGGCTTGGCGCTCCAGTCCGGGTGCCGGGAACTCCATCTTCGCATGGCGGATGAGGTAGCCTTGGGTTGGTGGGAAACCCTACAGTTTCAGATGAATGGGTTCGATAAGGATGCAATTCTTGTTCGGCCTCTTGGAAGTACAGAACAAAAAGCGCTGCCCGAACTCAACCCTCTAAAGCCCAAATCCAACCCCCCCTCCCCCCGTGTCTGAGGCGAGACACAAGGGTTCTTTCGCCACGTGCTGGTGCCGAAGGCACCGCCGGAGGTCTCGATGACAAACCTGAACTCAGGTTCGGAAACTTTCCTGTCCGGATTCAGGGTTTAGCAGTTTAGCGTTCATGGTCCAGGGTTTGGGGTTTCGGGGCGACTGCACTGTTGCAAGCAATACAAAGGCTTCGGGTTTGTTAGAGGGCCATGGTGACTACAGCTGTTGGGAAAGCCTTGCCTGCATCTAAGCCATCTCAAAATGGAGCCAGGCCCCTGATTCTGGGATATCTGCCAGGCTGCTCTCCATGGATGGTTGATATGTCCGCCCGGAGGCGTTTGATCTCCGCCTAAGGTTCGACACTGAAGGCTTCCGGTATGGGATTTTGGGCCGGTGACATTTTTAAGAGTATGACTATGAAAAGGTTCTGATTCTCATGATTTAGTATGAAAGTTTTTGGGTATTTGTATTGATACTTTCTCTAGTACCAGTACTCATACTCATACATGTACGATTGAGAAATATTAAAATTAACTTAAATACTGAATGCTTCATGCTAATATTATTATTGACACCCATATTCGCTCGCTGCAGCTTTGCCATTTTGACTGTCTATAGTGGAAACCGATATGGCTTCGAGCCGAAAATATTTGAGCATGTTTTGTAGTAAATAAAGACAACGGATTCCTTAATCTTTGAAGACAAGCTGTTGTCGCCAAACTATTTTTCTCACGTGTGCCAACATTGTTGTCGGACAATGATTTGTCTCTTGGCCCTTTTTGCCCCAAATCCAGCAGTCCAAACGTCCTCATAAATTATCTCGGAAAGTTTGGATTTTTAGTTTCTTGGATTGTGGGTTCGTAGTGCTGCTCTTTTTTTACTCGGCAAGTTTTGCGTTGATTTAGAACTGTGCTTTTCTAGTTGTTTCTAAATTGTGCTCTTGTAAAGCAGACTATATAACCGGCATCTCACAAATACTTCATCCACACGCAATCTAAACATTTTAGTACGTGGTTCTTATTTAACTCATATGCTGATTGTATTCAAGACGTTTTTTAATTAATAGCTAAGTCATACTGAACTGTGTAGCCAGCGCTCTATAGATAAAATTCGTATATAATGAGTCGTCATCTTCATATGAAACGCTATGTGGTGCTTCAATAATCTTCAATACTCTCATTGAATTAGTAGATGGCCAATATTTTGCCAAGGAAAAGCACTATGTGTCTAGAAGGACATGCACTTATCTCCGGTAGCGGAGCAGTTTAAGGAAGAGGGCTAGCAGATATCAGTCCTTACTGTTTGTTTGGTCTCTAGTCTAGAGCTGCACTGTCACCCCTGTCTGAACAGCGTAGGAACTGCGCACGTTGGCGGCAGATGAATAGAACTCCTCGTCACTACTTGGGAGCAAGCTGGAGCATCAAAAACCACGTTTGGTATTGGCTTTTGGCTTTTTTGGCTTTGGCTGGTATTTGGTGTTTGGTGCGGGTCTTACATTGGCGTGTCTCTGCTTCGAGAGCATTCACAAAACGCAGTGCCGCAATAATATTCATATTCATATATCAGTAAATTATAAACATCGGGGCCGAAATATGTGCATTAATTAATACCAACAACAACGTCAATAACGTTAGGTAGGAGTATTGGGCGTGTCAAGGTCGCCTTGCTTCTTCACAAACATTGGCTTTCAGCTTTGAGGCTTAGGGCGTGGGATTCAGGTTTTGGGGTCGAGGCTTTAGATTTAGGGTGCGACTGGAGACTTGTCCCCCGCGTCTGCGGGTGCTGGCCAGAGCTTTGGCCTTCACTCCTTTGGTCCGAGGTCCCATGCCCCTTGTGGCGTACGAGCGAGTTCCCGATGCGCATGGGTCACGTTACGCACCGAGCATCAGCAGAGGGATCCGTGGAGAAGCGTGCCTGCTTCTGTAGCACGTGCCTTCGCATTGCCCGATCCAGAGGTGACGTTGCCTGCTTGGCCTAGCCTTTTCGCACATGCCCTTGTGAGGATGGCACAGTGTCTTGCCCATATGCCTGGGTTCCGGTAGTGGGCCTGCCGAGTTGTGGCTTCGGGTGAAATGGCTGTCAAGCCCTCTCTTGCTGAAAGCTGGGCATTGGTCTTGAAACGTTGATTTCTGGGGCTGCCAGCGTTTTCACTCCAAGTGGAGGGAGCAAATTCGTCCGCGGAGCTCCCCCCAGAAGCCGGGAGGGATCGGCGCCTTCGGGCTTCTGCACTTGCCACCTCGTTAAGCCGCAACTCACCCACTCACCTCTGGAGACTCCATGGGTCTAAGCATCTAAGCGATTCATGAAAGGCTACGGTTTAGGGATGTTTAGGGTGTAGGGTTTGGGGCGCCTTCTACCTCAAAGCCTTCGAGGCAAACAAACTGCCCAAAATGATTCTATAAGCTCGGCCATGCAGAGCCGACACCCGAGCCTACCTTGACCTTGTGAGCTCTGAACTCTGCAGTTTACACCATAAACCCGAAATCTTAACCCCGAAAGTAAGGCCGGTTTCACTCTAGAGAGCCCTTAACGAAGGACCCCTTTGTTTCAAGCTCGGAGACCTGGATGGCGCCACTCCGCCACTCGCCGCCGTTGCGCTCCTCGAAAGCCTTCAATGCCAGGCCTCCACCCAGAGGGGGCGCTTCTGGTTTCGGGGGCCGGTTTCGGGGGCTCTTTAAGGGCATTTGAGGGTTGAGAGGGGCTTGGCGGCTTCGTATTTAGGGGGGGGGCATTGCGCTTTGGGTCTTCTTCGTTTAGGGGTGTTAAGTCTCAGGGTGACCAAGCCTCATCTTCAACCCTCAACCTGAACACTAGACGGAGGGGGGAGTTGGGGGAGTCGGGGGTTCCGCCGTGCGGGATTAGGCCTGGCTTCTGGGCACCAGCCTCGGTGGTAGAGCGCAAAAGCCAGGGAATACTTGCCGGTGGCGCATGCATTCCTTGGTCAGAGAACTCTCGGTACTGGGTAGGGGATTGGGGTTCAAGCTTGCACTTGAATAGTGCAGGTAGTGACTTCGCTGTCGGGCTTTTGCGCATGCGGCCCGGCATGCATCATGGTCTCTAAGCGCTGTCTGCACGAGAACCAACAGCCCGAGCTGCAGCTTATCAAGCAACATGACTCTATGTACGTCCCATTCAGACCCTGTTTTCCTTCACACCTTGACCCTTAAAGCCCCGGCTTCCTCCTTGCACTCTCAATATGAACCTCTTTAATCTCAAACCCGAGCCCTAACAGCCATCAAACACCCTCCTGTCTGGAGCCCGATGCGCCAACATCTCCCCAACCCTGCATCCTCAAACATGAAACTCAAGAATGAAACCCCCTACGAAAAGCGACCCTGAACTGAAACAGCAAACATGAGAAAACCCCAAAAGTGCTAGACCCTCATTCTCTCCGAAAGACGAAGTCCCAACAAGTCCGAACCTCTTTGCGCATTCGGGGGGCCTCAAAGCGGAGGTCACAAAGTCGAGCTTCTTCTTCCTGTGAGTCGGAACACAGCATCGGCTTCTGATGAAAGGAGGTTTTTGGACCCCAACCCCCCAAAACCATCCTGAAAACCCTCATTAGAAGTTCTGAAGAAGTTCTGAAGCCCTCCACCCTGGCCCTCCTGAGTCGCGCATAGGGCTCTGCCAGGAACTCGGGCGTCACGCTAGCCTGTGCCAGCAGACGAGCTTGATGCATAGTTTCAAGGTCCGGGATGAGGGCTGTCCCGCTTCGGTCTTTACTCCAAAGCTCGGAATCTTCCAACCCCGGACTTGAGCAGTGCCTGCGACCACGACCCTTGCGAAACTCATCATGTCGAATGTCCTGCCTCCCTGGCGGCGGTAATCGCCACATGCAGGTCGCGCAGGCTCCTGGCTGAGAGGGTGTCGAGAGTGTTTGGAGCCTTTTCGTTTTGCAGCCCGCCGAGCCCGACGCACTTGCTCGTTCAAGGTTCGAGGGTGACCTCTGTTCGTGCATGTCAGACGAGCTTTTGAGAGGACCATCAGGTCCATCAGGTTCAGAGATCCAAGTAGGCGTTTGTCCACATTTCGGGAAGCTGGTTGCTTCAACGTGGCTTCCCTTGGGCCAGCCATCGAGGCCCGACCGACTGCTGTGCATAGTCGCCAGATGGCTGTTCTTGACATGGCATTTCAGAAACGTATCCAACCAGCCGTAGTACAGATCATGAGTGTCTCATAGCAGTTCAGGCATCAGTGACGCGCAAATATCGGCAGGTTCTACAAGTGACGCAACTTCAACTAGTGGCTCCCGGCTGCGCAGGCAAACCCAACACGACAAACGCACTGAAATCCACTTTGCTCAGAAGACCCGAAGCATTGACCTTGGTCGGCCTGCTTACCAGGGTTCAGGGGTCAGGTCCTAAGATTTACGGGAGCAACGCGCAGGAAAGGGGTTCGGTAAAGGGCTCAGGGTGGAGGTCTTAGGGCTCCGGGGCTTACTCACGAAGGATCAAAAAATCGCACATGATTGCGCTGGCCGTATCCTCGAGCTGCTTCCCGTCTGTGCTCCAACGCCGTTGTAGCAGTGCTGCTGCCGCAGGAGAAGATCCAGTCAACAAAAAGAAAGCTCCAACAAAACCAGAACCTGAATCTGTTGTTAGAATCCAAAGCAATGTCTGCGTCCTTCCGCGCTCGGCCGAGATAGTCACAGCGTTCTGCAGGACCTCCTGTCGCCTTCAACGCCATAGGGTTTGGAGTTTAGCAGCCGGCTTCTGTCAGCTTCAGTCGGGTCGAAGTTTCGTTCAGGGCTCAAATAAGAGCTCGGAGGGTGTCTTTAGGCACCGTGTGCACGTAAAGATCCTTCAGATCACCCCCACCTACCAGCAGGATCCACTTTGGAGGAACACAATCCTACATGGAGCGATGTCTTTTTGGGAGCTTCCGGTTTCGGATGTGCTTACCTTGACCCATTGTGGCAAAATTCTAAACTAGTCAACTAGTCTTACGATTCCTTCATTCTGGGTTTTGTCCACCAGCATCGTGCGGGCACCTCTCTCCCTCCTCCTCCAACAGCACCTGCAGCTCTTCCGCTTCCGGGATGCCTTTCCTTGGCGATCGGGGGTATCGGAGATCTGAGGCAGCCCAAGAGTGGCGCTGTAATTTAGAGACCTTGCCTGCTGGCCGGACACAGCTTGTCGACGAATTACGGAAAGGGTTTGAACCCGCAAGCTCCGTTCTTGGATGCTGCGAGCATCATAACCTTCGTAGTCAAGTCACTTAGCCTCGTCCTGCGCAGACATCTCGCAAGCCTGTCAGTACAGCTAAAGGACTTCATGGGAAGTCACTGTCCAAACAACCCAACACAGGAAATGTGCAAAGTCGATTGCGCCCAAACACAGCTGGGCTTGAACTTTCACACTCATGAAATCACAAGACTCTGCTGCTGCCACTGTCCATTGCTAAAAATCTACGAGGGCTAGCACCTCCTCAAGACCCCAAAGCCCCCTCAACCCTTGAACCCTCCAACCCCCTCCGGAAACCCCCTAAAACCCCCAAATCCCAGCCTTCCTAGGCCCCCAAATCCAAGTGCCTGGATGGCGTGGCCCAAGCGAAGAGTCGAAAGCGACACATCTTCCGGGGACATGGGCATGCCTTAGGCTTTTGTTGGCCTTTCGGGGATTCAGGGTTTCGGGTTTAGAGAAGGTTTAGAGCCTATAGCGCTCAGGATCGATACAAGTGCCTGGCTCTTGGCTCGGGGTTAGCGCTTGTTTTGCGGTGCTTCGGAGGTTCCACCTGGAGGTGTTTCTACGCGAAAACCGGAAAGCCGAAAACCCTGCAATCCAAAACCTCCAGCCCTGCATTGTCTTGCATTCTGAAGCCGAAACCCGAAACTGAGGACAATGCCCGCCAGGATGTCCTTCGCTTCTTTCACTGCCATAACAAAAGAGCGCTCGGCCGCCAAAGCCATGGAAATGTCCTGACATAGGCGTAGTTGGGTTGTTAGCCTTATAAGCAAGTTTAGGAAATGTTCAACCCTCAACCTTTGGGTTGAGGGTTTGGGGTTCAGGGCTTGGGGTCCTGAACCCTAAGCCCTCAGGACCCCTGAACCCTAAGCCCCAAATCCCTCCAAATACGGGCGCGCAAGCCTCTACCTCCTCGATGATGCTCTTCTCCAACCGTGGTTGTAGCACCCGGGCGGCATCTGCTGCATCCTGCTTGGGAGCTTTGAGGGGTTTAGGGCTTAGGGTCTCGGATTCGGACTTTGGACACAAATTAAGGGTTTAGGGTTTAGGGTTTACAGTTTTACGGCTGGGCTTTGGGGCTCTGATGCTAAAGTCTCGACCCTGTGCCCAAACCGAGGTCCCATTGCAGGCAGCTTACCGGGGGCCAATGCCCGCAACAAAATTTCCTAAACCCCAAGCCCTCAACACAACACGAATTGACTCGCCTGTAGCCGCAGGAAGCGGCCCTCGGCCGAAAGCTCCTGGATGTCGTCCGCCTCCTGGCGCAAGGCGCAAGGTCCAGGATCGAAAACGGTTCTCAAAAGGCCAACTACAGGAAACAAAGGGGTTGCAAACAGAAAAGACAATGGTTGAACCCTTAAGGTTGCTACAATAGAACCAACCGTTTGCAAGATTCTTAGGTGAGCCTTAACCCTAAGCCCTATAAACCCTACTGCAAAGCAAGCTTTTGGGGAGTGGGGCTCAAGGCTGTTAAGTTTTCGAGAGCCTGCTTGGCCACCAGCAACTCCAGCTCTGTTTTGGTGTAGCCGAACCATTCCTGGGGTGGCCAGGATTTAGGGTGAGTGCGCGTGTGTGTGGGCGTGTGTTCGCGTGCATGTGCATGTAGGTGTGGGTGTATAAGTGTTGGTGCAGGTGTGCGTGTGTGGGTGCGTGCGCTTGCATTTGTGCGGGCGCGGACATGGGCGTGGGCGGAGTCGTGAGCGCGTGCTCATGCGCAAGTGAGTTCCTAAGGGTCATTCTTCACTAGCTATTAATAAATGTGAGCATCCCTCGATCGTGAAACCCGCAGCCAGCCGAGCCCTAAACCCGTGTTTGTCGCAAGGTCTGGTGGGTGGCTCCGGGCATTGGGGGCAAGGCACCATCCTTCATTGAATGGGTTGCGTTGAGGGGTCGAGTTTAGGAGTTGTTTTTGCTTGTGTTGTCTCCTTCTGTGAACGACACAACTTAAGACGCCTCCTGCAATCAGAGCCATGGTGTCTTGCGGTTGCAAGCATCAGATGATCATACCCTTGCATTCACAACCTCCAACAGGCTGTCGCGCACCAGCCAAAGCCACTACGATAACTACCAGCAAAAAATAGCACGAGCGCGTCAGAAAGCAGCGAATATTTCCCGGTAGCAGAATAAAACTAGTGTTCGTACCTTTTCCCCAAGCCATCTGTTGGGGTTTAACGGTGTGCCACAAGAAACCCTTGCAGATTCTTTCTTGCTTTTCTGATATCTATTTTGGGCTCAAGGCTTGGGAGACCAAAGGCTTCGTTCACGCAAAGCCGGAAAGAAGCACCTGCCCGCATGGACTGACAAGAATCCGGAAACTTCTTCTCCAGCTTGGCAAAGCCTGGCACGTTGAGCCTACGTAGGGCAACCCGAAAACGCCGAAACATTAAGCCTTTTGGTGTTTCTCGGGCATTGCTGGATTGGTCGTCCACTCTGTAGGTCCCTTTCGTATCAGACGTAAACAAGAACAAACAGGCCGAGGCCTTGCAAATTGAAGCCCCCAGCATCCCCAAGCCACAAGCCCTGAACCCTACTACCCTAAAACCCTAGAGACCTAAACCTTGAACCCTAAACCGTAAAGCCGAAGAGAAAGAGGCACAGCCTCGTTCGATGAGCGGCATCGGCGCGCCAGCCAGCCGGGCACGGATCAGGGCGGCCTGAAGCCCAGACTTCTGGGGTTCTGTGATTTGGCGCTTAATGCGCTTAGGGTTTGGGAGGTTTCGGGTGTAGAGTTCTGAGATTCTAGGGTTTTGGGCTCTGGGGTTTTAAGGCTTTTGAAGCTGCGTTCACCAGCTGACTGCGTAGGGTTGGGCGCTCAAGGGCCCTGCCAAATGCAGGGTGTCTCAATCATGTCAGATGAAAAGGCTCAATATTATCGACACAGACTCGGCTCGTGCACAACAAAGTCTGTTTAGGGTTTCAGGCAATGCGGAGCAGGGGTGACAAGAATGTACGACGAAAAGAGCCGAGCATTGCGAGAAATGTCTATAGTTCGTGCAAGCCAATGTGCGCGGACCTTACCTATCCCATGTTGGACGTATACGAAAACAAAAAAACTCACACTACCCAAGAGAGAAAAGTCGTTTCTCTTCTTCAAACGCCCGTGCCTCTCTGTCTCGTGCTGGGACGCCCTGGTCTGCATCAGTTTCCCCTACACAACTGTTCTTCCATCCCTCCGCCCCCACCGCCTCCCCCGCCCGACAGCGCCTTCTTTCCTGTTCCCACGCGGCCGTGTGTCACTTGTGCGTGGACTGGCTGCAACGGCTCCGAAGCCGGCCGCGGCTTTGGTTGTCTTGTTGGCTGGGCTCTGCCGAGGTACGGCCAGGCTGGGCCTAGGGTCTAGGGTTTCGGGCTTCAGGCTTTGGGGCTTTGGGGCTTTGGGGCTTTGGGGCTTTGGGGCTTTGGGGCTTTGGGGCTTTAGGGTTTAGTGCTTTGGGCTTGGTTCAGGGCTTAGGGTTGCGGGCTTTCGGCTTAGACATGTTCAGGGGCTCGGGGCTAGGCTTCTTGAGGGTTTGCGGATTTTTCAGGGAGCATGGTTCCAGAAGTGGGCCCGAGGAATCCAATGCCAGAAACCCTATAACCCGCGCCCAAAACCGCACTCCAACTCCAAAGCCTGAGAATGCGAAACAAACAAACGATCTGTAAACTGGCATTTCTCGGCAGAACCGACCGCCGACCACGGTAAACCTGCTCCCGCTGCAAGATGGGGGCCTTGAGATCCTCACCCGAGCTGTAAATATCCGAGATGGCATCCTCCAACCTTCGTCGAAGAGGGGGGCGCGGGGAGTAGGGAGTTCAGAGTTGGCTGTGGTTGAGCTGTTTAGGGTGTCAAAGCAAATGTGGGGACCCTGGTTAACGAGCTCAGGGAAGGAACTGAGGCCAGACAGCTCAGAACGGAATCACAAAAAATGGGAACCAGAATTGCCTTACAAGATGCTCATTGAACAGGGCTTGAACCCAACATGTGCCTACGTACTACAGCTACGCACATGCACACTTCTTGAGCAGATGCCACGTGGGCTGCATGGGCCCTGCATGAGATACGTTAGACTTTCGTGGGACTTTCGCGGAGCTTGCGCCAATCTCTTTGGCAAAATTTTAGGCTTTCGGAACCGGATTTCCTATACCCTAATCCCTAAACCCTACATCCTCAAACCCTAAACACTAAATAAACTCTAGACGCTAGCTGCGTGTAGCGGGGTCTGACCCAGGCTTTCAGCCAGCTGGGGGTGAGAGACGAGAGCGAGCCTTATGCCGCGGATGCATAGCAAACAAAAAAACAATCCTTTCGCACACCCTCTTCGCAGATCTTTCGCGGACTATTATAAAACCTTGAAATGTAGGCTTTATATACAATTCCTGACAGGGACCTTCTGATCAACACCCATGTCTTGCCCAAAGTACCTCACACCCTAACTCCAAAGCCCTTAAACCCTACAAGTACCACACAGAACGAAGGCCAGGCCGCTCTTCGATTGTACTGGCATAGTCCTTCTGACCTGAGCCCAGCGTTTGGGAGGTTTTGTTTTGGCAGCTAGGGGGGGGGGGGGGGGGGGGGGGTTGGTCTCGGGTCAAGATCCAGCCCTTGGGCATCTCCGCGACAGGATAGACAAGGCTTGGACAGGAACGCCCAACCATCCCCCAAGCCCCAAGCCCCAAGCCCCAAGCCCCAAGCCCCAAAGCCCCCACAGCCCCACACTCTTCCTTCTGAACCCCCCATTGCAAGCTCGAACGTAAGGCAGCCCTCCAGGATCGCCTTGCAAGTGTTCTCTCCCTCTGCGATTTTGGATTTAGTGTTTCTTGGTAGAAAGCACGCCTGGTAAAAAAACACCCGACATCCCGACACAGCTTTCGGCTGCCCAGCTGCACTCCTTAGCCTCTTCCACGAGATCCTCCTTCAGCCCCTTGGGCACCTGCTTGTCAAGATATGTGCACAGAGGTGCTTCGGGTTTGGGACGTGGGGTTCGATGCATCATGGCGGGGGGGGGGGGGACTAGAAGTGGTAGTATGATTGGAACAGTTTGCTTCTTCTAGCATGCTTCGCATTTTTCGCATGTTCCGTAGCATTGTTTTGGTTAGTCTTCTTAATAGTTTCAGTGATTAGTATTCGTGTTCTTGTAGTCGCATTAGTAGTATTGCTCAACAGCCCCTGGTCGCCGAGCGCGGAGCCGAATCGCGCCGAAACCATGCTGCTGCGGCTGCTCCTCCTCCTCCTCCTCCTCCTCCTCCTGCTCCTCTTCCTCTTCCTCCTCTACTACAAACTCTAGAAGCCTTAGTCGTAACATCAGCAGCTCTGCAGCCGGAGTGCGGCTTCATGCTCCTCATCACCGGATGTATGTTTGACGCCATCGCAGCAGGCTCGGAGTACATATGAACGCATATGAATGTTAGGATCTCAGGTGTAGGGGGCTGCTCTCCTCAGGATGCCCATGAGCAAGATGTGTGCGCACGGGGAGGAGCAGCCCCCTCCCCACAAAATCCTAAACAACAAAGTCCAGACTGTGCCACCTGCGCCTCTGCTGCGGCAATCACCTGCGCCGGACAAAAACATCCAGTGCAAAGGTTAAGGGGGGACCGGGCTCTTCGAACATCAAAACCCTATCTTTCGAGGGCGTGAGGGTGGGTCACTTGCCTTTCTAGAGGCCTACTGCATACTCCGCGTGCTGCCAAGCTTGAACTCTCTGGGGCTTGTGAGTGGCTTTGTGGCGTTGGGCTTTTGCAATGGGCTTCCCAACCTTTCGGAGCATGCGACGTGCACCCCAAAACCCTTATAGACGAGCCTCAGACCCCAAAACACCCGCTTGGAACCCTCAGATGCACAGTGCGCCTCCGGCAGCTCCTCCGCATAGCGCTCCACAGCTCCCAAGACTCGCTCGATGTTGGCGGTGGCCAGAGCAACATTAGAGAGGTCCTGGGCTGGGAGAGCTTAGAGAGCTTAGTCTCCTTTTTAGGGTTTGTTCAAGGCTTAGGGTTTAGGTCGTAGTCGCCATCCCTCTTCTGAACTGTTCCGGAGCGCTGTGGGGGCTTCAGAGGTCTTGGGGACATTAGGAAGGGCTGGGACATGCAACAACGCAGGAAATATTCATGAGACTAGGAATCCTGGCCAAGGTCTTATCGAAACCAGGGAGATCATGGAGGCATCTGGGGAGCCAAGGGGAAGAGGGGGGAGCAACAAAGCACAACGCTTGACGTGCTGGGAACGCCCGGCATGGGGGGGGGGGGGAGGTGGGTTGTGGCTGCGGGTTTGAGGGTTTGAGAAATGAGATTATTTTAAGGAGTCTCCCCAGTAGCACCAAGCATGCTGTCGAGCCGCACGGCCGCCAGGCAGCACCAGCTGTAAACCTGCAGGGGCCCGATTCCTGAACCTCAAACCCCGAAACCCTCAATACAGCCGAACATGGCTTCTCCGGTAGGCAGTGGATTGCTGTTTCAGCTTCGGAGTGCTGAAGCTTTCATGTGGTTTCTGTGACCGGGTTGAGCTTCGAGATCCGCCGGTCTGCACCTCTTGCGGTTCATGGGGCTCCCATCCCTCTCCCGAGCCTGCAGAACTTCTCTGTCAGAAAACTTCTTGCTGATTCTGGGCTCATCCGTGTGGTACTGAATGCCGGAAGGGGGGGGGGGGGGGTGGCCTCTCATGTCGCGCTCCAAGGTCCGGATCGCCACATCTGGGACCTGACGACCAAGGTTTTCCGGCTTAACACTGAGGAATGAGGGTCCGGGGTTAGGGTCTACAGTTTAGGGTCGTCGGGCTGACGTCAATCCAACCTCAAGTTTGCCACACTGGGCTCCAAGTCCCCAAGTGATAGACAAAGCATCTTGTGCAAAGAGTTTGCGCGCTCGTGAACAGAAAGACGCAGTGTAACAAAGCTCGACAAAGTCCTTTCACCAGCTGGGGTGGGGCGTTATATACTTCGTCAACGTCTTCGTCCTTGTGAACAGACCCAACAAACCAACAACGTTAGAATTCACCCTAAAACCTGAAACCTTTAACCCTAAACACTGAACCTTGCAACCCTAAACCCATATCTGTAGGGGCTGGAATTGCTCGGCACCTTGTTGTTCCCAGTCTTGGACTTGAAAAGGTCCAAGGCTTCCTGAGGCCCACGGCTGAGTGGCTTTGAAAGGGCAGTTCAGGGCGCTAAGACTCATCGATGAACCACTTTCATGGGGTTCGGCCTTTGGGAAAACGCCCCTGTGTCATCCCGAAATCCCCAACTCCCGCAAGTCCCTCGAAGGCCACTGAGGAATTTCGGGTCAAGTTCCCTAAAGCCTGAAAGCGCCACTACAAAACACTCCGATAAATTCCGCCACGCTCCCCCAACTCACCCTTAAACCCTAAGTGAATACCCAAAATCCCACCCTCCCCCGAAATCTCCGAAGCCCTCAGACAGCCTGGCTCCTCTCCAGGAGCTTCTGCACCTTGCCCACCACCACGTCCAGGCCAGCGGCTTCGTGCACCTTTTTGTCTTTGTTTTTTGCTCTTTCTTTCTTTCCTTCTGGGGGCGTGGGTTTCAAGCCCCCGGGCGTCATCGCCCGTTCGGGGCCACTCGGTGAACGGGAAGCCACTGCGTACAGCTCGTTTTCTTCCACTGACCCCCATGCTCACAACTCGCCCCCCCCGCCACCCTATCGGTATACCAGTTCCCCGAGCTGCACGTTCGACCTCCATAGCATAGGCCCCCCCCAGCTACGGGCCGTCTGTGTGCTTTGCTCTCTCTTTCGCGCTCTCTCTCTCTCTCTCTCCACACGCTAAGCAAAACCTGAGAACTGTTGGAAGCCCGAAAAGCCTGGAACCGTGAAACTCTGGGCCCTAGTTGCGCCTGAACGGCTCCCTGGACCTCCGCCGTCCAAAACCGCAGACGCGCCTCGTCCAGCTTTGGCGTTGGGTTTGGGGATTGGGGTTCAGTATGGTTCAGTGTTCAGGGATTAGGGTGTAGGATGTTAGGACTATCGTTTTTAAGGCTTTCTGCACTCGAGGTTCGGTCGATCGGCTACTTACTAGAATCCAATCCCACTGAAGCCCCAGCACCATGGCCCGATGCATCTGTTGGGGATTCCTAAATTGTCCTAAATTACGGTCCGTGTGTTTTGTACCCTTAAATTTAAGTAAACGTACCGCTTTCTAATGCCCCAAAAGGGACAATCATCTAGGGAACCTACCTAGTCGCCGATGCTAAGCCCCAACCGTCCTGCAGCGACCCGGACCAGAGCATGTCCATCTCCTTGCAGCAAAGAGAGATGATCAACGGATTCAGGATTTTACGATTTATAAAGCTCAAGCGGGGTTCAAGTAAAGCTCAGGGTTTTAGGCTCCTCCTCAACGAAGAAGTGGCTGTGGGCCGTCTGGATTGCTGCTTCCAGGGGAGGCAGGGCTGCGTCCTCCATGGTCTTGTCCTGCCGATATGCCGGACTCGATTCTTGCAGACTTAAAGCCTCCTCACCGGAACTTGCCGGAAGATGCCTTTAGTCATTTTCGTCGCTGTGACTTCACCCGGTGCCACTGGCAGGAACCTCCCTTTTCAGGCTGGTCCGCTCATTACCACATCGAAGGCGATACTGTACGCGTCACCAGCCTTCACAGATACGATCCTTCGCAAATCTTCGGCGTTCGGTGGGGAGCTCGTTATTTTTTTGAGGTGGAGGAGCAATTAAACCCCAAACGCATGCGCAGAAACTCTGAAAACCCCCTAAGCCCTGGCAGGGCTGAGGTCGGGTCCATCATCTTGTTCACCTCGTCCACCATACGAAGTCGTGTGAGCAGCCGTGTCGCTTGCTCGATGCTCTCCTGCGTCGTGGCTTTGAGTGTCAAGGGAACTAAAGGAGTACAAGGAGTCAAGGAGTGCCCATCTTCCAGGAGGTGCCGCTGAAATGTCCATGTACACCTTCCCGAGCCTCGTCGATGCCAGCGGTGCGTGCCAACTCGAGCGAGTCCTCGCGACGAGGCGGCAAGACTCTGAAGCGAGCGGCCCTGAAAGGCTCTAGCCCTAACATGCTCTCGGGTCCCAAGCCCCTAACATGAAGTAGTCTCGTCCCGATACTAGACCGGTTTGCCTTCAGGTAGTCTTCATCCAGGTAGCGCATGGCAAGTTCCTGGGATGGGATGTCCAGAAGCTGTGGGACAAGGTCGTTGGCGTTCCGTTTCCGGGTCTTAGGGTTCAGGATTCAAGGAGCTTCTGGGCGACCTGGCAAGAGCTCAGCAACACGAGAGCAAAACTATCCACCCAACAGTGAAGGTAGTTCCCAATTCGTAAAATCCCAGCAAGTATGCCCAGATGCCAGATCCTGCCTGGCCCGCTTGAGGCGCGACTCCTGACCAAGAAAGCTGGAGATCACACCGCCAACTCTCC
Source organism: Symbiodinium natans (assembly GCA_905221605.1). Lineage (NCBI taxonomy): Eukaryota > Dinophyceae > Suessiales > Symbiodiniaceae > Symbiodinium > Symbiodinium natans. The sequence goes on along the minus strand of CAJNDS010002068.1, from coordinate 910,135 downwards.
ACCAGGTTTGTCGTATAGGTAGGGCCTGCCAGTTGGCCAAGGAGTTCCGCGCAGCATCGAGGAAAGCGGCATCGACGCCTTGCTGAGCCACCTGACTGTGATGGAGGTGCCTTTTGTCATGGTAGTCTGGCACCCTGTAAGATTCAAGGATTCAAGGTTTAGGAGTTAGGCTCTGGCAGCCGGTAAACAAAGAGCCCTAATTAGGGCTTCGGTGACTTCGGGAGGCTTGGGTTTGAGATGAGTTAGGAATTTTAGAGGGTTTAGGGGTTCGGGCTGCTTTCTGTAGGCATGGATGACTATTGGGGTTTGGGGTAGTCCTGTGCGCTTCGGACACACCACGGCTTCGTGGTCGAATGCTGAATTAGGCCCCAAAACCGTAGAAAATTGCAGCTTGCATGGTTAGAGGCCTGGAGAAGCCTTAGTGCAAACGCCGGAGAGATTTCCAAATCACTCGATATTTCTGGGAACGTTTGGGCGTAAACTCCTGCGCAACTGCTTTAGGGCTTAGGATTTGGGCTTCGAATCTAGGAGGACACTTAGGGTTCACAGGATTTACGGGTCCCAAGCCCCTCCCTACACTGGTACACCAGAGCTCAGAAACACCTGCTTGTCCTTCCTGCCTCCGCGATGGCGGAGCCCAGCAAGTCTCCAGCCTTGGCAAATTGGAATCGCAGCCATCAGTGCTTGACAGTTTATGCGTTTGGGCTCGTGGTCTGGAGGAAGACTGCAAAGCAAATTGAAAGCTAAACGCCTCTGTCCCACATCTGGCGCCAACCTTGTCACTGATTGTGCGGGTTCGTGTGCGTCTGCGTGCGTGCATGCGTGCATGCGTGCATGCGCGCATGCGTGCATACGTGCGGCTGCGTGCGGGCATGCGTGTGTGCGTGCGTGTGCGCGTTTGTGCTTTCAGCTTGTCTTTCTCCAATATCACCTTCGCATCTATCATCTTCTTCTAGATTGGAAGCATAAGAGGCTCCTCCTCCAAAAGTTACTATCGATGCTGTATGTTCGTATCGCTTCTGCTTGGGGAGCCAGAGCAGGTGAAGAGAGCAAAAACATCCTTGTCTTTCTCCTGTCCTGGTGGCCCGTTCCTTCTCATGACGCTTTGTTCCTCCCTTAACTTGACCTCTGCAAACAAGAGCTAGAACCTCCAACCTGACCCATGCAGCATGTTCCTTCTCACTTCGCCGCGATTCATGTAGCTGCAAGCCTTGACAGTCAGCAACATAGAGCCTATTTACTGAAATTATACAATGGGCTGCAATGGATCTTACGTGTACTATGTTGTACTGGTATAGTCAGAATAGGGGATATTGTTGATAATCTTTAGGTTCCTGTAGCAGCACATTTTCGCAGCTAGTGCAGGGCAGGTGCCGAAACACATGCTACAGAATGGCCCCCTGTGGTACTCTGATCTCAAACAGGACCCATGTTTGGATGAACCCTCATGTGTCACGGACGACGACATCGATTTGTGCTTGGCAGGTTCTCTTGTTATTTCTTCGCCTCGTGCCGTGCGCTGTGTCTTATCCCGTCTTCTCGAAGCCCACAACCCTGAAATCATGGAATCTCCATAGCTTCTAGTTTCCTTGCACCTCACGACCAGATGTTGTACCTTATACGGTTTCAAAGCGAAGGCATCTGCCTCAGGCGCATCCGGGTTGAAGCCACCTTGCACCTCAGTCTGCCACATGGGGAGATCCGAAAGCAGCGGGGTTGAGGGTTGAAAGCTGCATGCAGAGCATTGAGCTTATAGGGCTTAGGGGTTTGCGGGTGCTTGAAGCACTGACCACTAACAACCGTCTACTCAGCGAATCGATTCCCCCGTTGGACAGAATTGAGGGGCTAAGCCCTGAGCCCTCAGCCAAAATCCCTAAACCCGAAACCCGCCACCCTGGCAAAGGGAGCCGCTCACGGAACCCAAAAGCTGCTAAGGGAAGTACTGAATTAAATTCGAATGCGTATTTTGGGTAAAGCGGACATAAGTCTTGTGCGTCGCAAGTGAAACAAAAGTGTTTTTTGTATACTCCATGAATGAAGCTCACGATTCGAATTGTCGCAAAGTCATGGCGTTTGCATTTGTGATGTTGTCACTGCAGTTTCTGGAGCATATGCTCAATCTTTCTGGCATACTTCGGATGCCACTCGACAAGAACGAAACGGACATTTCAGAAACAGTTTCACAGTTTCACAGTTTCTCCGGAGGTTGCTGGGTTCAACAGCATATTGGACGAGTTTTGGTTATCGTTGCTCCAGACAGGAGCGACAATGTATTGCTGTTTAGGCACTTCAAGTAGCTGTAGACGTTGCACCGTGCGCACTGAGTCATGGAGCTTCGTGTATCTGCTCTTTTGGGAGTTTTTTTGTAGTGCGAATACAGTTTTTCTTCGAAGAGGATGATTTGGGTATTTGTTCTTGAACCTGTATCAATCTGCTGCACCTGCATCAGCTGGTGTTGCAAAGTGCTGTCGCAACTAAGAGCAGCATCGCCTGCTTCTTCAGTGCAGCATCGACGAGGCCGTGACTGTATTTGAAGGTTGAAATGCGTGAGCACAGGCTTCACGTGCAGCGTGAACCACACGTTTAGAGAGTTTAGGGTTGAACAAAGCGGGGTTGGGAAAATTATGAACATGTGTGATAGAGCCCTCGATGTTTTTTAGCCAGGCCTGCAAAGGAAGCCTTGAAAACAACACACTGCAAAACAACGACGAGACACTTTCTGGACTGACAAGAACCGAGACCAGTTAAAGCACTCACTTGCTACTTGAGTACTTGCATCATGGAGATATATTAACCCAGCATTGATCAAGCCCGCGACCATTCCGACAGTCACTTGTGGTGAAGTTTTTTGGACATTTGAAACCTCAAGCCCCAAACCGAACAGACCCCCAACCCACGGCGTACCATCGAAAAACCGAAAGGGCAGCCTAAAATTCGGATCAGGATGTGGGGCTATTGGGGTGACACCACCGGCCCCTTCGCGGCTCCACCCCTTTTTTCTCCCGGAACTCTCCTCAACGTCTGACGGCACTGAACTCTAAACCCCTCAAACCCAAACCCTTAAACCCTGAAACCCAATAAACCCAAAATCTCATAGACAGAAGCGAGGCGCCCTTTCCACGGCGCTGGACAGCCGCGCCTCGGCTCTGAGGGCAACGTTGTCCTGGCGAGGAGGCTTAGGCCGTGTAGGGTCTACAGAGTCTACAGATGTCTACAGGGCTTTTAGTCTCAAGGCTTTGGATCAGCATTGGCTTTGAAACTTCGGAGCTTGAGGTTCCTGCCGGAATGTCTCCGCAGAGGTGCTCGATGCTTCGGATCTGGCAATACTCTAAAGGCCCTAGAGGTCCACTTCAACGCTCCTTCTTGTACGGTTCTGATACGATGCACCCACCAGCGCAAGATCACTGCAACCATGAGAACATCTTCTGGCCGTCAGAGCCCCGGTCCTGCTCCCATTGCCGGAGCAAACCCCATGCCTCTCATGGCGGTTTGTTGCGGGAGGTCAGGGGGTGGGCTCATGTGCTGGCTGGCAATCCGAACTACACTCTACTAGGCCTTGAAAGGTTTCGGCCGGTCTTCTTTCTGCGCATGAAAACACGGAGCGCTGAAACTTGAGGTTCCGGCATCGTATCAAGTAGTTAGTAGCAAGGGCCCATCCCAAAATCCCTGAACGCTCAGAAGCAAGAACCTCGAGGACCAAGGGGTTATCCGGTGGCAGGCCGGATCCAGCAATAGCGATACCTTGAAGACATGGAGGCGTCTGCATGGCACTGATGCATTTGATTTAGAACTTGTAGGCTAAGCGACAACTTCTCCACATGTGATTCACAGTCTCGTGTATTTCACATAGTGACATAGTGGCACAACGATGAAGAAGAGGAGCTGCGCTGCCTTACGCAAAGCTTGCTCGCACCAAGTTGCGCATACGCTGCTGCTCAGGCGCACCTGGCACCAAGGCTTAGGATTTTGGATTGTTTTTGGAGGGGAACTCCCTCGGACTCCCTCTACTTGGGATTCGCTGCACTCAGGTCTTCGGCACCCAGAATTCCCTCTGCCCTGAACACTACACTTGACTACGCCCTGTGCCTTCCGGTGTTCCACGGATACTCAAACGCGGGAAGTCCCCCTATCTTGGGCACCCATCCTGAACATCGTAAAACCTCCAAATGCTAGTGCCTCAAGCCCAAAACAACCCTAAACACTGAGGCCCTGAAACACTGCCCCCAAACCTCAAAGCCCGTGAATGCCGTAAAACCCCAAGGCCGAACCCTTCAGAGCAATCCGTGCACGGGGACCTGCGCCGGGCTTCTTGCGGTTGTCCACATGCCTCCGCAGCTCCTCGAAGATGGGGTCTTTGGCATCAAGCTTGCTGGAGACCCGAACGACACAAGCTGCGTAGCCAAAGTGACTTCCAACACCTTTGCAAGAGTTGGAAGATATCTAGGCTCATCTGCCCACTCTCATCCTTGTGACTCCAGATACCGTCCTTGACTGCTTGGAACAGCTCGTCGTGCAAAGCGATTTTGTAGTGGTTCGCCCGCCAGTTTGCAGCCTTTCGTCACTTGAGTACCACAATGAAGCCTAAGATTCAGGGTTAAGACTTTGAGAGGCCTCCTAAAACCCCGCACCCAAGCCAACCCATCAACTCTGCTCGTGCGGCTTGGAGCTGAGGGGTTGGGCCCGGGGTTGGGTTCCTCTTAGCCGCTGGCGATCTCCCTTCCTGCGTGGACGACTTCGCTGCGCACTCCGCAAGCCTGCGTTGGGCTGTAGGACTGTAGGGCCTGCGTTAGATTACCAGCGCAATAGAAGCAGAGCCCTCGCCCCCCACCCCCCCCCCCCCCACCAAGAGGTGCAAGCAGGTCTGCGTTCAAGAACGCTTTACACATGTCGCAAAATCACACAAATCACACAACCCTCGCTGCTTCGTCAAAAGAACGGTGCTCTCCGGAGACCGGGCAGGCAAAACTTCTTCTGACTTCAACATTCCCACCTCGCCAGCTGACAAGGCCTCATCCAAAGCCACATCGTCCTCGCAGGCATGCAGAGCACTCTAAGGGTTTCGACAGGTTTAGACCCTAGACATCCCTGGACCCAAGACATCCTAGACACCAAACCTTCAATCCCAAGCCACAAACCCTAATTTGTGAGTCTCAAGCAGCCCTAAACCCAAGAACCAGGTCCTCTCGCTCATCCTTCATGGCTGCACGAATGCCTCGGTTGACAAAGTCTTTGTTCAAGGCTTGTGTCAACAACTCCATGGGAACCACGCTCAAAACCCTCGACTACCCTCTCAAATCTCCTGAGTCAACTCAACCCGTTAAAGCCAACTCGGCACCCCCCAAAACCCCCTGGCCCTCGACCACTTAAAGCCCTCGGCCCGGAGCACGCAAGCCAAAGCTCCAAAAGGCAGCCAAGCGGTTCCAAGCCCTGGGGTTCTGGCGCTTCTCCGCAGCAAAGCGGAGATTCGACTGGTGCAGCCTCTCCCAGACCTCCGTTTAGGGTCTACCGGTCGACCTGTAGGCTCCAAAATGGTACCCTTTAGGTAGGTTTCAAGGCTCAGAATTCTACTAGAGAGAACCCAAAAACACTACGTCAGAATCTTCAGGTGGGGGTTAGGAGGACGGTTAGGGCTTTAGGGACATGCCGTTGGAACCCGGGGCATCAATCAACTCCTGGAGCTTTCCAAGCAAACAATCAAATTCCTCGCAATTAGCATGGAGAAGGTCCCAGACAAGTTCGGGATTCGATCGCGCACCGTCAGGCGGAGGGGTTTAAGCAGGGTCTAGGAGGCTTATGATTCACAAATCCAGGGCTCGCAGCATGCAGATCTAGGCCAACAGCGCAATCCCAATGAGTGCGAAATGGAACTTGCAAGTGACGAATCAGGGCGGGATGTCTTTGAGCCGCTGGCCATAGACCCTTCCTCGATCATGATGGCCATCTGAGATCGATATGCCTGGCCAGGGTGGGGCGACCTAAACCTGGGGGGTGGGGTAACAATCTAGGTGGGGAACAATGAGTTCGCAGCATCTCGCTGCAAATGAGAAGAAAGAACTTGTCTGGCAAAAGAAAAATAGTTGTGGCTGTGGATATGCCAGAAAGAACTGGTACAGAAAGGAGGGATCGGAACCACTATGGCCAATGAGCTTGTTCACTGTGGGTTTGCGTGTGGTTGGGTCTTGGCTAAAGCCAAAACGGTAAACTTTCGCTAAACTTTTAAGCCTGTGTGGGGCCTGGCAATTCTCCAGCTGCACCGCCAAGGGACCAAGGTCGTACGGCGGATCCTCGGGCAGAATGCAAGAGCTGAATCTGGTGTAGGGCTCAGGTTTTAGGGTTCACCTTAAACTCCGTAAACCTTTTAGAGGATATGAAAGCCTTCAAGGGCACAATGCCAGGCGTAGCAAGGCTTCGGGATGTAGGCCTGAGGGAGCTTAACCCTGAAATTGCCTCGAAAGCCCTTGCCCCGAAAGCTGAAAGCCCCGAAAAATCCTCAGCCATTTGGACTCCCTGAAGCCTCAACTCCTCTTGGCTGCGAGGCGAGGGTAACCCTTCTCCATGAACCCTTAGGGTTTAGGACCGAAGAGCAAGAAAAAACAATTGAATGCGCGTCCTGGATGCCAAAGTTGCTGAACTCGCCGTTCTCGTCCTGATACCTAGCCTCCGTGAATGACTCAGCTTGTGGGGTTTGCTGTTTGCTCGTCTCTACGGGGCCCCGAGCCCTGCAACAGTGAACCCGACGACATCCTAAAGCCCTAAAGAGGCCCTAAACTCCCAACCCCGAATTCGCAGTCTCCCTCTCCATCTCTCTCTATTCTCTGTCACTCTATCGGCCTCCTGTTCCAGCATGAAATCCAGGACCTGGGCAAATTGCACGAGATGCACAAAAGGCGGGCCGAAGCAGCCCGGCGGCATCTGCAACCCTAGTCGACTCCTACCGTATACCCTGCACCCCTAAGTGATGAAGCCTGTGCCCAACTCTAACCTCTACATCCTGGGCATCCTTAAAACGCCAACACCACCACCCCAACACCCTACCTCCACAACCGGGCCCCTCACACTCTGCAGCTCTTCACGCGCATCGGTACAGGCGCGCCACCAGCGCCAGAGCTCCTCCCCCACTGAGGGAGCTTTAGGGTATAGGGTTTAGGTTCAGGGGCTTCCGGCTTTGGATCGTGCTGCCCTGCCTCCGAACGTTTGGCCTTTGGAGCGTATACATGGCCAGACAGGGAGACAGAAAGACTGACAAATAGACGGACAAACGGTCGGACAGGTAGTAGATAGACAAGTATGCATATGCATGTTTACATACACATGACGTGAGTATAGCATAGTATGCGGTGTACGTTCAGCAAACCTGAAAAAAAGGAGGTATATCATCTGAGGGTCCTTCAGAGCACTCGCTTTGTCAAGGAGTTCCTGACCTGCCATGGACTGGCGGACCACCTTCGATGAGTTCCTTGGACCAATGGGGGATTTCGGTTTAGGGCTTAGGGGCACCGAATGTGAACTTCAGGGAACGTCTTGTCCTTTCATTTGACCAAAGGTTAGGGTATGTAGGGTTACTACGGTGAGAACTGCTTTGATGCTCGAACGAATGAAGCCGCTTCTTCTCATGTGCCTCTGGTTAGTGAGTGTACTGCATCATCGCCCGTGGGTAAGAGTGTACTGAGCTTCCAGCTCCAATCCCCATGGAACGTTTGTGGTTTGGGTGTTTGGGCCCAAGGTTGAGGGCGCAAAGGGAATCCCGAAACACAAACGTATGTGGAGCACACAGTTTGCCGTGTCTCAGGACCCGACACAAAGTTGTCGATGGCCTCAATCTGCTCAACCCCTGAACCCCAACCTCCAAGCTGCTAAGCCACCAACCCTGACCCACCTCCAACCCTAGACTCCAAACCTCTAATTGAAAGCAATAGCAAGAATGGCAGTAGTAGTAGCAAGAAGCAGAGTAGCATTGATTTTACAAGCTTCAACAACTGCTTTTCATCCTGTGGATAATAACAGCAAAGGCAACTTTTTGTTGCCCTCCAGAATCTACCACTACGACATGCGACAAATCATCAAACAAGTCCAGATGCGCATCACAGCATCCAGGGTCTACGAAGTACAGAGAAAGTAGTCCCAGACAGAACCGCATCGAGGGTCTGCTCGCGTTACAGTCTCAAACGGTCGTCACAGCTTCCAGAGTCTGCCAACTGAACAAAGGGAGACAAATGGAGACGACAGTCCCGGACACGCGTCACAGCATCAAGTGCTGAGGCATCCGGGAGTGGGAGACTTATGCCTAAAGGGAGAGGACGAGAGGTCACAAAGGCAGAGGGACCTGAAGCGCCCAACGATTGTGTGCCGAAGGCAAAAACGCTGTTAATACCAATGTTTTGGCATGTGCACAAAGGCATGAAGGCTCGTGACAGCGTGTGTTGTTCCAGCAACGTCAAATATCCTTGTCAAGTATGTTGTGCAAAGAGCAAAAACGCCCAGAGCCCGTTTCCCGAAGCTCCACAGCCCTAACCCCTCGACCTCAGGTGACTCAGGTGCGCAGGGGGCCAGGCCCGTTCCAGCTGATCTTCGTCCATCGCTGCATCTGCAAGCGCCTCAGCAACGTGGAACCCTCACCGCAGCACCCTACAACCCCAACAGCCTTACAACCCCATTATGACCACAACCCAACCCCCTGCAACCCGAAACCTCGAAATTAAGGTTGCCCCACCTTGCGCAGCTCGATGAGAGCGATCCTGGGTGAGAGCTTAGGCTACGAACAAGGGTGCAGGGTTTAGGCATTAGGGTTTGGGCGGTTTGGGGGTTTGGGACTAGGGTGCTTAAGATCTCAACCTGTAGGGGGCCCTCAGCGCCACACTCGTCACTGGTCGTTGGCATATCCTCCGGCACGACGGAGTCCCTTGCATGGCGCAGGGTTCCAGAGCTCTAGGGCTCTAAGGTGCTAGGTTTAGGTTCAAGAGTTTAAGAAAGATGACCCGATTGGACGACACCCTGTGCCGAAGGCACAAGAAACCTGACTCAAGGCTTTTGGATGCCGCTGTCGTTTCAATAGAACTTGCCCAGCCCTCGCAGACATCTGCTTCACACGTTGTCAACGAAAGGTCACCCCAGATAATGGCAGCGAGCATCGGTAAACTAAAGCTCGAACCAATCGTCAATGGAAGCTTGAATGGCCTCAAGTATCAAGTTTGGGGTTTCGATCGAAATCATCGCTTCCAACAATCATGCCTCGAGGAAGCACCATGCATCCTGAAGTACGTGCTGAAACCTGACTTGAATCCACAACAAAATCCTAAATCTGTAAACTACAGAACCTGAAAACGCTAAACACTATATAACCCTAAACCCGCATTTGGGCTTAAGGCTGAGGATTTGGGAGGACCTGCCTGTGCTTGGGGACCTCATCAACCGAGACAGATCCCTCCGCCACGCTGAGGGCAGGGTCAGCCTAGAGCTCCCAGAAACGCAACGCAGGGAACTTCTGGGGTTTGGGGATGTTTCGGGTTCAGCCCAGGGCGAGAAACCGTAGAGCCCGAACGGCCATCGCAACAACATGCAACAACCATTGCTGGGCTAGGAACCTTCTTGTACATTGCCTTGTGTCTTGGCCTGAGCAATCCTGCATTCATTCTCGCGATTGCTCTGGTCACGGTCGTTACGATGATGATGGCTCTTTTGACATTACTTTGCCATAGGCGTGCTACCGTGAGTACTCTCCTTACGATAACGTGTTTGTGCAAGGAAAACATGCTTTGAGTTTCACACCAACAAGACGGAGTTGATGCGGCAGTCCAGGAGGATTCGGCGATCTGCTTCCTCCGCATCGGCTTCGGCCTAAACCTACTGGCAACGGAGACGGAGGCTGAAGACGACGCAGAAATGGCAATCGCACTCCCTGCATTGCTTGGCGGGAGTCGACTTGGTGATGAGCACGCAAACCGTTCTAAATCAAGACAACCAAACTTCGATCCCCAAACCATCCTGGACCAGGCCCTCATTCACCATCACAATGGCGCTGTCGGAAAGCATCTGCAAAGCAAACGATTTTGGACTGGGCGGGAGGACTTCTTACATACAAAAGTATATTATATATATATATACACATATTATACGACTAGATGGTTATCCTCCACTCCGAAGCCTTACGCCCTTTTTAGGGGAGAGGCGTTTGGGAAGGCAGCCTTTTTCATTTGTCGCTTCCTCTTAAGAGTTCCAGCAAAGGCCTCTGAGAAGATGTCCAGCGCCCTTTGGAGCTCATCCCCATCCTGCGGTAGCTGGGGGCTTCAGGGTTTCGGGCTAAGGCTTGGCGGGCTTAAGGTTTGGGACATTTAGGAGTTACGAAATGTGCGCAATGATACGGTCCTTGGGTGCATGGAATTGGCAAGCAACATGGCCATACTATATACATTTCCAGACTCCGAACGCCTCAGAATGCATCAACTTGCCCTCGTCTCCCGGGCCCATGCTCCAAACAAAAAGACTCAAATTCCTGAAGCTCTGCGGCACGAAGGCTGGTGCGCGCGTCTTGTGCCAGAAACGTTGAAAAAACATCATTGCGCCGTTTGTTGCCGTATGTTGTACAAAGCGGCGAAAACGCTGTGTGCGCATGCTAACAAAAGACACGAACGCTTGTCTTCTGGTGCTGTAAAAAACCAGGGAGAACGCTGTAAATGCCGGTGTTTGGGCAAGGGTCACCATATGAACGGACGTTGTTACCCCCCTCCCCACACCCGGCCACACTCGACACTCACCCAAGAAAAGCCAAACCCAGACTAACATCCCGCGGTTCAGCTACATGGTGCACGGGCCATAGAAAGCCGTAATGGTTCCAGCACATGTCAGACTGTTGAAAAGGTGGGCTTTGTCCCACGCCTACCAGGTTCTTGCATGTTGAGACTGAGAGGCTTTGCTAAAGAGAAACCCGTTGCTTTCAAGTGGCTCCAAGCGAGTTCGAAAAAGGCATTCGACGAGGGCTCCAAACTCAAAAGTCGGAAACTGGAAATCCCATGTCTGCACTTCGGGTCCGCAAAGTCAGGAATTCGGGTGCACTGCAATCCCCGGTCACCCCCTGATACTCCTGAAACTACTACCCCACCCCTCCGTAATACTTCTTGGAATTAAGGCTCCAACTGCCGACTGTACCCAAACATACTTGAGTCGTGTCATAGTAAGCCGATAGTAGGTTCTCCTAGTTTTCGGAAACCCCCTTCAGACAAAGAGAGAGAGAGAGAGGCCTCTAAACCCTGAGCCGAAACATAACGAACTGTCCCGCTCCACCATGCGAGCACAGAGGGTGCCCTCAGCTTGGCTGTAGAGCACATGCCAGTCGAATTCCTGGGTTGAGGCTTAATAACTTAAGCCGGCTCCAAGTGGCTAGCAAGTGTCCCTGGACCTTCCAGGCTTCAGGGGCTAAGGGATTAAGGAGTTTGGGGTTCTCTGGTGAAGGGCCCAAGTGATTTGGGTTTAAGGACTTAAGGCAGCTGGACGTCGAACTAGCACCCCCACACAAGCAGGAGGCGTGTGCATGGGGCATGGGGGTGGGGGCCCGTCTTTGGCACTTACTGTTCGCTGTACAACTTTTCATGGTCAGAACGAAGACCTAAAACGGGCGCAGAAGGACAGACGAACCACATATCCCAGCAAAAACTGCTTCAATCCAATGAACTTGTGCCCACCAACCGCAAGCTTCAAAGGCCGCCACCCAAAGATCCCCCAAACGTCTGAAATATAATGGGGTTTTGGGATACGCCCTCAAGTCTCTACCAAAGAGCACCGGGATGGAACGGAAAGCCTCACAAACCCTTGAGCTTCTACTCACAAAAGCCAAACACATTGCGCCACAGTCCGACAATCAAAATCTCACTTCCACACATATGGCCTTAAATATACGAAATATACGAAATATACATATACCCTCGACATTGAAAACCCCCCCAAAAAGCGGGTTCTACTTTAAAACCAGGTTCTGGAAACCAAAACCGGGTTCTGTACGGCCAAGACAAAGCCGACGGTTTTTTATGGGATCCCGACGGTTTTTTATGGGTTTTCCGACGGGTATTTACGGGTTCTATACGTCACATCTTGAAAGAACCCGGTTCTGTTTGTCAGAACCAGGTTTTTGACAAAATCTTCCGGAAAACCCGGTTTTGGGTTCCTGACCCACTTTTTTCTGGGTTCTGGGCGCCCAAGGTATATATATATATATATATATGTATAAGATGCAATGGGCCTCCACATCCTTGGAGGCATCGACGTCCAGGCAGTGGAGCTCGAAGATCTTTGCCTTCACCCCAAACCTCTAAAAACACCAAACCGAAGGCCCCCGAGACCCAAGAGACCCAAGACACCCAGCCTCGGGCGAATCCTCGTAGCTGGTGTTGCCGCCGCAGTGGCGGTCCACAGTCATGATCAGCCTTTCGATTTCAACAGGTCGGGGCTGCAGTTGCCGCTGAGCGCATATTTCAAATGGCATAGGGCTCCTGCAAATCAAGACTTTTCAGGGTCCTGTGCTCGATTTTGTTGGCTTCATTTGGCTTCCTCTTCCTCTCTGCGACTTCAACTGCTTCAGAATAGCTAGTACCGCCGATGCCAAAGTAGAACCCTGTCCTTCAACAACCTTTTGGATGCCATATGATGACTTGCACGGCAGGCGTTGCAAGCCTTCAAAGGAATCTGCTGAGGTTGTCACTTCTTGGGTTTCCGCCGCATCTCATACAGCATGACCTCTTCGACACGTCGACGACGTGTGGAGGGAGGGGGAAGGACAGGGAGGGAGGGAGGGGGCGAGGGAGAGAGAGAGAGGATTGCTAGCGACTTCAGCGAGGGTTCTTAGAACTGCGCAACATCGTGTTTGGGAAGAAAATGGACAAGCCCTTAGCACTGAACCAACCTGCGGGTTTGCTGGGAGGTGCTGTCGGCTCCAGGCTTGAGGGTCGAAGAGTCGAAGAGGAAATGAAGACTGGTTCACAGGATCGGGGAATCAAGGGGTGCAGTGAAGCCTACCCTTGTCGGAGAGTTCTGCACGGCAGTACTTCGCTACCAGTCGCTGCTCCAACCCCGCTCCTGCACTCCTCCCACCAAAAACAAGCGCCAGTCCGCCTGAGCTCCCTGGAAGCCATTCACCTTCTTGATGACCTGGCAGAAGAGTTCGATCCCTGATGATGCTTTGAAGAGTTTTCTCGGAGGGGCAAGAGGGGTTTGAGAAAGAAAGAAAGAACAAAAGAAAGAAAGAAAGATAGATAGATAGATAGCGAGAAAGAAAGAAAGATGGATAGACAGATAGGTACTACACAAGACAGGTTCGTATTATACACTCTGAAACAGATGCTGCGTTTGGGAAAGCATATGGAAAAATCTATGCTATACTGGTATAACATATGTTTACGCTGTATCTCGCAATGAACGCCAAACTCTGCCCGCAACTCAGAGCCCTGGACCCTCAAGGTTTCCAGGCCCCGCACGTCTCCCGGCTGAAGTGCATAACTCATCTCAAACCCATGCAGTTCGAAGGGCTCCTTCGCTTCGTGTCGCATTTAGTCTATGGTGGTGCAACGTTTGGCGTTTCAAGGCTTGAAGATTAGGGCTTCCGGGGTGAGCCTCTGCAAAGTCTCTGGGACTTGTGGGCAGACTTGGTTTGCAACAAAGGCTAGGGCGGCTGGGATTGGCTCCCAAAGCGCGATACACAGTTCCCCCGATACACTGTGGTCTCGGGGCCTTCACCGCAGCAGCCAAGCGGGCCAACGTAAAACAACCCTTTTTGCGCAAGCATCCACGGCATCACGTCGCATAAGCGCCGCCGGACGACTTGCACAACCTGCCAAGACGAGAACCTCAGACGTCTCACAGTGATGCGCATACGGACGCTCATTCTGGCTTTGGCCTCAAGTTTGTTAATCTTTGCACATCGAAAGCACGAGGTCCTGCTTCGAATTCCACTCGTCCACAGGAGAGCCGGGGATCACCTGCCAGTGCCCCCTTCACAGGAACGGGAGTCCCATCTTGCGATCATGTCCACTAGCCTATAGTTACTATAGTTTCTAGGTTTATTGGCAAAATTGCGCAAAGGCAGAATCTGGATCTCGGATGTACGGCTGTACACTACAAGCCAACTTCGACTGAGCCTTCTCTACCATCAGCAGCTTCATGGAGGTGTCCGCCGGCTCTACAACGAGACCCTCGTTGCCATCCACACAGATCTGGCCAGGCAAGCATGCAACTTGTGGCTGGGAGTCCGGGAGCCAATGCTCAACATGATCACTTGCCTGAACCATTCTGAATCCTGAAATCGAAAACCCCCAAAGCCCTAAACATGCCTAAGCCCCCAAACCGAAAACTACTTGTAAACCCTCAAGAACCTCCCGAGCAGACCTCCCTCCTCAGCCAGCGCTCCGAGCAAAGCAAGTCTCGCGGACCCGGGCCTCAGCCATCGGCACAGTTTTGTCTGCAATGGTTCCAGGGGGGACGGCGTCCCTACCGCCATTCGGAAATCATCATCTGAAGCAATGAGACGGCAAAACATTTAACCACGAGCCCTAAGACCCAACCGCTGAATTTACCCTCAACCCTGAACTCCCCTCGTGAACCTCAAGGCCTCGGGCGCAGTGTCACGGGCGACGAGGCGCCAGGAATGAGCTGCCAGTACCAATTCACCAAGGTGTAAAGTTGAGGGTGGGAGGCGTATCGCTTTATTCCCGAATGTAGCAGAAAGGTTCCCATATCGAGCTTGCGGGCCAGGCATGTAAAGAAGCGTTCAAAAGCGTCCGCAAGCGCGCTCGCGGTGTCACGTGGGAGCTCATCTTGCGGAAGCCACCCACATTCGAGCACTGTTTGTGTCACGGAAGTGTCAACCATCACAGGAATCGCACCTGTCGGGGTCACGATCCTGGCAACTGTCGTCGTTTACAGTGCCTGACCTTGTCTTCGCTCGTCACTGAGTGCCTAGAGTCTAGTTAGAGTTCTTCTTCGGCCGAGGGCTACAAAGAACAGCTGTTCCAAACATTGTGGGGGCTCCATCCCGAGTTCACAGATGACAAGGCGGGCGAACCGAAAACACCTCAAAAACCACCTCAAACCCAACGACATTCAAAGTCCGCACCCCCAAGACTTGCAACAGCCTTGGATGGGCAGGCAAAGCGAGGTCTCTGAGACCAGTCATCCTCTTCTGGGTCCTGTGGCTGTGGGAACCAGAACGGGAACCACACGCACAGCCGCACATGCATGACGAGAGTAGGAAGCAGTGGAATCATGACAGGCGCAACAAAGCTTTGGTGGCTCTAGTCGTCGGAAAACATGCCAAAAAACAAAGAGCCGGTCAAGGCCCAGCACAGCGTCGCTGACTTTCGCTGAGGCGGAGATGCTGACGGCCCTGGCGATCTGAGGTTTTCGGAGGGTTGTTCCACTACACTCCGAAACCCCGAAGCCTACTAAACCCCACAAAAAACCCCTACTATAAAAACCCTAGAGGGATGAGGCTGGACTGCCATGCAAGCGCCTGGAGAGGTCAGAGAAGGCAGACCAGCCGCGGTCGGTTAGCACCGCTATGCCTTGTGAAGGAGATCAGCTGGCGAACTTTTTGGGGTTTGAGCTGAATTTCGCACCAACCCTTCGTGAGTGCTGAAGGCGGCAAATGCCAATTAACATGGTGAAGGAGAATCATTGCAGTGGTATCAGGACGGGCTTCGGATGCAGAGCCTTCCTATTCATCACCAGGGGGTTTAGGGCTTCGGATTTTCACGTGCTTTCGGAAGACTTCGGAGAGTGTCGACGGGGGTTGGCAGAACTTGGCCCATGATCATCTTTGAACCCCGAAATTCTTCAACTAAGGCATCCCCAAGCTGCTTCTCCTTGAGGACCCACTGCTCCACGCATCCAAACCTCATGATTAAAAAGAAACCAAGCCCAGACCCTGAAGGGCCAGAACTCCTTGAAAGCGCCAAAGCTAAGCACACTGCACGCTGCATAAGGCCGGCCATAGGCAAGGCCTTCCGACCTGCAGTCGGATTGGGGTTGAAGCTTTAGGGGTTTAGCAGTTCTGGGTTATCAAGGCTTCAAGGGGGTTGTGTGGAGGGTTCAGGGTTTCGGGCTGTAGGATTTGAGGAAAAAGCCTTGCCATACAACCTGGGCTTGGGAGCAGGCTTTAGTCATTTACGCACAAGGCCTCTCAGACAGGGTTTAGCATGTTTCGTGTTTCGTAATCGGCTCTCTGAATACCTTGAAGCGCTGTAATTTAGCCCCAAAGCTAAAGAACCTGGCCCCGGCAGTCACAAGCCCAGAACCTGGCCGGCCGAACCAACCCTTAGAACCCAGACGCCCCCTACATTAGACTTGCGTTCAGACTTGGTCCGGGCGGCACGTAGATGGTGCAGAGGTCTGGCTTAGCCACGGCCACATCTGCACCCTCCAGCGCCAGCGACCTACGAAACCCAACAGTGCACCTCTGCTGTCCAGAGTGTGGAAGCTGCATATTCACAACTTGCTCAGGGCTCTCGGCGAAAGGCGCTGTGACAAACCAATTGTCTGCCCGATTTAGCTTTAGAGACCCTGGTTCGTCAGCTTCCGTCTTTCTTCGCTCCGCTCCACACCTCGCTGCGTAGGTCACGCCGTCCACGACGAGCCTGTGGTGTTTGGGATTCCGAGCTGCGCAATCACAGGGTCCCCAAACGTACCCAAAGGACACCTCCAATATTCCCAGCTTTAGACCATAGCCTTTTGGAAATGCCAGTTTGGGTGGAGGTTACCATGAAGTCAACGTCTCAGCTTTGGGGCTAAGCTTGAGACATGATTTTCTTCGGTCAGCGATGGAGGTGGACCGAGTGAGAGCCTGTGACTTTGGCTATTGCTACCAGACAATGTCTGCGAAGTATGTGCTGCCAAGTCCTAACGGTCCTAAACCTCAAACTCCTCAAACCTAAACCCCAAAGCCCTAAACCGCAACATTTCACCAGAGGCCATGGCCAAATCTCATGGTCCATGTCCACGACGGCAATCGCCCATCCCCAGACCTGTCTGCACAACCCAACCCTTTCCTGGACGAGATCCTATGACATGGCCCTCAGTGAGGGTTTAGAGCAGTTTAGCAGCTTAGTGCAGATGAGGATGAGGGGGCGCCCTAGGGGCCTATCAGTTCCTACACTCCATGGTTTCACTGTCCTGCCTGCTTGTAAGGTTCCAAGGCGCTTGGATGATCCCAAGAGACAACGAGGGCAGACTGCGTGTCCCACACCTCGCGACAGAATGTACACAATCTGACAGAATAGTACTAGGGCTTGCAGGCAACGGACCATACATGAACCCAAAAAAACAAGGCGCAAAGAGTATCCTGTTGAAGCCCAATGTTCATGCAATGCGGCGGCTTAAGGTCTACTACAGACCTCCTCACATCCTTCAAGTGCGAAAAACAAAACGCCAAACCCCCCGACAGCAACAAACATGTCCAGGTCTCAGTATTCATCCTACACATAATACAATGGCCCAAATCCGGGTGCCAACGTGGGTTCTACAAATTCCGAGGGATGAAACCCAGTAAGAATTGAGGGTTTCGGATTCGAGTTTCTTGGGGTGTGCTCCCATTTTGGGAGAATCCACGCCATGAACCCTGAACCCTGAACCCTGAACCACAAAACCCACCGAAAACCCACCTGGCCTCAAGCCTCGGCCTGACAGGTGCCGCAGGGCGAGCTGACGGGCGCATGAACCTGGGGTTCTCAAACTCTTTGGAGCTTAGGGATCTTTAGGGTTTGTAGTGCTTTTGGAGGGTTTAGCGTTGCAACGTTTGCTAAACCAAGCCTGGCACGGTTGGAGGTTGAGTTGCACTTGCAAAACAGAGACCTTACCCCTGAACCCTAATGAAGGCCGAAGCCAAGCAGCTCCTGTGGATTCATTTTATGATCGTATTCTTACGCAGCGGGGCAGGGAGGACAACAAAACCCACAACCAAGGTCTGCCCCTCCACCTCGTTGACCTCAACCAGACAAGCCGTCTGAAACCCAAGCTTCTCTAAGCCTTAAACTTTGCCCTAAACTTCTTTTGAACCGAGCCGCACAACTTCCCAACCTCACATCCTACCTATCAAGCCTGCATAAGACTCCCCGAAGCCCCTCCACCCGTCAAAACCCTCGTAGTCTTCCCATCCCCCTCCGCGAAAGATCCAAGAGCCCCGGCCCTCAACCCCTCAACTCCGGAAACCCCCTAGACTCTCCAGTCTGCCACCCCCCAAAAGGCGAGAACGAAGAAAACACAAGCCGCACCGAACGATGGTGAGGGAAGGTGATGCTGCCCATCACAGTTTGGGACTTCGCTGCGGGTCTTTAGGTCCAGCACCTAGGTACAGTACCTTGGGTAAAGGTGGACAATGTTGGTATCTCCTCGTCTCAGGGCTTGGGCCCTCAAACGGTCCAAAAGCCCTCAGACAAAACCCTTTCAGCCCTTCCTCAACCCTTCAAAAGCCTGATTTCTGAGTCTGAGCAGGGCTGGGGGGGGGGGGGGCTGTTTTGCATGGTTTCCAGATAATGGCCAAGGAACTCCAGCACCAGACGCCTCTCCAGCCCCGGTTTCTCGGCCTCCTCAAGGTTGGCAGCCTTGCAGAATCAGGGCTCATGGGCCTTTCGTGTTCAGGTTAGAGCGGTTGAGGAATGCGGGTTTAAGGATGGCAGGGGTCTCGGGGTTGATGGCTGGGGTTGTAACCCCCAACCCCCTCGAACAACGGGACAGCCCGAGGGCCGCAGGAGAAGCTGCAAGCTTGTCCTATCCCACATATAATCATGCGATGCGATGAGCTCTAAGGCAGCACAATCATGCATGATTGTGAAAAGCAGGGGAATGCCCTGGTGGGTAAGCGAATGCCTCTGGCGCTCTCCATGCTTAAGCCGTTGCTCATGACTTTTTTTGGAGACCTCTAGCAGGTCGAAGTTGCCTGATGCACGCTAGTGTTGCCGATACCTGCTCCCACGAAACTCCACGACAAAAGGATACCAAGCAAAAATTTAGGATTGCCAAGGTATGCAAGATCCCCAGCAAGCCCGCCTGCTCACTGTCAGCAAGACACACCTTTGCAATGGAGCATCTGATTTGGCGAGCTTCTATCCTCTAATAACTCGAATACACCCTCGACCTTGAGTTTGTCTCAACTCGGGGCGGATCCAGGGGCATTTCCAAATCAAGTCTGGTCGCATCCAACAAAGAGATTCCCCCTACACCCAAGACAGCATGCAGGACCAATGAAACTCCAATGCAAGTCCCGCCTCCTGTTCGTAGTAGGCCCAGCGACCGTCTGTTTTGACCAAGCGGTCGCCTCAGTCCCATTTTGGACGAAGGGGGGAGCTCAGGGGCAGAGGGACTTCAAAGTGAGCCATCACGCTGCCCTCTAAAAACTTCGAAGCGACAGCACGAAAACCCCGAATCCCATAACCCTAAAATCTGATACACACTTGTCCCTAAACCCTATGTCGCTTACTGGGATTCGGTGCCCCCCCACCCTCGCTTGAGGACACTCGGGCCCATGAAGCTCAAGCCAAACCTTGCGTAGACTCAAACCGAAACCGAAAACTATCAGCATACTGTAAACCGTAATACTCTGTAACCGCCAGCCACGCTCCGGGTCCACCCCGGGCATCGGGTCCACCCCAAGAAACACGATGTTTGGAGACTCGGGTGAATGAACCGATCCTGAAAATTCCACCACGCAATGGTGTGGTGCAGCGTGCACCAATGTTCACGTTCTCTGTCAACCAGGACGCTCAAAGCCTGAAAAAAGGGACGAAGAGACCAGCGGCCCCGATCAAGGCCCTGGACCACTCTTTCCAGACCAGCCAACACCCTTTAGCATGTCGTAGCCCCTTCACTCCTGTGGCTTCGGGCTTAAGGGTGGGCTGAGAGAGGGCGGGCTTGTGGGGCTTAGGGGGCTGAGGGGGCTTTGGTGAGGGCCGGGCCGGGCTGTACCACGAGGTCGGGCCGGCCAATGACCGTCTGCCAAACCTCGCCAAATAGGGCCAACTGTACCCTGAGCCGCCTACTCCCCAAACCCGCCAAAACCCCGAATCCACGGAACCCACATTTTGGTGCAGTTTCAAGAAAGTAGTCATGCACTGCGGTTGGTGTCGATGCGGTCCACAAGTATTGTCTTAAGCAGGCCGTGAAATTAAATGGGTGGTCCAAACTTGAAACCCAGGCTGCACCTTAGAACGGACGCGCCCGTGCTGCTTTGCACACAAGCTCCTGCAGTACTACACTTTACTACACCTCAGGCTTGGTCTGGAGCGCAGAGCCTGCAACTTGCTAAACTTGACTAGACGCCAAACCCTGTGAAGCCTTAAACCCGTGTAAGGCTTTGGGCTTGAGACCCTAAAGCTGATAGGCCCTAAAATGCGCAGGGATTCGTGTTTGGGAATGTGGTTTTGGGGTTTAAGGGGGTTTAAGGGGTTCGCAGAATGATTTGCTCGGCTGCCGAGGTAGCGACGTTCCAGCGATCCAGAGGCGACTTCGCCCGGATCTCGCGCAGGACACGGGCGCCCGTGTCGTCAAAAGGCCTCGATCCCATGAGAGTTTGACGAGGGCTGGGAGTTTCGCCCTGCAACACCAATGCAGCTCATAAGGTTTGGGCACCTTCAGAAGCCACGACCGAAAAGCCCATCTTTCTACCAGAGAACGACAAAACCTCCGTGAATCCGGGAGACCCTCTTGGCGACCCGGCTCTTCGTGCCACTCGTACCCCCACGGGACCAGGACACTTGGGCGCGTGAGCACCACACGAAAGGCTCGCCTGGATCAAAAAGGACTCCGGGCCATCATGATCGTCATGTAATAAAACATTATCTGGTGGTAATGTAATAGAATGTCATATAACAGAATTCTACAATGTAGCGCAATGTACAATTGTGGAATGATCATGTGCAAGTCGGTCTGTTTGTCCAATGTATGGCATCATGCCCATCTTCGGTTCTTGTCTTGCCGGGTACCACTGCCAGCAATCACCCACGACCTTTGCATGCTCCCGGGAAGCAACAAAAGGACCCCGCACCTTGGTCCACTCCTCCCGATGCACTGCTAGAAACCAGACTTTCTGCCAGGCCCTCCAGGCCCTCCGGCATAAAGTTGGTGACCGCACCAGGCGGCGCACGGGCATTCCTGGAGAATTCGTGCTAAGGGCTGAAGGGACACCGAGGTCCCAGGTCATTGGTGTTGCAGTTCAAAGCTTCAGGCTTAGGATTAGGGTGCTGCGGCTTCATACGCAGTACATGGCCGCCAGATGCATTGTTTCATGGTCTGGACAACAGCTGCAGAGCATGCTTGCACAACTGTCTTTTGAAGGGACTTCTCCGCAGATGCCTGATCCTTGTTCCCCTCTTTGTGGGCCACGGAGCTGCAAACTCCTTTGGAGTATGCCTCTCGCAAAACATGCAATATCGGCTACACTTGTGCGTCGCCGCCCTTGCGAGCCACAAGAGCTCCGTGACGGACCAAGCGCACGAACCAGCAGCAGCCGCCGCACAAAGAAAAGGCGACCAAGAATGCTGCGATCGACCAAACTGCAGCCAGCCAGAGATCGGCTCGACATGCGGATTGAGCAGTGATGCCTGTTGGCGGAAAACGGCCAACAACAAATCAAGCAAAGTCCCCAGGCCGAACGTAAATTGGCAAGAAGAAAGCCCTTGCACCTCCGAGCATGAACCAAAGATACGTGGCAATGTAGAGCAGCACTGTCTGCAGATAGTCCTGGCTGGAAGTGGGTAGTTGGAACACGGGTCCTACATTGCCGCGAGGTTTTCGGCATTTTCGACAATCTATGGCCTGTTTCCGGCTTTGGGGAGGGGGGGTGGGGGGGGGGGTTAAGAACGTCATTCATATTGCATGCATGCCCAAAAAACACTGGTACTTACCGCGTTTTCGCCTCTTTGTACAACACACTGCGCAAGGATGTGGAACAAGACACGTTCTCACAAGAGTCCATGCCAATTTCGACGATGCCCAAAACACTGGTATTTACCGCGTTTTTGCCTCGTTGTACGACATACCGCGCAACAATGCGGAGCAGGACACGTTGTCACAAGCGTCCATGCCAGTTGCGACGATGCCCAAAACACTGGTATTTTCCACGTTTTCGCCTCGTTGTACAACATACTGCGCAAGGATGTGGAAGAAGAAAAGCTGTCACAAGCGTCCATGCCTTTGGCTGAAGTACGATCTCATTTTCCGGGCAGTTTTCTTCAACTCAAAACCTGCAACTTTCGGTCTAGAGTTTAGGGCTGTTTAGGGGTCCCGGGTTTAGCTTTTGCACAGCCCAGTCCGCCCGACCAGACCACCAGGGCTCCGCCCACCGGTCGACGAGATAGAACACCACCCTGGCGGTTCGGGTTTGGATGGTTCTCGCTTAGGTTTAAGCTTTTGGGCCTAGGGTCGAACGGAGAGGGCTTTTTGGGTTTAGGGTTCTAGAGATTTCCCGCTTCTGTGGTTTCAAGACTTACCAAGGTTCCTGCAAGTGGAAGCATCAATGTGTTGTGGCTGCTAAGGGCCTGCGACTTAACATGGGCCAGGGCCCTGCGACTGTGAATCCTTAACCCCAAGTTCCATCCTGATTGTTGCCACAATCCAGCAGATTTGCAGGCCAACGCCGAAGCCAATGAGGGTGGAGAGAAGGCAATCCACATCCGCACCACCCCTCCAAAGCGCAAGAAAGTCATCGATCGCTCCGGAAAAGGGGATCATACTTGTCCTGGGATCGCTTGTGAAACATTGAGAGGAATACGGGAAATCCACAACACCCTCAAACCTGAAATTCCAAACCTGAGTCCGGGCGTCATCAGTGCGTAGGCTAGAGGCAGGCCCGTTGATTCAGTGGCCAGGAGCTCCTTGCCCACGTTTAAGTTCATGAGGTAGGGTTTGGGGAATTAAGGTCAGACCGTCAGGGGTCTTCGCTCTGTTGATGCTGACTTCGATACTGTTCTCTGCCTCCCTCCCCCATGCCCCTGCCCGTCCCTGCCTCCTCGTTTCTCCCTCTCCCGAAAAGCCGGAGGCTCTGTGCTGATTTCAGGGGTGCTTCCACGGTTGCGTCATGTCAAGTCTGAACTCTTGTTTTCAACAAGCTGAATGTGACGTCTCGACTCACAAGTTCGGAGCCGTGGATCTGGTTGGGCCGCCTGAAACTTGAGTCCTTGAGCGAGAATGGTCTTCTTAATCTGCACCTCCTTCTCCTCCGAATACTAATCCTCTCCTTATGCTTACGATCATTCTTCCTGTTTCTCTTCTTCCTCCTCTTGCTCTTCGTACTCTTCGCTGCTTCGTCGTCCGGTCTCGAACTGCACTGCACCTCCATCAGGCAACCCGAGGGTCCTCGCGAAGTGGACCGCGGACGTACTCCACAAACGCCTCCTGCTGGTGAAATGACTTGAACGCCTGCACGCTTTTAATCCCTGCTCGGCATCCTCTAGGTCTAAATCTCGAGAAGCACGACCTTGTGCATCTTGCACACGCTACAGCATGCCGCATGCCTCCCCTCATCTCTGTATCCCGAACCCCACAGCTTCGCAGCCAGAAAAGCTGAGACCCTTCTGGATTTTCGGTGCGCCCAACACACCCAGGAAACGCAGTCCTTGCTGCCATACCACTCCACTATCGCCGAATGGACGAAAGCGCGGTCGAAGTCGCTCCTTGTCTGTGCCTGGCAGCTTTGTGGGCTTCATGGGGTTGATCTTGGTTGAGGCCTTTTTTTCGGCAACCCTTCCAGAACACCACAACACTACACAAAGCACTCCCCAAATCCACGCCGAAATCCCAAACAGAATCCTCCAAAACCAGATCACCTGACAACACAACCCCGCACGAAACTAAATCCGAAGCACTGCCCTTACCCCAGACCTCACACTCAACACCCCCGCCCCCCCACGCTTCCACCCATGTCTCAACCCGCCTACGAATTCAACCCTTTCAAACCCACAAAACGCAAAAGCACCCCAAACAATCTTTACAATAATCCATAGCACAACCCCTGACTACTACATTACCCGCCTTATCTGCTGTTATTTTAGCTTCTACACACCCACAACAATCAACACCGCTCTTATCGCTATGAAGTCCTCCGTTGTTCTTTTCCATTTACAGTATACAGATTCTATTTTGATATGCATAACAAGTGCTTTCATCACCTCTAACACATTATAACAACATCTAAGATAATCAGGTGATGCTCTGGTTTGTTCTATGTTCTCTATTTCTATATAGTCGCGAATGCTTCGCGATGCGCCTGCGGACGCGTCGTTCATACATTTATGACGATACAAAAATTCTATGTGTTTTTATGATTGCTGCTATTGTTACACCTTTACATGCGAAAGATTATGATTTTAAGCAGTCTAAATATTAAGTAGCACCAAGACTACAATCTTCACACATCAGAGCTGGTCCTTCGGGCAGTGGTAAGGGAATATTACTTCAATCAATGATAAGAGATGTCTTGCAAGAATATATGTTTGGTCTCCTCCTTTCAGTTGATAGTAACTGGTTGCCGATAAAAGAACACATTCAGGAAATTTTAAGGTTGATTTGGAAAAGGACAAATCCTTCTTTGATGTATGTTTGGTCTCCTCCTGTTTCAGTTGATAGTAACTGGTTGCCGATAAAAGAACACATTCAGGAAATTTTAAGGTTGATTTGGAAAAGGACAAATCCTTCTTTGATGAGTATATACCAGAAGAATTAGAGAAGGTTATAAAACAACAGAAAAAAGCCGGAACAAGAACGAACATAACAAAGATATTGCTGATGACTTCGCTAACTCATATCTTTCTCACACAACAGTCCATTGCCAAATCAGTTATATGTGCGCAGTCGTCATGTTTGGCAGGCTCCCGTTTCGCATGTTGAAGTTCTCTGACATGGGCTGGGCCGTTCAAGCGCCTTCAACTCAGGCGGTGTTGGCACTTGGGTCCACGGTCCACGCTTGAGGCAGTGTGTGCCCAGACAAGCCTTAAAACCGTAGCAGGGATCCGAGGACCTGTTCAAAATTCAGACATCCTGTTTCGGGTCATAGCCCTTGGAGTCAAGTCAGTTCGCCTTTACCCTCAAGTCTGGGCGCTAAAGGCCCTCGGCCTGTCAACGCCAAAACGCCCGCTTAGTTTAGGGGAATCTCTTGGGACTCCCTCTTTTATAGATGGACTGGTTGTGTTGATACAGGAGTGTTCGATCTGAAGGCCTTGTCCAGATCAAAATACTTCAACTCTTCCAGAAGATGGTACTTCTCGGAAATGTTCCGCCGCAAGCCATGGATGACGAAGATGTAGGGGAAGAGGCCGACGAAGTAAATCATCGTGATGACCTCTCAAGGGAGAACAAAGGCTTGGATCAACAAGGACATGGAACCTATACCTGCTAATTCGGTAACGTGGTTGGTTTTGGAGCAAAGTCTGTGGGTTGCATGTGTCAGGATTGAAGCCCCTGCCAGGGGGTTGAAGAGCGCGAATGCGCCGGTCACCACAAACACATTGAAGAGCACGCAGGCGAAGAAGGTGCCAAAGATAAGAAGCGCCTCACGGCAATAAACGTTGGTCTTGGGGACAGGTTCGGAAAGACCACACGCACTTACACACAGCAACCCCAGCAACAACAGCCCACCATTCCCCTTCCCCACCCCCCTCCCTCCCAACATCCCAAACCCATAGCGCAATGCCCTGGAAATTCAAGCCAGACAAGCCCTAAACCGCTGGAACTCCAAGCAACCCACACCCCAGCCGCCAGGCCCCCACAACACAAAGAGAGAGAGAGAGAGGAAGCGCGATAAGCAAGAGAGAGAGAGGGAGAGAGAGCGAGAGCGAGAGCGAGAGCGAGAGCGAGAGAGAGAGACAGAGACAGAGAGAGAGAGAGAGAGAGAGAGACAGAGCGAGAGAGAGAGAGCGAGAGAGAGCGCGAGAGAGAGAGGGAGAGGGTGAGGAAATAGAGAGAAAAATTGGCGAAATCCAGGGATTGATACCAAGAGTAGCATCAAGAGCAAACATGTTGGACAGACATGGCCAGCAACCAGAGAGGAGAAGCAGCGGCAGGGAAGCAGACCGGAACGGTGAGGCAGTCACAGACGAAGACAGGGCAGAGACTCGGGGAAAGGGCTTCCTCCATTTCCGGCAACGGGAAGGGTGCCGTTGGAAGGGTGCCGTTGCGGTGGTTGTGGAGGACCAAGGCCCGAAAAAAAAGGTTACGTACCAAAACAACCACTGGCTGAGCCCTCAATATATTTGGGCCGCGCCGACCATGTCCCTCTCCACGAACAGAGGGGCCAGCGTGATCCGGCCTTCAAGGAAGGTTACGGTTCAGGGTTAAGTTTTAGGGTGCTCTCTCAAGCCAAGAAAACAACAGGCTCAAACGCAGGGGCCTGCTTGGGCAAGAGATTGACTTATGAGCCCCATGACTATGATGTCACTGTAAAATCTTCAACTGTTCTCTCAGATCTTCCAGCATCGTCCGACCTGATGGGTTTGCAAAGCGGTAGGCCGCAAGCTCGAAGACACACCACCTGAGCGCTGTTGTTGTTGTTGTTGTTGGAAACGATCTCGTAACGGTCCGCAGGCTTTTCCTTCCTTGCCGTGTCGAAAACACTGGCAGGCGTGGTAAACTTCAGCATGCTGGGCCTGGGGGGGGGGGGGTCTGCAAGGCCTGTTTTACAAAACGTGATTTTGTGGCTTTTTGCGGAAAAGGGTCACCGAAGCAGTTTTTGCCACAAAAAGTGCTTTTTTACTTGGGTTTTTGACATGTGACAAGTGCGCGCGAATGGCCAGAGCATCCATGTCCGCACGATCAGAACGTCTGTGTTACGAGTGCATGCGAATGGCCAGAGCATCCATGTCCGCACGATGAGAACGTACATGTTACCAGTGCGTGCGAATAGCCAGAGCGTCCGCACTATGAGAACGTCCGTGTTACCAGTGCGTGCGAAAGGCCAGCGCGTCCATGTCCGCACGATGAGAACGTCCGTGTTACCAGCGCGTGCGAATGGCCAGAGCATCCATGTCCGCACGATGAGAACGTGCGTGTTGCCAGTGCGCGCAAATGGCGAGAGCATCCATGACCATCCATGTCCGCACGATGAGAACGTCCGTGTTACCAGTGCGTGCGAATGGCCAGAGCATCCATGCCCGCACGATGAGAACGTCCGTGTTACCAGTGCGTGCGAATGGCCAGAGCATCCATGTCCGCACGATGAGAACGTCCGTGTTACCAGTGCGTGCGAATGGCCAGAGCATCCATGTCCGCACGATGAGAACGTCGGTGTTGCCAGTGTATCCTATCCATTGGCTTGGGTAATCAACAACCGGCAAAATGCCCAAAAGTGTACACGTAGCTTTTGGACCTCAAACCTAAAAAAACAAATTTCTGCATGTGGTGTCAACATACCCACGCGAAAACCCAATTTGGACCAAAAATCTACGTCCAAAAAGCACCCGATAAACCTCCGCGCGCGCGTGCGAAAACCTCTTATTTTCAGAAGCTGAAATTTTCGACTGCAAAAAGATACTTTTCCGACGCCTTAAGACGAAAAACCCAAGCAAAAACACGTTTTTGCACAAAAAAGTACAAAACAGAACAGTCGCGTTTTACCAAAAGGGGTCTGTGACACCCCCCCCCCCAGACCCCGCGTGCTGAAGTTTGCCACGCCTGCCAGTGTTTTCGATATGTCGCAAAAAGAAAATCATGCAGACAGTTACGAGATCGCGACCTTGT
Source organism: Symbiodinium natans (assembly GCA_905221605.1). Taxonomy (NCBI): domain Eukaryota; class Dinophyceae; order Suessiales; family Symbiodiniaceae; genus Symbiodinium; species Symbiodinium natans. The sequence goes on along the minus strand of CAJNDS010002068.1, from coordinate 882,439 downwards.
TGTTGTTGTTGTTGTTGTTGTTGTTGTTGTTGTTGCTGCTGCTGTTGTTGTTGTTGTTGTTGTTGTTGTTGTTGTTGTTGTTGTTGTTGTTGTTGTTGTTGTTGTTGTTGTTGTTGTTGTTGTTGTTGTTGTTGTTGTTGTTGTTGTTGTTGTTGTTGTTGTTGTTGTTGTTGTTGTTGTTGTTGTTGTTGTTGTTGTTGTTGTTGTTGTTGTTGTTGTTGTTGTTGTTGTTGTTGTTGTTGTTGTTGTTGTTGTTGTTGTTGTTGTTGTTGTTGTTGTTGTTGTTGTTGTTGTTGTTGTTGTTGTTGTTGTTGTTGTTGTTGTTGTTGTTGTTGAAGCACTACCAGCTCAAGCCGCCCGCGCATGGTAGCTGTCGAACCGGCCAAGGCCCCGAACTTCATCTCATTAACAGTTTTCGGGGCCCTCTAACATCTCAAGGCTTTCTAGCTCTTGCCAGCTGATGGTCACTTTGAGGCATTAGCCTCTAGCATTTGAGATTCCGCTGCAGACAGCATAACCACGAGCTGGCCCGGTCCCAATTCCGGGGGGAGAAATAGGATCGTCTTAGACTGCATCCATCACTCCTAAGTGTGAGGGTTCTCGTCTTTCCGCAGGACGAGGGGAGTCTGATCGTGCCTCGGCACTTCAGGCAAAACAAGCGGATGGCAGAGGGGATAATTTTGAGGCTTTTACAATGGATGACGGGTTTTTCTATGCGCTGGTTCACAAAGCAGAGCAATGGTGTTCTTAGTTCATGCAGGTCTTGCCGCGGCTTGGCAACAATCAACAGTGTTTTATTTCAGTGGCATGTCTACAGATGCTGTCCGACGAAGCGGTCCTACTAGCGGGAGCCTCGAGCCCCAGCCAAGTTGACGGAGACAAGCCTGAGTCCCTGCTGCGCTAGCGGCAGATCTCTATACGGCCCTTCATCATTGCCTCTGGTACTCGGAAGCTGAAGTCGGACGGCGCTGGCCAATGCGTATTTGCAAATCTGGTATTGTTCACAGTTCAGGCGAGAAAGTCTTCTGCTGTTTCATCACCAGCTTTGAGGATGCCGCGCAGCAGCTTCTAGTTTGAGGGGAAGCCATTTACCCAACGTTTCTCAATGTATTCTACTCCAAGCCTTCAGTACCAGGACGTGTTAAGCGGCTTCTCAGTAATAAACGGCTTCTCAGTGGTAAACGGCTTCTCAGTGGTGTCCTAAAGAAACACATGTTTTCGTTTCAGGATTTTTTGGTCCATGTGCGGTCTCGATTTGTTGTGTCACGTGCGTGCGCGGGGCCTGCTGAAGCGTTCGCTGCAATTCGGGTCTGGGGTCCTCGATTTCTATGGACATATTATATATATATATGTATATATATATATATATATATATATATATATATACAGCGATTTGGGGATCGATGGCAAGAGTCTTTATTTATATATATATATATATGTATATGCGCGGGGAATTATTATATATTGCTGTACGTGGAGCTGAGATTTTTCCAGGCTGGGTTGCGATCGGGTGGGGTCCCTGTATAGAACCCTAATTTAATTGTACAATGCATGCATGTAGCTGTATATAGAAGATGTCGCTGCCGGATCGACGGAGCTATCCACATCACACATACGCAGTGACAAACACACATGCGCGCGGTTCGGTCAATCTGTAGTTATATAAACGAGGACGTGATTGCGTGCAGGTCGCGCTATATGAAGCCATCGAAGCTTCTATAGAGGCTGCAGCACAAGGCCACCCATCCCCGCGCGGTTCCGCGATCTGGTACGTCGACAACGAGGATGAGATTTTTGGGATGAAGATCCCCGCCATATGCTATATCTGGCCAGTTTCGGGCATACCGCATGGCAAACATGCATGACATGGGTGCCGGCATCTGCTCGATCGAAGGATGACGACTATAAAAATATTTAATACCTTGTATATACCTGATCGATCCCTCGAAATGCTATGTACATTTCCTATATTGCGAGTCCTGGCAGTGTAAATATCCCCAAAGATCGATCGGACGCGATCATGTGCATGTACGTTGTTCATGTCGCAGACGCGTGAGCACGGATTGATTGATCGCGGTACACTAGCTGTAGAGCTCTATAGCGTCGGCGCGTGCATGGCTATTTGCGAGCTGCCTGGCGCAAGCATGCATGATTCGGCATTGCATCCATGCGCTGTCTTGTAAAAACGCATGACCGCGTGCATGGTATATAGCGATTGTAGCTCTAGAGCAATTCATTGATCGACCTTTTGCGCGCGAGGCTCCGGGTTATATGGTTCCGCTTGCTTCGCTATAAGATTGTGTGATATAGAGACTCTTCTCGGAGCGTTGCCTGGCTCTAGAATGCTCGACGGGCCTTCTTGTATGTAGGGGTTCTGCCTTCTATATTTGGTTGCGCTAAAGGCTTTGGGGGGTGGGGGGGGGGGGGGGGGGGGGGGTCGGAGCACATAATCTGCATTTTCGGATCCCTTGGGTTGCATGCGGTTGGGCCTTGAGGTTTTTCGGTTGCAAGTGCCTTGCGCGGACAGGCTCTGCGATCATGCAACATTGTGCCTTTCCAAAATATGTAGCTTTCGGTTGCCATGTTCTTGTTCTGCTAGTCTATAGGTGCTTTCGTGACCTACGTACGGGTACATGCAAGTGCCTTTATAGGATTTGGGGTTTAGGCTTTTTTGTTTAGGCCCGGCTCTATAAAGATCTGCTTGGCTAGGCAGCGAATTAATACTATGCTGCCTTTGTGGGCGTCGGTTGTTCGATCCTTGCCAGGATATAGGATTTACACCTTGGGTATACGTTGATCTATTACAGATGCAATTGAATTGGGTTCTGTCTGTATGATAACTTGTGCCTGCAGTGCAGTTGTGGCTGTAGTCCGGCTATAGGATCTGGCTTCCAGGTTTTCAAGAAAATTGACAGGACGTGTGCTGGCAGGCTGCCGTGTTATAGGGTTGTGGGTTTGGGGTTTAGGTTTAGGGTTTTGGAGTTTTCGAGTTTTGGGTTTAGGGCAGTGCTGGACTGCTGTTATAGGTTGAGAGTTTAGGGTTTAGGATTTAGGGGTTTTGGGTTTTAGGCAGGGCTGGATTATAAGGATGAGATCGAGGGTTTAGGATTTAGGGCTTTTGGGGTTGTGGCTTTAGGGCAGTGCTGGATGTCTGCTGGATGAGGACTGCAATTTTGTTAACTTTCCCCCGCCGTTATAACCAAGTCGGTTCGAGGGAGCGGCTGCCAGATGACTGATGCATGTGGTATATCTACGTGTGTAGGAACTCGCTTCCGTAGGGCGGGCGCATGAGCCTGCAAATCTGGAGGCCACATTTGCGTAGCCGCTCCGAGCTGATAGCGCAGCGCCTACTTGACTCCTGTGTATCGTCAGAGGAGGATCAGAACCGAATAGCATCAACAGGTGACATCCTGCCAGAAAGATCCCTTAAGTTCAGAAGGACCCGCTCTAGACTACTCTGGGTGCTGAATTTGTGCAGCCACGAACGCTTCTTTACCTACAAAAGGGTTCTGAAAGCAGTTGAGATCATGAAGAGGCAGCACAATTTCAGGCTTCCTGACATTCCTGGCTTTGAAGAAGGAACCTGGGTCAAGGATCAAGCTAGAATCCTTGTAAAGGTTTTGCAACGAGCTCGAAAGCTCACCTCGCCACGCGCCATGGACAATGCCGAGACGCAAGCTTACACAGAGGAGGAGATCGAATCGATCATGCGCGGGTTTCTGACATGTGAGGTTTGAATCGTGTGTCGAGCCATCCTTGCACACGCAGGACATGGAGAATCTCAGCCACATTATGGCTGACTGCTCGGCCCGGGCACCTGCCAAGGAGGTGGGATCGATGGTTTCATATGAGTCCATGTGCAGTTTTCATTTGCATGCATGCATCAGCTTGGACAGGCTCCGTCCATCCGTGGAGATTCTACCAAGAGTTTTGATGCCCGTCCATCCAAGCGGCTCCGCTGCAAATCGCAACTTGGGTCGGCATGTACGTGCTTTAGCTTCCATTCGCGCGCACCGTGCGCAGTCCAGTGAAACATAAGGAACGCAAGGAACCTTTGTGTGCCGGCTCTTGGTTTGCGAGTATGTGTCTTTAGTGAATTTGATTGTGCGCCGTGATCAGCACTTGTAGTGTTAAAATAGCATGTTCATGCAAGCCGAGGCTGAGCATGCAATGGGTGACCTGGAGGTGCATGGCACCGACGGCGATCAGCCTGATGGTGGGGCCGATTGTTGGGGCAATGATGATTGGCCCGATGGCGATTCAGGGGCCGATGGTGGTTGGGGTGGTGATTCGGCAGCTGATGATGATTGGCCTACCGATGGCACAGGTGCTGTGCCTGATACGATTCTTCACATCAACTTTTTCTGCGTTGCATGCTTGTGCGGCTTGATATATGAGATTTTGTATAAGGTCAGGGCCACAATGCTTGGACTGGCTCGGATTGGGTGGCCCGTGATTTCAATAACTGAGTGACCCGTGCTGCTTCCTTGAATCTTGCATGTGGGTGTCTGCATTTAAAGGTGAATCCGGCGAATGGAGACGAAGAAGAATTGGAGGACCTACCTTGCGCGACCACTGCTCCGTGTGATGAAAAATTTAAATGAGTAGTGGCCTGCTAGAGATTGTTCGCAGGAGGCCTCCGGGCACGATGAGGATGGCGACGAAGCTGAAGAGGTGGGGCCACCGTCTTTTTAAGATTGATAATTTGTGTCTCTATATCGAGAGTACCATCATGATCCAGGTCACGAATCTCGAGGACACAAAGGATCCCAAGTCGAAGGCTGCTGGGTGTGCATGTGCATGTCTGCATATACTGATATCTCTGTGTGCCTCGTGGATCGTGCCCCTTTTGGTTTCTCGAGGCTCGCACCGACCCAGATTTCGAGGAGGCAGCGTTTGTAAATGTGTACTTGTCTCTACTTGGGTCCCTAAATGATTTTAGCTTGTAACTTTGCAAACCATCGCTTCGTACCATAAGGTGACAGATCAGAACCGTGATGAGTTTATTGCTGAGTTGCTGCAACAATTCGATGAGGCTCGACTAGCTCCAGTGATTTAGTACTGTGTCAGTCATGCACACACAGGAAGAGCCCACCAGCCCTTCATCATCCTTCTGGACAGAGGGTATCTTCGATACCGTGCCACGTGACTCGTGGCACTATCTGGATGAGGCTGGTGGGGTTGCTTATACCGTTTCAGAGCACACTCGAAATGCACTCGTGTGTCGGGAAGACAGGATGGCAAGCCAATCGAGCCCGTGTCCTGGGCGGTCAAGGATCCCAGTGGTGCTGCGGAGGATCGCTGTTGCGTGCACTAGTGTAAAGCGAGCGCGGTTTATGGTCGGATCCTGCTATAGCCCTAAACCCTAAACCCTAAACCCTCAACCCTAAACCCTAAACCCTATAGCGGCCCTGTGGCAGGAGCGGTGCTGGAAGGACGAGTCCCGCGAGGCTTATGTTTAGGGTTTAGGGTTTAGGGTTTGGGGTTTAGGGTTTAGGGTTTAGGGTTAGGGGTTAGGGTTTAGGGTTTAGGGTTTAGGGTTTAGGGTTTAGGGTTTAGGGTTTAGGGTTTAGGGTTTAGGGTTTAGGGTTTAGGGTTTAGGGTTTAGGGTTTAGGGTTTAGGGTTTAGGGTTTAGGGTTTAGGGTTTAGGGTTTAGGGTTTGGGGTTTGGGGTTTGGGGTTTAGGGTTTAGGGTTTGGGGGGGGGCCTATATTGCTGTGACGATACATCACTGCCATGATATCGATGTGTGCCACAGGATGGAGAGGACAGCAAGGACTATGACGAGCAGGCGCTCGGAAAGATTACTTCTGTGGGATTCTTTACAGTCATGCTGCCAGGATGATGGGACCTGGTGGTCGGCGGAGGACTGTCGTGCCCACTATGAAGGTGTGGGGTCGAATGGTTCTTGCCGTTCCCGAAACACTTACGATTTGCAGGCGAGAATGTCGAGGCGGATTCCTGGGAGGACTCCCAAGACGCTTTGCTTCTCCAAGTAGAAAGTTCTCGAATGTCATGTCACACTACACCTTCACCAATCACACCCTAAAATCTAAACCGTATAAACCCTAAACCCTAAAAACCCTAAAAACTCTGAACCCTAAACCCTAAACCCTAAACCCTACAAACCTTACAAACCCTGGAAGCCCTATATAAACCCTACAAACCCGATCAACCAACCCTCACCCTTTCTGAACCTGATAAGGTCCCCTTCAACGAGAACGAGCTCATGCCCGAATCTGCTGCCGATGATGCCCATGATGCCACTGAGCCCAAGACGCTTGCTTTTAATTTATGGAGTAATTATAATTTGTATTTCGTTAATACGTTTACAGAGATATATGATACATACATATATATATATATACATATATATATATAGAGATTATAGATACAATATATATATATATATATATATATATATGCGCAAAAACTTTTCTCAGGATGAAGAAGGATCCCGAGGACGAGGAGGAGACGCCGGGTGATTTGGATCACATTGCAGACGAGGTTGGGGGATTTTATCGTTTATGGATGGCTTTTTAAGTGCACACATGCCCAGCTGCACTGATCCATCCATGCAGCCAGTGTTGCCGTCTTGCAGCTGCAGGCCGCTGGGTCCAAAGAGCGCAAGCTGGACACTCCTGATGTGGCTTGGATTGCATCTTTGGGTCGCACTCGACAATATAAAGTTTGAAACTATAGATCCTGAGGAATTCCACCTTCCCGATGTTTATCTTGGTGCGACTTCTGAATTCCTACCACAGAATGTTCGCAAGGCATGCTTAGCCAGTGTGCAGCGACCTGTCAACCCTCACGCGCAGCGCTTGCTCGTCGCAGCAAATAAACCTGTTGGAGTACCTAAGGGAGTGAAGCCAAAGAGTAAGACGGCTAAGCCCAAAGGAAAAGCAAAGGCAAAGGCAAAGGCCAAGGCCCATGCCAAAGAGGGCCAGGGGGGATCCAAGACGGCGTATGGCCGTGCAAAGGATGCCTACAAGATACAGCCGCTTGGATTGCAAAACCCTGTATATAAACCCTAAACCCTAAACCCTAAACCCTAAACCCTAGGTGCATGCATGTGCCTGATCGTGTTGAAAATTTCTGTACATCATGTGCACAGGTTGAAGAAGGATTGGGGCCAACTTGCACGTGCGGATGTTGAGTGGTACTGGCAGAACTCCGATGAAAGGCGTGAGGTCCTCACTTTGTTCAGTGAAGCCGACCTTAAGAAGAGGCGCTTTGTGTGAGGCAACTTTTCCCCGGATCTTAGACATCCAAATCGCCCAGCTGGAATGCCAGCAAGGCTCTTTTGTCGCGAGAAGCTGCGTAGGGGTTTCGAAACCGCAGCGCCTGTTCGAGAACAAACTTGCACACGTGGGCTCGGTATGTGCTGCATGTTCTTGAAGCGCAAACATGTGCAACAATTCAGCGTGAAATTTGGCAGCTGGTGCATCGGTATCCTGCAGTCCTCAGACTCGAAGGTATATGTGCTTGTATGTGTGTCGCATTCATGCACGGTCATGCACGGGTGACGAAATTCCAACACGTGCGCAGTACTGCTTACCCTGGTTTGTCTTTAAGCCACAAGCTGCGCTGGGCCTGGATATCGAAGCCATGAAGTTTGCCCAGCTTCTCAAAGTGTTGGCAGCGATCGAGATGAGCCACTTGCCTGAACTGCATGTTTGTCGAGGTCTGCGTGAGAATTTAATCAGGCATGGGGCCACAAGACCCAGAGGACCAGCTGCATTTCTTGGAGCTCTTTGCTGGCGCCTGTGCTACAGACCCCATAAACCCTAAACCTGAAAGCCTAAACGCAAAATTACCACTGGTGTATACCTAGAACAATACCTGCATGAAAGGTGTGCACATGCTGAAGTCGGCAGTCGCAGATCTGGGTTGGACGACGCATGCGCTGGACATGGGCTACTCCAAAAAAATGGACCTCAACACAAACTTTGGATTCTTGTTAACCCTGGCCACTGCCCCATGGCTGCAACTTGGTGTCTGCTGCAAGATCGATGTTGCGCTGCGGACCAGTATAGGCACCAGGGCCATATAAGTCCAGAACCTGAGTTGCGACGACTGGTTCGACACGCGGTGGTATGGATTGCCATCCCTTGTAATACATGGAGTTTTATGTCACTTGCCTGCACATCGATCGATCATGCATGGTGATTGTCATCGACGCATGAACAAGAATTAGGTCATAAGAATTGTTTGCCTAGCCCCACAGCCCAGGGCCATGGGTACCACACATCGACGCCGCTTTTGTGCTCGTGGATCCGAGATTATATTATCTGCTTCAACTATAGGGTTTTGGGTTGGCCTCCAGGGTTTAATTCGGGTCATGTTCGATCGAAAACCGAGGATCCTCCCGACTGAAGAAAGTACGTGAAGCGAATCGACTTGCAGTACGGGTGGTGTATTTGTTGCCTGGTAGCAATATTGCAATTTGGGATCCCTAAACCCTAGCCCAAGCAAGCCCTAAACCCTAATGTTGGAGTCCATCAGAATGCAACGGCAGAGAGAGAGAGAGAGAGAGAGAGAGAGAGAGAGAGAGAGAGAGAGAGAGAGAGAGAGAGAGAGAGAGAGAGAGATCATGCTTGAAGCCTGATCTATAGGATGGAGTATATACATTCCATTGGTGCCACCTACATCCTCGAGAACCCGCAGGGGTCGTGCCTCTGGAACTTCTTCCCGGTACATGTTTCTCGTCGCAAAGTTAAAACCACACCCAAAACACCCAAACCCAGAAACCCTTAAACCCCAAAACCCCTAAACCCCCAGCCCTAAACCCCAAAGATATACGACCACATGCGCCCAGGCTGCTCTCAGACGTCATGGCGCTCGCAGCATCCATCTGCAGTTGGGTGCCCTGGGATCTTCGTCTACGAAACCAGTACCTTGGATTCGAATCGATTTTACAGGGGTGTGGGTTCCTCGGAGGGGGGCACGTATATATATATATATATATACACACCTATATATATTCTCTGTGTAGATATACACGTGGGTGTATATATACATGCATGCATGGGGGTGCACGCTGCGCACGCGTTATATGTAAACGGAAACGCATGCACGCGGGCCCCGGGGTGCACGGTATAAACGCACGCTTGGAGCGGCGGTTATACACGGGGGTACACGGTAACCACGTGCTTGGGGGGTGGGGGTACACGGGGGGTGCACGCTTGCTTTGTGGTGGGGGGTTCCTCCCGGTACACGGGGGTACACGGTCAATGCGTGCTTGGGGGAGGGGGGTGCACGGGGGGTACACGCGTGCTTCGGGGGGGGGGGCCCATGCACGTGGGGGTACACATGCAGGGGTATGCACGCGTGTGCGTGGGCATAACGGGGGTATGCACGGGCCCGGGGTATACCGTATACATACACGGGGGTACACGGGGGTACACGGGGTACACGGGGTACACGGGGTACACGGGGGTACACGGGGGTATATACACGGGGGTACACGGGGGCACACGGGGCTACACGGGGGCACACGGGGGTACCCGGGGGTACACGGGGGTACACGGGGGTACAAGGGGGTACACGGGGGTATACACGGGGGTACACGCTAAACGCGTGCGCAACCCAGACTGGGCACCGCGGGTAGAAGAGCGGCAATATATACATATATTATATATATAGTTATATACATATACATAAAATATGTATACACTTATATACGTCTGTATATATATGTATGTACATTATACTTATATATATATATATATCTGATATATGCTTATATAATTTGTATATATACAAGAATATTCATAGATAGATATATAGATAAATATATATATATATATATATATCAGAATATATATATATATATATACATATATATAGGGTTTAGGGTTTAGGGTTTAGGGTTTAGGGTTTAGGGTTTAGGGTTTAGGGTTTAGGGTTTAGGGTTCAGGGTTTGGCCGGGCACTCTGCATGTCCTCGAAGCTCTGAAACTCCCAGTTCGCGGCTTCGTCCAGCAAACCCTTCGTAAACCTCGGAATAGCGACTTTCAGAGGAGTTGAGGGTTTTGGGCTTAGGTTTGTTAGGGTTTAGGGTTTAGGGTTTAGGGTTTAGGGTTTAGGGTTTAGGGTTTAGGGTTTAGGGTTTAGGGTTTAGGGTTTAGGGTTTAGGGTTTATAATAGGGTTTAGGGTTTAGGGTTTAGGGTTTAGGGTTATGGGGTTATGGGGTTATAGGGTCATAGGGTCATAGGGTTTTAGGGTTTAGGGTTTAGGGTTTAGGGTTTAGGGTTTAGGGTTTTTTTGGGTTTAGAGTTTAGGGGTTTAGGGCTTAGGGTTTAGGGTTTAGGCCGTTAGGGTTTAGGGTTTAGGGTTTACGGTTTAGGGTTTACCGGGGGCAACCCTCGAAGCCTGCAGTGCAGGTCTGCCTATTTGGCACAACCCCGTGGCTGGGTCGCTTGCAGACTTCTATGAGCTCTACTCGGAGGAGTGGTTTTGTGGATCGGAGAATGAGTTGTTTATAGGGTTTAGTGTTTGGACGGTGCTTCGAACTGCATTGGCAGGAACCAATTGAAAAGGATTAAGTCCTTCCTGGGCCTGCAAGTGTACCACGCGTATACGGATCACAACGGGGTCAAGCGGAGTGCGCCTTGCCTGATTTACACACCCGTATAATTATACAGCTCGACTATTTTTATTGCCTATGCCTTGGCAGCCTAGGCTGGTGGAAAAGATTTGAAGAGCACCCAAGCCTATCCTGGTCTACTGGCACTGAAGGCCCACAATACTTGAAATGTCAGCTCATCATGCCCAAGCGACTCGAATCCCAACTCCAGGTAGCGGAGCTGCTTGACAAAGACCTGCGAAGAAGAGAGGTGAAGCATATGAATCCAAATCTGAACGACGATGATGTGAGTGATCCTGATGACTCTGGTCTAGAGTCCCTCCTGTATAGTGGGGATTAGGCATGCGGTGGCAAGCCTTGGGGAG
>CAJNDS010002068.1:473983-868983 GCA_905221605.1 Symbiodinium natans | reverse complement strand
GTGTTGTGTTGTGTTGTGTTGTGTTGTGTTGTGTTGTGTTGTGTTGTGTTGTGTTGTGTTGTGTTGTGTTGTGTTGTGTTGTGTTGTGTTGTGTTGTGTTGTGTTGTGTTGTGTGTGCGTGTGTCTCTCTGTGTGTTGTGTGGGTGTGTTGTTTCTGTGTGTTGTCTCTGTGTGTTGTGTCTGTGTGTGTGTGTGTGTTGTGTGTGTGTGTGTGTGTCTGTGTGTTCTGTGCGTTCTGTGTGTTCTGTGTGTTCGGTGTGTTCTGTGTGCTCTGTGTGCTCTGTGTGTTCTGTGTGTTCTGTGTGTTCTGTGTGTTCTCTGTGTGTGTGTGTGTGCGCTGTGTGTGTGTGCTGTGTGTTCTCTGTTGTGCGTTGTCTCTGTGCGTGTCTGTGTGTGTGTGTGTTGTGTGTGTGTGTGCATGGTTGTGCACCGTGTGCTTGTCGTCGTCGTCTTCGTCGTCGTCGTCGTCGCCGTCGTCCTTGTTGTTATTGTTTGCTTCTTGTCGCCTGCGAACCATTCGAACATCTAAGGGGAATTCTGCGGCAGGACACCAATGTCAGCAATGTTTCTAATGGAGAAGGTATGCTGAATATGCCGCCACTTATCACCGGGCCCAACGAGGAGATTCACTATGAGCTGAGCAAATTTTTACTTGTGCGAAACACATCATCAAAAATGGAATTGCCCAGGATGTGCGGCCACTCTCTGAGGACGAGAAGAGCCAGATCGCAGCGCTCGAGCTGCAAAGTTACTACTTGGTCATATATATAGTCGAATTGAAAGTCATTGATTTAGGATTTTGAGACTTTTGGGGTGGACGGTGCAGGCCCTTTCGAGACCTGGGCAGATCCCCTTGGCCCAGCGCAAGTGCTTAAATGAGCGCCTGCGAAGACGCATGGTGAATGGGAGAGGTCTGAATTGATGTAGTACAGATCGCAACATGTGAGTATGCCTGCATGCATGTTTTAAAGTGTGCAGCCACGCATCGGCAGGGCTCAAGCCGGGGCTCGTTCAGCAGTGGCAGGCTGCACGAGGCTCCACTGAGCAGCGGGGTCCTTCAAGGGCGGTGGGTCGATGTACACTTACCTGCAGGATGGGTTGAGCCGACGTTCTTGTGATATAAAATGACTACCGTTCGAGGTTCGCTTTCTTGAAGGCTTTCTTGCTCGACAGAGATCTGAGCAGCATCACTGTCAGCCCCTATTATGAGGAGTTGCTAGGCTGCGTTTGCCGTTGATGCCGCTAACTAGAGCTATGTGACTCCTTCCATGTTCATCTAAGGCTGGCTGAGAGTGCAAGCCAGGAGAAGTTCAGTGAACTCCCGCTGTGCGAGCTGAGGGAGAAGTACAAGAGTCCAGCAGGGAAACAGTTTTTGGAAGGCATACTGCAGAGCAGCTCGATCGAGACGCATTGTTTTTTTTGTGTTGTTGCCAGCACCATGATCTGCCAGCTACAATAAAAGGGTCTTTGTGCAACTCAGAACAGAAGGGCCGATCCCATCCACAAGACCCCGAGAACGAGGAGATGAGGCTCTACAAGGTCTTCATCGCTAAGGACCACACAAGCACCTTGAAAGCAAACCTGGCCCCAAAGACAGCAGCACGCTGACCACGTACTCGCTAGATCGGTTTGTGCACACATATATGCATCTGATTTTATAATGCGTACGAGGTTCCAATATCAGTCGCACCGGCACCAAAACATCCGCCACTGCCTCTGCGACAAGCAAAGCAGATCGAGCTGCGGTGGTCGAAGTGCTCGAAGCGAAAGCTGCGACTGCTTTCTCGAAGGGTGGATCTGTTGAGAAAGTCGGGTCTGCAAAAAGCAAGGCAAGCAGGAAGGACTGCAAACGAGAAACAGCCTTTCGAAGTAAAAAGACTTGTTGCATGATAGAGATGTTTCGAGTGTAGAATGTATTTCGGTGCAAAAAAGGAGTTGACTGTGGAAGACAAAGAGAAGAAGGACTTCCAGAAGGACCACGCAGCGCTTCTTGGCTTAGCTTATAGTACGTCAAATTTTTCCCTGGACACAATATCATTTTCGATCTCAGGATCCGAACTTTGGGTGACAAGGCGAACTCCATCGCCTATACCATGAAGAAGCTTGACATGATCCACCAGAAGGTTCGGGAACACACACACACACACACACACACACACACACACACACCTTCTGCACGCATGTGCGCAGGATGCCATGGCCAACCTCAAAGATGTGTCAGTCAAGCTGTATGCCTTGCACAGCCAGTCGCTTGTATGCACCTAGAATCAGAACAGGCGCACGTGCGCAACTAGTGGCTTGCGCTGCTTTGCATTGGACATTTTGAATTTTCCGAAAGGATCCAAGAGAAGATCTTCAGCAAGAACTCATCGACCAAAGATTGCATCGCCATGCTCGAGACAAAGAGAGCAGAATTGGAGGACCCCCCTTATAATGGATCGATGCAATAGGAATCCCTGGTGATGACACCGCAGACTCGACCCTCTGTGTGTGCAGAAACACCAAGCAGCTGTTACCGAAGCTGAAACCACCGTGCAAGCCCATGAGCGAAGTGGCTTGGTTGTTTTGGCACGTACAGTGTGCGCAGCGATTCTGAACCCTAAACCCTTTTTAAACCTATAAGACCCGCAACCCTGAACCCTAAACCCTAAGGACTGGCTGCGGATAAGCGCAAGAAGGACAAGGCTGAGGCAAAGCAAGCCAAGAAGCCTGAAGATCAGCAGCAGCATGATGAGGATCCCGAGGATCAGGAAGGAGAAGAGGAAGAGTGGGGCGAAGAAGATGATCCGCCTGTCGACGAGCGCGAGGGTGATGGCTGGGAGGGTGAGGACTGTCAGGAGCCGGCAGCAGTTCCTGAGCCCCCCGCCAAAAGGCGAAAGGGCAACTGATCGGTGCACTTAAAGAGGTGCACTACTCGGGTTTTGTGCTTGCTGTGCGGTGTGTGATCGATGCATATATGTTCAACACTAGCACATCCGGGGCTGCTGTATGTGATCACACGACACTCGCACCTAGGCGCAAGCGCATTAGTCAACCACATGTGCTAGCTTTCGTACGCAGCATGGGGCCTTAAAAGGGGCAGCGTCATCGGCTTCGCAGCAAAAGTTGCCGACCCGCCAGCCTGAATGTGGAAGTGCGATGCCAGCCAGCGCCAGTTGATGATGTTTGTCGGTCGATGCTTGTTTCCTCAGTTCAGAGCTGCTCGATCATGAAGGTCGAAAATGTCTCCATGGTGCAGCCCCTCTATATAGCCAGGATCATGCAGGCAATGAGGAACGAACCCAACCCGTGAGAACTTTGTTATACAGGTTTAGGGCTTTCTAGGGTTTAGGGTTTTGGGACGATGCTCTGATCTGGGTTCAATTTTTTTGCGGTTTATAGGGGTTAGGTTCTCAGGTTTAGTGTTTAAAGGGTGTTTAGTGAGAGAAAAAAAAAGAGCAGCCAGTGCTGGGCTTATGCATGTCGCTCCCTGTGGCGGGGGGATGGGCCATCAACTTCATCAAAGAAACAGTGGATGATGTTCTGGAGCTCTTAAGTAATGGGCAGGCCGGGCATGGAAGCTCTGCAGTTCGAGTATAGCCAGCTATACTTGAGTAGTCTAGAGTTGACCCCATCCCAAACTTATCCTCAACCCTAAACCCTAAACCCTAAACCCTAAACCCTAAACCCTGAACCCTAAACCCTAAACCCTAAACCCTATAAACCCTATAAACCCTACAAACCCTATAAACCCTAAACCCTAAACCCCAAACCCTAAACCCTAAACCCTAAACCCTAAACGAAGCGACTTGGTGGCCAGGTGCCGCTGAATCAGCTCTCAAAGGTCCTGGGCCGTCTGCGGAAACTGCCCCATGCTATGATTCCGTCGCTTGCATTGATACATCATTCGTGGAGATCGCTAGCTCACCTATGTACTTATATACAGCTGTTGCAGCCTAGGGATGATATCCTACGCCTCGCACAATCCTTTGCAGCTTCGGACGCTGGTTCCTGGGGTGGCTTTCGGACCCTATCCACATGGTTTTATCAGCAGCCATGGGGAGTCGATCTTAATTGCTCGACACGATGATGATGGACCTGGGTTTTGATTCATTCGGCCTGAGCGCTATCTACTTAAGGACAGATCTTGCCGAAGCCTTTCACGAGCCTTGGCAAAATTGTCTGTGCAGCCGTTATAGCTAGCTGGCTGTGTCGAGCAAACCTAGGGTGCAATTGGTTTCTGTCACTTGGCAGTCTATTTTATAAACCTAGCTGGCAAGTGCAAGATGATTTTTTAGGGTTTAGGGTTTAGGGTTTAGGGTTTAGGGTTTAGGGTGGCGTCATGGCCCGAGGCCTACGAGGATGCACATGGTGAAAAAATCGAGAAAGAGGCTCCCCATGATATGCTACTGCCCCACGAAATTCTGGCGTCTCTCTACAAATCTGGTCGAATGCAGCTGCTCGTGGGGACTGGATCTGCGGCTTTCTTTGTATGGGTGTCCCATGCTTGGAGATTTCTGGTGCACCGCAATTAGTTTCAACAGAACCCTGCAGCCAAGGCACTGATGGATTATTGGGAGTCTCAATCATCGAGCCAGTGGTTCCGACGCCATCCGCTGCTTCAGGTGCCTTGGATAACATTGTTCTTTTTTTCTCAAGAGACCTGTGTGCTGGGTTTTGGTTTATGATTGTAGGGTTATAGTAGGGTTACATGGCACAGCCAGATCTGCAAAGGACAAAGCCGACTTACCATATGCGATTCCTTTTCGGATTTATGGAGATGGTGCTGAAGCTACAAGTGTCCTTGCTTAACATTTGTTGGTACATCGTGTGTGTGTGTATACGTGCAGTGGAAGCTACATTGAATACCCAGCCCTGGATCCAAGAACGCCAGAAGTTTGAGATATTCCTCCTATTGGCAGCAGTCGATACCCAGACTTCGTCCACTTGGAGATCCCGATTCTTGCCTCTCGGCTAGACCAGATTACAAGACCCGAGCACCTCAAAATCCATCCTTTGTCATTTTAAGGCTGTCATGTATGAATATGTCCTATCACTCCGCTCCCTCACGTGAAATCGTTATGAGAATTATCGAATGGAGCTTTGAAGCTCTCGGCTGCTTGGCTTGATGATCATGATGCAGAGAATTATGCACACATTGACCCTATACCAAGTAAACATTGTGGGCCTAGGTAGTGGCCGACACCCGAGCCATGATCCCTGGGGCAAAGCGTTTTCCATGGACTACTTCCCTGAAAGATACAAGGTGGCCAATCAGCTACTGGCAGGAGGTTTTTACGGCGTCCTGGATGGCATTCAGGCCGATCAAGAATTCCTTAAAAAGATCTTCCATCTCCAACGACCCTCGGATATATCAGTTTTCAGCATTGGTATACGTCGGCCTTCCTCCAAACTTTAAACTGATTGCCGGCGAGACTCGACCGAGGAGATTACTCCCGCAAAGCTGTCTGCCATCTTTGCGAGGCGCTTGCCCGACATAATCCTATACCTGGGCCCCACACTCCCCCCAGACCCACACCCAATTTGGCTCATTCAACCCCAAATCCTCGAGGCTCTCCATTGGATAGAGGATGGCGACGATGCCAACATGCTGTATACGAATTTTGGAAGGCGAGCAGCTCACCGCAGAACGTTGCTTTCTGGAATGAAAGCCAGACCCAACCCTATACACCCTATTTATTGTCTATTCCTAATAAACCCTAATTTGTAAACTCAACGCTAAAAAAACACGTTGCATGCAATGTTCAACCATCGCAATTAAGGATGATCAAGGAAGATGAGTGGCATCAGGTGCATGGATGCACACCTCTGTCTCGGATAGCTGGCTTCTCGCCGTGGAGACACGAGACTGCATTGGTATTTTGGGGATATTCTTCGAGCTGCTCGACGTTGTAGCTCAGGAATCTTTCCCGACACGATGCACATTATATACTTAGCCATCATTCCGGACGTCCTCACCAGTTTTCTGCTGGACAACACTCCTGTGCGCTTCAGGGATCAGGCCTTGGGATCCTTCTGGGAAAGTTATCGGAGCTGGTGTGAATCTATGGGAACCTCGACCAGCAAAGTTCAAAACTGTAGTATGGAATTTGGCATCGTGTTTGGTTCGAATGGGACCTGAGCAGCAAGGTGTCAATGACAGATGCGAGAGGAGACTGTTTTCGTCTGCAAGCTTGAAGCCCGCATCCACGACCTATGTTTCGATATCCCAAAAGCAGATGTCCGCCACGGCAGCGCGATATGTAATCCTGTGGCTAAGCAACCTTTGCAAGACCCTGCTGGCTGATCAAGATTTCCCAAAGACGCAAGAGTTCTTGTTCCTGGGCTGAATTGCTGAAATTATTCTACCCTGAATTGCTCAAAAAAACAATGAGTCCGAAACCCTAAACCCCTAAACCCTAAACCCTAACCCCTAAGACCCGAAGCCCTATACCCTATACCCTATATATATATATATATATACCCTTTACCCTAAAACCCTAAACCCTATCCGATCGAGGTACCAATGTGGTGCCTGCATGGGCCTTGCGAGGATGGAGGAAATCATGGTGAAAGCTGGGCCTCTGAACTCAAAAGCAGCCACAGATCGATGCTTTCTTCTACGTATGTGTGTTTTCGTCACGCAGGGTTCTTCAAGGGTTTTATGGTCGCAGAATCCAAGGAGAATTCTATCAAACGATGAGTGCCTGCAATTCGAAACAGCATACATCACGTACCGCTCAGCTTATGACAAGCTGACAAGCTCGGCCCTCCAAAGGAGGGTCTGTCGATGGCCCTGCAGGCCAAAGCAACATCAGCTCGAACACATGACGTTCGAGCTGCTACCCTTGAATCCGAGACATGTCAGCAATTTTTTAAACGAAGACGCCATAAGGCGAACGAAAGCCTTAGCGGCCAAGTCTCACCCAGCATACATGTCCCGACATGTCTTGTTTAAGTATGTTCTTCAGCAATCGCTCCAATGGAGATAAAACCGGAACGTTGCCTCGATGTCGAGACCATCCATGCCCCACGAATTCTCTTTATTTTTACAATATATGTGATACACCCCGTAAATTCATATATAATCCGAATACACATAAATATATGTATGTGTATATAGATACACATACATATATATATATATATATATACACATATATATATATATACATATGTATATAGATATATATGTATACGTATATATGTATATATGTATATATGTATATATGTATATATGTATATATGTATATATGTATATGTATATGTATATGTATATGTATATGTGTATGTATATGTATATGTATATATGTATATGTATATGTATATGTGTATATATATATATATATATAAGGGTTCACATATAACTCGAGGTTCTCGTTTTTTGGCAGCTGATGCTCATGATCTTTTGGTACGCGGCGCTGTGCTATGATGCCACACAGATTTTTGTTGAAACTGGGTTGGTTTTTGGTGACCACTGAAGACTATGTTCACTTAAGCGGTTGCTCAGTGGCTAATTTTAACCAGCGGCTGCCCAGAACAGTAGGACAACACGTCCTGGTACTGAGCTTGGCGGGCTGGCGCGGCCAGCGCTTGGCGCGGCTGCAGACCTAGGGGAGAAGGTCGTGACGGCCCGCTTGCTCCAGGAGAAGCTCTTGAGTGGTTACGCAGTCCAAAAGAACTCCGCTGGGACACTCAGTGCAAGGGTATTAGCCCCGAAAGCTATGCTCGCACGCTTTTACACAACGCTCTCCTCGGCTTGTTTCTTCGCTGCGGCTGTGCTCTCAACGTCACACCAACCCACCTTGAACCCAACACCCTACACACTTTCACTTGCACATCTTCCAATCCATGCTGGTGAGAAGGCCAACATTTCAGCCTAGTAGTCCCGTTCGTCGGGTCAGGCTCATGCAGTGCCTAGTAGTCCCGCTCGTCGGGTAAGGCAGCAAGATGTAACTTTCATTTCTTTGCTTGGTCAAGACAGCCTAGTAGTCCCGTCCGTCGGGTGAGGCAGTGCTGTGGCCTAGTAGTCCCGTTCGTCGGGTAAGGCACTGAAGAATGATGCTAGCTGGTTGCCAGTTGTTATTTCAGTTTCTTTTAACTCACACTGCAGTGGCAGCGGCCTGAGCGAGAATATCTCTCAAAAAGGCGTTCTCCATGAGAAGCCTAAGTTTCCAGCTCAGTGCTTTCACGCCACCCTTCGCTAGCAGAAGCGGCCTGAGCCATAATTTTCCTCTAGTGAGGTCGCCTCCTGGCAAGCAATCCACCCTAGTGAGTTCTCTCCTGAAGGATTGCAATGTCCCTGTGCGAAGTTTAGCCTATGCAACTACTTAGCAGGGTTTCACAGCTCAGACTTTTCCGCTTCATTTCGCTCGTTGTAGGCTGTGGTTGAGTAGATGCCTTGTAGCCTTGTTTGTTAGGCCTTGAGTCTGGATGGCTCAGCTGAACCAGTAGTAATCCCCAAATGGGGCGGAACCTGGCAGCTTTGGACTGATGGCCAAACACTTAGTTGTCAGTGGTTTCTTGAAGCAGCCGCTTAAGCCATAAGCACCACTCTGGAGCTACTGCTTTTCCTTACATGCACGCTTCGTCGCTCATATCTGCTGCATCAGCAAAGCCTGAGCGCGGGAGAATTTTGTCTAGTAGCAGCAGCCCATAGTCTTAAGCGCTAGCTCTTCTTCTCAGCTGACCGAGCTTTTAAGTCGGGGATAACCCCTCCGGAACTGTGAATAATACTTTGATTGATTGCTCTGCTTTTTGAACAACTGCACTGCTCTACTCATGGGTTTTGGGTTTCAGGTCGTGCTTCCTTGTCGGTTCGTAAAGTGCAAGGTGCAGTTTTTGCCTGCTGTACACGGACTTGGTCAACAAATCGTGTGAGGTCCCCTCCTGGTTAAAGTCCACTGTGTTGCAGCTAGTTTGTGCAGAGTGCAGTTTTGCCTGCTGTGCACGGGCCGGGTCACCATTGTACAGTTGATGAAAATTGACATCGTGCTTGTGAAACCGCGTGAGGTCTCCTCCTAGTCCACTGACCTCCGTGTTGCAGCTAGTCTAGCCCAGCTTTTGGCGACAGCTGCCGGGCAAGACAGTCAACAAAAGCGCTTTTCTTGTCCTGCTATTTGCATTCGTTTGCTAGAGGCTTTACCCTACACACAGCGCTCAAGTTGACTTAGAATTAGCCGTCATTTCAAGTCATTCTACCCCTCGATGCCCGCCAAGGTGTGGGACATGACCCGCACATGCGTCCGAAATGAAATGAAATGTTGTTGTTGTTGTTGTGGTTGTGGTTGTGGTTGTGGTTGTGGTTGTGGTTGTGGTTGTGGTTGTGGTTGTTGTTGTTGTTGTTGTTGTTGTTGTTGTTGTTGTTGTTGCTGTTGCTGTTGTTGTTGCTGTTGCTGTTGCTGGTGCTGTTGTTGTTGTTGTTGTTGTTGTTGTTGCTATTGCTGCTGCTGCTGCTGCTGCTGCTGCTGCTGCTGCTGCTGCTGTTGCTGCTGCTGCTGCTGTTGCTGTTAATGCTGTTAATGCTGTTGTTGCTGTTGTTGCTGCTGTTGCTGTTGTTGCTGCTGTTGCTGCTGTTGCTGCTGTTGCTGCTGTTGCTGCTGTTGTTGTTGTTGCTGTTGCTGTTGCTGCTGTTGTTGTTGTTGTTGTTGTTGTTGTTGTCGTTGTCGTTGTTGTTGTCGTTGTCGTTGTCATCGTCGTCGTTGTTGTTGCTGTTGCTGTTGCTGTTGCTGTTGCTGTTGATGTTGATGTTGATGTTGTTGTTGTGCTTGTTGTCGTCGCCGTGTCGTCGTCGTCGTCGTTGTTGTCGCTCTTGTTGTTGTCGTGGTTTTGATTTTGTTTCAGTACCGGGATTATGATATATATATATATATATATGTATATATATTGATAAATATATGTGTTTGTATGTATGTCTATATGTATATATACATACTTGCATGCATTGAACTTTATTTACAGAGCTGCATTACTTTAAACAATGCCATGTCAATAGATCTACCATTCCTTCTACATTTTTTCATTGCATAAACGAAGAATTGTTGCGAACTTCCTTTATAAAGTTTGGTGCAGTATTAGTTTACACATATACTACAACATTCTCACGAAATATAACCAACGTTATTGACTATTAAGATATTTGACAATTCAACTATACACGCATTATGAATTCCAGCATTTTATCGATGAGTACACTACTTATACTACTAACATTAAATATCTATGGGCCTGGATATCAGTTTATGTAAAGATAATGCTTGTAACATCTACGGGCTTGACCATCAAGCTTATTTGTGAGCAGGTCAAAGCATGCATGGAGTGCTTGCTTAGTGCTAGTGCAGCTTGTAGTTGTTTTCCCTTGCATGTGTAGTTTTGCAATTCGTAACAATGCCAATGTTTTGGCTCAAGTACCGAGCTTGTGCCTTTGAGCACGGTAGAGTCGTACAGTAGCTCCTAGGTTGCTGTGCGGTCCGACCGGACGCACTCAGGCGTAGCTGCACAAGTGCTTGGACTCACGAAGTCGTAAAACAGCGTGACCGGGCTGTGATTGCATTGGCTTAGTGCAAGTCCAGTGCTGGTCGACTTCACAATTGGGGGCTGTTCTGGGAAACGTACAGCTCTTGTGCCTACGGCCCGAGTGGGCAAGCATTGCTTTGCTTGTCTGTCGCGGTCCGTGACCTGGACGCGTGGACTGTGTGCCACGCTTGCGGCCTGTTAACCAAGGCGCGGCGCTTCGCGTGCCACGCCTGCGGCCTGCTAACCAAGGCGCGGCTTTTCGCCTTGTGTTGCGGCAATGTCCGCAGAGGTTGCAGGTCAGGCTGAGGGCGTCACCCTCCTCGAAGCTATCGAGGGTGGAGACGTTCCCTATCCCGAGCGGATGAGCTACGTCGCTTGGCTTAAGTGGCGTAGGGAGACTGGCAGCCGTCCACGAGGATGAAGAGGAAGAAGAAGAGGACTCCGAGCTAGTCCCTGAGGCCTCGGGCGCTGGAGGCGACAGTCCGCCGCGGGTGGACGTCAGCGCCGCGGCTAGGGAGCTGGCCATGGTCCCTACCGGTGCTGCCTATGTCCCTGCTACGGCACCAGGGTCCCGCCCGGCGGGACCGTCCGGTCCGCCGTCGACAGCAGGTTCAGTGCCAGGCACCGCAGAGGGCTTGCAGGCGGAGCTGCGCGCGATTTTCCGTCCAGACCAAGAACCGGTCGCGGACTACTTGACGCGCGTTTCGCGGATTGTCCTCGCGCTGAAAGCGCATGGAGTCACGGTGAGCTCCCGTGACCTTGACGCCTTAAGCACCAAAGCCACCCTCCTTGCGGATGAGTTCTCCAAGATAGGCGGGGACTGGCATCCTACGAAGATGGTCCGTCGGCTGCGGACCAGGTTCTCGGTCGCGGCTTTGCGCGGTGGCGAGGACCCCGAAGACGCAGAGGAGATTCAGCGCGAAATCCAATGCATCGGGGAGCTTATCCTCGCGTTAGGGGGAAAAGAAAGCTCGAGCCAAGAGAAGGTTTGGAGCTCCCCGTCCGATGTGCCAGTTGAAGCCGTGGGGCCGCGTTCCCCAGGGCTCCCACAGCCTGCGACTGCAAGTGGGTTGGGGGTAGGATTGGACCGTGGAGGTTTGCACACTGCTGAGGTTGCAGGTGGTCCTTCCGCGGCCCGTGTCCTGGGCGCGACGGACGGCGATTCCCCTTTGCGCGCGAAGCTTGCTGCGCTAGAGATGGAGATAGAAGCCCTGAAGCGAGGTTCAGACGGCGGAGGTTCGCAGACCGGGTCCCAACACCCGGCGGGCGATCTCGCCGCCGCACTCGCCGCCCAAACTGAGGCGCTGAAAGAAGCGTTAGCGCAGAGGGGCGGGCAAAGCTCCATAACTACGGTCAAAACTGACCTCACGTGGCCGACGCTGACCGACGACAAGTCGGACGCGCGAGACGTTGTCCTGTTCTACGAGGAGTTCGAGGACGTCTGCGCGCTTATTTCCAAAAGGAGATCCGGAACGACAAAAGGTTGTGGCCTGGCGACCCCAAGGATGGCGGGTTGCGAGGACCGCAGACTTGGGAGGAGAGCCACAAAGTCGTTCTGGAGTACGAGCAGAGAGAAGTAGCGCACAGGGCTGTTTCCCACTCTGTGTACACGGCCACCGGTTCGCAGAGCGCGGACCCGGCGGTCGCGCTGGCTGAGGCTCAGAAGGAGATTAAGAGTCTCAAGGCCGCTGCGAAGGCTGCTGCGAAAGGAGCAGCTGCCGCGGCCAAAGCTGGCGCGGACCAGACGTATGCTGCTACGTCGAAGGGAGCTGGCAAAGGAGCGGACAAGAAGATCTGCTTCCACTTTCGCGATCATGGGAATTGCCCGAAAGGGGATGCCTGCCCGTACAGCCACGACAAGGAGCTTCGCAGAAAAGCTCTCGCGGCCAAGAAGGGTGACCAAACCTTTGCCACTGCGAAAGGTAAAGGCAAAGGGAAGGGAGGTGGCAAAGCAAAGGCCAACGCAAAGCCTAAGGCTGCGGCCAAAGGCGCGGCAAAGCCACCAGGCACTGTTTGCCCCTTTTTCTCCAAGAATGGGTCGTGCAAGAAAGGAGCCAGCTGCGACATGGTCCACAACCTGACGACATCAGGAGGGACGCCGGCCTTGCCTGCCAACTGGGCCCCGCCCTCCGGTGCTTCCATGTCTAACCCCTTCGCCGCGTTCAGTGTCCAGATAGGCAGCTCAGGCGTCCAGGCAGGCGTCTTAGGAGCCGCAGGACACGCCGCGGTGCAGCAGCACGCGCTTCCGTCAAGCAAGGGCGGGCGGGACAAGTTCGCCACCTTGGACGATCTACCGAAGGACTGGAGGAACCTGGCGGACAACGAGCCAGGAGGCTACCAGTACAGAACGGTGGTCCAGGTCCTCGACCGCAAAGTCGAGTGCACGCTTGACGGTTGCGCCGGCGCAAACCACGTGACTGAGGAACTCGTGGTAGGCATGATGAACCGGGCTGCAGAGCTTGGGATCGGCACTGAGGATCCTGGCTTTCCGGTCGTGAGACTTGAGAAGTGGGTCCACCCCGAATATGTGCATGGAATTGCATCGGGAGCCCCAGTTCCGTTGAAGGGGGCAGCAGTCTTGCGCGTCACGCTGCTGGAAGGTAAGACGGCGGACGATTGTCGCCCCAACACCGAGATTTTTGTGCGATGTAAAATCGCAGCCAGGGGCACGTCCGATTGGCACGGACTTATCCTTGGCGGCAGAGCGCTGGACTGCGCCGGAAGGATGGGCTTGGGATTCAGGCCGGGTCCCGACTTTCATGTCCTCGACACGCTGGGAATCAGGATGCCCAGATGTGAGGATCATAGTAGGACTCGGAAGGACAGGGCCTATGCCTTTGAAGCGCGGTTGTCAAGCCTGGACGACGCGTCATGCACCGAGCCTGGGGGCGGAAGTCGTGAGCTTCTCCGCTACGACGGGGAAGAGCCGCTCGAGCTCTCGCCAGGTGATGGGGTGCTGGTGCCAGTCGTGCGGGAGTCAGGAGTCTCCGCAGAGGGATCCCTGTCCGAGGTTGTGCTTCCGGTTGAGTGTGGGGTTGAGGCTGTGCCAGGTCTCTGGCCCACAGGAGAGGGTAAAGGGTTTGTTTTGCTTGCAGCCCAAGAGTGTGATCACTCTCTCCAGCCAGGCGAGGTTGTTGCGGAAGTGCGTTCCGGCCTCGTCAGCACTGCGGCTTGTGGTTGTGGCGCGATTGAGACGGTGTTCGAGTCAGAGCCGTCTCCGCAGGCATGTGCGGATTGCGGGGTCGCCGTTGCTTCGGTTGACCATGACCCGTGCTTTGCTTGCGGGTCCGCGTCCAGGGCCGCGGCAAGAAGCTTCCAAGGTTGTTCCTCGTGTGCGCGGTCATTTGGGCGGCTGCGTACCGGCGCCAGGATCGGTGTGCTATCGGTCCTTGCTGCGGTGACTGTTCTCGCTTCGGTGTGGGGCGGGAGCGGCCCGGTTGGGCGCCCTGTTGAGGAGCCTGGAGTGCTTACTTGCTTGGACCACCTCCCAAGCGTCGACAGCTGGTGGGAGGCGCCAGGTGGTCACGCGTCTGTGTGGGGTAGGCGCCCTGCGCAGAAGGACCTTGGGACCGTGGCAGTCGAGAAGGCGCCTTACGAAACGTGCTTGCTTCAGCGCGCAGGTGAGGCGTGGCGTCTTTGGGACACGAGGGATTTGCGTGTGGCGGAAAGCGTTGCGTGCAGCGATGAGGTTCCCGTCACCGAACGCCTCGCGGTCTTTAGGACGCGCAAGGGGCCACGCTGGGCTGGCTGGCGTGAGGGATCGGCCACGGCTGAAAGAGGCGCAAGTGATGCTGTGCGCCCAGCAGACGCGGTCGACACGGCGCGCTGCCCGAGCTATCATATCGTGGAGAGCTGGGACATCGATAAGATGATCGAGGAGCCTCCAACGGACTATTATTATGAGCAGCTCGCGGCAGATATGCGCGCCCGGCACCCTAAGGCGTGCCCGCACCTCCTCGACCACCTCGTTTCCTTAGAGGGTTTCCTAGATAAGTCAATCTTGTTTGGGTTCTCGTTTGGGATCAGTAAGGCCGAAGTTTGTGTCTCCAAAGGTAAGCTCCTAGGACACAACATTGGGCGGGACGGGAGTTCGCCTGACGAAGAGCGTTGTCAGGCGGTGATTGACTTTCCCCCGCTCTGGGAGAAGCTTCACATTCAGCAATTTTTGGGTTGCGCAAATTGGTTGCGCGGCTACCTGCCTGTTGAGTATGGGCACGCAGCCAAGATTTTAGGGCAGTGGCAGAAGCCAGGCGCCGTCTTTCCTGAAGGCGGGCTGGGCTCAGCCGCCACCGAGGGTTGCAAAGCCTTTAAAGCGATTAAGCGCATGATGCAGAACCGCATCAATTTGGCTACCTTCGATGAGGCCTCTGCTGCGGATGGGCCGTGTCCCCTTGAGCAGATCGCGGATGCGTCGGGCATCGCGGTAGGGGGCAGCGTCGTGCAGATGACGCGTGACTTGAGTCAGCTCAAAGTGCTTATGACGCACTCAAAGAGCTTGACCCCCGCGCAGCAAAACTGGCCACCCTTGATACAGGAGGCGTTTGCCCAGCTCGAGGTAAAGCGGGCGACACGCCGCATGTTTGGCTCTATTCGGACTCTGTGTTGGACAGATCATGCCAACCTTACCCGAGCGCAAACGTCGGACATCGGAATGGATCCGAAACTCGTCCGGTGGGTTGCGGAAATCCTTATGGATGGGTCCGAAATAAGGAGCCTTAGCGGTCGCTCAGCGACGCTGGGTGACAGTTTTAGCCGCAATCCCAAAGATCGGGATGCGCTCCTTGCGGCGAGGACGAAAGATCTCGAGGGCCTTTCGGGCCAACTCCGAGGTTTCGACCTGGACCAGTACCTCGGAGAGGGTACTGAGGGTGACGGACCCGTGCCCTGGGCGGTCGGCAACGACGCCGTCCCAGAGCCTGCGGGCCGTGTCCAGGCCGCGGCTGTGCCGATGTGCGTCGTCGCAGCCCTTCCGGTGCGCGTCATGGTTGTCTTTGACTACGCGCGTTGGAAAGAGCAGGACGCAGAGCTGACTGAAATCAGGCGCGTTTTTCAAGCGAGCCTCCCTGGAGTTTCTGTGGCTGTCAGGGGTTGTTGGGGTCCGTTTGAGGATACCGACGGGCTTGCCTCGCATTTTGATTGCGGGGCCGGCAGGCTCGCAGGGACCAAGAAGATCAAGCGGATCAGGGTCGACTTGCTTACTTCGTGTGCCAAGGTTCTTAGGGAAGCTTCGGGGTTTCGTCCGCAGTTCCTCGTAGGACTAGGGCAAGGCGGGCTTGTCACAGCCGTCCTTAGGTGGCCTTTGGTTGTTGAGCTCACGCTCCAAGCAAGGAACCTGCAGCGCAAGGAAGCCAGGGCTGTAGGAGAGGCTTGGGCAGGCATCAAGGCTATCTGGGCGGTGCGGCCACGCCTTTGGCGCACGCAGCAAGGCCACTTGGAAGTGGCCGAGGCTTGTCCGGAACTCAAGAAGGATTTTCCGGAGCCTCCCCTGCGAGGTTTTGGGATCGTAGGGAAGCAGGCATTGGGGGCGGAGGTTCTGCGGTCCTTGAGGCTGGACGCGGTTCGTTCCATTGATGATGCCAGCATTAGAGGGATGCTGGACGAACCGTCACGACCCCTCTGGGACCATGAGGGTCTGTGCATCTGCGGCAAGCGGACCTACCTGTTTTCTCGCTGCCCCGCCTGCATCGAGAAAGAGGCAGTCGATATCTCGGTAGAGATAGCCGAGCGGGAGGAGCCCGAACCTCCGCTTGAGGGCGACCTTGAGGCCCATGAGGTGGGCCTAGAGGTCAACTCCGTCCTTGCAACTTTGGATAGGACAGGAGGTTTGGTTAGGGTTAGGTCCTCAACCATCCAGCAATGGGCGGTAGGGTTTAGGACTACGCCCAAAGATGCTCCAGTTCCCACTGCATATGGCATGCTGAGTGGGAAGATATGGAAGAAGAGCCATTCCATGAAGCTCAGCCTCGGCTCCCAGCACAAGGATCTTTCCAAGTGGGGCGATGTGAAGCCTTACTGGACCACATGGGTGGTTAGAGAAGATGGTGCTGTGGTGGCGGGGCACAACTGCTCGCCCCTGAATGTGGTTCAGGGCGACATCGTCGTGCATTGGTCGTCAGTGGTGAACTGGCACGGCCACAGACATGTCGTGAATGAGCAGTGTGAAGTGCTCTGGAGGTCTAATGGTAAAGAGGTTGCCTTAGACCCCTCCTTCGGCAAGCTGATAGCCCTGGTGGGTAGGGTTACTCAGGTCATTGGCTGGCGGGCAACCGGAGAAGCAGCTTCGGATCCCCGCAGGTCTACCCTGCAGGCGTCAAGGGTCCTTGCTCAATTCTCTTCGTCCAACGAGGGCGTAGAAGGGCATTGGACCGCGGGCGCTATCAGTCGCGGGAAGAACGCCAATGAGTGCAAGCTGAAGGGTAGAGTTTTGGCGTTTATGGGTGAAGAGCACAAGGGCCCTGCAGTGGTTCTAGAGCTCGTTAGCCATAGCCCAATCCTGTGCATCTGGGACCATTCCTCAACCAAGGTCAAGGTCGAGTTAAAGGGCGGTGTTCCGTCTTTGAGCCTGATCGCGGAGGAGGACGAAAATCGTCGTGAGCATCTTGCGGTCGAGGCAAGGGACGCGGCGAACATTTCGGAGTTCCGAGTCACGGGATCCCTTCGTACGGCGTGGTACGAGGGTCAGCGGCGCGATCCCTCATTGGCGGGCTCGATTCGCAAGCCAGAGCCGCCAATGGAGATATCCGGAGACGGGTTGCTTGAGCGCGAGGTGACCCTCAGGACGGGTCAAACCGTCGTTGTCCCAGTGGTTCCCAACGGGGCTGCGGGCGCGAATGGGGTGACCTGGCGCCGCGCTTGCTACAATTCAGTCCACTGTGGAGTCCTTGGGGCCCATAGGTCTGCTGAGGTTACCGTCAAGCTGCTAGAGAGGGCAGTCTGGTGGCCCGACTTAGAGAAAGATGTGCGGACCTGGGTCGCCAAATGTCTCGCTTGCATTAAAGGCCGCTCTCGACCGACGAAGGTTGAAGCTCGTGCGGTCAAATGTGGCGCCGAGACATGCTGGCAGGAAGTCAGCGTGGACTGTGAAGGTCCGAACCGAGAGGACAGGGAGGGGCATAGGTACTCGCTTACGTACTTCGATTGCCTCAGTCATGCTGTCCTCCTCGAGCCGATGAGGTCTCTGACTCATGCTGAAGTCAGGAGGGCGTTCGTGCGCTGTGTGCTTCGCAGCAGGACGATCCCGAGCCTCATCAGGTCGGATAGAGGGCCAGAGTTCAAGAATGCGCTCATGGCAGAACTCAGCGCTATGCTTGGGACCGAGTGGCGGTTCAGCGCGCCCTTGAGGCCTTGTGAGTTGGGCGCAAACGAGCGAGTCCACCAAGAAGTTCAAAAGGTGCTGGGGGCGGTCGTCAGGCAAGTCGGCGCCTCCCTTTCCGAAGCTTGGTCGGATTGGCTCGTGGTGGCGGAGTACGTCATA
The DNA here is from genome assembly GCA_905221605.1 of Symbiodinium natans. Taxonomy (NCBI): domain Eukaryota; class Dinophyceae; order Suessiales; family Symbiodiniaceae; genus Symbiodinium; species Symbiodinium natans. Next base: position 851,015 of record CAJNDS010002068.1, on the reverse strand, counting down.
GATAACACTCCGGGACCCCACGGGTATACCCCGAGGGACCTAGAGCGGAGCTGGTCGCTCGCTCTACCACTTGAAAAGGACGTCCTGCGAGACGCCTTGCAGTTTGAACCCATCTCTGATTGGGCTCGGAGCCAGTTTAAGCAGTTCTCGGAACTAGCTGCTGCGGTCCGAGAGCACTGGACGCGGTCTTCAGAAGCGCGGGCGAAACTTGCAAATCGCCATAGGCGCACTGTGGACCTTAAGCCAGGAGACCGAGTGGTCTGGAACGCTCCGAGGGCCCGTTCAGAGGGGGCGGGGCGTGTGCCTTGGAAACCGGGTCTGACCGGCCCCTGGCGCGTGTTGGAAGTCAAGGGCCACAGGCTCACTTTGGAGCCCGTGTCGATGGAGTCGGGGGGTACTTCTTCCGCCCGGCGCGGCCCGATGGAGGCGCACGCGGAAGACTGCATTCTGTTCCTGCGGATGCAGATGGCGCGGAATCCCGCGAGCCGGTCGTCTTTGAGGACGATGGAACCGGCGGGGACGGCTCGTCTCGCCCCAGCTTAGGGCAACAGGTTCAGGGCGACGCCAAGCAAGTGGAGTTCACGCTGACCAGGCGCGGGAGGGACTTCGTCCTCCGCCTTGGCGACCGCATTGCCTATCGGGGTGTAGGGGGAGGCCCTAAGGTGTGCAGGTTAGGACGGGTTACGCAGGTAGATGCTGCCCGTGCGCAGGTCGGCGTGCACCGCTATCTCCCCGATGCCAGCGGGGTTCGCGTCAAATGGCGGCTTGCATACATCGCCGAGGACGGTGCGCTCACGCTTTCAGAGGGGACTCGTCCGGCCCACGAAGCGGTTACCGTCAGGGAGATCATTTCCAAGATCGACCTGAACCGCGACGGCGTGCTTGCTGCAGCCTCGGCCAGGAAGTTGGACAAGGGAGCGTACTCGTTGCAGGACAGGACGCTCGAGAGAGCGTCTCGCGCCAGAACGGGTGTGCTCTCGATCCGAGAGGCCCTCGCGGACCTCTTGGTCGCGGAACCCCGCGTGTTGCAGCCTAGGGCTTCCCCAGAGTCGGGCGCTGTCGAGAGTTGGTTCCGGCAGTATTTCCTTGGAGGGGTTGCCGATGTCTTAGAGGTTGCTTGGGGTGACGCGGTCGTTTCCGACGCGGCTAGGAGGCACGGGTACAGGGTTGTTCCAGCTTTTGTGCAAGGCAAGCAGGCCTACGGGATCACCTGGAACCTGGCCGCAGAAGGGCACTTAGAGGCAATTAGCGGCGCTGTTTTGCGCGCAGAGCCGAAGGTGCTCGTGATTGGGCTTGAGGGCAAGAATGTGCCCCGAGCTTTCCTTCAGCTAGTCGTCCGGTGTGCGCAGGAACGCACGCGCGCGGGCGCCCACGTCGCGCTGCATTTGCAGGCACAAAAAGGCGAGTGGGAACCCTGGCGGCTAGAGGAGTGGGGCGCCTTGTTTGGGACGCTCGCAGAGCCACGCTGGCCTTGGGCTTTCGTGCGGGCTGACATATGCCAGTTCGCGCGGGCCAGTGGCCGCGACAACCTCGTTGAGAGCGGGGCCCTGTGGCTCGCCGATTTCAGCTTAGAATCGGTAGGTTTGAGGTGTAGTAGGCCGGATGCGTTAGGCGCAGTGCAGCACAAGCACGTTGGGCGCGCGCAAGCCGACTACAACCTCATAGGGGCGGCTTTCTGCGCATCACTCCAGGACCTTGGTCTGAGGGGCGCAGAAGAGCTGTGCACCGCTGCAGTTGAAAGCTTTCCAGCCACTGCGGGTGCGGATAGCGCCGCGGCTGCACCACAGCCCTCTCCAGTCATTCCCCTCCCGGACGTGCGCTCGGGCGAGGACCTCACGCCAGCAGAGCGTGCGGAGCTGGATAAGGAGGTGGATAAGTACGCCGCTGAGAAGGAAGCGTTTTGGCGAACCAAGGCGGACGCCAAGGACTGGGATTCCGTCCGGGCTGACCTTGAGGTCTATGCTCTTGCGGGCGAGAAGGTCGCGGAGGATCCTAGGCGCACCGAGGCCTATAGAGACCTCGTATGGTCGGGTTTGAAGATCGAGCCTGGACCAACCAGACCAGGGCTGACCGATGCTGACATCGCAGCCGTCAGGGAGGTCATACGGCGAAAGGCCGCTGGGTTCTGGGTGGAGGACACCACCAGGACCACGGTCAGGAAGTTCGCCCATGACTGCATCCCCACCGGGCCGCCGGTCTCGTCCCAGCCTCACAGTCTGAGGGGCGAGTCCGCGCAATGGGTCGACGACAAGCTTGAAGAAGAATGCAAGCGGGGTCAGTTGATCCGCGGCAGCTCGGCTTGGGGATCTGCGCCGTTTCCGACCAAGGAAATGCCCAGCTACAAGCGGCATAGGAAGCGACGCTTGGTGGTTGACTACCGCCGTGTGAATGCCCGAATTAAGCGCTCCACGTACTATTGTCGGCGGGGTAGCGATGTGCTCGCCGCCGCAGTAGGTTCGGTTTGGTATACCTTCGTGGATGCGGTTAGTGGGTTTAATCAAATTAGGAACACCAAGCGTGCTCGCGAGGTGTTGGCCATTGTGGCAAGATCAGGGAAATATCTCCCTGTCGGCCTCACCTTTGGCCCGATTAACGGCCCAGATGATTTCAACTTTGTGGTTGATAGGGCCTATGCCCCCGGCAGAGGTAGGCGCCTTAAGTATACTAAGGAGTGGATAGCCTACGTGGATGATCTTACTGTTAGGACGGGTAGGGTCATTGATGGGCAGTTTTTCACTGATGCCCAAGCCGAGGGGGCGGTGCGCGAAGCGTGCGCCAAAGGGGCAGTCGCAGCTCCGCAGAGCGCGTCGTCTGCTCTTGAAGCCTTAGGCGTTCGCGGTGCGCACAACACCAAGCGCGCGAACCATGACGCGGCGCGCTCAGACCAGAATCACCCCACGCGCGTTCTGATGCTCAGGATGTTGGGGCTGTTCGGGTGTTTCTGTGTTCAGGGCGGGTGTTTTTGGGGCGGGCCGTTTCCCAGGTCGCCGGTCTGCGGGCAGAAGGATTTTTCGTCGTTCGTCGCGTGCAGCTTCGTTCCTCTGTCTCGCAGCCAGTGTTTTGCAAGCAGGCCTAGAGGTTCGGTCCAAGGTCGAAGCAGAAGCCTTAGAAGCCTTAGAGCCCAGACCTTAAGGAAACTCCCCAAACCCCCGCCGCAGCGGTTCAAGTGTGTTGTAGAACCTAGGGTAGGTAGTCCCTCCCCGCGTTCGTGCCTGTGCACTGCGCCCCGCTGCGGGTCGCGACCAGACCGCGCGGGAGCGACCGATCGGTCGCCCGGACCTTCGTGGTCAACCACAAGGCCCCGCTGCGGGCCGTGCCCTGGCCGCGCGGGAGCGGCTGCCTACCACTACTGCACACCGGCCCCTTGCAGCGGGCCGTGTCCTGGCCGCTCAAGGGCGCGTCAGGTTTTCCTCGCCCATCGGAGGTCAGCAAAGCCGCGGGCCTCAGTGCCGCGATGGGTGGAGGAGGGTCGAAGGGCAGGGGCAAGAGCAAGAGTCCAGGCCCTAAGGGCCGAAAGGGCCCGCCCACGATCGACGACGTGCAGCGTATGCTAGTCCGATGCATGCGGCACGGCGAAGCTGGTTGTAGAGGCCGGTTCGCTCCGGGCGGCCTCTACCCGGTTGATGAGTTGATCGAACAACTCGGCATCACCATCAACCAGTACAACCAGGCGGTCGCGCACGACGCCAACCAGCGGAAACCGAGGTTGGATACCTCGTACGCTGGCTACTTGCGTGCCTTCCAAGGCCACTCGGCCGATTGCGGCCATCCTATGGGATTCATGATGGAGGGCCTAAGTGAGACCGCCATCAACGATCTTATATATCGGTCTGGCCCGGCCATGTGGCACGGCACGGACTTGCATGTCGTGCCAAGCCTGATCCAGAATGGCTTGATCCCCGGCGGCGGGCCGGGAGGCCGCCTCGGGGTGCACTACGTCCTAGGGCACTGCCCCACGCAGTGGGAGGACGGGAGACGCGGGTTCCGCCGCGGATCGACTTGCACCTGCGGGACGCCGGAGTGCCTATCTATGCGGGAGCAGATGGGGTGGCTCTCACTGGCCAGATTAGAGCCACCGGCATCTCCCGCATCTGGGCACTCCCCAAAGGCTCAGCTATTTACTCCGTCTTAATAGCTGAGAAAGAAGTGGATCGGAAGATCCAGCATGTCGACCTAAGGAGTTTAGGCGACACCAGTGCGGGCCCCCACCCGCCGTTGGGGCGAGGACCGAAACTGGGCACGGTCCAAGCGTCCCAAGCTGCTGCGGCCAGCTGGCGCGGCGAGCTCCTCGACGGTTGTGCTGGCCCCTGCGGGCCGTGTCATGGCCGCGGGGGCCGCCCAACCTGTTACCCCTCCTAAGGCCGCGCCTAAGGCCAAAGGGCGTGCTTCAGGGGCTCCTAAGACTTCGATCTTTCCAGCGAAGTCCAAGGAGTATCATCCCTGGCCCCAATGCCCTCGAGGCCGAAGACTCGCTCGAGGAAGAGGCAGCCCAAGAAGCTGAAGGTGACGAGGAAGATAGTTCCAGCTCGGATCTTCCCGACACGCGGGCGCCCCAAGCCGCGGTCAAGGTGAAGGAGGACGAAGAGCCCGCTGGTGGGGCCCAGGCCGGGAGCAGAGAGGAAGGAGTCCTCGAACTTGGCCAATCGGTGGTCAGCAGCGCGAAGGAGTACCTCGCGCGGTCCGAAGCTCTTCTGAGAGCGCAGAAACTCCAGTCGAAAATACTGGAGGTGGCGGGAACCGCGATGGTGAAGTTAGAAAAGATCACCAAGCGTGAGGAATCCCTCAAAACTCTGCGCCGTGGGGGAGAGAATCGGGCGGCCGGGGAAGGCGCCGACGGGGAAGAGGTGTCTGACGATGGTCAGGATGCCCCCGGGGGTGCGGGATCGAGCAGTTCCGCCAGGCCTTCAAGAGGCGGGACCGTCCAGTCCGCCCCGGCCCCAGAGGTGCCTCGCCCCAATGCTGACGGCCACTATGGATGCTCAGCTCCTGGATGCGGGCTGGCCTTTGAGTCGCTGGTGCAATACCACTTGCATCAGGCGGCCTGCCATGGCGCCTCTCTTCCGCCCAACCTGGGGATCAGCCCCTCCGCACCTCTTGACCCTTTTCGTCAAGACTGGCGGGGACGGTTGTTCCGCCGAGGAAAGGACGGTGGGTATGGGGAGGTGCCCATGCTCCGAGTGATTCGGTACCACAAAGCCAACGGGTACGATCACTCGAAGGTCCCGCTCCTGAAGAGAGGGGACCGAATCCAGCTTGAGGACGGATCGCACCACATTTATGGTGGTAGTCATCCACCGGGGTGGCTTCGCGATGACCCCGAGCTGGATCCCGCTCCAGAGAGTAGCGGTGGAGGGTCCACGCCCAAGAGCGAGCCCACGGAGGAGGCCGAGCATGGACCTCCGCGGGAGGCCGCTCCGCGCGGGCGGGCCCTCGGGCCGCCGACGAGCGACGTTCAGCAACGCCTTGCAGAGCGTCGTTCCAAGCGGGATTACTCGCCAGACCTGGTGACGCCTCTTGACGATCTCCATGCCCAGGAGATCGATTCCTTCTTCGCGGGCGACCCAGCCGCGGATAGCCTTGACGTCATTTTGATGCGCGCCGAGGTTCGCACTGAGTCCCACCTCAACGTTGGCCGGGAGCAAGAAGAGCCCCTGGTCAAGGAGGAACAGGAGGAGGAAGCTGAGGTTGTCAAGGACGAGGAGGTCTCGGTTGAGATGGAGGCAGGCACCGCGGATGAGGCGGACGATGTCGCCCTCCCAGCCAACCGAGCCTACGTCGAAGGCCGCTTTTACCCCTACGGCAGCTGGCGGTGCTTCTTCTGCGAAGCCATCAACCCGGTTACCGAGGACCAGTGCCTCACCACGCACGCGGGCGGCCCGAAAGCGGGCGCCCCGTGCGACGGCCGATGGATCAACGGGATCGACATCGGGTGGTGGGAGGTAGACCCTCAAACCGCGCCCGAGCAATGGAGGCGGAGGTTTTCTGCCGAAGCGCTTGAAGACCAACAAGCGCGGGCGGATGCCGCGAGGCTTCTCAGCGATGAGGAACTCGCTGAAGCCCTCCAGGCGGCCGAGGAGGCGCAGGCGGCCGAGCGCGCCAAGAAGCGAGAGCGGCGCCAGGCGGAGAAGGCGGAGCGCGATGACCACATCAGCGAAGCGCTCCGCATTGCAGGGTGGCAGTGCCCTAACTGCTATGAATGGAATCTTTCGTTCAGGCAGCTGTGCTTTCGCTGCAGCACCCCTCTCCGTTTGGCAGAGGTCGTCTCTCGCGGGATCCCTGATCCGCGGCGTGGCGAAGAGAGGGACTCTGGCTCCGAAAGCAGCCAGGACGAGCTGGAGCACGAGATCCTTCTGGCCAATCTTGCGATGGACCAAGAAACCATCCAACCTCTTCTTAGAAACAAACACAAGAAGAGGGGCGGTAAGCGACGTCGCGAAGAAGCGACGTACGGCAAGGGCCGCGACCCTTGGAGTGCTTGGGCAGATGCCCGTGGCAAGGGCCAGGGCAAGCCGAAGGGCAGAGGCAAGTCCGATGCCAAGGGCAAGCCCAAGGGGAGGGGCGAAACGCCTGGGGCGCTTACGCCGCGGGCATAGTTGCCGCGCTCCAACCCCGCTCAAGCACAAGCTGGGTCCCAGCCTTCCCGCGCGGGTCGGCCCGGCCGCCGCCAAGTGTCCCGCTTCCGCCGCGGACCCCCTTTTTCCTGGGTCGCGGGCTCCTCAATCGGTTGATGCACGCCCTCAACGGGAACATCAACGGCTGGTGGGGCCTGGCGGCTGCAGCGTCGGCGCCGATTGCCTTGCAGTTGCACCGCGGGGCTGTGCATGTTGTCGAGGACTCCATGCACGCGGTTGCAACAATTTCGGCCGACGTGGTCGAGGAAATCGGTCATGGGGCCAGGCGGACAGTGTGGGTCGCCGGAACAGCCATCACTCTGGTAGTAGTGATCTTGTGCAGCGCTGTTCTGTGGTACGTGAGTCGTGCCGTTGCCAATCGCATTGCGCATCTGCGACATGGCAACACCGCGGCCCCTGAGGCGCGGCTGTCTCAACTCCTTGGCTCTGAAGCGACGTTTGAGGTCGCGAGCACTAAGAAAGGGGTGACCCATAAAGTTTGGGTGCACCTCAAGGAGGAGACAGCTGCCTGTGGCTGTCGTGCTTACCTAGCAGAGGGACGTTGCGGGCACTGCGATGCCGCAATGGACACCGCTCGATCCCTAGGGTTTTTGCACGCGGCCCAGCGAGGCGCGGGTTCTGCGCTCACAGACTCCATTCGGAGTACCGCCTCCGAAGCCCTAGCTAAGGGTAAGGTTGTGTTGGGTTTGGGGAACAGTGAAGGATGCTTCTCCCAACTTGCGGCCAAGAGCCGCGGGCTCTCCTGCTTTCAGGGGCTCGCGGGTCGTGACCTGGCCGCGGCCCCAGCAGATGGAGCGAGCGCAGCCCACGCACAGTCCGGCTTCGTGCAACGTGCCGCCACTGCCACTGTGGCGCGCACACCCAGCCGGAGGAACAAGGGCCCAGTCCCCGCTAGGAGTTCTCCAGTCAAAGAAGCGGAATTCCTTGCGGGCGGGCCATACGTTCAGGCCGCCCAAACGCTGCTTGGGTCTGGAGCAGCAGAGGATGTGATCTACATCCGGGCGTACAGCTTAGATTGCCCATCCTGCATCGAGGCAATCGAAGCGTCGCTTAGCAAGGGCGCAGGCGTTCGGATTGTCGCCGACATGGGACAATGCCACCGCACCAAACTGCAGTGGCAAGCGTTGAAACGCTTGGCGGCTGCAGGCGCCGAGGTGAAGGTGGGTTGCGGCACATCCGTGCGCGACGCCTATGCTCGCGACGGCCGCGGGGCTAAAGTAGGTACCGGTATCCAAGGGCTTCACCATGCCAAGGCCCTTTGCCTACTGCGGCCTGATGGCGCGGTGGTGCTGATTGGGAGCCTCAATTTTACCACAAGCAGCAAAGCCAATGCGGAGGCAGGGCTTAGGCTTGAGGTCCCCAAGACGCACCCGGTCGCGCAGTCCTACATCGAGGATTTCCAGAGGGTGTCGGCTGAGGCATTCTCCCTCGATGAGGCGGTCGCAAGGCGCCCTCAGTTGGAGCGAGCCAGTAGCTCCAACGTTGCTGGCATCGCCACTCGTGCCCCCAACACTGCTCCACAGGGTATCGAGTAGGCTGCGGCCAGTCGGCGCAGCGTGGAATCGTTTCCACGCGATTTCTTAGGCGTCACAGCGCGGCACGCTGTCGTGCCTCTTTTGATTGTATTTTGCTAGCGGGCGAAGAGCCGCGGCAGGGTTTGCCCTGCCCATTTTGCCTACCCCGCACTTTTCTTCTCAGCCCGTTGCGGCTGCTGCGGACCGTGTCCTGGTCGCGGCAATGCGCTCGCCGAAGCGCGTGTGAGCTGCATTGCCTGCGGCACAAGCCATGTGCGCGGCTCTCGCTGAGTCTGGTAGCCCGTAGGGTAGTTCTGGATAGGTGAGTAGCCGTAGCCGTAGCTTAGGACCGGTAGTGTACAGTGTACCATTTGTACCATAGCTTTGCACTAGCAGCACAAAGACCTGCCCAGTACTCTGGAGCCTCGCCTGCCTGCACAAAGGTGAGAGCTCGCGACTTGGGGCGGTTTAGGGTCGTGGAGGGTTGCTGTCGTCGTGCGTCCGTCCGGTAGTGCGGGCTGCCGCCCAAGCCGCATGCCAATGCTCATGATGTGCGGGCTCTACCAGAGTCGCACGCGACACCCTCACCCTACCCCATTTGCCGCGTTGCTGAAGTGCTTGACGCACTATGAGCTCTTGGTGAGCCGGAAGCCTCGGCTGAGGGGCGAATGTGAGCAGGTCAAAGCATGCATGGAGTGCTTGCTTAGTGCTAGTGCAGCTTGTAGTTGTTTTCCCTTGCATGTGTAGTTTTGCAATTCGTAACAATGCCAATGTTTTGGCTCAAGTACCGAGCTTGTGCCTTTGAGCACGGTAGAGTCGTACAGTAGCTCCTAGGTTGCTGTGCGGTCCGACCGGACGCACTCAGGCGTAGCTGCACAAGTGCTTGGACTCACGAAGTCGTAAAACAGCGTGACCGGGCTGTGATTGCATTGGCTTAGTGCAAGTCCAGTGCTGGTCGACTTCACATATTACTTTTTTAAACAAAAATGCGTGGATATTTGTATATCTATATATGTATATATGTACATATGTGTAAATGTACATATGTATATATGTACAAGTATATACGTATATACGTATATATGTATATATGTATATATGTATATATGTGTATTATATATGTGTATATGTACATATGTATATATGTATATATGTATATGTGTAACATCTACGAGCTTGAGTATCAGACTATCAATTTGTTTCTGCTGTTGCTGTTGTCGTTGCCGTTGTCGTTGCCGTGTGCTTGCTGTTGACGTCTCTGGACAGCCGGGGTCTTTTGACATGCCTACCCCTCTGTGCGAACAAGCCTGAGAGGGCTTGAGTTTACACGGCTCAGGGTGTGACTGGCCCTCAACCATAACCTTAAATCCGAAACAAGATGCACCAACAGCTGCCGAGGGACAGCCGCGAAAGGTAGGGACGGCTCCACAGCACACGCAGCTCCCGAGAGGAACGCAAAAATCCTCCAAGACCATAAATCCCCCTCTCCATGAGCCCGGTATCGGTCTGGTGGATGCAAACAGCATCCAGGAAGCATACTGCATCCCAAGCCAGAGGCGTCGCAAATCCCTCCGGCAAGTACGGGATGGACAGCAGGCCAAGAATTGAGGAAAGGAAGGTTAAGAGTAGGGCCCATGGCGCGTAACCAACCTTCGTCTTGAAGTTCGGGCACTGAGTAGCATATTCGAAGGGCACGGGCAACATCTCTGTCACCGAAAGGATGCCCATTAACACCTGAATCACTCCGTTGAGGAAAATCACCCACTTCCATCCAGCTTGCATTAGCAAAGAAAGCATCTTCCATTTGCCAGGCGTATGCCAGGTGTGACTCAGAAAAACGTCAAAGTGCTGCACAGATCGGGATTTGTTCCTGCGCAGAGGCGTCTGTTCTCGTCTCAATGTGTCTTGCACATGTTGCTCTCGCTATATGCAGGAAGAGAGCCTCTAAATTGTCTGGGGCTGGCTCTTGTAGGCCTACAACAATGGGCAACAAGTCGCCAGCAACCCACGAAAAGCCAAGCGGTCCACCTAGATTATGAATATAAACATGTCGCATAATCTTCGCTCAAGGTAGCAAGGATCTGCTTTTGTTCTTTGTCGAAGACTTGGCGCCCCAACACACGGCACACCAGACCAGTGGAGTTATCAACTGACCGGAAAGCCCAAATGTGCGGGCCTCAGGGACTGCGAAGATAAATACAATCTCAACAAAAAGACCCAAGCTAAAGTACGACTCACCACCCAAAACACAGACTGCAGAATGGCTTGCAAAAGTTTCCTTGAAAATTGAACGCCCTCACCCCACTCCCGAGCATTGCAAACACCGCCTGAACCCCAAGCAAAACCCTTTGACAGGCTCCATAGCTGGGCTCGTTCACCGTCATCGAGGTCCAAAGGAGAACGGCGCCAAAGGCGGCCACCACCTGAATGAACCACCACTCCACGACTAATGATCTGCAGATTGTTTGTGCGACTAATTACTGCACCAAACCCAGACTCAGGAAAAAGGCTGCAACCTGGGCTGCTGGGCTGGTTTTGTTTAGGATTTGGGTAAATACATGCTCTACATGCTCGAAGAAGGCTGAAGCCAGTCAACATACGGCCACAGCGACATTTGCAGTTGAACATTGCATGCTGGAAGCTCCGAGATTGCGGGAACATTGCATGTTGATACCTTACTGCCATGAACGGACCATTTGCTCCTAAGCTGCTTCAGAAACAGTAGGAGGTGCTCGCACCGGAACGTTCCCCAAAAGTAGTTTGTAGTTTGCGCTCTTCTAGAGGATGTGCTGAGCACAGTGCCGGGCTACTAAGCCTGTCCTTCAAGCTAAGTGAAGCCTGACTTCGCTGCGTGGAAAGTGAGTTTAATGTGAAAGCATGTGAAAGCGGGATGTGCCAAAGGCAGTATCTCAGCATGTCTTCGGAGAGAACTGCATGAGCCATTGCGTCAGGCACGCTGCTGCCAGGCGTGCTAGGTTCTCAGGTTTTCGGAGGAAGGTTGCCCTTTTTTCGTGAACACAATGTTGAAGCCCCTCCTCCAGGGTTCGGGAGGCTCTGACCACAGTCTCCACAACATTCACTATTCGGACGCTACAGCGCAACCAACAACCTGAGAAGGAAGTGCGAGAACTTCACCGAGCAAAGCACAGGCTCTCGGAGAACGACAAAACTCGAGTCTGAAGATGCACGCCACTCATTTCACACTCACGGCCTCAGCACCACTCTCAAGACCCTGCAACCCCTTAAGCCCTCTAGTTGTTTCAAGGTTCAGGGGCAAAGACCCTGCCAACAGAACCGAGGAGCCTCTGAGAGAGGCCCGCAGCGTGATCCCGCGGAGGATCTCTGAGTCAACCTTTCCAATTTCAATTTGCTGCTGTCGTGATTTGGGTATTTCGAAACATACTTTCGGGTTTATATAGAAGGGTGCACTCGACAGGAACTTGGCTTGATGTGTGAATACATTCTTGGTGCTGTCATTGGTGGCAGCATGTGGCAGCATCATTCGGAGTTCAGGTTTCGGATTTTCGGGGCTGGCTGTACACCCCTCGAAGCCATAAATGTTGAAACTACCTGAATCCACGACAAACCCTAAACGAGCTAAATTCGTAGGATATAAAGGCCTCGAGCTGGCGCATCTCGTGCAAACGGCTCCACTTGCTTGGAACCTTCGGCTGGGGACGCGGGTGGCTCCAGGAACCCTACTCTATGTATGTACATACATACATATATATATATATATATTATATACATATACAGAAAAAAGATATATATATATATACCCCGCCCGCCTCAACCGTCGTGTGCACGTCGACGGCCTTTGAAGCGGAGCCTTGGGCTGCGAGGTTTCGGGAGCGTTTGGTTTCTCAAAATTTAGGGGGTTTGGGGTTTTGGGGGTGGGGTCGGGGTGGAGGGGATGTGGTACCCACCAAACTGCTCAGCTCCGACTAGCCCAAAGCCCATAGACCCTGAACCCCTTAAGCTCCTGACCCAACCCCTGAAACTGCCTTAACTTGCCCAGCTACTACGGGTGGCGCCTAAAACTGTGCCTGGTGGAATCGCTTAAATCGAAAGAAGGGCCGCCAATCAAATAGCGCGATGCCCTCGATGGCTCGAAAACAAGACTCTTCAGCCCCAAACCCCTACCCTACACCCTACAACCTACAACCCGAAACTCCTAAACCAAAGCATCTTCGTGCATGCCACCTTTCAAATGCTCCGGAGGGTCCTCGCAGGCATGGCTCGCCTCCACTAACTCCTGAGAATTCGAGGGGAGGGGGGGGATTCGGGTTTAGGACCGTGCGGAAGCCCTCCAGAAGGTGTGGGCAAACTAACACAGGATTGAAGGTGCAGGGAAATGTGGTGGGTCCGGCTAACAGCGATGCATTTGCCGGCACTGTCCCATCAACATCTACGTACCATGTGTGCTTTGTCTGGCTCCCATCGCCTAAAATGCAAACTGTACCCCCAAACCCTAAACCCCAAAGCCAGTCCTAAAACTGTGCTCCAACAGGGCCTTCTGGGCCTTGGGGCCCTCCACTCCATGGCGAAACCCTGGAACCCTGAACCGCACCCCTGGACCCTAAAGGCCCTACAAATCGTTTAAACCCTGAAAACCCAGCTCCTTGGGTGGCTCTGGTGCATCGTCGTGGCAGCAGCTGGCTTGGGAGCCCATGGCTCATGCTCAGCTATTGCTGTTTTTGGGGTGTAGGGCTTGGGCTTAGGGTTTAGGGATTCAGAGTCTAGGGTTCGAGGAGTTTGGGGTGCTGGTGCGAAACCGCCTGCCCTAAGCCCCACACGCTAAACTGCCCGAAGCGGTCTGATCTTACCGCGTCCAAGCCAGAAGATCACGCGTTTGGCGTTGGGGGCCATTTCGGGTCAAAGCATCGTTCAAAAAACAGCCGAGGCGGCTACCAATATGATGATCGCCCTTATTATGAGCCCTCTATTCTTGCAGGTCGCTTTCCAGATTCTTAAGAACGCTAAACACCTAAACTTCCAGAACTTTCCGTTTTAATTACCCCAAAACCCTCAAGCTTTAGAACCCAACTTCTCGGAAGCCCCTGAAACTGCATACTCTGAACCTCCAACCTTGCACAATGGAAATCGGCCTGAACCCTACAAGCCTTTGGATGGAATTCGAGGAAACCCTCTGTTGCCTTGTGAAGGGAAGGGAATTCCACAGAAGAATATTGAAAGAAGATGGAAAGCGGAAATAAAGAAGGATTGAAAGAAGATGGAAAGCGGAAACAAGGAAAGAGTGACGGGCTCCTCGACCCGGCGGTTCGCAAGGATGCCAAGAGTGGCTGGGAGCGGCTCGCACTGACAGACCTGTTTCGGGCAAAAGTATCGTTTAGGCTTTGAGGTTTGGGGCCTAAGGTTTGGGTTGAGGGTATAGACCTTAGGGGTTTAAAGTTTAATTAGGCTTCAGGGTTTCGGGCCCAAGGCTATTCAAGGAGTTTGGGGTTTGTATATGTTAGGCGACGGTGGGCGCTGTCCCGCCATGGCCAATAGGGATGAAAGCACCACATGGTCTCAACCCAAACAAAGGCAGACGAATGGTTCGCGGGAGTCGCCTCAACCTGGACAAGTGGCCCCCTATCACGCACACGCGTAGCATTGTTCGCCCGCCCCCCCCACCCAAACTATTCTGATTTAGGGTTTAGGGTGCGTCTTGCTCTTCACTCACCTTGTTAACTCTCTGCGCCGGGTCGGATTCAAAAGCCACGGGCAAAACGGCTGCTTGCTTCTAGGAAAGCGCTCGCGCCTGAGCCTCTGAGAGGGTCGGCTTTCTGGCGTTTGCTTGGCATTTTACGGGAGTCGAAAAGACAAGAGCCACCCCGTGAGGCCCTGGAAGGACTGTCAAAGGGCACAAGATTTCTGGCCTAAGCCCAAAGCAATTAATTACCCAAAAACCGATAAACCCTAAACAACACAAAGGGCTCGGAGAAGCTGTCAGCTCTGGGAGTCCTCAACTAAGAATCACCAGGTACCCCGCAAAAGACACTTTAACTTTATAGCCTTTCAGGGCGTACAAAGTAGTACTGCCCTCAATTTCTATGCTGCAGAGGCGGCAAAGAGCTTGGGCAGCCACTTGCTGCCATCCGGCACCCCACCGCCTACAGCCTCAGCACGCAAATTTTCCGGCATCGCAACTGTCTGCAATTCCGAGTGTCTGTATGGGGGGGGGGTCCTAGCCAAGGACTCCAAAAGCTCATTTGTGCATGTGAAATTGGTTGTATTTATCGTTTACAAGTAAGACCCTTATAATCCTTGTAAGGGCCCCCGAAGCTGTCCTAAAATTCTACAGTGTTCTACACCTCGTGGCCCCGAAGTTCTGAACACTAAGTCCTAAAAAACCTCTCCCTGGCCGCGATCCTCTGGGGTGCCCGACGGGATTTGCAACATGGGGCGGGCGACCCGATGGGCCTACAAAGAATCAAAGTGTTCAGGGCTCTTTCCTACCTCCATCAGTTTGTATGTGCTTCTCTCACATCCGCCCATGATTCCGCATGATTCCGCCTATACCAAGCCTTCAAAAGAAAGAATGCGAGAGCCATCACGAATGCGAATGCGAATGCGACCAGCGCAGTGCTCTCCGAGGCCTCGCATGGGCCGCCGAATCGAGCCACCAGCCTCGTGGAGGGAGTCCAACCTGAGCGACCCAAAAAAGTTTTCAAAAGCTTTTTTCAAAGGCTTTTTTCAAAAGGGGTTTGGGGTTTACGGTGGGGCGAAGGGTGACCCGGGCCTTAGGGTGACTAGGTTGGAGCTTAAGGTTTAGGTTGGTCACCGCGCTTAGGGTGACTAGGTTGGAGCTTAAGGTTTAGGTTGGTCACCGCTGATTTGGGGCGAACTTGTGGGGCTCTAAGGTTCTGCTCTTCCTTTTGGGTTTTGACACGTGCCGGAACTTCTGAACTGCCTTGAGAATCCGACCATAGACCAAGGCCAGCAGCGGACTACTGGAAAAACGTGATTCGGAAAATTGGACAACGCGGATTCGGAAACAGCGGATTTAGAAAACTGGAAAGTGCCGATTTGGGAAACCGCGGATTCAGGAAACCGTGGATTCGGGAAACCGCGCATTCGAATCTCTAAATTTTCGGAAAGCACCCCTCGCCAGACAGAAGTTCCTGAATCCTGGTCTCCTGAGCCCCGGTTTCCTACAGTTTTTGAATCACGCATCGTTCCTAAACCTGTTTCGAGCAGGACAGCAGACCCAGACGTTAAGCTTAGGAAAATGCTGCTTCGGAGTGCAGAGAAGGTGTAAGCTCGGGATTTGGCTTCAGGGGGCTTCCTGAGCGGCGTGTGTTGGGTCTTGCAGTGAGCAAGCGGGCTGTCGCGCATTGTCATTGTCCAATGGCGATGGCGAATTAAGTTCAACGGATTCAAGAACACAGGCCTCGATTTGAATCCCATGAAGCAATGGCTCTGATGATGTCGCGGACCTTTGACTGGCCACCTGACTCTGATGCTGAAAAGCCAGAACCTGTCCAGCTTGTTCAGTTTGTCATAAGCATGAGCTGTACAAAAAAGATTACTTCAATCCAGAAAGAAATCCAGAGAGAATTGAACCTCTACTCAAAGCGACGCAGATCATTCGTACTAGGATAGATGGTTACTATTGAATAGCATGGGTGCAGGCCTCGTGCACGCTACAAAATGAAACTTTGGCCGGGGGGCAGGAGTGCAGACTACTTGGGCGCGGTCTAGATTGCTATGCGTCAAGGAAACAACAGAAGCTGCAGAAACCATGGAAACAATACAGCACGCGGAAACAATAGAAACCACGGAAACACACAAAACTTAGAAACTTTTGGAAACCATGGAACAGTGGTTTGATACAAGCCAGAACGGCATCAGTTTGCACACGCCGTACTATTTTCCTAACACAGCCACACGATCTGAGACACTTGTCAGCGCACTGTAGTCGCGGGTTCCAAGATGCCCTAAGATCCTCTTGCTTATCCTTGTTTCAAGTCTTACAAAGCAAGCGGTGTCTGTTGCTTTGCTGTGCTCCTGGCATGGCCTGCGCCGCTCGCTTGGAAGCGCTGGACCTCGTGCAGGGTTTCGGCCCCAGGGTGAGAAGTGATTGTGGGCATAAGCCCCTAGGACCCTCATTCCCCGCAGGATTTCTCCAAGTTTGGGTCCTCCCACCTCTCCAGAGTCAAGGCAAAAATGGAATCCTAAGTAAGCCCTGCGCCATCAAGACTCGAAGCTTTGGATTGTTGCGAAATTCCTGGAAAAGTGTACCCTAACCCTAATTTTTAGATTCTCCTGAAGTCGTAATGATCAGCCGAAGTTCCAATAATCTTTTGCAAGGCTGTAAATCATGTAATCTAGCGCTTCATGTCATCGCGCAGGTGGAGAAGAGCCAAGTTTAGGGTTTAGGGATGTCATTGAAAACACGGGACCGACGGGTCTCTTGCCAACGATGATCTAATGTCATGTTGATACCTTAATTGGCAACTCTGACTGCAACGGGTACCCACCACGACTGCCGCCGCATCCGCGGCAGCTTCTACATCGATTCTGCTGCCACAGACCGCGGCAGGAAGAGACAGCAACTCTTGACGCATTGTCTCACAAGCCAAGCTCCACACACCCATGACGAGGATGTGCCCACCGGGATGTCTGAAGTCTCCTAAACAGTAGAACTTGCAAGGCTTCTGATAGTTTAGAGCCCTATAGACCCTACGAATCCCAAACTCTTGTGTGCATCAAGCATCAGAAGTCAAAAAGATCCCGTGTCCTCGAAGCTCTTCTTTGTCTTCAGGAAAGGAAGCAGGGGCGACTTCCCGGGGGACAGCATGGGCGCCGGGCCCTGCAAATTTCAGCGATTGGGGCCTTTTAGTTTTTCTGCTAACCCTACACCTTGAATCCCCTTAAACCGACAAACCTATTCTTAACTTGACTCCAGGTTCAGCATCCGAACCCGGAAATATCACTTCAAAGCCTTAGATATCCTACCTGTTTTCCACACCCTAACTCCTCCCTGCGTGCTGTGCTGCCTCACCCTCGGCACAGACCCATCCCACCACGGGAGGAGTTGAACCTTGCCATCGACTGTGCGTTCGGGAGTTCGGGCTGAGGTTTTGAAGATCTGAGGGCTTGGGGGATGCTTGCGTTGGATGGTTCGTGGGCCAACCACTTGAGTCGAAACTTGATCAAAATGCGACGACATAAGACTACCCTCGGCTGCGGGTGTAGGGCCAGCATACTTGAAAATTAGCATCATGTCTTGCAAGCCCCGTCTTACCCACAAGCCAACCCTCCACCTTAAGTCCCGAACCCGAGCTTCGAGTAACTTACGGTCATATGCCAGCAAACCTCAGCCCATTTTTCTTGAACTGGGCGGAAGACCTCGCAATCCCGGGGTTTCTGGGGCCGAAAACCCGAACATTTCACACAACAATAACCCGAGGAACAGTAGGCCAGTAGGCTTTGGGATCTCAGGCTTTCGGGCGTTTAGGCCGCAAGTGCAAACACTGAACTGCTACAACAGAGCTACCGTCAGCCTGCAGGAATGCGCATGCAGTGGTAGAGCTCCACTGCTCGCAAGGACCACTTGAAGGTGGTACCTGCATCCACGACCCCTCAGTTCAAACCGTGTCTACCCCCAACCCCAACCCCAACACGACACTCTACACTTAACACATCTTAAAACCCTCAGCCAAACACAAAAACCCCAAACCCCACAGGTCACTCCCCCGCAAGTCGACCAACGACCAACCCTCGTCGCCCTTGCGCATGAGCACCAAGGACCTCCGATGGTCTGTGGCTCAGAGTGCCGCTCCCAAACTTTCTGCTCGAATCTTGGGTTGCAACGTGCCAGGCTTCTGAAAAGCATCGGCGTGGTTCACCTGACAGCCAACAAAGGGAACGGTGCTGGACCTAACATGCTAAGGGCGCTTAGCCGTTCCCTCACCTTCCCTCGCGTTCCCTCATGTTCCCTCCGCCTGCTGCGTGCTCCGCGTGTACAGGCCATTCACGTACCATTCACCGGCTCCCTGAACCTGACTCTCGGGCCGTGTCGGGGCGACAAAAATCTTCATTGAAGTTCGGATGAAAGGCAGAATAAGGCAGAAGGGTCGAGTGAGTCGAGTGGCTTCGGATGTGTTGCACATGCTCCAAAAACTGAGCTTCAGGCTTCAAAGGAAGACCCTGGCACATAAACATGGGAGGCCTGGCAGTCTGTCCCAATGTACGAGCAACGGTTGCGATATGTTGATCCAGAGTAGGTCCTATGCAGCCAAGTTAACCGTTTGCGCGAAACGATGTTTGTGAGTCTCCAAGCTCCTTAAAAACTCCATGCGACAATGTGCACTTTGATGTCAGATGCATCTACGACACACATATGGCTGTGTTTTGCCAGCTTATGAATACCTGTCATGCATGCAATGTATGCGCTTTGGAAAGTTCGCCCGCACCTTTGCCCGTGGAAGTCCTCGATCGAGCGCCGTGTTCATGATGCCTTCGTCAGTGCTGCCAGCGACAGTTTTGACATTCCCCACACGCAACAGATAGATGCATTTAAAATGATGCTTGTCGATAGGCATCACGAAAACAAACAGAAGGCACAATGCAAATGACTCATGATCCATGGTACCACGCAGCCTGACTTCAACCACGCATCGCATGGACAAACATCGCAGGAACAAGGGCCGTGAAAAAACACATCACCTACACTACAACATGCGGTTGGTTGAATGTATTGTGGTTGGCTAGGTGGACAATTGCCATCGTTTTCAATGCATGTGACAGTAGCACTGCTATGCTATCCAACACAGGCGATGACATGATTCACATGCATCCGTGTGTTGGACTGCCGAAGCATGTGAAACATAACTTGCTTGTGCCAAAAACGATCACCAATGTGCTCAAACAATCGGAGCGAAGGCAACTGCCAAAGCTGAAACAATAAAAGCCTTTGCAAAGCGATAAGCGGCCGGTTACATATGACGAGTAGGACGAGTAGATCTTGGAATGTGCGAGCAACAGCATTGTGGAAATCGTGTTGGGGGCCAGGGCATAATATGTAGACATGTTAGCTAAGAGCTCAAGAACTCTACTGCAGTGCACGTATTCTGCTGACCATGTCCAAGTAGATTGCCTCAATCCTTCCAGAGATGGCTTAGCAGCCACGAAAGATCATGTGGCACATAATCTTGGCGATGAGGTTGAGGACACCCAGCCCAGGGGCTTGGTCATCATCTCGTACAGTGTGGCTGTTTGTGGCCTCCGTGCGGAATTGGGCATACTCCGTCGCCTCTTTTCCGACAGGGGTCCCAGAATACTGGGGACTGGTTGCTTAAAACCACAACCCGGCTGTCGTCACTCGCTTGGCATTGGGATCCCGAACCTGATACCGCCATTTCTCACTGCCCTGCTTTGACCGCCTCCGACAGTGTGAACCGCGCGTCCTCGCCACTGCCATTGTCCCTCATGCGCTGCATGGCTATGATGGCAGCGGCAGGGCTGACATTGTCCTTACCCGCATTGCATGGAGCTTCTGCTGCTTGTATACCTGCACCACAAGCCACCCTTCATGGTGATGACCGGCCTTGGTGTTCCGCATTTGCAACACTTCCCCACGCCGCATGCAGAGCAAAGCCATCCAACATGGCACCCAAACAATAGTCTGGATCAGGCATGACCCTGACTGCCGGAAATTGCCCGTTCTCCACGAAGGGGAGCCGTTCGACTCCCTGTTGGCAGGCTTGCCCGGTGAGTATGGTGATTATCAGCTCAGTTTCCCAGTCGATGGGATTCGCAAAGGGAAACCCATCTTCCATACAACCCTCTGCCCTGGGACATGCTTCGACAAGACATCGTAGTCCACGACCCATTCTGAAGGCGACGATTGGAGGCGGTGATTCTAAGAGGAGATATACCGTGTGAAAGTCAGCTGGGAGAAGCAGGAGTTGAGTTTGCCAATTCCTGCAGGAGGTCACGTGGTGGCATGTTTTGCCAACTGGCGTTATCAAGGAATCGGCATAGTGTCTCCTGGAAAGGCTGTGTGTGAAGTGGGTTGATTCCCACTTTGTGCGCAGGGGTGTGTGCTAGAGCTTTCTCCCTGTGGCAGCGTATTGCAGGGTTCGTATTCCCAGTTGGGACCATCCAGAGACTAGGGCCTCCTTGCATGGGATACTGCTTACTGTGGACATATCCCTCGGTCATCCGTCATCCGTGGTGCAACCTTGAACGCATGGCGGAGTCCCGAGTGGCAGGTAAGGGTGCCAGGATCAAGGGCCGTAGTCCCACGTGTCAGCGAGGCAGTGGCTCTTGCAGCTCCGCCTTCAAGAAAATGAGTCCAATTCGCCGTAATTCGCCGGTGGCATTCATTAACAAAATATTTCGCCTTTAACTTGAGATTGACTTCAACTTCGAGACGAGACTAAACAATGTGGAATCGAAATACCGAATAGTTCGACAGAAAATAGAAACTCATCTTTATATGCATTACCTCCTATCCAACGAGGATCGTAATCAAACCTTTAATGACCATTCGTAGAAAACATCAAATCCTGCGCTGGGGCTCATCCAAATTTCTCAAGTCTCAAGCATCGTACGCAAGGCAAAAGATCAGCCAATAAAAGATCAAGGAAAGTTCCAACGCCATGCGGTCCCTAAATATAGCTTATACGAACAATTGTACAATGTCAGGCAGATTGTAACCCCAAAGCGTATCCGTCGTCGAGGTAGTGGCCGTCCCTTATATGAATCCGGAATGCTTAAAGAGCTATTTTCCATCACCTCCATCACGCTTTGCATTATCGCCCATTGAGCCTTCAAACTCTTCAACATATGAGTCCAAGCGCTTTCCGAGAGACATTCTTCCATGACTCAAGAATGTTTGCTATTGGGTGAACATGTCCCACGGTCGATGTCTACCCTTCGCTACACTTCAAGGCTCATGTCGCCGCCTCATCGCACCTAAAGTTCCTTTTCGAAAATACTGCACATGTCTCCTTGCATGAGCTTTCAGAACCGTCGCAAAGACCTGGCCACAGAGTCGGATGGTTTAGGTCTTCGAGGGTCAGGGCTCAGTGGCAGCTGACTGGCAGCTGCCGTTCTATTCTCGATTTATTCTTGATAAGTCCTACCGTTGCTTCCATCCCTGGAAACCGTCCGGACTATCCGCATCCCTTCCGCTCTATCTTTTGCTGTTGGGCACTTGGGCATCGCTGGGGCAAACGTTAGACCGTTAGACGTTAGGCTTCGACGTGAAGATTCTTCTTCGTATTGCTCCACTAAATAGCACTAGAAATGATAGTGCGATCGCGGTCGTGATCTGTATTGCCGTCGCTGTCGTTGTGGTCCTACTCCTTATCGTTTTGCTACCGGACGCAGGAGCAACGAACATTGATGCTTTTTGTTTAAGCTAGCCAGGTCTAGGGTAAACAAACCGGCGTCAACGCAGTTAGGTACGCCTGCTGCACACCTTCTAAATTTCGATGTGCTCTCAGACCGACAGACTCTATAGTGCTGCTGTAGCATAACAGCATGAGAAATGACGGCTGGAACTGACATCAACGGAGCACTCGCTACTCCATTGCATTCGACCAGGCCCAAACAGGCGGCCGTGCTCGTCATGGTAGCGCTGGTACATGTCCTGACGGTGGCGCAGATTGGCCAGTCAGCAGCAAGGAAACATACTGTGACAGTTTTCGATCACTGCCCAAGTGCGTACCTGCAACCTATCACACAATCTTGCGACACAGGAAGGAAATCGACCTAGGCTTCTTCAAGCACGCTGCTGGCAAGGAATGTAAGGGTTTTGGTCTCGGTCTTGGATATTGACAACTGTTGATAAGGTTGGAAAGGATAGACTACGCGGCAGTTGAAGATCACGATCGCCGAGAGAAGAGCGCAATTTGCATTGTCCCATCCTGCCCGGCTTCTACCTCGCACGTCTCTTCGCACGTGGAAGCCTCACTCTTAGTCTCTTCATTATTTTCGGCCCTCAAGCCTCCTGACCCCCCCCTCCCCCCAGCCCCCATCCAAGCGTATGTCCACAACATCCTGAAAGGAGCAAGCCTGGGTTTGGTAACGAGGATTTAGAAAATCGGGTTTAGGGTTTAAAGCACGGGTTGAGGGCTAAGAAGCTTAAAGATCTCCATATGCCCGAAGCTGCTCGATAGGAAGGAGGCTCACTTGTAAACCGCCTAAGCTGCCTAAAAACCCGTACCAACATTTCACTTCCTAGAGCGCTCCTCACAGAAGTCCCGGCCCAGGACCGAAGAGCAGCCATTGAAAGAAACTACCAGATCCTGGAGGCATCTTTCCATATAGAGGTTCGGGACTTGCAGAAGGGCTTGCGGCTTCTTCACTCACAAGGGCTTTAGGCCACTCCAGGGGTATGGGATTGAGGCCCTCACATGCTGCGACCTCAACAAGCAGAATCCCCAAGGGCTAAATCTGAATCCAGGCTACAGCCTCTAAGGTGCTTCTTGGGCTCTATGACTCTTTGAGTTGATTTCTGAAAGAAACCAAGCTCCAGAGTCTGGGGTTTAGGGTAGCCGGGTTTACAAATTAGGGTGTATGGGGAACCCAGAAGGTTTATGAAGCTCATGGTGAAGGAGTACAGCATCGCATCCCGTGCAGAATCTGAACTTACTGACTTCGCACCTTAACTTCCCTGAGGAAGAATCACTGGCAAGTTCTTAAAGCGCTACCGAGGGAAACCCTTACAAAAAACTCGAAAGCCTAAACAATGAGACGTAAACCCAGGTCCCTCTGGGCACACTGAGGCACGTGCTCCTTCCTCGTACCCCTCGTGAGGCTGCGCGGGGGGCGACAAACTGTGGCACACAGACAGCTGCAACAGACCAGCACCGCAACCCCCAAGCACCGAGCCAAGACTTTCATTCAGAACTCTCAGCCCTGCACAGGACTATTTCAACTTTGGGAGAATCTGTTCAGGAGCTTTGAAGCAAAGGGGCCATAGAGGTCAGGGAAGCCCAGGACTTGGCAGACGACACGCTCACAAAGCTATGCAGCGACACACTGTTGCTTGTGGAGGAGGGGCACCAGTGCGTGCAGCGTCTTCTGCACAAGCCTTAGCAAGCAACACAGGGACGCAGCACTCTCCAAGGAGTCGTTAAAATCCAGGCTCTTGCATGCTCAACCAAACCTTACAGCTTGGAAAACAGGTTTACAGGGCTCAAAACGGATGCTGCCTCATGGTCTCTCACTGCCTTCTGTATGCTTTGGGCCATTTTCAGTATATCATGCTCTGCTCCAAAGCGTCAACATCCGCTGCATCTGGAATTCAGCCTCCTCTTGTCCTTGCCGAGGGGCTCTTGCGGGTAGGAGTTGAGGGAGCGCTGCCTGTGTCCGGCATGGATGATGCGAAACTCTGCCAAGACAAGGCTGCGCTTGTAAGTCCACCGCCGCAGGAGTACAACGTGCTCATCATAGCCTGGCGAGTTGACCCCCATTACGCCGGATACGCTTTAACGGGGGGCGAACACAGAAATGCCAAAACACAGAGCAACCTGCAGAACGAGCACGACTCATGAGCAAGCCCTCGGGTCAGGCTCCTTGGGACTTTAGGGCAGAAGGTCGATCATGGTCGCGGACCATAACGCCGTAAAAATCGAGGAAGCCACAGTTGCTTCTCTCCGAAAGGCAGAGAAAATTAGCCCCGGAACTCTCTTGAATTGCGATGTCAAAGGCCTGAGTGCTTCTCCTCCGCTCCCCTGCAGCCCGCCCGCGACCCCTGCGAACTCCCAACCCTCAAAGGCCTGACTCAAAATCGTTTGCCGCCGGCAAGGGCATTGCTTGGATTGGCCCGCCAAATCTTGCTCTTGAGAGTCCGTGCACCGTGGACAAACAGAGCATGTATCTACCCCCAGCAAGGCCTGCGGAAAGCGGGGATGTTGCCGAGAGTGTCTCCTGAAGCTCAGGCCTTGGCCAGGAATCAAAACTTGGAAATCAACCCTCCCCGATGTCTTATGTCAAGGATGGAGGAGTCTTGCTTGGTGTTCCTTGCGCCTCTTGGGCCCCTTTAGGCGTTCACTTCCGACATGTCGGCACAAGCATCATCCTATTTCTGTCCTTGCAAACGGGCCCACATGTGGAGTTCTACCAGATGATGCTCTCCGCCGGCTCATCCTCTACATGTCTCTCTTTGGCTGTTCAGCTGTGTGGGGAAAGATTTCCTAGCCTTGGCTTCGGACTAAGAAGCGACGGATGATCAACCTGTTGAAAGGTCCAACTGAAAATTGTCTTCTGGCCAGGCATAGCTAGACTCTCCCTCTCTCTCTCGCTCTCTCCCTCTCTTATTCTCTGCTGGATAAAAATATGTGTGCGTGGTTCACAGAGTCGTTGCAATGAAGACACACTCTCTGGTAAGATTCATCAAAAGCCATCTTCAGATTAGGCACACCCTCCAAATCAAAGGGGACTAGCACCTAGTGACATACGAGAGTTGAACTGCCGAGGCGCCAAAACTATGTGGACATGGACAGAAACCCTCCCTCAAGCAGTCCGCTCCTTTCGCAACGCACCTCCAAACCCTAAACCCTAACCGTAAGCCCCTTAGCCCAAAACTCGCCACGCCCAGTACCCCTCTCGAGGCACGTGCTCCAAGAGGCCCGTGAGAATGGCTGGCACCAGGCCAAGGTACATCAGAGGCGCCTGTTCGGCCAAAGGGTCTTAAACCCCCCAAAACAGGGCTTCAAAATTTTGCGTTTTAAGGCTTTCTGAGGCTTAAAGGCTTAACTTAACGTTTATTGGTTTTTCAGGGCCTCTCGGGTTAAGTTTGCTTTTGCCTGTTGGAAAAGTAAGAAATTAGTCCCCATATCGAACCGCGAGTGCAACCTTAACCCCTCAGCCCTAAACCCTCAAGACACGAACATAGACCTTGTATGTAATTCAACTAGAACCTGAGGAGTCGATGGCCTCGCAAACGGCGTTCAACAATATGATGAAATGTCTTACTTACCTCAAAGCAATTAGCTTTTGCCACCATCAGTCAGGGGCTGCGACAAAAGTTTGTCTAAACTCAAGCCAAAAAACAGAGGCTGAACATACCGCGGAGCTTCAGTACATTGAAAGGTTCTGGAAGGAGCCCTGGTCACCCCGGGCCACCCTGCCCCCAACCCCCAAAGTTTTTCGGTCTCAGCTTCTTGCAAACCAAAAGCCTGCACAATTTGGGGGGGGAGAGGGGGTAAGTACCCCTGATTTGGGAAACCCCTCATTTCTCCAAACCCTAAACCCCACCCCATAACCCCGCCTGCTCATGCCAGGGCATGTGCTGGAAGGATTGAGGCATGGGCGCGGAGAGCAAGTCGACCTCGGATTTCCATCCTAGATCGCGCGTGTTGAATAAACCCTCAGGTCCTCGGGCTCGGGGTATGTCAGGGCATTTCGCTTTTTAGAGGCACCCTCGAGCCCGAACCCACAACGCCACTGACAAAGCCGAAAACCTAAGGCCGAACTGAAAGCCGCGGCCGATTCTTTTTTGCCCGTTTTTGCTGATCAAACGAACACCTCGTCGTCGAGCACTGAGTAGGTCACTGCTGCCTTGGAAGGGCACTTCTCACAGGGTTTGGAGGGTTCGGGGGATGTAAGAGGACCTTGAGGTTTATGCAAGGCGAGTGCCTTTGGGGTTCGAAGGCAGGGGCTTTTTAGAATTCTTTCAGGTCGCTTTTCTTTGAAGGGATGCTTTAGAAGAGGTCTCATGGCTGAACTCGTGGCCTCCCCATCGATCCTTGAACCCTGTGGCAGGACTCTAGCCCTCAAGGAACCCAATGCCGCCGCGGCGCGCTTTGCAGCAACAAGGTCGGGTTCGAGCCATTGAAGTGAGGGATCGTCTTGTTCTGTGCCCTGCCGGGTTCTGAAAGTACTTCGGGAACCGCCAGCTAATCAATTAACTGAAACCGATACATACGATCCCAACGCACCAAACCTCGTGCGAATTCATAATTCAATACGTCCTAAGTCTCCGCCGCCGCTGGAGATCTTTGCGTGCCTCTCGCATTTATCGTCCACAGGACCACTGGCATAATCAATTAACTGGGACAACAGCAGCAACAGCAACGCGCACTCGAATGGCAACATGTCACGTGCTGAAGCGTGCTGGAATAGAAAGGGGAGTGTGCTATCACCAAAACTGAACACATCTTTCTGTGCCATGGTCCTGAGAGGGACCCGAAGATGCCACTTTCATATGAAGCCCTCAGTGCTCCCCTTTCCATCGCAGCTCTACTAAGCAATGCTGATGCTTTGGGATGCAAGCTGAAGGTGGGCGCATTGAACTTGAATGCTCTATCTCTAAACTCTAAACTTATACAAGGACGGCATAACCAACCAGCTGTAGGCGACAAAGGGGTTTAGGGTGATTCTGGTTTGGTCTATCGTCCATGCCTGTTCCCTAGAACGGGAAACAAATGTGCAACAAGCTGAAATTGAGGGTGACCAGTGCCGCATGAAGCAGACTTTAAGCCTGGGGCCTAGCTTAGGCTTGGAACCGCTTGTAGGCGTGAGCCTGTAGTACTTCTCCCAAAAGTCATGAGGTTCCCATTGCAGAGGAAACTCGGCGTCGGTGAAGACGAGGTGACCTTCAGCTCAACCATGCTGGGCATCTTCGCGAGCATGCTACGACACTTGTGGCCGGGTATAGTAGGAGTTGAATGGAACATGCTCCAGACTTGTTTAAGCCACGCTTGTCGTGGCCAAGGTTTCTGCGATGGCGGCCGTATGCAGTACTTGCAGTGACAGAAGCCGATGGCAGTAGAGCCAGGCAACAAGTTCTGAGGCCTCCGAGGTTAGCCATCAGTTTTCTGAAACTTCGAGACGACCTTTTGCCGACCTTTTGGCCATTGCCCCTGAGGAACCGCAAGTTTAGGGATGGGTTTGGGTCTTGTACGGAGTTTCTGTAGGAAGCAGACAGCAACACGTCAACAGACTCAGCAGACACAGGAGAAAGCCCAAAAGCCTGAACATTCCAAAGTGCGGGAATCGATTCAGACAGTACACGGCCACAGCAGTCAATCTGTTCCACAGGGTTGGAAGAATGTCCAAATCCCAACTGTTCACGCCAAAGGGGCGATTCAAGGCAGAGCGGTAAGCGTAGTCGACCAAGCTGGAGCCTCGGAGTAGGCACCGTTTCGAGCGCTGGTCTTTTAAGGCGGGAGGGGGGGAGTATTTTGGAGGAGAAAGGGGAGTCAACTGGATAGACAAGAGGCTTAAAGCCCGTTCATGAAGCAGGCTGCGAGAGCTGTATATGAGCTCTGTAGCCCGGATTCTACAAATCCAGGTGCAACTGTCAGCGGGACGGCGCTCGCGGTCGAGAAGGTACGACAAGACAGATAAACTGAACTTCAGGCAAGTATCAAGTGCCCGTATAGCTACTCATACGGCTTAATGTGTACAATTAAATAAATACATGCAAATAAATAAATATAAATATATACACGCACGCACTCCCTTCAATCCAAGATGCAGTAGTAACTCTCGCGTCCCAGAGTTGGTGGCTGCAGGGTGTCATGTGCGGGGCGTTGCTAACGCACGCACGCAGAGGCGGCTTGCTTCATGGTTTCTACCTCAAAGCCTTTCGCAATGTCGAAGTCGCCACACAATCCAGACGCAGAAAGTATGCTCCAAGGCACCATGGTCGCTTGCAGCAGGGTGTTGCCTTACCGAAACTCTAAACCCCTTTCGACTGTCAGGCCTGGAAGTCTTGGGCGTACGGGTCCCCCACCTTTCCAAGAGCCCATGTGGCGGCGTGCTCGCGAGTGGCCTCGCAAGGATTCTAAGTCCGAAGGGTTTCGTCACAAACGCAGTAGTGCCAGGTTTGGGGATGTTTGGGGTTTGGGTTCCAACATGTTGCAAAGCCAGATGCAAGTGAGAGGGTTCGGAAGTGGACTTGGCAAACTCTTCAGACAGGTCATCCCCCCTTCCCCCCATCCCCGTGAGCCTGATCTGCGCCAGGGAGTTCCTGGGAGGCATAGGGTTTAGGGTTTACAGAGTTTCGGGGTCAGGGTTCAGGGACAGCCACAACATGAAGCACTTGTGAGCTGTAGTCGCCTGATGGACGACGTTCGCTTCAGGTTTCGTTTGAAGCTCGTCCCTCCAGTCTTCCCTGACGCTCCCGCACCTTGAGCTCGAACCCTTTTTTAAGAGTTCCTGGGCCTTCCTGTAGCGTTCTCAAGAAACCCTCAGCAAGCAGTCCCAAAACTCAAGCCATCATGTGAAGACATTTGCAGACAACGTGAATTATTATCAACGTCTAATAAAGTCTACAATCGATTCTTCTGGCTTTGTGGGAATTTGTTTGTCTTTGAGTTTGGTGCTTCATTCCTCCAGACAGCCAAGAAAGCCCAGGCAACTCTTCCAGCCAACCAAGCAAGCATCGAAAACACTGGACGATGAACAACTATCACTTCGAAAATCCCCACCCGCCTGAGGCTCCCAGGCCTGCTTAGTGTTTCGGTACAGTTGCCCGCCTGTGTCCCGCCTGGTGTCCTGCCCCACACCTGTCCTAGCTGCTGTCCTTGCAGTGTCCTGACTGCGTCACGCCACATGATGCGTGCCACTTTGTCCATCAAACTAGCTACCCCACTTGTCGGGTGGGGAATAAGGTAGTATCGGAATGCGGGTGAAGGGAATTTGCGGGTGTTGACAGTTGGGAACGTCTGCTCGAGTCACGTGGCAGAATGCAAGAGGCCACGCGGTCGGTTGCCACTTGTCAGGGACAACCGTGCCCGAAGCACAAGACTGGCTTCTCTGCCAAGCTGCTCCCACAAAAACCACGGCCGCAGCTGCATAGGATGACCTCTGGCTTTCCCAGCTACAACCTGCATATCATCCTGCTTTCCCTCTTCTGACTTCCTGCTGTGCGCTTTTGCGGTAGATGACTAAGGTTGATAGGACTCTTACTAGACTCTTGCAGGGTTTGGCTTTAGGCTATTTTGGGATCTTAGGGTGCTTCAAAAGCTCAGCCATGGTGCCACCACTTCTCCAAGCTGAGAACTTCAACATCGGCCGCAGCCTTGAGAAGCTTGGTAAATTCATCTCCGATATGGGGGGTGTCTCAAAATGGCGATACCTCCTGGAGCAAGGATTCCAGTCTTTTGGGGGGTGGATTGGGGGCACCCCGATTTAAGAACATGCTCATATCTGTAATTAAGAGTTTCACGAAAGCTCATCGCACGAGCTTCGATCCCATCGGCCTGGACGATGGTCGTTGCATTGACGGCCATGGCCACATGCGCTGCAGTGTCTCGTTTGAGGATCTGACGCCCTCGGTCGAAGGCGCATTGGGCTTAAGGCTCTATTCACGCTGAAGATGTGGGAACGAGCTAATTGGATGACTTGTCCGATCTCCCACTCACCCAGCTGAAGGGCCCTTCATTTGGCGACCCGACAAACTCTTTCAGAAAACTGCATTGGGCTGCCGAGAGGCCCTGCGCCTCTAGCCAGCTCACAGTTGCCTGTCCTGTGGCCTGCCAAGAATCCGGGTTAGGTTTGACGGTCAGCGGCCTGCTTGTTTCAACAGCAAACTCAAGAACAGTTCGCACGACCTCAGCTAGACTGTCACTTTGCTGAGAGCTACTCCACTCAATGCCTGCGCCCTATGAACATAAGAATGGCAGCTGTCGGCCCGGCTCTACAACTGTGAAGCAGCCATCCGGAGCTCTGAGGGAGTTGGCATCTTCAGCATCTTCAGCACCAGTGACGAGACTTTTTCAGCAAACATCCCAGGGCACTGGACCCTGACACAGACTCCTGATCTTAAGCCCAAACTTGTAGCCGGCCAACAGTATGAACCCCAAAGCCCTCGCTCCCAAACTGCAGGGCGGTTTACAGGCCTCGATGGCGCGGCTGAGGGGGTCCGAGGCGTTCATGGGCCTCTTGCGCAGGGGCCTACGGGCCTAAAAAGGCGTTACAGTTAACAGTTCTTCACTCAATGTGGACTTGGATCGCGCATTGTCCAAGCTCCTGTAAACTTCCGGCAGAAAATGATGTCTGAGTCCGTACCATGAGACATGAGAACAATAAGTTAGACCCAAAAACCTCCCAGTGTCCTGTGTACGAAGAGCAAGTCGCCAGGCTGCAGGCTCGGTAGAGCCTGGGCTTGTGGTTGGTTGCCCTGACATTTGCTGTGCCACGGGAGTGGAGACTTAATTAAACTTCCTATGACCCGATGTCAAGACCCCCCAAAACCTGACAAGCCCCAGTGAATGATGTGTCGTCTGAACGTGCAGACAGTGTCACGGCTAGGAAACGACGGTGCTTGATTGCTTCATGCCTCCGCGCCCGCGCTTCAACATCTGCGTCTTCACTTCCAAACTTACGCAAGCAGGAATCAATAGGTGATCAACGGGCGTTTAGATCTGCAGGGTTGGCGTGTTTTGCTGTACGTACTGGGAAATGGACGAAAAGCCCCTTCGCCATCTCCGATGCGTTGTCAGTTGTCAGTTGTCAATGTGAAAGTATAAAGCCCAAGGTTTCGGCGTCGGCGGTGACAAGCATCGCGCTCAAACCTCCGGTGCGCCGTCCGTGCCAAATCACTCCGCCTCGAAACTGGGCATTAAAATGAGGGGAAAAAGACCAGTCCAACCGCAGCACCCATCACACCTTGAGACCCTAACTCTCATATCTTAACCTCTGTCTCTAGGAGTTAAACATAAGGACCAAGAACCACCATGCGTCCACCATTACACCTATCTTGAGACCTGGCGTAAACTTTTTGGGCGCCATCCTGCACTCTCACAAATGCTTCGGCCAAATGCCTGCGTAGTCGAAGGATGCAGTTCCAAGAAGGGGCTTGTCGCAAAGGCTTGTCGCAAAGGCTTGTCGCGGAGGCTTGTCGCGGACAGGCTTGTCGCAAGCAGAACGGCTTTGTTACAAACCCTATGTCGCGGAAGGACGCCCGGGAGCCAGTTACATACCTAGACTTTTGAGCCGCACCCAAATTGAAAAGAACGTAGTTGCCTCTCGGGATGTGCATTTTTCGCGCGAGGTGCGGGTCCCGCGTGCACAAACACTCGTGAAGTGCAGATGATCGCTTGCGGCGCCCCTTATTGGGGAGTGGTGTCTTTCGTGAAACTTTTGAGTAGGTCATCGTGGAGTGCACTCACTCTCTCTCTCTCTCTCTCTCTTTCTTTCTTTCTTTCGGAGGGCGTGGAGGCCGAAACCTCCGGGCGTCATCGCCCGCCCCTGTTTCCGGAGCGGTACTCGGGTACAGTTGAAGACAATGATGTGATGCTCTGCCCCCAACCCTCACTAAGTGTCCTCTAACCACTACCCCCACCACCCCATCATCCCCATCTTCACATCTCGCCTTCCGAGTGTGAGACTGTGCTCTTCCGGCCCGCACTAGGTTGGACTGTCATTTTTTTTCTCTCTCTCTCTCTCTCTCTCTCTCGGGCGGTGCGGTGATTCCACGCTCTGGGAGTGGTCTTCTGAGATGTCTTGAGAAGGGATCTCTGAGACTGTTTGGGGTCTGCGCCGGCATTTGCAGCGGGCATTTTGGGTAGTTTTTGGATCCTTTCTACAGTGTCAGTGTCAGGATGTTGGCAATTATATAGGTTCCTGTATTGCAGTAGATTGGTGAGCTCTCCCCTTCTCCTGTTGTAGTCCTAGATCGTCGTAGAGTTCTAGCCCCAGCAGTTTGGTCGGTGCTTGCCATACAGATGTTTTCAAGACTTCCTCACAGCAATGCTTTCGTGTCTGGCCATTTTCTAGCCTCATGATGCCTCCTTCTCAACTGCTGCGCGACGCCGCTTCCGGTTTGACTGGGCCTTGTGTGAGCTTAGGGCTTGGGGTTTAGTAGGGTTGCGGGTTCAAAGCAGATGGTGGTATCTTGCCAAGACACTCCTATGCCGCAGAGGCCAGACACCAGGAGGAGAGCGGCGAGAGCCATGGCTGAGGCTGAGGCGTTCGTGCTCTGGATGTGCGTTCAGGGGGTTTCGGGAGTTTAGGGGGTTTAGGTGTCAGGGAGGTTTTTTGATTTTTTGGGTTTGTGTGATCAAGGTGCAGCTTGCGGTGATGGGCGTTCCGTCTGGGCTCGAGGACCTATCCAAGCTCCTAAGCCTCGAGCCCCAAGCGGTAGGCTCATGCTCTGTTGCCTTGAGCTTGAAGGGTTCTAGGTAAGGTTTAAGGGTGCTTGAGGTTGGGCTTTGACCAGGGCTTCGGAGCTGCAGAACTTGAAAAGTCACTCTCACATCAACCTCAGTGAATCCAAAGCTGCAAAATGAGCTGCCGGCTGTCCTTGCGAGAAAATCCTGGGCAAAAGCGAGGCCGAAGTGAGTGTTCGACGCTGTGAAGGGTATGAGGTACTTGTTGCTTGCGAGATCTACAACATCCATGGGAAGCCAGAATCCAAGAAAAACCATCTAAGCTGGCCAGTGCAACAGCGACCCTGTAGAGAGCATTGGAGTACATCGGATAATGACCACTTTCAACTTTCAACGCTTGCAGCAATAGGTAGCATCCCCAGCCTTGCCCCAGTCATTATGGCGGAGCAGGAACGAGCCGCTGTTCAACCTGACCGCTTTCCAGGTTTACGTGCATGAAGTATAGCTTCCGCTGCTCTTTCAGCTCGAACAAAGCGGTATCTGTCCCCCTTCGTGCCCCATGTCACCTGAGGCGGCTGCATCATTCCATCTTCCGCGATGAGAAGAGAGGCCTGGGGCGTCCTCGCAGCCACAAGGTTGTACATGCGAACGAATTAAATACTTTGCAATCTTGGATTTCAAAGCCTGGGTTGGTTTACCTTGACATGCAACACTCCGCCGCAATCCAGCAGTTTGACCTGAACACCAAAAGCTACTTTGAGCTACTCGCTGAGAATCGCTGAGAAGTTCCCTTTCTCCCTTCGTCGAATTCAAATTCAAAAACGGTCTCCTCTCCAAAGCTGCCTGAATCAGCGAGTCGACCGTCTTCCTCGTGGGTCCCAAGTGCTCTGCACTGCCCGAGACACTCTTGACGTTGGCTTGGGCACATTGGGGCACTACAGTTGAGAAGTTTGGATGGGGTTTAGGGGGTTCACGCAACTGGGCCGCGAACTTCGGATTCATGAAGAAGAGGTCGCAGTCCACCCAGAAGAGCCAGTCGAAGGACTTCCAGAAGTTTAGGAGGTTCAAGGCACGAGCTTTTTTAAGTCTTTAGGGATCTTAAGGGGCTGGCCTCAAGGTTCTGCTGAATGGCGATGAGCTTGTTCATCCAGGGGTGGGCCTCTCCAGGTCAGTTGCACTTTCGATTTTTTCAAGAGGCCGTTTAGAGGAGCTGCCGCGAAGCGGGCGATGATGCACTGGAGCCCCTGAGAAGCTAGGAGGGATGGTGCCTAAAAAGGCCTCAGGCAAGGCTCAGATATCTACTGAAATTGAAATTGGCGTCGCTCCACGTTACGTTAAACTTGCT
Source organism: Symbiodinium natans (assembly GCA_905221605.1). Lineage (NCBI taxonomy): Eukaryota > Dinophyceae > Suessiales > Symbiodiniaceae > Symbiodinium > Symbiodinium natans. The sequence continues at coordinate 817,498 of CAJNDS010002068.1, read as the reverse complement.
CCCAAGGGCGGCAGGCCATGGTGACATCTTCGGCAGCACCATGCTACCAGTATCAGGAAACAAGCCTATCCTCACATAGCGAATGCCATGCAGCCTGCGTGACGTAGGGCTCCTCCACATGCATTAACCTCAAATGTGTCTGAAAAGCAACGGGTTGAGGTTGCTGCGAGCCCGGACCTACGAATCTACAGTGGTATACCTGTGCTGGACATAGGACCTCTGGTGTCCGAGGTCTGGAGGTTTGCGGGGGTGCAAATCTGTCTCCATACTCCAGCATTTGAGAGAAGCAATGAGGCCGGGCCACTGATAGCCATGGTAAGCTGCATAGGCACCTTGGTAGTGTGAATAACAGGACAAAACTCACGGTTTGACTTGACCCGGAACAACTGTCCGCTGCCTGCTCAACAAAAACTCCGAAAGCCCTGAGCCCGAATCCCTATGCTGCGAAAGCTCTTCGACCCAAAGCCCTAGAATCCTAGAATCGGACCCCAAGTCCTTCTTGTTGTGTGCCCTTGCTTGGGCCTCGGCCTTTGCTGCTTCTTGACTGCGCAGTCAAGTTTGTAGCACCTTGTGGACTCGATCTCTTGTAGACCTCTCTACAAAACCCGGCCCATTTAAGCACAATTGAATCCACTTGCAAACATTATGGACATCCCGAACGCCCTGCCTGCGATGAGGCCTTAATCGCTCAAATCGTGGCAGTGACGGGCACGATCCACGACGTAAAGTTTCAAGTGATTCTCTGTTGCTGTGGTTGGGATAGATCAGAAAGGGACGGGCGAGCTAGCTGCTTCGTGGCGTCTTCGAATGTGCACATAGCAAGTTAGATGCCCACTCATGACAAGAACGGCCCCCAAAGACATCGGGATGTGGAGTCCAGCCTACCAAAACCGCGACCAACTGTCAAACGTCAAACCTTCGGGTTTCTAGCCAGTGCTCTTTCTCCTGTAAGCTGACATACAACACCCGCTACGATTGAAAAACGATGCACCATCAAAAGCACCTATGGAACAATGGCATGCGAGTCTCGCGCCCAGGTTTTCCTCCACCGCTTCTCGGGTTCAGGGTTCGGGGGTCAGGGTTTAAGGTAAGGTTCGCCGCCGCCCCTCACAGCTCCACATTGCGAGGGCGAGCAGTGCGTACTCCCAGCCATTTCCGCTGCAGGTGGGTCTTGAAGGTAAGGGCCTGGCCGCTTCACTAGAGATGTTCCGGGGTCAGGGCTTCAGGGAGTTTAGGCGTTTTCGGGCCCAGGAATCCAAGTTTCACCTGTTGACCTGGTAGACGAACAGTGTGTCGTAGTCACATCACCGTTGAGGGGGCACTGGACACACGATGCAGAACTTGTCGCAGCTTGGTTTGGGGCTCTCGGCTGTCAAGGGTCAAGCACTGGGTCCTTGAATCCCTCGCGTCCCCAGGCCCCCACAACCGCTCCAAAAGTGCAAAAAAACAATTCGGTCGGTCTATAGAGTCCTCAGAGAGGTGCTCCAGGCCGTCTGTCAAGGTGTTGAAGACAAAACCTGCAAGCAAGGGGGAGGTGGACCGAAACACTGCCTAAGCCTCGATAGTGCGACTATGGGTTCGAACTTAGCATTTCATGCGCGAGCGTCTTGTGTTGGTTGTCGTGGGTGCAACAGATCAAGGCGGTCTGGAGGAGACTCTGCAGTGCTTCCGCGCTCTACTGTGAGAAGTACGAACCGTCGTCAATGACATGCACACAGCTCCTTCTATCTTACACGCAAAAAAAGCACTTTATCTAAAGGAGGCGTCTACCCTACCCCTTTGTCTAAGCCTCGGCACCTTCCTTCGGGTAGGGAGCCTCCGGATACGTCCCAAACCCACATGGAGCAATCGCCGGGCGCCTGGTGGCCGCGAAGCCCCGCTCCTGCGCTTGGCGGCCGCGGCCACATCCCGAGGATGGAGCTGCGTGGAGCCGGCAGGGTAGTGAAAGTAAACCTTCGGACTGGGAAGTTTAGGGTTTGTCAGAAGCCCTGTCACCTCTAGAGCGGCTTGGGCTTAGGGCTTTAGGGATTCGATCACTACCCTGAGCCTTGAAAACAGCAAACTAAACCCAAAGGAGTCCTTTAGATCCTAACATTAACCGTCATCAACCCCAAATGTCTGGCCTGGAAGACCGGCGGGCATTTAATTGGGCTTTTTGGGTGGGGTTGATCGAAGGCTACCATTTCCAGGTTGACAGGGCTTGGGGTTGCACGCTTTGGGGTTCCAGACTCTACGCCCCAAAGCCCCCAAACTCCAAACCCTTCAAGCCTCATTTACAGGAGCCTAAACCCTAACTAATCCTTTGTCTGAAGACCCTAGAACCTTCGCCCTAAATCATGTTTGGCCAATCCGAGCTACAAAGGCAGTTCGACCAGTATCATCCCCCGGGGGCTGCCGGACGCGGTGCAGGGGCGACCTCCGTTTCTTGGGGCTGTAAGGGTTTAGGGTCCGAGGGTCTTAGGCCGGTAAGCTTTACCTTAAGGCCCCAAGACCTACCTTTATCCAGGTTACCTAGGAATCCGGCAATGGGTTTTGTGATCACAGCCTCGAGGAGTAGGTCTTGCGTACTTGAGGAAGGTGTCCAGGACGCAGGGAGTGCTTAGAATTTAGGATTCTAGGACCTGGCTGCGCCCCGAAACTTTCCATTGTGCCAGATGCTGCCACGTCGCGGCAGAGCACCCTGAGATACAAGCTCGAGCCAATCCTTGCCAGAGCCACCAAGCAAACAACTTCATACCCCCTAATCCTGAGACCCCTTGTTGGCATTATTCAATTGAAGCTTCGCAGGGGGGCACCCGAACTTCCAGCTATACCGTCGGCGGCTCCCCATTCCACTCAATGACAGCTGCAATGAGCCACTTGACCCTTGACCCCCGAAATGCCTCGCTGGTTGGCAGCTCAGGGGCTCCACCGTTGACTACCAGAGCCCCTGGCATGGGATCGATCCGGCGATACTCACCTCCGGCAACAGGTTGCATTGAAGGGTTTTGGGCTCATGCCGATCTCGATCTTGGCTCTCTGGGAGCAGGCTCCAGTGGCTGTGCACCTCTCTTCCATCTTGCCCATGGCTAAAATTTAAGCCGAATCAGCGCTGGTAGCTCAGGGGTACAGGTTGAAACTACGTGCGCATTCACCCGTCTCGTTGGTACATGGCCCCGATACCAACATACCCAAAGCCTCTCTGAGGTCTATGCCTCTGTGCCGCCCAAACCTTAAACCGTTTAAGCCGTCATAGCCTTTGTCGTAGAGCTCCAATGCACCCTGGCCGTCGTCCGGCTGCGCGATAAGGGTCAGCGAGCCTTGAGCACGCTTGCACCGGTTGGCAAAGCTCTATACTAGGATTCAGGGCTCGAAAGGTCTTGATGTTTAGCGAGCACTCAAGGTGCAGAGCTTATTTAGGGCTTGAGGGCGAGCTCCAACCTTCAGGCGTCGAAACAAGTGAAACGCGAGACAGTTTGAACCCCACCTAGCAGCTACAAACCTGAACTGATTCACTTGAGACCTTTGACCTATATCCTCCCCACAAGCCATCACAAGCCCATCCCTGAGAATCACGAAGCTAAAGCCCGAAACCACAGGCTGGGTTTTAAGGTCCTCAGTCCCAAGATGCCTCAACCCTAAACCCAAAACCCCAAAACCACAAAACATCCCGAAAGCCCTAACAATCGCATACTTAAGACTGGTTGCCCCAGTCTGTGTGGTCGGAACTCCACAGAATTTCTCCGATGGCGGGTGCTCGGCCTTGACACCTGGACACGTGACTCTTCCGGGGGGTCGAGCAAGTACCTTGTGTAGGGGGCTTAGGGTGTTCTGGGTTTAGGGTTTAGGGCCAAGTATGGAGGCAAGCTTTAGGCGTGCGATTTTGTGCAGGCTTTAGGATTTAGGGTTGAGGCTCAAGGGTTTGTTGTTTTCTGGGATTTAGGTTTAGGCTTGAGGGCTTGAGGGTTTCTACATAGGGTAGCTGTATATGTATATGTTTATGTAGATGTATATTAGTGCATATTAGTGCTTTGGGGGCACTCACACGAGGGGTATCGGGTTGAGCGGGAGCGCTTGATGGTTGGTTGAGAAGTCATTGGCTCCAGCGCCAAAATCTCACCCCAAAGCCCTGCGTGCAATCGCAGCGAAGCCAGGATGCAATCCGATCGTGGTTGTGCTTTGCTGTGTGCCTCGATCCCTCATAGGGCAGGTAGTGAAATATTCCTCGGAGTCAGGGCTTGGAGGTGACTGTACACCCCAAACCAGGAGAGGATTCCCCGAGAAAAGCTGGGATGCACAATGAATGTGTCGGGCTTGCCAGAATCCAATCCACACGGGTGGGATTGGGTTGTGGGGCTAGACAATCTTCACAAGCCTCAGGAAACCTCACGCCCATGATTTCAATCGAATTGTGAACGCTGCTTTCGGAACAGCTTAGAGTTAAGGACCATCAAGGCACGTTTGAGGTTGAGGATGTTGAGGGATGTTCACAAGACGAGCCACATGCCAAGCTCCGAGAAGCGTGTAGTCGACGGGGCCCACAAGTCACAAGAGGCTTGACTCATAGCTCTTTATGATTGGAGCTGATGAAATTCGTTGTGCTCTGACCCCCAGTACAGACCATTCATTCAACATATTGTTCTGCACAATACAGCACGAACAATGCAATCACCCTCCCGCGGGCATAGGACAGGCAGCGGAAGGCTTCCAGGCCGTCACCGCCTCCCGCAAGTGAGGCTGCGTCCTGTCCGGGCAAGGCAAACGCATTCAACTTAACTTGCAACAGTTCTTTTTGGCTCGAATACTGTCAGCCATGCGCGATTGCGACGCCAGGAACAGCCAGGAAATCGTCCTCTGGAGACAGCAGCTTGCGACTTTGGGCCACCTCGCACCAGGAAGAAGCTGACGTCAAAACACCATTTGGAATCTTCAGCCCTCAGCCGCTAAGGTGTAAAGAACATCAGCCGACAACCTTTACTCCATGTTGGGATATGGGGCCTCTCAGGGGATCATAGTTGTAGAGAACTTCCCTTATGTTGGGCCTGACCTCCGCCAGACCATCGGCGAGTAGCAAAGCCAGGTTCTTCAGCGCCTCGGGCAAGGCCTGTGGGTGGAGACTGGGTCCAAACCACGGACGTCAGGGCTTGGTGATTTAGGGGGTGCTTTGGAGTGATATGCAATAAATGCAATAACTTGGCAATAACCACACGAGCACTGTCAACCCTCAAGAGTTCATGGAGCCTCCTGGCATCCTGCACCCACCCACTGCCTCCAAGGCATCTGTGTCCGAAGCACCCAGACCCTGGCAGGTTGCGTGACATGTTGCGACATCGGGGGCTTAGTTAGGGTCGATGGTTGGGCGAGGTACTTCACTTCGTGGACAGGCTTTCGTGAATGACTTGCAAAGCAGCCCGTAAAGTGACCAGTTGAAATGGTTCGATTTCTGGTTCTGGAAAGGGCTGCCGGGTCAGCTTGGCAAGTGTGGGTCTGATTTTTGCTGCTAGTCTGTCATGCACCCACGGGCATCTGACAACGAAAGCTGTGACTGCGTCTTAGCAGAAGCGAGAGATAAACTCGGATAAACACAAAGTGAATTCAACCAGTCGCAGGGGAAAGCTCAAAACCGGGAAGGGTGCTCCGATCAGGGGTAAATGATGCACTTGGACGGCGGCAGCTGCGAGCAGCCCGATGTTCCCTACTTATTGAGAGTTGAAGTAAAAGGGACCATACAACGTTTGGATGCTTAAACAACCGACGGCCTCCAAGGCCGCTCACTGTGCCGCCCGAAAAGCAACGAAGGTGAGTTGTTCGGACGTATCTACTAATCTCAACACCCTGTAGGATTTTGTTACTGTAGGTACGAAATTTGGAACACATCTTGCTCAAGCTCATACCAGGTTGGACGAAGCCTGGCACAATCCCAAATTCTGCGATGAAATCGAAGACAAGTTCCTGCCATGAAACTCTGCTACCGTCATCAAAATTTGGGACGTGCCACCGCTCGTCTGAAAAGAAGATGGTTAAGCATTCACGAGCGCGCAAATGCTGTGGAGTTCTACCCCAACTGACCTCCTGAAATTTGTTTATGGCAGAAAGCCACGAACAGGGGCGGTGGGATGCAATCCAGTAAGTAGGATAGCTGCGCTGAAGCTTGTGTGGGTCTGATAGCCTGACCACGGTTGCGATGCTCCAAGACTAGGCTTGGCGGGAATATAACTGCCAATACCCTTAAGCCTTGCTGCAAGCACGAAGGGCTTTGGCAATTTAGGGTCTAGGTGAAACGGTTCAGGGTTTCTCCAAACCGCTCCCACGCCCAACCCCCCCTCCCCCCCTCTTAAAGCCGCTGAAGCCCAAGCTGTTTAGGGCCAAAGGCCTAAACCTTTCACCACTACCTGCGGGAAGAGGTTGCCCAGGAGTTCGGCGCTGCGCTTGCTTCCAGCCAGGGAGATGCCCTCCTGGCAGGCAGGTTTATGGGTTCATAGGGCTTCAGAGCTGTGAAGGCCTCGGTGGGGAATCGGTAGATTTGTAGAATGCTCCTGCTGAACCGATTGCACAGGTACTCCGTACTCCCCAACGCTGCTGCATCCCAACCCTGAACTCCAATTGAACACCAGCAGCTTTCTGAGAAGCTAGGGGGTCCAACTCCTTCAAGAGGTGTAAGGGCTCAGAGCTTTGATTTTGGTGGTTAGGTGGGTTTTAAACTAAAGGTTTCGGTGCCTTGCACTCGAAGCGGCTCTTCCGCGTTCCAGACTCCTGACAGAGCGGCTGCACATCCCTTTAGGGGGCCCCAAGCTGTCAGGTTTGCGTCTACTACAAATTCAAGGTCAAGCTCCGCGCCCCTGCAGCCCGAGCACACCTCCCAAAGCCCAAGGCGCTGAGGCCGTAAGCTCGCAAGCGCTGAAGTATTCCAGAGCCCAAAACTGCCCAAACTGTCCCTAAAGCTCGTAAGGGTTTAAGGTTCATTGAGGGTTCAGGCTTCAGGGCCCTAAGCTTCGCCGAGCTGCCGCGCCCACTCCGAAGTAGCCGCGCACCACGGGGAAATCGGGAGGCGGTGGGCCTGGTTGTTCGGGTGTTATAGTGCTATGGTGTTTTAAGGCACTGATTCGGATGAGAGTTACCAAAGGGTCTGGTCTATTTGGGCTTAGACGTTCACGGGGTTGAGAAGCAGCAATTCAATTAGCCGAAATTGCTAGTCAGGGTTGTCAGCGCAAGACCGGACCCTTCTCGCCTGCGTCCACGGCCCTCTTTGATGACTCCTGATGCTTCAATGCTGACAGGGCATGGGATTCATGTCAGTCAAGGAGGTTAATATGTGGGGGTGTTGAGTGGCTGAAGGCAAGGCATCCCAGCTGGCACAAATCCTGAAGCACCACTCGGTAGGACATTTTGATAAAAAGGAGGAGGTGGCTTACCTCAGCCTTACAGGCGGCATCGGCAATGGGCCGACGCCAACGCCCCCCGGCCTTGAGCGCAAAAAGGTTTGCTGATGCCTGGAAAGCAGAGCCCACGGTGCCATGCCCAGAATCGCCCAGACCTCGGTGGTCTCACGTTCATCGTCTCCAAACTTACATTTTGGAGCAGATGCCGACTTTGCGGGCTTCAGGCTCCAGCAGAGGGACCCCAAGCCACTTTGGGGCCACCGAATGCTGCCCAGCTGCCGTGGTTTGTCAAATAGAAGGAGGCATGCTTCTGCAAGGCCTGCGGAGTGGGGTGCGGGGAGCTCAGCGCAGTGATGTTGCATTCCAGACGATGTTGACGACTATGTATATAATGTTTCTAGGGTTGCTATGCTCACTACAAGTACTAGACTGACTGTATGTTCTGTCCTGTACGAATATAAGACTGAATCAGTATATTGCGAGATTTAAGATGGGTTTGTATTGCTTTTTCAGTTTTTCTTTCCTCGCCTTCACAGGTTTTACTTTTTGTGGGGCCCCCTTGATTCTCTTCAACCTCGTGTGCACCCCAACACCCCCCCCCCCCCACCCCAATTGGCTTTTTGTATCTTTTTGTGGAGGACGGAAGTGTTCATGCACGCGCGCTGGGAATTGGGTTCCAAGCTGATCTACCGGGATCCGTTTTTCGGCGCCAACCTCGTTTTTTGGGTGCTTGTAGGGAGACGAGGCCCGCGGCTTTCTCTGTTGTAGCAGAGTATGCCGGTGGCTGAAGTCAGAGTTTGACCATGGCCACGACACGCCCGCCTGCCGCCCTGCCTCTGGGGTGGGGGGGCGAAGGGCGGCTGAGTTGAAAATGGATGCTGTAGGGACTATCAAGGTTTGGAATCTGCGCATGTCTTTTCCTTTCTCAGCGTTTAAACGTGAATTAGAGGAACAAGTCTTACTACGGCACTACGTAAGTACAATACTCTATAGATCTCGATGGTGCTGTAGCTCTCGCTGATATAGGTGCCAAGCACTGCCTCCAGCGCTTGCTCCTTCCAGTCCGCCTTGGCCTCTCAATGCTCGCCAAAGCTGTGACTTAGTACAAGTGTGTCTATGAAATGAATAATGCAAGCCTTCAAATAGAATATCGGGAAACAATGCTTTAGGAATCTGACATATACGACGAATCAAGAGAAGCCAGATAAACCTCGCTAGCCCCTAAGCGCCCTCGATGCAGCCACCGATCCCATAGCAGTCAAAACATCATCGAGGCACTTCAAGACACTTCAGGACTTGGGCTGGTTAAGAGGTTGATTGCTTGAAATCAAAACATCCTCCGAACTTGTCGTGAAACTCCGAGGCACCAGGTCAACCACAGGGAGCTTCTCACTGTGGCAAAGCGGAGACCAGGGAGCGACCAGGAGCAATGCCAGTTTCAGCATGGCACTCACGGGGTCTGACAAAAGACTTCGGGTTCTATGCTTAGAGGCCGGGCCGCAGAATCATTTCGGCACTGTAATCCATAGATCCAAAAACCCTTAACCCTAGATGTCCTAAAAACATTAAACTCTGAAGCTTCGCCCCCAAACTCTAATCCAACACGAAACAGGAGCCTTCAGTTGTCAACCTCAAAGTTCAGGCTCATGGACGGATGCTGCATCAGCCAAAGGAGCAGCAGGGGTTCAGCAGTTTTGATTTGCCCTCTGAAGGCCTTTTAGGGTCCTTGTAGGAGGGGCCTTTTCGGGTTTGGGGTTGTTTTCCTGTCCTGAGTTCCATGTAGTTGGGTCTCTCTCTCTTCTCTTTTTCTCTTTCTTCTTCTTCTACACAGCGCAGGCACCCCCCCCGAAGAGAGGGCACCGGCCCCGACAACCTTTCTTCTTCTTCTTCCCCGACAGCCTTTCTCTCTTTCTCTCTTTTCTCTCTTTCTCTCTTCCTCTCTTCTTCTTCTTCTTCTGCTTCTGCTTCTGCGCTTTGAGTCCTTCTCTCTCTCTCTCTCTCTCCCTCCCGCTATCGCCCCTCTTCTCGCATTTGGGGCAGCTGCAAGGCCCATGCAACGTGGTGCTGACATCGGAATGGCTTCCTCTAAGACTTTAGGGCGAACTTGAGGCTTACGTCTTACGTGCTATAATTGAAATTGTTCAAGGTTTTGGGCCTTAGGAAGAACAACCGAGCCAAGCTAGGTGCACGCGTGCATGTGCCTAAGTCGCGGGAGGGTTTGTCTTGCGCGTTTCATGCATGAGAGCCTTTGCCTCTTGATAGTTAAGCCCTGTGAGAGCACTTTCTGAAGGGGGGGGGGGGGGGGGGTGGGGACTTTCGATTCGGCCCTGGCCTGCTTGAATAGAGGGTAGAGAGTCGCTGTTGGGATTGCATGAGGCTCGCGATCTCCGCCATCTCGGGGTTGTAAAGGAAAGAGTGGCACGTTGCTTGAGCACATGCATTCTCCTCTGCTAGGCTGTCCTTTGGTTTGGATCTCCTGCTTCGCCAAGTACTCCCCCGCCCCACTTCCGAACGCGTCTCATGCTCTCTAAGGGCCGTGCTGTTGTTGTAGTTGCAATATGTGACCAAGCCGATGTTCCAGCCTCCCAGCGGCACAAAGCAGTCGGCCATGAGCTTCAAAGAGTTTCGGGTTTGTGCCGGTACGTCTGAGGCATGGGCCTGGATTTCGAAGGTTTGCAGGCTCGGCCTTAGCATTTTGTGCATCTGGTCTCCAAGTAGTCGGCGATATGATCCAACTGCTCATGTAGCTCCATCTGTGGCCACTGCGAGTCTTGGTCACGCCGGTTGCCCCCCCGTCTCATGACATAACTAAGGCTAAAGCAAACTTCGTGTTTAAAGCTCGTGCATAGCACGATGCGCACACTACGCAGCACAGGGCGGACTATGACGCCCACGGGGTTGGACGGCATCAATTCCAAAACTGACTGCCGCAGAAACCCTGAAACCCAAAAGTGGCGCGTACACTGAACCAGGCTCCCGGCAACCATGACTGCCCCGCCCACAGAGTCTTGTCTGGAGAGCTGCGCCAGGCCCTGGAAGAAAAAACTGTGGAAAATCGTGTCTCCAGGTGAACTGGTTCGGGGCAACGAGTAAAGAAGGCATTTGGACGAGTTGCAAGCTACAGCACCTACTTACCAGCGGAACAGGCATTCAGCGATCCTTTGCAATTCGCTGCGGGCCTCCGAGCGCCTCTTTCCCCTGAACCCTGAACTAGGCTGGCCCTTAAAGCCCTATAGAACATGTTCGCTTGACAGATGCCAAGTCCAAAGCCGGATCGAGGTCTAAAAACACAATCCTCCTATGAATCCCAAAAGGGGAAAAACAGCATATCCCAAGGTCCTACCGAGTGTAAAAACCGACAGAGGCCAGATGCCTGGGAGGCCGTCGCAATCTTCTGCATATCCGTTTGCCTTAGACTATTAGAGGCTCTCAGATTCTTTGGGATAAGTTTTGGCTGTTCGTTCTCAAAGCTGCGCTAGGACCCAGAAAGCTGAGGCCCCTCTTCTCAGACCCACGCCAGCGCGAATGGCTAAACCATGCGCCGAAGTCGTTGAACTGAAAAAGCATAAAGAGCTTGGACAGGTGGAGCAGCCTCGCAGCGGTTCCAAACCAGGGCTGAGGGTTCAGGGGCGTTTGGGGTTTAGGTTAGGGCTTGGAGTCGGCGTGGTCAGGCAAAAAGGAAAGACTCAAGCCTGCCAGTGCCAATGATGGTAGGTTTAGGGCTTGGGGTTTAGAGGGTACTCTGAGAATGCTTCCAGCAGGTCCATAGCAGGAAAGAAGGTGTTCCCGTTGTGAAAACACCGAAGCTTTTCCTTATCCAACCGGACTTTGTCTAATTCAAATGAAGCTGACTGAGCTTAGCTTCATCCTGGTACTGATGCATGCTCAAACTTCGGCCTGAACTCCCCCTGATGAACCCCTCAACGACATCTGCCTTCATTAACGCTGTTAATCCGCGCTGCTACTGAGGAGTGCCGTTCAGATTCACGGTTTGTCTTGAAACCCTACCCCCCCCCCCCCCCCCCCCGAAATTTCAGATCTAAAATGCTGAAGGCCGAGCTCGAAACGACCACAAACCATAAAAGCGAAACCTTAGTCACTAGAAGCCTGAGCCCTCGCTGCACGCAGCGGCCACCGAGGAGGTCCACCTCATGGGCCGCACATTCGAACTTCCGAAAACGGGGGTACCCGTCTTTGGGTTCCGAAAAAAAGGTTGCAATATTTGGGCCACATTATGGGTGCCCAATTTACTTTTGATGGGTGGAAACGGGGCTGGACATTGCTTTCCATACTACCACTTTTCTGCCTCTTGCACCGACTGTTTCATGGATATTTCCATGACGGGGTGTCGGGTCTCAGTTAAAAAGGGTGCCGTGCAGGGAGGTCTTTGAGTTTTCTTTGGTCTTCACCTAACGGCTCTCGAATCCCTTTGAAACAGGCCGTGGGCATCAGAGGTTCGTGTAGGAACCCATGCGTTTCGCATTTCATTGCTTTTTGACGGGAACTTCAACCGGAGAGCCGAAGTGCCTCAAAGGGAAATCGGTTCCCCGGGCCCTTCACTTCTTTCTTCGTTTCTTCGGACCCTTTGGGGGGACCTCCTCGGCCCCTCTGAAGCCTGAAGAACCCTAACTCTCAACCTAAACCAACCTTGAACGGGCTTCTAGATTGTCGGGCCTGGCCGATGTTGCCGGTCTCTTCTAATTAACCCGAACCGCCCAATTACAATCACAGGAATGGGAAGCCTAGGTTGCCCCAAAATCCATTCGAATTCAGACTTGGGCTACGGCACACGCTGTCGCCAACTCCTGAACTCAGGATGAAGGACTTGGGGTACCCCAACCCCCACATTCGCCTCTCGGCTTCCTGCCGAGAAGCGTTTGGAACAAGCAGACCCTCGTATTGCGCTGTCGGACCCCCCGCCCCCATCGCTTGGAGGAGCTGCAAACCGATGCCGTGGGGGGTCCCGCCTGTCGGTGGCTCCTACAGAGGGGGCGCTCGAAAATGCACGTGTATTTGGGAATTGGACCTTTTCCAAAACTCCTTTCCTGTCCTGGGTGGGCCGGCCCGGCTGCCGAGGCGGCGCGCGCAAGCGTTTACACTTAAACCTGAGACCTTAAACCAGGTCGTCAGATGCCGCTTCGGAGCCCCCAAACCTGAAGGACCGAGCGGGCGTCTGTGAGTTTTGTTGAACCCCATTTTATCAATTAGGTTTTATAGAGCCCAAACCAAGACCGCTCTGGGCTTTTCAGCCCCAAACCCCGTAATCCCGAAACACCAAATGCCCCCGTCACGAACAAGCCACCCTCAACAACTTGGGGTTCCGGTTTAAGTTTAAGGAATGCCTAAATCCTAACCTAAACCAGAACCTGACTCCCACACTTCCCCCACAGGGCGCCTGCAGGGCCGCACTCGTGCCGAGGGCACAGCCGAGTGCCACCGTCGGGTCGGCCTTGGGTTCAAGTAGTGTTTAGAGGGTTGGGGTTTGGGGTTCAAGGGTCCAGCCTGTTGTCGGGTTTGTTCCTATAGGGTTCAAGATTCAAGGATCGACCTTGGGTTTAGGGTTTCGGGTTGAAGATTTGGGGGTTCTAGGGCGCGAAGCAACTTCTGAAGGCTCGGGCTTTGCAAGCGTACCATAAGCTCTGGGTACAGTGCGCGCCTGCTTCAATGAACACTCATGCTGTGATGTGCTGGCAAAGGTCGGTCAGCCAACCAGTCCTAGTCCCGGGGAGGGTTTCACAAAGCCGGAGAAAGTCTGGCAACGTTGCCTACTAGGCCCTCTCGAGCGCAATACCTGGTGCGGGGCATGGTTTGTCCAGGCTCTTTCCTGCAGTTTAGTGGAACTAGCGGTAGCTAGCGCTGGGTACCATCAGAACTACCTGCCACCAAGTTCTTTTGCACATCTTACAGGGCGATCCCAGCAAGCTTCCATGTCCCGCACCACACCAAAGGGCAGCAGCACATCCTGCGAGCAGTGAGAGGCACTGCAGCGTTTGGGGTTTCGGCATCGGAGTTCTGAGGGTCGTTGCAGTTCACGATTAGGGCAGAAGTTCGCCACAGGAATTGCAGGGCTGGGACTGACGATTTGCAGCACAGCGCTACCGTGCGCAGCTACGATGTGTCGAGCTTAGTAAGACCGCAACACCATTAAAGTCAAACTGCCCTCAACCCTCCCCCCTTGCACCCGCCCCGCTGCACCCCTTCTCTCTGTGTGTCGCCCTCCAAACACCTTCGATGATTCAAACCCCCAAGCGCAGGCTGAAAGCCGCCTGCAGTGTCGAACTCATCACGGCAAGACGCTGTGGTGAGGGCACCTACCAGAGCTTCGGATGGCTTCGGAGTTTCCGGAGGGGTTTTTAGGTTTGGAAGGCTTAGATTTTTAGATGTCTCATGGGCGCTTAGATGGTTTTTGAAGAGCCTCGCAGTTTTTAGAAATGACCGTGAATGAACAGAGGCTAACCTGTACGGCATACGCGCAACCACACGCGAGAGTGGCTTGCCGCTCTGCCTTCGGTTGCGCCAGATACCTCAGCGCAGGCCATGTTGGACCAGAATAAAAGGCCTACATAAGGGTTTAGGGGCCGCCCTATTGGCAGCTGCTGTCGGAATCACTAGCAAGTCACCAGCAGCCACTAGCAGCTTGCAGGCATATCCTTCGAAGCAGGTTAGACAAGGTTACACGCGGAGCCATGTCCGGACTGCAGACAAGAGGCCCCGCTATGTCATCCCACAGCACATCCTGAAACAGCAACGAGTCAGTGCATCCAGCTGAGAGGGTTGTAGCAATTTAAACCGCGCAAGCCGAAAAGCATCCGGAACGCACAGCAAGCAAGGAAGGGGCCTTGGGCGTGCTTGGGCACAGCAACATCTCCAAGGCCAAAGGCTACGCCGGCTACACAGAATCCTGAGCTGAGCTGAAGAGATTTTCATGAAACACTCCGCCTCGCCAGTTCCAATCCGGCAGTCCATCCTCCAGTTTTGTGAAGGCGGTTCAGGCTTGCGCCAAAACAGACCGGCCGCTTCTGGTTGCAGGGATGAGGGGCACCTGCTTCAAGCTTCTACCCTAGATATCCTGAAGGATTACACTTCCGCGTCTCTCAAGGGAATGAATCAAGATCGGCCAGGCCCCCTTTTGCCCCAACTGCTTTGAGAACAGCCGCACTCCGAGAGAAAGAAACGTCTGAAGATCGATCCAGACCTCCGATATGATCCGAGGCTCCGCTCGATGAAGTAGCGGAAGAGCCACAAACCATCCTTCTTTCGCGGAGGTGAGGGCCCCAAATTTCCGGCTTCCAGGTTGCAGCTGTTGTAGCGGTTGTAGCACGGTTGTTTTACGATTGTAGCTTCATGCTTCTCCTGGTTTAACAACACCCACCATTCACACCATTCACACCATTCACGCCCTCGAGTCCCTCGAGTCCCTCGAGCCTGGCCCGCAGCGCAGCTCGCCAAGATTGCAGCAAGTCGGCGCATGGCACTGGCACCGGCGCATGTCCCCAAAAGGCCCGCAAGAGGCTTTGATCTCTTTGGGGGATAAAACAGGAATCGTGAAAGAGTGACATAAACTAACACCAGGTGGCACGACAAACCATGATCTTAGTAAACTTAGTTATCTCTTTTTGAGGGTTTAGGGTGGTCGGGGGGTTCCGGGGTCTAAGAACGACTGGGATCCTTAGAGAAATTTCTTTTTCTGCTGCAGATGATGAGCTTCTGTCTTGTGATCTTCACGCTTAGGATTCTACTGTTGAGGCTTCTTGGGCATCTTAGCTGGTAGTAACAAACTGATGTGCTGAGGATTGTGGCGTACTGGGTAACTAGGTTGATTCATTTCGAGTGTGCCTGGAGCACAGCTGCGTGCACGGAAGCTGTCAGTGAGGCTTGGCAAGTTGCGAGACGTGGCCGAAACAGGCGGGAAGAATCGTGACATGTAGCATGCGTGTGACAGAGCAAGGAGGAGCTTGATCAGTCTCACAGGGCTGTGCTATGCTTCCTGCATTTTGTGCCAACTTGTGGATCCCTGGATCGGTTGGGCCAATCCAAAGCATCCTTGCGACTGAAGCCCCGTAGACCTTCGTTCTAGAGCTCTCTTGTCAAGATCGTGTTAAGCCTTCCACGCAGGATCCTCCAACACAGCGGTTTTCTATTCGAGCGGACAGTTGTACTTTGTTTTCAGCCTTGAGGATGCTTCCTTCAGGAAGTTCCTCCCAAATACCTTTGCTGAGAGCATGGCGAGTCGAGAGCAGCGTGGCTTACCTAAAGGTATCTCGTAGATCCTGACACGTCGATGACATCTTCATGTTGCCTTGGGACGCTTTGGCTCCATGCCTCGCTTACAAACCCCTTCTGCAAGGGTTCAAGGCTGGACAGCAAGCTGATCCGCGAAGCAGTTCGGCTGTGCGCTGGAACCTTGCACTCTGGACAAACTGAACCAAGCAATGCTCAGGCATATGACATTTGAGAGTAATTGAAAGTACACGATACAAAGGGAAGGCGCTCAGCGCCAACTTCTTGCTGGTCCCACACATCACTTTCCGAGGTGTTCATCGGTAACAGGGCCATATACCCCTTTGGGCTGCGTGTGGCGAGAGCAGGTCCGAAACCACGGCTCTAAAGTTCAGGGTTACTATGTGATTTGCAGGGGTTTAAGGGCTTAGGGGTTGAATGGCCTTTGGGCCTTTGGGGGTTTCAGGGTGTTGGGCTTAAGGGTTTTCAGTCTCTTCACACCGCCCCTTGGAAAAATGACTTGAATCATGGTGCATCCAACGAGATTCAAAAACAAGGTCAGGAACTCCCTCGGCCACCGGTAAGGGCATGCGCAAGCTTCGGCAAGCAATGGCAGCACGGAACTGAACCCCTCACATGACTATTCGAGCCTTCAAACTCACTGTCGTCTTCCACTCTGAACCCTAAAGGGGTCTGGGGAGACATAGACGGAACCTCAAGCCCTGAACCCAAAATCCCTACGCGGGAGTTCCTGCCAGGTTCTCCTAACTCATCCGAGGGCACTTGAGGCGGTGCAAAACCAATTCGGCCAGGGTAACCCCAAACGGGGCCCTCGCCTGCTTGGTCCTTTCTTGATAGGGAGTTCAAGAATTTTTTGGTACCCCATATGGAGCCAGAAAAGATAGATAATGCCGTTTTACTGCCAAAACACAGTACGCTCACGAGTATTGATAAGGAGCCATATAAACAGTCACCAATATCAACCGTACCTCAATGGGGATATAGAATAAAGTGCCAATGGCTTGAATCCTACTAAGAAAGAATCATTTGAGGGTTGACATTTGCCGTGGCAGAGTTTTGGGAAGACTGAAAAGAAAGGAGGCTGCTAGAGGAAAGATAATGAGGGGGGGTGTTCCCTTCGTAGCCCGTACTAAGGGGGCTACTTAAGAATGGGAGATTCGGGCAGATAAGGGTTGTAAGTCACTAGGTTCCTGTGATACCCCAAAGGGGCAACCACAGGACCATGATACCAAACCACAAAACCCTGAAACTTAAACTCGTAGCTGCCTGTTAGGGCTTAGGTCTTAGGGTTCGATACCAGGCTGGGTCCAATAAGGCCGGACGTATGAAGACTGACCACTATCGGAGGAACCAAAAGCATCTGTCCGAGCCGCCTCCTAGGGTTGGAGGCGCGTGGGGCAGAGGGTATGCCTAACAATAACACCCGAAGCCTAGGTGGCATGGGGTTTCAGTCGTGAGCACCAACTCCTCCCCTCGACTAAACAAACGTCACGGTCTCCCAAGGCGCGGTTCCCACTGGACAGGTCAACCCGGATGGGATGTTTAGGGTTTACGGGGTTTCGGGATGCTTAGGGTTTAGGGAAACTCCTTGTCCGTGCTACTTGTGCCTTCCGTGAGACAGCGCCTTGGGCACGGCAGGTAAAACAGTGCGGCAAGGCAGTCTAGAAAGTTTAGAAATAGAAACTGAAATCACGATGGCAGTCAAAAAGGGCTCTTTGGGCCTCTTGCGCCTCCAGGGCAAGGCTTGAAACAAGGGCTTGTGAAGGACTTGTAGAATTCAACGGGTTGAGGAAGAAGCACTGTTTACAAACAAATATGTGGGTTGAGGCCTTGTCCTGGGGCAGTCCTTAAGCTCAAGGGCATCCCCGGTGCCAAGTTCTGATACACAAGTGCTCGCAACGGAGAGCCATTCACCGGAAGAAAAATCGTAGCCAAGCGCAGAGTCGCCTCAGAGCTTTAGGAAGTTAAGGGTCCGTAAGCTCGACAGAATCGCACGGAATCCTCAACAGCTTGAACCCGACATTCCGCTCGAAATGGCCTCCGAGCCCGACAACAAGCTCAACAATTCTCCTGACATCGCCAGTGTCGCAATATGTCACAATAAGTTCGTCATAGTTCGTCTCTAGTCCAAAGCCCTTCCCCAAGGCCCAGGAACGTGCGGCGCTGTCGGAGTCTACTTCCTGAGTGGCACCGGCTGAGGGGTTTGTCGCTTGGCTTGAGTGGGCGAAAGCCCTGGCCCAAAAGAAGTCTTCTCATAGTCTTTCCAGCAAGTCCCTAGGATTAGGAATCTCTGGCTTGAAGGTCACCTGAATGTGATCCTGGCGCAGAGACACCCCTAAACGCTAAACATCCCGAATCCGCAGGCTGGTTGCTCTTGGTGTGGCTTTTCCACGCTTTGAAGACAGTGGCGGTGGTGATTCCTGAGCACGGGGCACGGGGCGGCCTGAGGAACCTGAACCTGTTAGGTCGGTTGGTTATATAGGTTGGGCCTGCAAGGGCTTCCTCAGTCCGCACACAATCGGACCGCCTTGCTGGACGTTCATGCACGTTCATGCACGAAGTTATGTGAACTTCTTTCTTGCTACCAGGGTACGGCCACCGGCCAGCGAGTTCACGGTGGCCTGCGCACAGGGTCCATCAAAAGTGGCGGCTGGCTTTTTTCAGCCTGAACCAAACACCAAAAAAAAACGCCAAAAGCCCCGAAAGAAGTTTGGGTTTAGGTGGCTAGAGGCTGAGGGTGGTTTAGGGTTTAGGGTGATCAGGATGGTTCAAGGACTTATGGCTTGGGGTTGCCACATGGCACTGCCTCAGTCTGCTGTCCAAGCATAAGCCACCTGGACATTAGAAGTCGAGTGCCAAACTATAGTTACTTGCGTCGTAGCTAAACCCTCAACGACCTTCAACCCCAAACCCCAGGCCTAAACCCAAACCACCTGAACCCTAGCCTTTCATCTTCAGATTGCAATTCCACTCGGACGGCTTGCCTCAAGGCCCCCCTGCAAAGCCAAGAAGGAAATCTCCCGGATAGTTTCCTCCTCACAAGGCGAAAAAAAGGCTTCGGACGGGTGTTTGGAGTTGAGGGGAGCGCTGGTAGCAATGGTCGCTTCTCGCGCTAAAGCCTGTATAGGCCAGTGGCAAGTTCTGTCTGTCCCTTTGGCTTGAGGCCTCGTGCACTCAGCCCATGCCAACCATGTTGCTCACAAGTCTTATGCTACAACCACCAAGATCCTTCAAGCTCCCCAACTCAGGCCGAGTGCTTGAGGGCTTCATGCCATGAAGCCCTCAGGCCCTCATCCCCCAACATGACTCGGAAGCAGACCACCCGGCTACATCCAGCAGATTTAAAAAGCATAAGCATCGTTTCGGCGCAGACAGACGGCCACTGAGACAAATTTCCTAAACCAAAATCCACAGCCTCGTACCAGAGGTCATCCAGAACTCCTTGTTGGCCTTCAGATTAGGGTCATCAGGGGAGAGGAGAAGACCTAAAGCTGCGCCGTGGTAGCTCGTCAAGAGAACTTAGGGACTAAGCTTCAGAAACCAAGGTATGAGAAGCCGAGTGGCTTCCTAAAACAGCCCAGTTCGATGAGCCCACGAAGCCTCCAAGCATGATCAGAGTAATCCTGCGCTAGGCGCCTATGCGGAGTGCGCGAAGGGCGTAGAGTCGTGCATATAGTCGTATGTCCTGGCACGTTAGAATCGATTCTGTGTTTCCAGTACCCAAGCCTTTCAACTCCAACACGCTGATCCTAAAGTAAAGAATCCCAGGGCCGGATATGTTCGGATTTCGGCCTGCCGCCACCTGCTTTCCGGTTGAGGGCTTAGGGTTAGGGTTGAATCCCTTAACACCGCCTTGCTACTCTGCTACCCAAAGCTGTCCCTCTATCCGCCTGCAGAATCAGGCAGAGCTAGTTTGCAGCATGGGGTTCCATGAACCCCTTCGTCACGGAAAGTTGCGACTCATAACTTTCTACACATCAAGCAGGTTTATGCATTTGGTTCTCGTTGTTGAGAAGTGCAGCTTCCTGCCCCTTCTCAGACAAATGCAGGCTAGTTCTAGTGAGTTGCTCAGGATCTCCGACTCAAGCTTAAACTGCATGCATCTTCTACAGAACGGCAGCTGCCGTCTTGCAGGCAGCTGAGTCCTTGAGCATCGCGCTCTTGCGCATGACCTGCACGCGGCTTCACAGGTGCTTGAAACCTTCATCTGAGGCTTTGTTCTGGACCTGACCACGCAGCGAACATTCGGCATCTATATGATCTATATGGACAATGTGTTCCAGAACGGGGAAGCGCGAGCTTGGTGACCACCACCGCTCACAAACAGCTCAAGGAACCTCCTGGAACTGCTCTGTGTCTACGATCAGCATATCTGTGAGCACCTGAGCGCACGGCAAAATGAGTCCACGATATCTTAAGAACAGCCCCCCCCCCCCCTCCACCACGCTCTTCCATGTGCTGCGAACTGCTACGTAAGCCTCTCGACCGAGCTACTGCCTCACCGTAGAGCCGGCCCCGGTGCTTCCAATCTAGCCACATAGCCACCTGCAAAAAGCAGAAGAGACCAAATCACCACTTGGCGTTGAGGACGCAATCGCGCAATTCGGACTTGCCCGCAGAACGCATGCGTGCTCAAACGCAGAGATGGTGCAACTTGGTGTTAGGGCATCAGTTCCTAATGGGCACATGCCACCTTGAGTACTGCTGGAAGTTAGGAGAGGGCTAGATTTTGAAGGTAGGCACGACTCCCTTTGTCTACAAGCCCCAGACCCTGTGTTACATTATGCTTAACCCGAAAAGCCGAAAACCCTTATAAACCCTTAATCCGCGCAAATCTTTTCCATTGAGAGCTGTGCCTCGGCCACGACTCCTCCACTTGATATGACGCTTGCCAGGTTATTCTCCTTCAGATGCAACCACTCCTGTGCCAGACATGGGCTTAACGTTCTTTGCCGTCTTTGGTTCAAGGCTTGCCGTGGAGTGCTGTGCACGCTGAGGAGCCTTGCCCAGGAGCAGTCAAGTGTATGTATTGGCTGTTGCGATTGACATCAAGGTGTGGATGTCTCTTTGTCTCTTATGCTCCCCAAACATTCCTGCATTTTTTGGGGTGGGGTTTAGGAACTCCCGAAAAGGAGCCCAAAACAACGAGCCCTGACCGGTGTAAGGTGCCCCCCCCCCCCACTCCCCGAAAAAGAAACCGTAATTAGGAACACGCCCATCTGCAGGGCGTGGGAAGCCTGTGAATCTGTCGGGTCAAACATGTCGTCGATTCCGAGGGCATAAGCCAGTTTGCCATGGTTGACCACGAACATGCCAGCACCTAGCCAGTCACACCGGCCGGGTTGGAAGGAAAGGGTGAGAATGGGCTGCTTGAAGGGTGTGGGGGAGAGGAGATGCTACCATCGGTACAGGTGCGTCAGTCCTCTGCATCTGAGATCCTGCTCTCGGTCTGGAACACCGTGCCCTAAGCCCCAAAGCGAAACCCTAAGCCACCAAAAAAGTCCGTGCCTGCATCCCCGACCTTGAATACGTCGTGGCCCTTGTCAACGGAACGCTCTGAAACGCAGCCGTTGCCTGAGTTGTCAGTTCGGGATTTAGGGTGTTTTGTTAGCAAGGATCCTATACCACCACCCCCCCCTTCCCTCCCCCAAATAGTACAGGGTTTTCGGGTTTCGGGCTAAAGCCAGCCCAAGCCCCGAAGGAGACTCAACCTAAAAGACTCAATCTCTAAACTGGCCCTAAACCCTGAAACCTCCTCTCACAGCCTAAATTTTCGAGCTTCCGAACTTTTGTTTAGAGTGTTCAGGAACGCTTGAAAGCCTCGTTCGGGAGCTATTCAGGCTCTTTTAGTTCGAGAGGCCCGGAAAGTTGCATGTCATCAGGTCATCAGGGTGCAGTTGAGGGGTCGGGAGGGCCTTGGGGGTTTAGGGGTTGGGGGTGTGGGGCCTTGGCGTTCGAGGGCTTAGAGTGCTGAATTTGGATGAAGGCAGGCTCAGAAGGCATAGGCCCACAGATGCCCATAGGCACTAACCGCTCCGCTGCACTCACAAGCCCATAGCAACCAGAGCAATTCCGAATTCCAGCTGCATCCCTGCACAAGACTCTCAACTGTCTTTCGTCGCATGCCCAGGCTCCACCCTAGACCCTAGGTCACACTTAGGCGATAGAAAGAATCCTAGACCTCACACACAACAGTGCATCGGACGCGGCATACACGCGAGAAGGTATCCCGGTCGTTCTGGTACATGCTCTGAAAGAGGCTGTGTTTTCCCAGCACCTTCAGCAAACCGGGCTTGAATCTACTGGCCTGAGGATGCGAGAGCTTGTATTTGGGGCTTTGATGCTTGACACCTTTATCCCGACACTAAGAGGACATAGGATACCTCTTTCCGACAAGCTCCTTGAGTTTATCAATTTTTGCTCGTACCTCTCTATGCTATTCTAGGCCGAAGTCAGCGGCACCCTGCTGTAGAATTATGCGTCTCAAAAGGTCCCAGGGGTAAAGTAGCATCAACGTTGTGTCAGGAGCTTAACAGGCGAAAGTCGCAGCACACGTCACTAGAAGTCGCCGAGCCTTTGTCGTGCGCACCGTCACTGGGGCCAATAGGAAAGACATCAAAACAGCAAGCTTGCCATTCATTTAATATTACAATGTGGAAGCCTTTGCAAACAATAACAACAAATAATGTATTTCTAAATTTGATCAAAAAGTACTCACTACCCCATACCAATACCGGTCAAACAGAACAAAGCAAACAAAGCAACACGAAAAACATCAATCAATTCAACTAATTTCTGCAAATCCTCAATGGCATCATGTACACTTCTGCATCCCCTGTTTCCCTTCCAGTCTCAGCAAGTCAAGAGGCCAGGCCCCCTATCTTTCAAAGCCGCGGCACAAAGTAGTAGGCTTCAGTTCGGATCTTCTGTAGCAGCACCTCAGAGCACTTTCTGGAAGGAGCCAAGCGCCACTAGTGACCACCAGGAAATGATTATCCTAAAGGCTAAGAAGAATTGATCGTAATAAGAACAAAAAATTGCAATATTGTCCAGAAGAAGAAATATTAATCATCCCGTCATCCTCCCTCCTTTAGCCACAATGCAGTCGGGAAGGTTGCGAAGATTTCGATGTCGCTGACCTGACAATTGCACATCGGACCCCAGCCCAACACCTGAGCCCCAAGCGATGCAAGGCAAGTCCATCCGAAGGACAGCAAAAAAAGAGTACGAGGGGTATGATAAGCCGCTTTACTGTAACTTTACCGTCGGCTCTTCCAAGCACCTGGAGCCTCAACCCAAGACATCCAAGACCTTTGAGAGTCCAAAGCCAAATCGTGCCATCCAATTCGGCCTTCAGTGGGCGCTGCGAGAGTGGGCTCTTCCTCTGCCTGGGCGGAGCTTGGCTTCTGAAAGTTTTCTTCATAAAATTATGGGCCCTTCTTGGGTCTTTACATGTCTATTCCTTCGAATCCCAAGTTCCGGGTGCCAAAGTTTCAAATGGGGGCTTGCAATCATCGACCCCTTAGGCTGGTAAGCCCGGCGCCGAACGAAGTCGACGATGGTGGTGGCCAAGGCCACGCTCATTTTGTTCTCCTTGGCTGAGAGGATTTGGGCTTCTTCGGCGATTCTTCGGCCTCTTCGCCCCTCCTCCACGGATCTTAACAGGTGTCAGCACAGTTTCAGAAGCCCTGTGCGGCATGCTGCCAGAACAAAGGTACAAGGATAAGCCAGTATCGAACATGGGCTAAGCAGCTGTGTGCCAACACACAGAAGATTGACCGAACCCCTTACGCCTACAAAAAACAAAACAAAAAGACACCACCGTGCAGCTGAGGATCAGAGATGAACCGACGAAGCACTTGCATCTTATGACCTCATGGCATCGGAATAAATGGTTGCGTCGTGTTCCCCTCGTGGTCGGTGATTCTGTGACGATGCATCGATTTCTCTTGACGGTTGGGCTCAGGGCTTCAGGTGTGTTAGGGCTTTTAGGGTTTATGGTGACTACGCTACAACCTTAGGGACAACGCAGGATTCCTTCAGGAGTCTAGGGGCCGGTGGTTTAGGGTTGGAGGTGTACCCGTTAAACGGGTCTGGGATGTGCTTTCACTGACCTCGGCCTAAGCCCGAAAGTCTATGGACTTTGTTCAATGTGAGACAAGGGGCGGTCGGCCTTACTCAGCTGCTGTAGTGCTGCGAGCTGCTGAGCCATCGAGCTGATAAAGGAAGAGAAAACACACAGCCTCAAGGCGCTTGGGGTTGAGGGTTTAGAGTTGCCAGGGTGATGGGTGGGTTTGCAGCTCGAGGCTTAGGCGGCTTTGAATCTCTTCTGCGGGCTTCGCAAGCTTGGGGAAGCCTGCTTGAAGTTTCAGGCTTTAGGCCCGAAATTCAAAAACAAAGCTGAAACCGCTAGGCCTAACGATGGGCTCCCAGACCCCTGGTGCCCTACACCAGGCTTGGGTGCTTGGGCCCCCCTTCGGCTGAGCAAGTCATCTGACAACCGTGATGGACACATGAGGAGACACGAGTACCAAGAGCATCCTAGCGTCCTAGCAATGGTACAGCACCCCTGGCCTTAAACTAAACCTTCCCCCTTCACAGCTGTAAGCCGCACAATGTTCAACCCCTAAGCCCGAAATCATAAATCTCCAGAACCGACATGTTAATCATGAAGTGCCCGGAAGAATGGACCTGGCTTCCGAGCGGCCCAAAGAGGATCACTGCTATGTTAAAGATTCTCTCCCGTGCCGACTGTGGATAAATCTCCTTGCTGAGGCTAACAGTGGCCAAGAGAGGCTAACAGAGGGTAGAAGGTGGGGGGCCTGTTGAATAACAATGGGTCGTTTATTGAAACGGGAAATAGAAGTGGTAACTCTGTAAACCCTTTTGGGTTCAGAAGGGGCCGGCGGTTGGCCTGCGATTTGACATGGCCTTCAGGCATTTTCAGGGTTTGTGTTAGAAGCCCTCTACGGGTTTCGGAACCGACCAGGACTTAGCGTTTAGCTGATGTTGACGAATGGTCCTGTCAGCAATAGTCAGCTGATAGTCAGCTGGAGCAATACATAAAGTCTCAAGTTCAAGCCCACAGTGATGCGAACAAGCATGCATGCGTGTACATGCCGACTTATATCTACACATATTTATATATATATATATATATACATCTCTGCATACATGTGTATCTAACTCATGCATCTGTAGAGCGTATTTGCTCTCCTAAAAATTTGGGGCTGTATGGTTGCGTGTTTTGGGAGTGTGCGACTTTCCCCGGTGTTGACATCAGCAAGGTGCCATGGATGCTGGCGTCAGCTGCGTGATCGACCAGTGGTATGCCTCAGGCGGCTTTGGGGCTCAGTTCCGACGAGGTTCCACTTGCAAAGGACTCCCAACTACTTCAGCTGGTAAAAGCTCGACGTGCAAAAGACGCGGGTGATCAGCCCCCAATCCAACAAACTCTGGGCGTAACTGTTGGGATGGTTTCGAGCATTATGGCTTGTAGGGTATTGGGAGGTATGGGTTGAAAGGCCGGTTTAAGGACTCGGGGCAAGGCCCCGTTTCGGTCAGCCAAAACCTAACTCAACCCATGCCCTTAGTAACTTAATTACCCTAACTCACAAACCCGCACCCTGAACTCGAAATCCCTAACTTAACAACCCCAATCCTTGCTATTGGCTTCCCAGTGGCCGTGGTGTAGAGGTAGAGAAGCGAGTCGGGGCGGGTCTCGGACTGTTGAAAGTGGGCTGTAACCCAGTTGTTCTCATCATTCAAGAACGTGCCGACGGCATACCAACAGCATGCCTTGGCCACGAGTCCACGAGAAGTCTAAAATTAGGACAGCTTGGGTGTAGGGCAGGACCCTAAACCGAAACCGCTTGGTCAAGACAAGCGCATGAACCGACACACCCGGAGGGCGACATGCCAGCATCCCAAACCCTATAGACCCCCACGAGCTGAGGTTGAGTCCAGGTGCTGTAAAATGGTTGATGACCGTCACAGCCAAAAGGCTCTTGGCAATGTTCAAGATCAGAAGTCCTCGGTCGGTGATGTGCCTCAGTTGCAGGCTGGGTGATCCTGAGCCAACTGCATAGATACCCGCATGTAGCAGCTCCTCGCGTCCGCATCAACTTGCATACCAGTCTAAGCTATCGTTGCTGTTCCCACAAATTCTGGATGTCCCGAGTTGGTTCAGACAGACTCCTGCCCCAGAAGGAAAGCAAAACAGCTCCAATAGTCAAGAAGCTCGGAACTGGTGAGGTTCCATTGATGATGGGAATTGCTTGGCTAAGCTTCTGCAGCCCAGCTGCTGAGTTTGCATGATGTGGAATAGCTGCGCCAGCACCGCGATTCGCGCCTCCGCACAGATGAGACATGGAGGCACAGAGACACCCAGACAAGGAGACACGAACAAACAACAAAACCACACATAAACAATACAAAACAAAAAACAAACCAAAAAACACACACACACAGACACACAGACACACAGACACACAGACACACAGACACACAGACACACAGACACACAGACACACAGACACACAGACACACAGACACACAGACACACAGACACACAGACACACAGACACACACACACACACACACAACACACACACACACACACACACACACACAAACAAAGCAACCAACCAACCAACCAGCCAGCCAGCCAGCCAACCAACCAACCAACACACTTGAGAGGTGCCTTTTTTGACGGAATACATACATCACAAATCACATCTCAAAACGAGAGTAAACATCAATCGCCACGCTTCAATATGGTCTATGCCCTCAAGCTGCCATAACCCGAGTTTAGAGAACTGCTCGGATCGGCCTTGACCTTGGCCAGACGCAGCACACGTAGCAGGCGAAAGAGTCGAATAATGCGGAAGAAGCTCATGTACCTGAGACCATCGCAGGAAACTGAACAATGAGTTAGGAAAGGGATTTGGGAGTCAGTTCGTGGCAGAAAAGTTGGGCTTGGGTTCGGGATTTATGGTCGTACTTCGTGAGGCTAGGTTGAGAGCCCAGACGCCGGACCCACGTCGTGTCTTCGATAACGAAGATGAACATGTCCTTAGCATGTTGCTAGAAACTGATAGACCAGCAAGTCAGGTTCGACGATGCCTATGTAGTTCATGTCGAAAGTCATGTGTCTGAGCCCTGTAAGGCTGGATCCAAGCAAACCAACGTGAAATCGAAGACAAACCAAGTCCGCATATAGTTGCGGGCCGTGCAAAGAAGATGCCGCTCCTGCGAGTTGCGCTTGAGACTTTGGGCTGTAAGGTCTGTATAAAGTAGGAGTTTAAGGCTCCTAAACCCTTCAAAGTGCAAGTAGGGTGATGCAGGGTGGATTTGCCGACTGCCTTGGCATGGATTTTAGGAGCCTCAAGGCCCACTCCCTGAGTTCAAGACCGTGAGCCCCTGCCATTCCTCGGTGCCATTCAGCTTGCCGTACGTCCTTGCAAAGGACCTTGGCTCTTCCGAGTGCTCAGAAAGTTTATGTTTTCAGGCGATTTGAAGTTCAGAGCTTGAAATTTTGATTGAGATTCTCAGTCTTCCCCGGCTGAACTCTGCCCGAACCTACCCAAAACCCCCGTCAATCCGACTCTCAATGCATGCAGAATGCTTGCTGAAGACCAGGTCTAGGGTCGATTGAATTAGGCGTATTTGGGGTAGTTTATAGTTCAAGTGTCAGTGTGAAGAGATTACAAGGGGACAATGTTGGTAGCTACTTGGGCGCCTTCATTAGGGCCACTCTTGCCAGGATCATTCCCTACATTGAGGGCAATCACCACAATCGGGAACAACTCCGACGTGCTGCCATCTACGCCGTTCGGTGCATAAATCGCGCACCCGACCCCGCAAGGCTTATTCCGCAAACCGTCCTAGATTTTTGGTTCTGAGGGCGAGACAGGAACATGTCCACCAGCCACGTAACCGATGAAGTTCTTTCCAGCAGGCGCAGGACCTGGTTTTGAGGGTTATTTAAATTTAGGTTTTAAAATTTTGAGATGGCGTGTCAAAGCAGGCCGCTCTGCCGCCCCCCCCCCCCCCCCCCCCCCCCCCCCCGCCCCAAACAAACAACAAAAAACGAAACACCCGCACACGCGCACACACGCACAAACACTTGGGCAGAAATGCTGATCTGGAGGGAAGCTTCCAATACATGTAGTCTCAGTGACGTAGCCTTCTCCTGGACGACCGTCTTGAAACCCTCGAACCGGATTGAGGGCTCAGAAATGCTAGATCGGTGAGTGGAAAGCGATAATTTGCTTAAGCCCCCTAAACTGTACGACCTAAAGTCCAAACGCAAGAGGCCTCCAACCCCAATACCTAAGAAGCTCAAGGCGTAAAGTTCTTAAAGGCACTAGAACCGGCAGATTGAAGCATGGCCTGATTTGAGCTGACCTCAATGTGGAAGGCGTCCATGGGGGTCATGACCTCTTTCAGTAGGATGATCGGGTTTAGGGAACAGTTTTGGGGTTTAGGGTTGCCCGCTCTGGTTGAGCACCTTCGACTCACATCTGCCACTGATCTAGGGGAGGTTGTGATCTAGGGGAGGTTGTGGTCCACTGAAGTTACGTGCGTGTCATGCGTACGGCATCCTGTTCAGAAGGATGCAGGGGTTAGCTGCCTTGCATAAACCCTGTTTCACTTTTGGCACTGAGCCCATAATCCTCCAGGAAGGCTTACAGCAAGTGCTGAAGTCAGGTTGTATAGCCCAAAGAGTGTTAAAGTTCCAGGACCTGGAACAACCCGGGGCTGTCGGAAGGCATTCATCAAAAGCAGCTGGCAGCGCTACCACGCTAGTTGTACGGAGTGGTTCGAATTAAGGCCCGCAAAGTCAAGACTATACTGTGAGGGACAGAAGTCAACAAACCGACCGGAAAGTCTTTTGGTACCTGCCAGGTTTTTTGTGTGCTCTGGCTCTCGAAGCAAAAAGTCTGACAAGTCTAAATCCAGCAGCGTGAAAAGACATGATCAAAAAGTCCTTGACCCATAACCCCTGAGCCCCAGACTGAACAGCCTTCTTCTTCATAATACAAACCTTTCATTGTAATCAACTGTTTAAGCGATGTTTACATGTTCGCCATTGACCCTCGACCTCCGGACATTGATATGCTCTGTTGCTGGTAAGGTGCCATGTCGTAGCCGATAGCAATCGAGGTCCATATGTCCCACAAGATGCAGAAGGGAGACTTGTGCGAAATCGTGAAGCCTGGGCTGGTGGACTCAGCCTAGGACTCTGTATTTTTGGAGTTCACGTTTCGTTCCCTGCTTCAGAGAACCGGACGTCTTGTTCAAGCCCAAAGGAATCAGGGAAAAAAAGAAGGCTCACATCACAGGTTTGTTGCCTGTGAGTGCATCTCCACCTAGCCACATTGCAGGGGCGCAAGGGTCTCAGATCCCCTCTGCTTACATCCAGGGCGAAATCCTCAGCTGTGGATGCCAGGTGGCTGTCATACCACCTTCGTGGCATTTCTTCATCCTTGGTAAGAATCCAGAAGTTGGCTTCGGGGCCTGCTATTTTTCAGGGTCCATTCAGTGTTTCCCCAGGCTCGCTTTGCATAAAGACGGGCTAAGCCTGCAGTAGAGACAACCTCACCAGGTTGGTTCGAACCCCAAGAACCCAAACCCCAAAACCTTAACACCCAAAAAGATCCACAAAGCTCATGCCCTAAAAGCTGCTGGGCGAACGGTTGCTGCTATGATCGGCTGCAGGATGCTTGCCGCAATCAGGTCCGACTGTGAGAGCTTGGGGTTTAAACAAGCTAGGCTCGCTCTCGAGACAGAAGCACTTGACCCCATACCAAAGAACATCAAGGAACCAACGCACAAAGACAATGATACCTCACGCGCACCCAGGCGAGTGTCTCCTTTGGAGCGCGACTTGCGCATGGATAACTCCTCAGTTGCGACGGGTCAGGCCAAACAGCTCACAAGATATGTTACATGCCGGGCCGCGCCTCTTTTCTGTGGCTGGTGCGTGGGTTCAGGGTTTCTACGTCAGAGCGCCAGGTTTCAGGGCTGTTGCCTTTCCCACCCCCCTGAGGGGTGGTGGTTGGGGGTAGGTTTGGGGTTAGGGGTCTAGATTTTTGGGTTTTAGGTTGTGATGTGGCAGGTCCCGCCAGCTATACCTGCTTTGCTCTGGGTGGGTTCTTCATGATTCAGATCATGCATTCCAAAAGTTGTGTGGCAGCCAGTGCATTCGCTAGACGACTGTGCATCCATGCTCCCAGTCTCTGTTCTGGAACTTCGTAGTACGTAGTCGTCTCAATCCGATTCGACAGCACAGCCTTTTGTCAGAGGCTAAATACAAGCCTGGGCGTTGTGTGAAGCTGACCTGCAATAGCCAGCTGAGTACGCCTTGTGATGCTTGTGTTCGTATCCTCCTAATTTGGACGCATCCGCTCGAAAGCCCAGGGTTTTATGCTCGAAAGGGCAAGCGGGGTACGTAGTGCACAGCAGTTCGGCGCTCAAACTGCAACCCCGGCCGAACCCTGAATGGAAAAGAGTCCAGTGTGTTAGGTTATAGGGTTTAGGATTGAAGGGCTTTAAGGTTTGGGATGGTGGATGCGAGGTGTGCGGGTGCGGGAGTGGGTGGGTTGTCGGGCACATCATGGGGGAGGGTGGGTGAGAACGCAGAGTGCGGACGCCAATAAACCCCATACACCCGAAGCGTCTGACGAGAAGAGGCCTTGGATAGACCCCATATACCCAATAAACCCATACCCCTAAACCCCAGTCCCAGCTGCAGAGAGAGCCGTCATTGAAGAGCCATTCCGAAAATACTGGTGCGGATGTGCCGTTGGTGTTGGCTGGGGCGAGTCATCCTGTCGTGGCAGGTTCCCTCGAGCATATTTTTGGGTAGCGATGCACAGAGAGCCTTGGATTCGCAGCTCAGTTCGATTGAGGATTGAGTGCTACAACTGTTGGATCGTGCAAGCACTGAGTCTGAGTTCGGCGTGTTGCCCCCGGCGAACACATCTGCCATTGACCAGTAATCGCGCCGGGCCGTCCTCATCGAACTTCCAGGCCTGTGGCATGTGACGCCTACTAACCTCATCACAAGCTATACCACTCTCCACATTCGCCGCGGCCAAAATGCGTTTTTTCGGCGAAAAATTTTAGAGGCATAGAGTCCCAGAAGCGTCGAGTGTCGACAAATGTCATCACGCGTCTGCATGCAACGCGGTCCGTGCAAAAGCCCTTCGCAGCTTCGCACAAGAAAACAACAATAACAAGAACTGTTCATGCCGCCAGATGTCGCGGCTAGCTTCCCAGGTCAAGCAATCTCAAAGGCAGATTTGGACAGCCATCAGCGAAAACAGAAGTTCTGTTAAACGGACCACCCCTGGTGTGCAACTTGACCCGTGCCTGAAGAGGCCAAAGCTTGCTTGGCGCAGGTGATACTTAGTTTACCCACAAGAACATGGAAGACTTTGGGGGTTCTCAAGAACCCTAAGAGCCAACACCAACACCCCATAACACCCCCCAGGTTCGCTGGCCTTGTGCAGTCGAAGTTGAGTCGCTTCCCCGTTTCGAATGGAGGGCCGCCGCGCCCGATTCTTCAGAATGGCATCCTGAATGAGAAAGGGGTTTTTGTGGGGTTTAGGGCGGTTTAGGGGGGTTGGGGAGTGTCTTTACAATGCTGGCAAGCAGAACGGTACCTAAACCCAGAAATCCTGCATAGCTGAAGCCTCATAGAGCTTTTTATGAAACTTCCAGCACCCTGGAACCTGTTCTTGGGAAGGTGTCGCTTCGCAGGGCTCTACCAGCTGTACTGACATAGCTTTGCAGGCATGGAAGTTGACAGAGTGGAGCAGCCAGCAAAAGCAGATGCCAAGCCCGAGCTGTGTTTATACAATTTCGGGGAGCATTGGGGGTGGGGCGTGGCGGTGCACCCACTACACGAATCCAAGTCCCAAGCCTGCACGCGTCCGATGTCCTGCAGGCATGCAGTGCTGCAGGACAGAACAGAGTCTCATTGTTGTGCAGTTCTGGGCTTGTTAAGTCTGAAGCCAGACACCCGCAACCGGAAGCAAGGTCTTGAGGCCCAAGCTTACTGCCCCGATTGCTCACCCACAGAGGCACATTTCATCAGCGGCGTTTGCCCTGGTTCTCAGTCCCCTTCTCCATCTGTTTCGGCTCTGGTTGGTTGTGATTCTAGATGGTTCTAGATTTAAGCTACAACGTGCTTGCTCGGGGCATTTTACGCTGGTGCGACGGGATCATCCTGGATGATCGTATCCGCCCGATGCGGTCGCATTGTTCAACCCTACTCGATGACAGCCATTCTGGATTCTTGATTGCTGTAATGTTGCGTCTTGAAGCCGACCACCTCGCACTACGTCTTGGCACATCGACTGACAGGGAACACCTTTGCAGAACTTACCGCCGTACAGCCTTAAAGTCAGGCTTGAAGAGAATCTGGATTCTTGGCTAAACTTCCACTACGCTGAGCTAGACCTCAGTCAGCGAGCCAGGGGAGAAAGCAACGCCGTCGTGGGCGGATGACTCCGCGACAGTGAAAGGGGTAGATTCATACGGCTCCGATGGTCACCGCAGGATAGGAACCCTCATTCCAGCCCTTGTCTTTGTCTAAACGCGGCAGTCAGAGCAAGGGCATTGCTAGCAAAATCCGGGCTCGGCTATAAATACCCCAGCGTCTTTCAGGAGGCAGCTCTGCAAAAACAGGCTAGCCAACAAACAGAAACCACCCAAAATGACCGCAATTACATGGGCCTCTAGTGCTCTAACCCAAACCCTAGAACCTAAACCCCTAAGCCCTGAAAACGTGCCTGAACGCTGAGCAGCTTGTTGGCTGGGATGGCAGCCACGTCGATGTCCACTGCATGGCCGGCCTTTGTTGTGCCTCTGCAAGAGCATTCTCGTCCTATGGTTTGCAGGCTCCATCTACAGTCTGCTGGTTCTACACCACGTCTGTCGAAGACAGGATGGCAGGAAAATGCACATACCGGGGTGCACGACATCAGTCGGGGTATATGGACCCCAGGATCCTATCTACTAATTCCTAAATATAGAGGTAAAAGAAACAGGGGGAAACTATTTTAATGCTAAATGTGGGGAACACATGTCGCCCCAAATATCCCGGGGGGTGGAACCCGTGCGCCATTTGAACTGGGTTTCCAGCCTGTCTCTAGGTCAGTGAGGTCTGGAACACTCCCGGTTGATGATGCTGTTGCCTGCAAGGACCCCGGCTCGGGTGTTTGGAGATTGGGTTGGATGAGGTGACCGAAAGCGGGTAAGATAGCCCCTCTAACACAACGCCGTGTAAGCCAGAAGCCCTCTAAAGCCCTCTAAAGCCCTCTAAAGCCCTCTAAGCGACTACAAGAGAGGGGGTCAACACACAACAGGCCGTGGAATACTCATCACCAGTGTGGACGCTCATACAGATATTAACACACCTGTAGAGAGAATACACATCACAAGAAACGACACCCCAATGTGGACCCCACTTTAGTGTCCTCAACACTGAGAGCTCAAAATCACCCAAACCTCGCGGAAATGTGTCGGGGCATTTCTACATCAATCTGGCATACATTGCGGCAGCAAAGCCCTGGCTGGCCAACTTCTTTTCGAATGTGAGCACGACGGACAAGACCCGGTGATGGAGACCGGTTTCGAGACTTGCTGATTGTGCAGCCCCGGGACCGCGTGGATGCTGCCAAAAAGGAAGTGATGATGGGAATGGGAGCGGTTGCATGCAAGACCCCAGTGTGGACGCTCCATCGGCTGGAAGTTGGAGCAGCTTGGATCAGTACCGGGTGAAAGGCCCCGGATCGGTGTGAATCTACACAGACCGATACGAGTTAACACAAATCGGGTTTCTGGCACCTCGCAGATTCTGGAGCATAGACCCTCAACCCCAACTTCTTCGAATATGGTTTAGGGTTATTAGGGTTTTGGGCCAAGTTTTGGGTTTAAGGGGGGGAGGCGAAGACTGCCAACTGCTAGCGAACCCAGACTTCCAAAGGTCATCTGTACCCCATTCTGAGCAGCCTGGTCCCCGACAGGCAGGCGCTTTATCCTGGCGCATTGTGGGAGAGGAGGCCACCAAATACCGATTTAGGGTTTCTTTTCGGGGGTCCCCGTCTCATGACGAGGGCTCTGGAGGAGACGCGCGCCTCTCTCCACTCTTTGAGGCTGGGAGGTTTCGAGCGGTTCTTTGACAACGGGTTGCTCGGACGAACACACTTCGGGTCTTCTCTCTGGGGAAGGAGATCGGCGTCCTCTGCGCTTGATAACACCTCGGGCAGAAGATCCCCGGAATCCAAGGGGGGATTTTCCTTCCCGGCTCTCCCTTAGTGGCCTGGGACCGAATCGCGGCCCGATGACATCATCCTTGATGTGCAAGCCTTCCAGGGCTTAGCCAAGGATTGGGGGGTTTGGGGACTGAGGTGGTTTGGGCGGAGGGGGGTGTAGGGTGGTAGATTGGAAGGGGTTTAAGGGGGTGCGAGGGCTTCTGTATTCCTTGCGGAGGTATCTTCAGGCCTCAGGCCTCCTCAGGTCTCCTCAGGTCGTTGGGGCTCGTATCATAAGCAGAGCTCCCTCAGTCCGAAACCCTAAAATTTGTTGGACCGATGCCCAGGACCTGCCCGTTCAGAAAGAGGCAGCTGAAGCCTTGAGGTTGAGGGTTGAGTGTGCTCAGCTTGGTATTTTTTCTTGCGGCCCTAAACCCTCAACCCTAAACCCAAGTGCCGAAGTTCCGGCCGTGCAGAAAGGCCCTAAACTGGCTCCCCAGGCCCTAAGGACCATTTCCGAACCCTGAAACTCCAAAGCCCCAAACGCCCCAGACAAGACCAACCTGAACAGCCACCCACCCCAGAAACCCCGTACCCTCGGCTCGCCTGGGCTACTGATCGACCCTGACAAGCTGCGCTGAATCTGAGCTTTGGGGCTGCTGGAAGGCTCCACCGCGATATCTGGCACAAGGCAAAAGTTGAGGGATGTTGGGTGTTAGGGTTCATGGGGTCCAATAATTAAGATTCAGAGCCTTTGTGGTCACGGGCTTCCTACCACAACGGCCGCCACTCACGGAAACATCGCAGCTTGCTCGACACAGCTTTGCCGTACAACCTCATGGAGTGTCCTCAACACGTAGAAGCCAATCAAGCGTGTGGACCCTTCGAAAAAATACTTTTTGGCATCCGTGAGTAGCTATGCACGATCCTGAGCGAAACCTGAGAGCAGCACGATAAGGGAGGCATGACACGCTTAGGATCGCTAGGGTGTAGACATCTCTCTCTGTGGTGAACGACCGAAAGGTCTGCGCCTAGGTGCTCGCTGCCATCTGCAGCTTTGCAGATGGACTGGAGCCTGCCACAACACTCAGCACCAAGCCGTTGCTTCAAGGGTTCAGGGGCCTAGGTGCACGAACGAGCAGCATCTCCTTGACCGCCTTTCGTCTTTAACACTAGCACCACGGTTCAGCATTCTGAGGTTACTACCTCTCGCGCTCCATACACCGCGGCTGGTCTCGTACATTGTGAGTTGTGCACACAAAAGTCTGAATTCCATGGAAGCCTTTGCATTGAAACTATGGTATCGCTGTCATGCAAGTTTAGCCTTTGGCAATGCTGGTGTAACATTTTGTCTTTGTCAGGCCTCCCCTGCCATGACACAGCGGAGCGGATCGGAACAATAATAGCAACAGCCCTGAACAAGTCCAACACATCCCCAGCTTGGTAGCTCCTCATCCACCAGCCACCGAGCTCCCGTAAGACCCCACATAACAACGCGCCCTCCGTGCCTGGCCAAGAGGTTCTCCTTGCATCACCATGCATGAGCGGTCAACCCTAAATTTGAATTGCTACATATTGCTACTCAGCATGCGTCGAGCGGCTTAATTAACTCGAAGTGGTTGTACAATGTGGAAGACCTTCCAAGGTTCTAGCAAAGTTCGTCAGAAGACCCACCGGGCCTTTGTCTGCGACAGCACCTCGTGAACCACCTCCGCGATCTCGACCTGGAATATAGTATAGGGCAAGAGATCGGAGAATGGCCAGTCGGACCATGGACTCAGAACAGGGGTGGTCGAGAGCTCCTTCGCTAGACCTAAGTTCTCCCAAGCCCCCTGTATGGCAAACTGACAATGGTTTACAACGCCAGACTGGGTGATTGCCGCAGCACAAGTTATAGCATGGAACTTTCACAGAAATGCCTGGAGATCCCTCGATGCCATTGCCAGGCCAAGTCAACGCCTATGGCGATGGCTGTTCAAGGCCTGGCGGCCCCTTTCTACTGATTCCACGAAACCCTAAGCTCTGAAGGCAGCTACACAAACAAAATAGAAATGCAGTGCGTTTCAGCACCCGGCGACAAGCTGACAGTAGGCCTAGATGGGCCTAGATCACAGGCGTCACAGGCACCACGACCCTTGGTGTCTACATGCGTCTACGCAGCGTGAACATGCGTGAACGAGCTGTATCGGCGGCAAACGCCACTACTTCTCCCCCGCGCGCTGGAGCCGGTGAGAGCTTTGCGACGACAGGCGCTTTGAAGCTGGAACCCAGCAGTACAGAACTTGCCAATACCGCAAACCTGTCGCAAAACCGTCTCACTCTACCCCTGAGCTGGTTTCTAGACCAATCACTACTCGGCCGGCTCTATGTAAGCTACCTTGAGCTCAGACTCTAGTTCTTTCCACCTTCTTGTCTCATGGTAGACCGTCATTATGCAAGTTTGTCTCGTGCCTACCTCCGACGGCACAAAGACAAGGGTTTGTTAACAGAAACCTGAGATGAGCCCCCCATTTTCCTTTTTGCAGCACGACGCAGGTCTTCGCGCGCAGGCGACTGGGCTCTAGGCATGGGCCGCCCTCTGCAGCCAGCAATGCTCAATGCATTATTCGAAGCTGCGCTCCAAAACCAGGGAGCATGACTGGCCAGGATGTGCTGGGGCCATTTAGCCTTGGAGCTTTCGAAAGTTGGAAATCAGGGTATCGACTCGTCGAAGCACGAGCGGAAAGTGTGGCTGGACATCTGAGTACGGCGCGGTGCTCTGGCAGAGGCGCCTGCGACACTCAGAAGGCCCCAATTACATAAACACTTTGCTAATGCCGAGACCACAGCTGCCTTGGGAAGCCTTAGTCACCAATTCTCATCTCAGTGACAGCTCTGCAACAATTCGAGTGTATTTAGTTGCAGCAGCCGAGTAGGTGTAAACTGTGTAAGCTCATGTACCCTTGCCCCCAGTGAAGCGGGGTTTGGGGAAAGTGTCGTATTCGGAGTCTAGGCGATGTCTTCCATCAAGCATGTTGGCGGCATAAGGCAGTAAATCCAGAGCGAAGCCAAGTTGATTGCAGTTAAGTAAGTCTCCTCAAATGCATCACCCTGCTGAAGCGAGTCACGCTGCAGCCGCCCTCTCTAACCCTACAATTAGAACCCTTGAACTCCACACCCCGAACCTTGAGCTCCCCAGGAATCAGACACCTGAGACCAGAATTCCTGTCAAGCACTGCCTGGAGTCAGCTGCAACTTTGGCAGCCGAGCCAGCGCCAGGCCACAAGCAAAAGGGAGGCCTCGAGTTGTGACTTGGGGATGCAACAGCTTTTGCTTAGTGTCAATTAGCTTGGGTTCTTTGACCAGGGCAAACTGAATTCTCTCGGCTTCATCAGACGTGTTCCTTTGTGTTCCGAAGGGGCACCCAAAATCCCAGAGCCGCCCCGACCAAAGCATGAACCCTCTGAGTCCTGCTCAACCTAAAACCCTATGAGCCCCTAAACCCTGCACCCTGAACCCCAAACCGACATCAGCTGCCTTGTGGAGCCCGCCGTTTTGCGATGGTGCGACTGCCTGGTAGCGATGTGGTAGCGGGCGATGGTCCTGAGATGTTGAGGGCTTTGGTAGGGTGTTTAGGATTACGGTCCGTAAGACCCCCTTTAACCCAACAGCACATACGATTCTGCTTTCAGCCTTGATCAAAAAACCCCGGCGGCCGGACAACACCGGAAAAAGACGAAAACCTCCTGACATGACTGGCAATGATGCTACATGCTGTTGGGTCTTTGAAGAGGCTGACAAGGTTCCAAGTCATGCAAGAGAAGGCTGTGGGTTGGGTGCTGCACTTTAGATATAGGTCTTGAGCGAAATGGCAGCCTTGCAAACAAGCTGGGTTTGTGGTTGTTGGAGCCCTGTCGGAATCCCCGAACATCCTAACTTCCTAAACCCCCGAAGCCCTGAACTCCCAACCCTACAATTGAACCCAAAAGCTCAAACCCTCAAACCTAAATGTCAGCCTCCGACAGCTGGCGGCTGCCGTGAGGTCCACCACAAGGCAGCAGAGGCCGTCGAGAGGCCCAGTAAACCTCTTCCAGTTGCGAGGAGGGTTGAGGCTTTCAGGGTTTTAGCTTTTAGGGTGGAGGGGTTTAGGGTTGAGGGCTTAGGGTTTGTAGCTGTGAGGGTCTTAGGGTTAAGGGTTCAAGGGCAGCCGAAGCCTTCCATAAGGGTTCACTGGGTTTCAACGGCGTGTTCTGCTGGAAGCTGTATCATGGGCTATGGACAGTTATGGGTTCAGGTTTAGGGGCCAGTTATCTGCTGTGGGAACCATTGCGACGAGGGGCTGCAGGCTTCAAACTTTAAACCAAAAAGCCAGCTACCTAAACGGCAATTCCTAAACCTCGGCACCTCAAACCTTCACATGAGACTCAGTCCTAAGTGCCCTAGGAGCTGGATCTTTCCGCCTCGTTGCAGTCCGGCTGGGTCTCCATGATAGGATGCCACTGCGAACCTCGGCGGCGAGGCTGTTTCGGATATAGGGATTGAAGGTTTTTAGGGCGGGGCTTTAGGGTCTCCTTGGGGCTTCGAAGCTTTTCACGGGGTCTATTGTGCAAGCCCGGCGGCAGAACAGGAAAAGCCACGAGGTTGGACAAGTTCGCTGCCGCGGCTGCCAGTGCACCATCACAGCCAACCTGCATCGAAAGGGACATGAGGTGTGACTGCCTGCAGAGGCCTTAAGGGGTTTACACAGTGAAGGTGTTGGTGGGCGACTGCGGCATTGAGCATGAGTCTGCCTCCAGTGCAAACTGCACGGAGACGGCTGGGATAGGGCAGCAAAGGGCCATCACGCACACAGTTTGAACGAGGGGCGAAGCGCCTGTGCCAGGTCTGCCAGAGAAGGGGAGGGGGTCTCCTCTTGTGCAAACGGGTTCTACCCAATAAAGCCCTGAAGGCCCCGAAGGGCCCGGCTAAGATTAGAGACCGTGGCCCAAGGCGCCCAGTTGCGGTGCCAGAGCTGCTGTCGCGGCTGCTGCAGCAAAGCTCAAGGTGCAGCGTAGCGACAGGAGTTCCAGCAAAAGGCGGCGTTGCTCCTCCAACACTCAAACTGTCAATGAATTACCAGCATCGAAACATACGAAATTGTTATGAAAGGCGAAGAGTTCAATAAGTTTTTTTTGCTCCGGCGGCATAGCTTCACAAGCCTGAGCCCAGCTCTCCTTCGTGAAGCGGATCTTGAGGAGCACGCCCAATCCCATCATCACCAGAACCTTCGTGGGGAGAGCTGAGGAGGCCCCTTTTGGGGGCGCTTTTGGGTCAAGCCCGGAGCCAGCCTGGAGTGGGGGCATTGGGGTTCGGGCTTAGCTGGGCGGCTGGGCTGGTGTTCGAGAAGCCTTGCCTTGTTAGCGTGGCCCAGCTCTGCCAAAGTGTCGTCCACCAGCGCAGGCATGGGTAGAGAAAGCCAGCGCATGGCAAGGCCGACCTCGTCTTTTGGGAGATTGCTTTCCCGAAGCAATGACATGCTGTCTGCTCGGGAAGTTGTGATTTGGCGCAGGGCCCTGCAACAAATAGGGGTGTGCTCTTTTTGCCCCGAAGTGGCGTACAGGAACACGCGACCCCCTGACATCGTGTCTAACAGGAAACCGTAGCTTTCGAGAATAGTTTCAGAGAACCCAGAATGTTATCAGTTTTCGTATTGGGGTGTTGGGGTCAGATTTGGGGTTTCCGGCCGAAGATATCAACATCATTATGCCAACGTGCGCGTCGCCAAGGCAGGAGCGCGATTTGGCACCCCGCAATGCAAGAACTCCCAAAAGCAGCGACAGTTTCACATTTGGCGAATCCCCTTAGACTGGCTTCACTGGCGGTTCGCGGGCGCCGCGCGCCCTCAATCTTTCAATCCTAAACCCCTACAGTACGTACACCCTTAAACCTCAAAAACACAAAAACGCCTAAACCCCTGAACCCTATAAGAGCCCCTTCAATCCCAAGTAAACTCTTTCAGCCCTTTCAATCTCAGGTTTGATGCCCGAAGCGCCCATATTGCCATCATGGCGGGCGCTGTCAAGAGCTGGCGGCCAGCCGTGCGCAGCAGCCGTGCGCCTTTTGTATAGGGTTTGGGCTTACAGGTATTGGGGTGTAGGTTTGTGTTCTGGAGAGGTTGAGAGAAGAGAAGCAAGATCAGACTTTCGTTGATGACGATGGTGGAGTGTGAACTTCCTTGTTTCTTAAGCTACAGGCGCGAAGTTGAGTGGGCAACATTTGCCGTTCCAGCTGTTTGTACCCAGCCTGATGGCCTCTCTTGGGCCAAGCCATCGAAGATCGCGCGGTTGTATGCGAAGTTCACGATCATGTTCCTCGGGTGCCGAACATGCGGGCTTTGCTTCAGCTTCAGCTGCGCTGGCACTATGCTCTTGTCTAGAACCGGCCCTGGTAGGAAGGCAGACTTCAAAGGACAGGCAGCAGTTTCTGAGCAAGGCCCGTTTATTGAAGCGAGTCTGGCTAACTTGATGGAGCAGAATCCCACACCAGCGGCCACACGCTTTGGTCCAAGACAAGCGACGGAATGTCCAGGCATGCCACAATGCACAGACCTTTCACTCCGAAGATGCCCTGGATGATGGGGTAGGAGAACCTCAGGCCCTAAACCCAAACCCCCATACAGTTCATGGTTGATCGCATGTGCGCCAAAGACGGAGACTCCAAGCAGGAGGAGCCACTGTGCCTAGCATGACGTGAGGTTAAGCATAAGCTTGCGGGACCCTGAACTGACCCTGAGTCACTAATGCCTTTTGGAAAACTACCCCGTGAGGGCTTTAGGCTTCCCTGTGAAAACTCGGCTGATGCCATCCGAAGTGGGGTTTAGGGTTTTTGGTTTCGCCCAATCGGCAGGCTCGGAAGTTACGTAGGATGCAGGTGGCCAAGTGCTTCGGGCTCAGCAACACATGGGAGAGCTCATGCTCCGAATGCTCCAACATACGGCGTGCCTTGGACCACTCTACTCTACACTCTTACCCGATACCGCCCATACCCTGAACCCCACAAAGATCCACAGAAATGGAGGTCCAAGCGGCATACCCAAATTTAGCCCAGTCATCATTCCAGTGAGCAGCGCTCGCTCCTGCCTGGAGCCCTGTCAGCTGACAGGACATTGCTGCTATTTCGTACAGTGGTGCCTCAAAGTTATGCCTGAAAGGGGTATATTAATAGGGGGAGAAAAGGTACCTAATTGCCCACCTCCCTTCCGAGAGCCACGCAACTAACTAACCACAAGCTATACAACCCACCCAAACCACCCCCTCCCGCTCCAGAAGCCACAAAATGCACGCCTCAGAATGCTAGGGCCAACGTACCCCGCCTACCAATCCTACATCAAAAAGACTTGTAACCCTCCTCGCCAGACGGCTGGTTCTCTAAAGTGCGGTCCAGTTTGTGTGCCCATTAATTATCATACGGAGCCGTATCTTTAGGAATACCCAACAAGGGACCGTGAGATGGAGAACTGCCCAGGTGCTGTCCTTGTGCCGGAAGCCCACCCAGGCACCCAAAGCACCCAGGCCGAAGCTCAAGAGCCAGGCCACGGGCGCCAGGGACGGGGTTACAGATCCTGCATGCATGAGAAATATCTCCTTATATCGTGATATAGATGTGCAGAATTACCTAATTGTACAGTTGCAACTGCAGTTGCAAAATTGCACAGTGGCAGAGCTAATTCTTCTCATTTAAAGCTTTAGGGACATACGCATCAAACCATACCAGTAGAATTTGTTGTCTGCGAATTGGGTGCTCGAGAAGGTTCATGTCAGCGAACCTTCTGCATCTAGTTTCCACAGAAACTGGACTGTAAACACCAGTTGTTGTGCCTTTCGGCAATGATCTACACCTATGCGCCACACAGGTCTGTCGCCAACTTCTGTTTTCTAAGAAACGATTGCGCGTCAGGCCAGTAAAGCGGCTGTCCGCAATGTACAGCTTGCCAGAACCCCTAACTTGAATTAGCAGGCTCGATGCTTTCGTGTGTTGGCTGGTGGCTTGGGTAGGCACGAGGCCCCTTCTGGTCGTTTACAGCGTTTGGGGTTGAGAGCTTTCTAGTTTTCAACCTTGGCACCTTGAGCATCCAGTGGCTTACACTTG
Source organism: Symbiodinium natans (assembly GCA_905221605.1). Classification (NCBI taxonomy): domain Eukaryota; class Dinophyceae; order Suessiales; family Symbiodiniaceae; genus Symbiodinium; species Symbiodinium natans. The sequence continues at coordinate 775,527 of CAJNDS010002068.1, read as the reverse complement.
CCTGTTGGTGCTTCAGCGAAGGTGTGCAGCAGCAATGCCTGCGAAGCAGCGCCGGATCGAAGCTCTCTACGCTCGTGGGGATGTCGAGCTTTGAAGCTTTTAGGCCTTTGGACATAGCACGCAACACGGTAATTGAAGGAACCCTGGAATGGTCTCCTCAAGCCCAGATCTGAAGTGCTCATGGCTTCGGATCTTACCCTGAAGCTGGGGATAGTGCTGAGCAAGCTCCAAGCGCAGCGGCGTTAGTAAGAAACTCCCAGAGGCTACACGGCTACACCGTGGCGCTCAGGCTCCGCTGCAGTTTTGTAGCATAGCAACTCCCTGTGAAGAACAGTCTGCCTCGTGCACTATGACCGGAGAATGTCAAGCATCCTGAAGTTTAAACGGAGCAATAAAACGATCACCAAGACAACCCCAGAGCCTCTAGCTTCCCTGCATCTCCTTGCAGCTCGAGCACTGGTGTGGTGACGTTCAAGGCCAACTTCAACAGCGTGCGCCCATCGGATTCCTGCAGCCAGGCTTTAAGCTTGACAAGGAGAGTTCCAACTTCTGACCTGACCGACAGCTTAATGAACCCTCCAAATCCAAACCCTAAGCCCGTATCGCTGCCTGCACGACTTCCCGTCGCTTCAGCAGCAGCCCTAATGCGATGAGTGCGAAGTTCGAAACGAAGGCGGTGGCAGCGTGGTGGACCATGGGCTCAGCAAGGCTGGCGACCAAGGGCTGGAGGGCTTCGAGATGTGGGGCTTGGAGTTTTGGGATTCAACTTCGATGCTTCAGCTCCAGTTGTTTTAGGTTAGAGAGAGAGAGAGAGAGAGAGAGAGACAGAGAGAGAGAGAGAGAGAGAGCGAGAGCGAGAGGGACAGGGAGATGGAGAGGGAGAGGGAGAGGGGCAGAGAGGGAGAGAGAGACGAAGGGGGAGAGAGAGAGAGAGAGAGGGGGAGAGGGGGGAAGGGGAAGGGGGAGGGGAATGGAAGGGGGTGGCCAGGAATTGCACGTGTAGGGTTCATGCTTTGTTGCTTGTGGGTTTCGGGCTCAAGGGTTGTTCTCGCAAGCCTGGTGGACAAGATCTTACATGAGACGCAAGCACACTGCATGAGTATGAGTGAAGTGCCATCTACTCAGCTCCACATTCAAACATGTCTGTATGTGCAATGGTGCACGACAACACTCGGATCGACGACTTTTATTCTCCAGCTCCTTATGTCCTTAGGTTAGGCGTAGGTCCGGCTATTCCCAGCTCTGTGAGTGTTCGCTGCGAAGATGGAGAACACCACACAGCGCCAGGACGTATTTTACTCCAGGGTTTGAAATCAGTGGATCCCAGAGCTGGAAACGTGGCAAAACGAAGCCACTTGGCGGCTGTGGCCTGTTATGCGAGGCACCTGAAAGTGGATATTAATTCTGGGTCGAGCCCGTCCACGGTCTGTGGTCTTTGTTTTTTTGCTGGGTGAGTTGATTGCGAAACCCTAGTGAGCCCAAGATTCGGCGTCGGGATTCAGTTGGAGACCTCATGGCTAAGAGTTCGGCCCAGCAGTTCCTTGGACCTTCGGCCCGGGAGCGCCCTGATTTCTGGGAGATCCTTTCGGATGTCAGAATTGTATGGGCACGCCCCTGGAGGGAGAGGTAGGTGGGTCTGCTAAAGCCCTCGAAGATGCTCATCATATGAAAATCTTTCAGGGAAATCTCACCCTAAAACCGCTCAGGACATTTCAAAACTGCACCGACTCCGGAACCCTATAAATCCTAAACCCTGAGCTCCACCTCTCTCCGTTCGCTGGGGGCATAGAGGCATCAACAATTTGATTCGGGACTCATGTGGCCAAATTGGCCCAGAGTGGCAGTTCCGCTGTATTTAGGAATTGCCCTGGGGGAGTCAGCAGGAAGCCGATTGTGCAACTTGGAGGGCTCCGGGGGCTTTGGGGTTGGACAGCTTAGGGCTTTTGGGGTTGAGGGGGAGGGTCAGCTTCTTTCTGGGCATCGTTGGTTCAGGGTTCAGGGCTAGGGGCTTTGGCGGGGTGGAGCCTTCAACCTGACAATGGCATCCCTTCGCTGAAGCGATCATTACGACGCTCCCCGAAGCTTCGACTTCGAAGCACCACGAAGCAGAAGAGACATCAGATCGAAGTATTGGAGGACGGTGCTCACGTCCTCAATTGACTCGGGCTGATCTCAAGTGCTGGCTAGAAATGAAATGCAAACAATCTCCAAAGATCCGCTACCAAGACAATGCGACGTCGCCGTCATTTGCGCCGAGCCTCCGACCGTTACACGCCGAGTACGACAAAGCTGCGCCGCTCGTCGTTCTCCTGCATGAACCCAGCAGAGTGGAAATCGCCACTGGGAGAGCGTCTAGTCTTCGAAAATTATAGACCTTTTGCAGCTACCTAAAGGTAACGCCCTGCACTAATTGTAGAATTGACCAAGTTCGCAGACAGGTTCGCAACCAAGAAATCTCTCTCGATGCCGCCACATGATGCCTCCTAACTTCAGTACCCCTCGAAGGCCAAGCAAGTCAACCGGAAAAAAATCGGAAACAACAAAGAGCCCAACGCTCTCAAACTTTCCCAAACCCGGAAACCTAAACCCTAAAGAGAACTGCGGGCGGTCCCGTTTCTTGTACTTGTCGAAGCGGCGTTTCAGGTCAGACATGCCGGCATCTGTCTCCTTGGTTCATTGGGGGAATTGGCCAGGGCTTCGGTCATGTTACATTGTTGGAGGTCAGGATTTAGAGCTTTGGGGTTCGTGGAACTTATGGGCCATTTAGGGCTTGGAGGTTGTGAGTTGATGGGCTTCGGCATGGTTCGCCTTTATTCTGGGCTAAAGCCCTAAGCTCCGAAGACCTTATAGCCCCCCCCCACCCCCAACTCAGGTGCTCCCCAAGCATCGTAGCGGTTTAAGAGCTCGAAGAGGCGCTCGGCGCAAAGCTTGGCGGAGCGCAGCACGTAGTGCGCGCCGGAACTGGCAGGACAGAAGCGCCCCCCAAAGCCCTTCGGGTTTAGGGCTTAGGGTTGACGCTTCCCTTTTAGGCCTAAGCATGGCGCTGGGTCTCCGGCCCTTATCCCTTCAGCTGCCTGCAAAAACCCAGGTAGGAAAGCTTCAGACCTTCAGGCTTCAATTTAAGGGCCTTGGCTTCAGCTCCGGAAGGCTAGAAAGCTTCAGGTTTGGGCCGTAAAGGTATCAGGGTTTACCGGCCTTGCCTGCAGCCCAGGCCCCGACACATGTTTGGTCGCGCAGGATATCTCTTTGCAGCGGTCACCAGACTTGTTTGGGGCGGGTCCCCTCTTCTAAACTGAGGGTAACATTTCCAGGCAAACCCAAATGCGCTCTTCTTGCAGTGTAGGCACTCGTAGAGTTCTGATGCCTGGTGCAGGGCCCATGCGCGAGCTTCTGCATTCCCAGGGCACGTGGTTTCACGTGGCACCATACAGAAGTGGAAGTGGGTTCAGTTCATGTCGCGGGGTTTGCATGCGCTGGATCGGCAGACGGTCCTAAACCCCAAACCATGAACTTGTCCACCAAGTTCAAGCTCAAGCCCAGAACACGCTGGAGCCCTACACTCCCAAACCGTACCAGTTCCCCGATGTGTGGCACCTGGCGCGGGTTGTCCGCAGTCACAATGACGTGGGCTTTGGGCCAGACTCCCTGTACGACCTGTCAAGATGTTGCGGCTTCGGAAAGTTGAAGCTTGAGGGAATTCCTGATGGAAGCCCATCGAACCTATCGGACCGATCGCATCTCAAATCCAAAGTTTGCAGCTCGAAAACCGAGCCCCTGCATGTTCAACCCCAAATGTGCATGTCGAACAAGGGAACTTTTTGGGTTCCGTCTGTGCGCGCGCAGACCTCCCAGCGAACAGTCCCTCCCAAAATATACTAAATCTACAGCACCCCATATTCACCATTTACAATAATTAGTAGCCCCCAAAAAACGGGGCCCTACAATCTAGAGCACTGTCACGTAGGTCTTGGGAGAACAAGCCTTGAACGAACTTTTTGCCCTTGTGCCCCAAAACGCAAACCAGGAACTAAGGCTCCCTAATTCCAGAAACCCTTCAGGATGCCTTCTTGAGCCCAAGAGGAACCGCCGAATGGTCACGCTAAGAGAGCTCGAGTGAAGGCCCCTAAACACTCCAACATACCCAGCCTGTAGAATCCTCATGTTGGTGGTGCCTGGATGTCGGTTCTTTTTTTTTTTTTTTTTTGGGGGGTGGGGGGGGGGGGGTGGGGGGGGGGGGGGGGGGGTGTGGGGGTGGGGGGGGGTGGGGGGGGGGGGGGGGGGGGGGGGGGGGGGTGGGGGGGGGTGTTAAATGGGAACTTTTAGCGAAGTTCTTTAGGAGAACCAGCAGGGGGCGGGCCTGAGCAATTTCAATCCTTGAACGTTCGACTCAACCCGAAGCCAAGCCACAAAAACCGCCTGCTAGCCTCAACTTGGCTTGTTTCTTTTGGATCTATGGTAGATATAGTTATTTTGTAAGTGTTGGTAAGGGTGTTAGGCTCCTGCATGCTGTGCCCATCTCGATTCCTGCGGGCGAGACTTGTGGGGACCCGCGACCCCCAGCCATGTATCCATCCCTGACATGAACAAATAAAATTTTTGAAGCGAAAATGCAGGCACGTCCTATCCCTATCGAATACAATTGAATTTAGAAAAGAACCCTGTTTGCGGAAAATGCAGTTGAACCCCTATCGGGCCCTGTCTCTTTTTGGGTTCTGCAGGGTGAGAGTCCCTGCAGCATTGTTGTCCAGGGCGTCGTCGAGGAGTACATTCCATCAACACACCCCCAATGCGCAGCACAACCATCTTCGGGAATTAGAATCTGTCGTGACTGTATGGGGGTAGCGCCCGGCATCGCATAATGCCAAACACATGATTTTGGTGTCAACCTAATAGCAGCTGCAGTTTCTGATGGTCTAAAGATGCACTTCATGCTCCGTCTACCCCGCGGCAAGAAAGATCCCACAAACACAGCTCTACACTACACCGGCGCCAAGCAGCAGCACCACCAACAGCAGCAGCACCGACACATCCACAACCAACAGTCTCACCAGCTGGCTGAATGCTTACTTAAGCTATGGAGCCGTGCCTTCGGCTCACCGTGACGCAGTGCCCAGCACATCAGCACGTGAGAAGTCACCTGAATGGAGCCAAATTAGGACATGAACGTTAAAGCTTGGCTGTCCTATCGGCACTGGCACGTCACCTGGTCTTGTGACTTGTCTTAACTGTATGGAGCTAGGCATGGGTTGTCTGCCCTCGAACATCCTTCAAATTCACACACGCGCCGGCTTGCAGCCACGGACCTATGTGACTTTGACACCTCGTCTCAAGAGCGGCTCCTGTCACATCCCAACTGCTCAATCCCTCCGAAAGCACTCAGAAGCTATGACGGTTTAAAACTTAGGCTTTTGAACCCAAACCACACAACACTTGGTCAGTCCTCTAACCCTTTAGCCTCAGCCCATTCCTTGATGGACTGTTTTGAATCCACCACCGCAACTGAACGTGGTGACAACATCGTACACCCGAGCCCTGAACTCCTCCAGGTTCGCTCTTACCACCCCTCCCATTCTCATTCCCTGTTACTAGCACCTGCAGAGCTAACACTTGCTGTAGGAGCTTACAACGCCCCATAACGCCACCTGCAGCTTTCCTTGAGAAGCTTGGGTTGTGTGCTCGCACTCTGCCACCAGCATGGAGGCGATACGTTGGAAGCCTGAATAAAAAGCCGTGACCGTTTTGACTCTTGTGACCCCCGATCCTAGTCCTGACCGGGAAGCACCTGCCTTTGCCACCCCCGGGAGCCGTCTTCTTCAATATGAGCTGCATATCCCTGCAATTGCTCATGAGGCCCTGGCAACGAGTAGAAGAAGTCGCCCTCGTCCTCCTCATGCTCTGTCTCTGGCTGTGTTGCGGGCAGTTGTTTCAACAAGATCTTCGGAATAAGCGCGGACTGCAGCGGCAAGTGCATTGTACTGCAAGCCGTTTCTGGGGATACATGGGACTAAACCGCCAGTGCCACAAGCTCTTCATTCAGCTTGGTGACCTTTCTGTATTTGGGGTGCGTCCGTCCGAAGAGATGAACGCAAAACACAGACTTGTAGCAACATGTGGTTATCACTCCACTATGTTTTCCCGGTAACTATTCGCGAACTCACTTTGTCGGGGCCGCTATAATAATCACAAGAGCCTTGCAAGGGACAACTTTTGGGATCAGGTCGCTCGTCTGCGCACTTTTTCTTTCTGATTTCATATTGTATCTCGTATATTCTAAGGTCCATAGCGAAGGTTCCCCTGCCTAAGGGTCTCTTGGGCTTCATGAATCTTAGAACCCAGAAGACGGAGACTCCAACGAAGCTAAGCCCGGCCGGTTCCACCAAAACTTTCATTGGATTCTCCCTTACTAAGGAAGGCCCCAAACGTGATAGGTCGCCCACGGGCCAACCCGACTCGCTGTAACAGGTGTGTTTGGGGAACTTTGCCATAATCACAAGTTTTTTGGGGAGCATTCTGGATTAGGCACCGCGTAGTCTGAAGGCGGGTTCAAAAAAACTCATGTACGTAGTTTTCTCAAGTCTAGGGTTTCAAGTCCTTAACTGGCCCTGGCTCAGCCCAGGAATGCAACAAAACCATCCAGGCGCTTTCACTGGCCTTCAGGCCCTAAAAGCTTCAGGTTTTAAACGGCCGTGTCTTCAGCCCAGGCGGCAGGAGAACTTCAGCTTCAGGCTTTGATTCCCTAAAATTTCAGTTTCATGGCCACGGCTGCAGCCCGGAAGGCGTAGAACAGCTTCAAGCTTTTGGCGTAAGGGTTTCTTGCTTGAGGGCCTTGGCTTCCCCAGGTTCTCCTAGGTTCCTCCCGCTGCCTTTTGCTCGGGGGCGGCCCCCGGGATTTTCCTTGTACAGGGTCCCGATTTTGCTGTTGGGGGGTCGTCCCCCTTTTTTTTTTCTGTTCTGAGCACGTTAAAGGATGGAAGGCAAATAGTACTCCTAGCAAACCGCTGCTACCGGAACGACGCACCCACTTACCTTTTGCTTGTCCACCGCAACCCAGTAGCGCTGTGCCACTCCCCGCCCCAAACCACCATCCCCACCCTCCACCACCGCCACCGCACCACCACCACCACCAACCACCCACCACCAACCACCCCACCTACACCACCGTTGGCCTTCCACTGGCTGCGGCAATGCGGGTGAAGTTGTTGAACCCGAGAGCTGCTCGCTGCATCACTCATAGACCCCCCGCCAAGCCCCGTGCTGTCCCAATCCGTCAACCCGAGAGTATACTCACTGCGAGACCTAAAACCCACCACAGATTTCTGTTCACAGATCACCTTGAATCGGCTTCAAAGTCCTGAGTGCCAGCAAGTCCCTCAATGGCTCTCGATTCGAGGCCCCTGTTTTTTGCTCACCTGAAGAGAACCTGGACCCTCGAACCTCATCCAGCCTGAAAAGGCGGTTTCTCCGGCTTCATGGCAGCTTCCGCTAGACGTTTGACCTTTACAATGCCAACACAAAAGCTGCCAAGCGCTGTTGTTTTCAGGTGCAAAGAGTTTCGAAACAGCACACTTTGATATTCGGATCGGACGTATGAAGGTATTGGGTTCGGAGTAAGAACGCGTTTTTAGGATTGGAATATTGGTTTTGTGAAAAACCATCCACTGCATTCGAGCCCGTGCGTTTGCGGTTTAAGTATGGATTCGCCGTGTGATTTACTTTTTGGCGACATCTGCCGATAGAAGCGCTAACGTCCGCTCGAGAAAAGCCCGGAGACAATCTGAAATTCCAAAAAAGGATCTGCAACGCACTCCGAAAGTTTGCCAGGGAGGTTTGCACAGTCTTGCGAATCACATTCCTGGAAACCTTGCCCCGTGCGACCGCAGGCACTCTGCCCCTTGAACAGTTCAGAACCGTCTTTGAAGAACTCAACGAATCTCAAACAGCCCTGAATCGAAAGGTTCTCACAGAGATCTGTAAGACTCACAACCCCTTCCTGAAGTTGCCAATGGACTTCAGGATTTTTGAAATCCCAACGGTTCTGCAAAACCTCTATGTTCTGAGTACTTACGAGATTCATGTATGGCTAGAATAGGTTTTCGCCGTCAAGAAGTTTTGGCTTTGTGATCACTTCTCGGCACAGGCAGATTCATAGATAGCTGGATCCGGAGAACGAGCTCTCGACAATACGAACTACTCAAACTTAGCCCTACTAGCGACTGCGAGCGACTACGAATTACTGCTAACTAGCTAACTACTACACGAACTACTTCTAACTACTGCGAAAGTACTACTAAGCTACTACTTACTACTACTGACTCCTACTGGCTACTATTGACTTACGTAGCGCTACTCCTACGCTAGCTGCTGCTGACCAACTACGAATAATAAAACTACTACACTACTACTACTACGACTAACTACTACTACTACCTACTACTACTCTACTAGACTCACTACTACTACTACTACTTAACCTATCACTACTACTACTACTACTACTACTACTACTACGCTTACTACTCCCTAACTCCTACCTAACACTACTACTATCTCCTAGTTTTTTTTTTTTTTTTTAAACAAAAAAAAAACTACTACTACTACTACGACTAACTACTACTACTACTGGACTACTACTACTACTACTACTACTACGACTACTACTATACTACTACTACTACCCTCTTACACTACTACTACCTCAACACTACTACAGAGCGTTGGTGCTGCTAACGGTGCATGTCGCTATTAACAACGTCTCGATGGTGTTTACCTTAGCTCAATCCTGTCAAGTCTAGATACTCCTATTGCTCACTTGCCTTTACGTCGGGGGGCGGCGGGTGCGGGGTGGTGTCGACATTTTTGTGCACTCTAAACGCTCCAAGCAGAAGAGTTTCAAGAATTTTAAGAAGGATCTAGAAATCCACAGCGGTCCCAAAGTGGGCAATGCTCAACGCTTTTGAAACTTGGAGAGCTTCCTGAAACCCGAGAAGGGGGCTGTTCCACAAACAGATCCATAATTCTATAAGGTGTCTACGGACGCTCATAACGGGACGTCCTGTCTCTGCCCTGCGACTGATCGGCGGCCCTCCTCTTTGGTCCGCGCTCTACCCATCGCCGACGGGGTGCCTTGCTAGCGCCACTGGGCATAACACGCACAAGTCATATCGCAGGTTATTTACCCCCGCTTGCGCTCTGCCATCAGCCCTCCCGCGTGTCTCTCACCGATCGCGACAGCACGCCCCACGGGCTGGCTCGAACTTGACACAAATCTCAGGGTTTTGGGTTTAAGGGCAAAACTCCAGGCTTCGGGGTTTCGAGGGTATGGGATTAAGGTGCAGGCGTGGATGGGGACCAGAGCTCGGACTCGCAGATACCCAAATGCTTTCGAAGTTTAAGGGTGTGCGCATGGGTTGTCTACTTCTTCGCGGTGAGCACGTCGACCACCTATGTGTTCGGGCCGTAGCTCCCAAGCGAAAGAAACACAGTGGTTGGCTCATGACTGGTGCGTTTCCAGGGTTATTCTCCAAGGCTTTTAAAAAGTGTTGGTGGAATCGTTGGAATACCAACGTCACCGCGCACTTCAATGCGCAAGGGCAAATCCAACAGCCCGCAAGGAAAGCAGGGCGTGATAGGCCTGCAACCGACGTCACATTTGCCTTCCGGGACACCCACGCGATCTTCGGCCACTGCTGTCATTCATATCTGAGTGGAGAAAGCTTGCTATCGCATGCGGATTCAACGGCCCATCTGACTCCATCTATGCTTGAATTTGGGCAACCAATGTCCTGAATATTGCGTGTTATAGTTGATGATGTTGGAAGAAAGGACGACAAGTATCAGGAACACCTGTGGCGGAATGCCACGGCTCGTGTCCGCAACAATCTAGACGCTTGGGTCAGGACTTGCCCCATAGCATGGGCCCTACAAAGCAGTATGTCGCTGAACCTCTACAATTTCATACGAGCGTTCATCAATCAGCGCGCACGAAAGGTCCGGCGCATCTAAGCCACCCAGTGATGACCGCGAGTGTGTCGACACCATGGTTGACCTTTGTGAATGTCCTCTCTCAGGCCGCCACGCCTGTGGAAACTCGTGTCCCCCCCCCCACAAGCCCCCGCTAGAAAAACCTGAGAGCTCGTAAGGAGTGCAGCCAAGCTGCCCAAGGAACAGATGACTGGGATGGCTACACGCGAATATCCCTCACCCCTCTCACCCTAATAGAAATTCAAAGTACATTAGGGCCGGCAGGGTTGTGAATGGTTTTATGCGTGTGGCTTCAGAATATTTAAAATACCCGGGAGTCTAAGGGGTTGGGGTTTAGGGTTTGGGGTTTTAGGTTTAGAGGTTTAGGGGTTTAGGGGGTGTGAAAGGGTTGGGTAGGGTTGAGGGTTTAGAGGTTGGTAGTGTAGGGTTAGTGTTGAGGGCCCCTATCCGCAAAACACCTTGCCGGGTTTTTTTGGTTGGGGTGGTGCTATCCGAGGCTATCAGCAGCAACTGACCTCCGGCTTCGGCAGCATAGACGCCCGAGCGTCCACCAGTGCTGTGTCCACACCCTTTATCTTAAGAAATCCCTGACTAGTACTGTGCCTGACATGTACTTTACTCGCCAACACCGCCAAACCCTCCCAACACCTCTCTAAACGTTAGCGACTGAAACTTGGACCACGAGATCTGAAGCCCTTAAACCGTCCAACGCCTCGTATGAATCCCCACTCAGCCTGCAACCCAAAATAACTTGCCGCGTAGCTCTTGCATTCGTGCGGCAAGGCAAACTCTGAATCTGCCGAACTCGTGTTCCTTAAGTTTAGGTTGCAGATTTCGGGGCTCAGGGCTTTCTGTCGTGCAAGGTTCCAAGTTTCGGGATTGTGGGGTTCCGGGTGGCTTGCAGCAGGGCTGAAGTTGACAAGCTTTTAACTGTTTTCGGCACCCCCGGAAATCCGGGAAGGGCCACAAGACAACGTCGCCCTATCGCCCATCACAGCCTCATGATATCGGACAATGCACTGAATCCTGCATAAGCTTTTAGTGGCTTAGGGCTTTGGGGTTTTTTACATGTCGTGCTCAAGCCATGCAAGCCTGGTTCAGGGTTTGCAAAGGACCCAAGGCGTGGCGGGCCCCCCCCACCTGTAGACGATGCACATATGCGCTGCGGCGCCGGCACTTGTTGTTTTTGGAAGCTTTAGGAGTGTGCTCTTCAGGGCTCACGAAAGAACCATAACATTTATCGGGTCGGCTTTGTCGGTTGGTAGGGGTTTCTTCGTGGGGCAGAGGGTCAAAGGGCATGCTGACAGTCTGATGGCTCCTGGCCTTGTGGTGTGCAGCGGGTATCTGTAAGCCGGATTCATGACCGGTTCCTCTTCGTTCTCTTGTGTCGGATGGACATTGTCTTGTCATTCTAATAACTTTTGCGAGTGCAACAGCTGGGTGCAAGGAGGGAACAGCTGCTTCGGGATTTCACCAACAAACACCAGACATTGTTTACGCGCGAGTCATGCTACCAGTCCTCACTCACTCCGCGCGAGACTCCATACGGTTTTCTTTTGCTTCACCCAGTATGGGGAAACCTATGAGTCTTACGTAGTAACACCCCATGCCCTTCAGGAGGAAGCGACCCACACAAAAAATCGCACTGGTGCTGCAGGCCTAAATTCGACTCAAATTCTGGAGACCATTGGAAGTACGCGGGAGGTATCAATCACGATGAGGTTTTTGCAATGCGCACAAGCCACGGAATTTCACTGATCAGTGGTAGAGCTTCGATGAAGAAGAAGGTTTAGCTGGTGCATACCGAGGTCAAACATCGTCTGTGCGGCCGCACTGAGCAGGCGGGTGTCTTTTCCGCCGCTCATTGGATTTCTGGTCTATAGCGCGCCTCAATCCCGAGTTCCAGAAACAGAACCCACTTGTAGATATTGAAACACGTCCGGTCGTGCCTCGAGCAGAGCTGCTTACTAGCAGTCAAGAGAAGAGCTCATCCATCCTACAACCGGCGGTGGTGTGCCAGTGCCGGAAAGTTGGCTGTACTGAGACACCGGCTCACCATACGTTTCTTTTGACATGTTTCATCGCGAACACTGCACGGAAACAAATGGCAGTAATGGCTTAAACAAACCCTTCCATGCACAGCCGGAACTAAATAGGCAGGTGCTGAAGGCCAGGCCATCGACACCAAGGCTCTGCCAACATGCCAGCTGCGGGCTGGGTGGTCACGAATTAGGGTGCTTCGCCACAGTTATCAGTCCTCCTGGTCCCACATCTATCCGGCAGATCACCAAGGGCAGCCCAGAACAGTGGCCAGCAGAGGTCATCAGCCTGCATGTCATTTTACAGATTTCAATAGTGTTCCCCTTCGAGTCCAAAGGTTGCTTATGGCCTTTTAAAGCCTAAACCCTCTAGTCTCAGCATCCCTGAATCTGTTAGAAACACAATGCCGACATTCCAGCCTCTTCTGTTGCTGCCATCCGCCCTCCGCACTGGCCCACCCACACATGACTCGCACGAACGGCTTTGGCTTTCCTGTTGCAATTGTTGGGCTTATGGAAGGGGGGGCCGGGGTTTCAGAGTACGGCTTCAGGGGGGCTGGTATTGTCTTCAAGATGATCTGCCGGAGCTTGAAAACTCTATGGTGTGTACACATGGCATGCTCAGCTCAGAAGGGAGGAAGCCTTGAAGGTCGCACCTGCGTGATTGGCAGCTAAGTCGCTGGCAGCTACTATTCATGAATTAGTAGAATAAACTGACACTTGCATTTCCTTGAAATTGAACTCATAGGTCCACACAGCGCCGAGCAAGCCTCGGTCGAACCTAGCTGCTCCTCCGCATCCGCATGGCTTCGTGCCCGCCGTCGCAGCATCTCACGGAAACCACCGAAAGTCAAGGTTGACCGTTTAACTACCCTGCGTCGGTTCTTTTCCGCTCGCCTAGGGTGCCCTACGTTTCGTAGATGGCCTGCCATCGGGACTGCATCTAGCACACTCAGGGGCGTGAAACCTAAACCCCCACCATCAAACGCCAGTTCAAAAAGGAATTGCTCTCAGCTCATGCGACCCAGCCCTGAAGTACTCCGCTGCGATAGCAGGGTTTGGGTTTTAGGTTTTCGAGTCCCAGGGTATGTTTCAAACGATCTTGCGTTGGTTAGCGTGTGTTTGTGTCCCAAGTTTTCGGTTCCCGACCCACCTGAAACCCTGAACCCCTAAAACCTTCGTGACTTTCAAGCCTCCATGCTAAAATGTGTGCACTTCAGGCACTCAGTGTGCAAAGGAAAGTTCCCCATCCTAGCAGGAAGGGAGCAGCTCCTCGAACCTTTTTGGGTTGGCTAAGGATTCAAGGTTTTTTAGGGGTCCCTGGTTTTTGCAGGTTTTCAAGGAGGGCTTATATTGGGTGCAGGATTCGGGGCTTAGGGTGTTCAGGGCTCCGCCGACTTAGTGGCCGAGCTTCGTCACGACCCTACGACTTCCGGTTGAGGGCCGGATGGTTGAAGCGTTGCTAAATGTATGCTCCATCATACTCCCTTTATGACGTATATTACCATGATATGACTATTGAGTTACCATTATAAGTACCATTCATTGGAATCTGGTATATCACACGATTCTGTTTACCATTCCATCACTATTCCAATTATAGCACCCTTCCCTCACCGCACTTCACTACAACTTTGCTGGTGCTTGATTGCTTCACTTGTTCCACAATTCCCCTGATGACAGAGTAAACTCGAACCTAGCAGAATTAATCCCTCCCCCAAACTCAAACCCCATTAAGGGTGGCACCAGAAGGCTGAGCCGCAGCGAGGCCGCCTCGCCGAACCACCATTGGACCTGTCTTTTCGCTTCTCAGCTCAGCATATACCTTGTTTGAATGCCAGTGGAGCCGCCACCAGTTTGAACGCTTGGGGATTGAGGCATAGGCTGACTATCGCCGGCCTACCGCATATTAAGCTCTAGGTTGTCTCTGCGCCCTAGGTACACTGCGCCTGTTCGGGTGACGAAGCCTTTGCCCCTGTTACCCCTCTTGGACCCCCTGTTACAGAAACAGTTGTCGTCTGGGGTTGGCCAGAGAGTGGTCAGGTCCTACCTTCTCGGAAGGATCTAGGGATCAATTCCCATGCGTTCGCCGCCTCGTAAGTGCCTCGGGCTCGGCGGAGTGTGTGGTACGAATCCTTGCAGAGCTGTATGCCCAAGCCCTTGTTCTGCTTGGATACTGCACCTGCCTAGCGGTTCCGCCTGCCAGCCGTACAAAACGCCACCAACGGTGCCTACCTGCATGCACTACTTGACTCTACTCACAAGATACAATCAGTGCAGGCCCTGAAGCCAAATGGTCAGAGATCGAGGAAGTTGGCGTGGCCAAAAAGACTCGTGGATGAAACGGCGTTAGCGTGCCTGCCACTCCTCTGTACATGAAGGGCCCGGCCTAAGCCGTTTGGCAACTACTGTGTGTGGCTGGCGATGGGTCTGCTCGCCATTCTTCGTTAGGCGCTTTTCAACGACTCTTCAGGCAAGGCCTTTGCACACCCCGGTGGGTCTTCGCACATCTGTCCCTGCCAATCATCCGCGCGTGCGTAAACCTTGCTGTGCACCCGGACATGCGCCAATCCCGAGTACAACCGAGTCATCCGCCTAACGGAGCGGTTCTGTTTTTCTATCTTTAATTGGCTGTTCTTTCCAGCTCGACACAGTCTATCACGGCCTATCACTGCGAGAAAGCCTCAAAGCACGAAGCCCAGTGCCGAAGGCACTCGTGTCCGACTTGTCGGCCGATGCTTCTCGCAGACGATGTCTATACATCATAGGAAGTCGTGCATGCCTCCCAGCAGGGGATGAGTATCGAGCATTCTGGGAAGTCCCCTCGTAGCCTGGAGCTCCGTGCAGTTAGAGTCCTGCTACATCTTGAGTGAGGCCTCTGATGTTACATAAGGGGTAGGCGCTCCCCCAGTTCTGGTGAAATCATCCGATATCCGTTGATGTAAGGATTAAAATTAAATTTTTTTTTCGGTCAATTTCCCTCAACGACTGTAAAGCTGCAATCTTCTCTTTTGCCACAACTCGTCAACGATACTTTCTGTTCACCTGTGAACCGCTTTTCGCCTTTTTGCACCCACCCTCTTAATGCCGAAAAAAAAAAAAAAAAAAGGGGCCTTCTACCCCTCACGCCCTTCTTCCTCCAGCATTACTAATACTCCCGCTATTGCCGGTTCGGGTTCTCGAATAACCGTGCATCCTGACCACACTAGTCGCTTCACCCCACGTCGCGCTAGACACTTCGTCCCTCACCGAGGCAGTCGTCTTTTTCCTTGGCAGTCATGCGTTGCCAGTCAATGAGCCCCGGGCTGCATTCTGTGTAGCGTTCGCATTGTCAAGGTCCTAAGAGCTCACTTCCAGTCCCCGCCTGCCCCGTGCCCCCGGGCCCACCGGGGATAGGCCGGCGGTTGGCGCGCACACGTACCGTAGAGTGTTTGTGCACCGCGCCCATCCACGCGCCACGGTACGGCGTCCGTGGATGCACGTGCAGGCGGTGTATGCTCTCGTGCGGAAACTAAAGTGCCATCATCTCTGCCCAGAGCCTGGAGCTGGTGTCTGTCTGCTCTCGTCGTATGTGGCATCTAGGCTGCATTGTGCGGGGTAGCTATCTGGGGTTGGGCGTTACCCCGCGTGGCGTGCTGAGACTCCCCCTCGACGCAGAGCCGACTCCCCCCCAGGGGCTCCTCTCTGTTGGTGGGGCTTCAGCTCCGAACATCTATTCCCGCCTACTAGCAAGCTCTGTGAGCAGCCTTCCTCGCAGCTCCTCGGTCTAAAAAAAAAAACGAAACTATATCCATGAGACGAGTTCTCTGATAGCGCCTCCGCGTGGACGTGGCGGGGCTTCACCAACGGGCAATGGACACCGTGTCTTGCCCTCGTTGCCGGCAAATGCGACTCCTTCGCACCAAAACCAATTCCCCTAGCCACTCCACATCCTCGTGAGGGTTGTTGCGAGCCTTGTCTACGTAATACTGACAGTCCCAGGTTTTGTGTGGGCGGTTTGCCTCCGGTGGCCGCATTCCATGACTGATCGTGGGTAGGCTCGTGCTCCCGAGAGCAGCCGAGGCCGGCCATAGGTGAGAAACAAAGTAACCAATCACACCTTGCTCTTGCATAGCGCGATAGACCCTGTTGCTAGAGCCAACGCACGCCAGCACCTAAAGTTAACAAGAGCTCACACATGAGCAACAACAATAATGTAGTATTAGTAGTCATACGCATTCGCATAATGAGCAGATCGACACTCGAAAACAACCTCAAACCCCTACAATTACCCCTGCCCCGCCTCGTCACCGCTAGGTTCGTAGTCATCATCAGTCATCACAAATGAGGAGCTAGCTTGTCTTTACAAGGCCACTCATGGTCGTCGCACACCACAAGCTAGAGATTCGCGCGGGAATCGCATGGCCTAGTACTGTCCCACTATGGGATCTAGGGGTTCCCTGCCTGGGGCAGGCCAGAAGGGAAGCTCCTGGCTCCCGGTCTACATCTCCATGAGACGCCCCTGCATTGATTCCTCCTCGCCCAAACCCTGAAACACCCTTAACCTTCTCAACCGTCTGCACCGTCTAAACCCTCTAAACCCTAACTGCCCTCCCTTTCACTGAGGCCCTGCTTCGACTGCAGTGCTGGTGTGTTTGTGTCTCGCATCGAGGCATCACAGCATGGCCTCGCTCCCACACCAGCTTGAACTGTGGCTTCTGTTCATCGTGAACCTCTTCTGGTTACACACTTGGGCAATAACCTGCATTGCACTTCCGCAGCTTGGGCTTTACCTAATTCTGGGTCTCGCGCAGTCTTTGGGCCCTGTTATTTGGCTTCACCCCGCAACCGATGAGCTCCTCGCCATGCGAACCCGTTCACTGCCCGTCGCTCTCCCACTTTGACCGCAATATCGCAGCGCCGCCTCGACAGGAGAGGGCTGATCTGCGTCAACTATCCAAGTTCGAATGCTTGCAGATCGGTTTACATTTATGCATCGTCTATTTTGTTACGCACCTAACGCGCGGAACGATATCCTTCAAGATGTGGTTTACGTGGTTAGAAAGGTCCGAGATCGGGACTTGGCAGGTTTGTAACTGTCCTTGGGCGTTAGATCCAAGAGGTGATTGGATTCGTGCCATGTCCCGAAACCATCGCCCTGAGATCGCCACTTGCTTTTGCCAACATCTCTTCCCATGAGCGGTACCGAGACCACAGTGAGGAGACGATTGGAGATCGATCTAAACCCCTCCCTCAATATAAGGTGGAACCCGTAATCAGATAGCATGATCGCCTTACTAAATTGCCACTGGGAGCCCTACAAACCCTATAACCTCCCGACCTCAAACCACTGGCCGCCTGCTGGCTCTGATAAATAAGGATTGGCATCCGGACGATCCGCAGCACGCGACGTGGCTTGGGGCAGGGCAACTTCCAACTTCCCGGAGTTGGGTCTTAACCTGAACCCCAACCTTCACCAACGAACCAATCCATACTGGGTTTTCGGAAAACCCTGAAGAATGCCGAAGATCACACCAAGAGCCTTTGGGGGCAACGTCGCGTGTTTTGTGGGGGGGGGGGTGTGGTACGTAAGATTAAATTTTTTGGGGGGTAACTACTTTGTTTGAGTTAGGAGCTGGGTCCTTGGGAGTGCGGGACTAGGCAATCCATGATTTACCCATCTTATGAACTCAGAACCGGCCCTTCCAAGACTCAAAATCTCGCAATGGACTTCCTGCTTCCTGGATCCTGTCACGCCCCGAATCCCCAACCCCTGGTCCACGCATACCCTGAACCCGCCCAAAACCCCCAACATTCCTTATATATGCCCTAAGTTTTGTGCGAGCCAGGACAATGTCTTCCCACCTCTACGCCGCTTTAAAGCAGCCAGACTCTAGTAGTTCAGGCTTGGTGGCGGTCAAAGGGGTCCCAATTTCTAGGGGTTTGTCTAGAGTGAAGGCTTTAAGCATTGACCTTAATGCCCTGTGTCCAAACCCCCGTTTGGAGAATCTTCTGTGCCTTCGTGTCTTCGGACGCCACAACCGGTGCAGCTGTTACGACCTCGCCCTGCGTTTAGGGTGCCTGTATGTCGGTTGCAAGCAAGGGTGCATAAGGGTTTTTGGGTTCAGCAATGGCACAAAAAGCCCAATGTTTAGGGTTTATAGTTTTGGGGGTTTTACCGGGTTTGATGTGCTTCAGGGTGAGCTTAGTCTTTGTTTACAGTCCCCGTAAACGCCGCGAAGAGGTACGCCCTGCCGTGTGTGCCTAGAGCTAAAGGGTCTACTTGCATCCACAAGCCGGAACTTCGACACTACCTTATTGAAGAACCCTTATTTAACCACTAATCCTCAACAACCTCATACTTGGCTACCCTGGGCGCTAGCCCGGATTGCAAGCAACGCACATCCAAGGTGCTGGGGTTCAAATTCTTCCGCAGAGAGCACTCGGGAAGCCACAACTGATATGCTCTCCCAGTGACTCGATTTGGGTCTTCGCAGCAGCTCGCATCCAGGGCGGGCGGGTCGGGGGCTACTGGAAGGGATGCCAAAGCTTAAAAACCGAGTAAAAGCACTAAATCCCAAGCTAGGGTTAGTGACGGTTATGGCAACGCCAGGCAGTATCCCCCCCATGCGATCCACCGCAAAGTGTGTGCTCCGCTCTCTGCCTTAAACACCATCTTCCGTGGCAATGTCTCGTCCCCAAGACATAGAGTAAACACCCGTTGGACGGCCTCCCTTACCGGACCCTAAACCCATTTGAACCATATGGTGCCCCCCTCGGCCTGCGCCTCCGCAGCAATCCGCACGCGTTGCCTGCGTCAAGTCACACTGTGTGTGGCTTCAGGCCGCTGCGTTTGTGGAGAGCACTGCGGGCCTTGGGGCTTAATGGGAGATTCCCAAAGCCTCTCCTACAACTCGCCTTCAATACACCTTTCGGTTGCGGGTGTGGGTTTTGGGGGCCTAAAGGTCTTAGGGCATTGCAAAGGTAGCAGCTCGACCGAGCCTTTGTTGGCAGTGTCCGGTAGCCGTGCAAGCCCCTGGCCTCTTCGTCTGGAGTCCTGTGCGTGAGGCTAAGGGTACGTGGCTACAGGGTTTGAGGGTTGCAGGCTTCATGTTGCTAGTGGGCTGTCTAACTACCAGTGCGGGTGGTTAATAAAATAGTCGTGCCAGAAGCCATTCTAGGAGTTTAAGGAAGTGTTCCATTTTATCTGACCATTCCCGTCGCTGTGCACCGCCTGACAAGAACCGCTAACCGCCAAGTGGACCATGCCTGCAAGGACACGCTCGAATGGTGCCAGCACACTACTCCAGTCCGAACTGTGACGCGCCCATGGCGCGGCTAGCTGCGTAAGAAGATAAATGCAAGATGATTCAGTGTGCATGTGAGTGGCCTGGCGGCCCTGCTGCTTTCCAGTCGTGGCCGCATTCTCAACAAGACTCCTGGCCACGTGCCATGCCCTTATGCTCGGACATGCATGTACTGATCTGCCCTGTTGAGTCCCTCAAGCTGAAGAAGCCGGATGACGTGGTTTCTGCAACCATTCCCGCAGGTATCCCCAACAAACCCATCGCCAATCCCATGCAACCCTAGTCTGTGAATCCCCAAGAAAGCTCTGGCCAAAACCTTCTACAAGCCTCTTAGTAGCTGTAGACCCCTCTCCTCAAAAATCTCTCCAGGCCCAGCCCACCCTCCGCAGCAACATGTACCTAGACGCGAGGATCAACGCCGTGAGGATGGGCACCATGACGGCATCGGGTAGCTTGGATCTGGGTTTTTAAGGGCCTTCTGAAAATGGGGGCTGTGATGGCTAGGATAGTTTTTGTACATGAGTGCCATGGGTCACTGCAAGAAGATTCTTGATTTGTAAAACCCCGAAACGAGTACAAATGGGCTGTCGCACTGTTCCCCCTGCAAAGGGACAAACATAGCTTCAAGGGAAGGCTGGAGGGGTTGGCGAACTCGGGCTTGAGTTGGGGGTTTCAGACCCTAAAGCCCAAGGCTTTTGGTTTTCGGAAGTTTTATGGAGGGCAGACCCCAGGCGCCCGCGCTTGAAGAGAATGAACTGAGAGTCGCATTCGGTACAAGCTCTCCCCGCTTTTCCAAAAGCCTCAGAACGGCAACCCCGAATGCTCCGGAACCTCTCAGCTGCTTTCTGATCCTGCCTGCATTCTCAGGAAGCAAAGAAAGCGTGAGAAAGAGTCTCGGATGTAATTTGATCTTTCCGTTGAACCTTCACTTTTGCCAGCAAAAGGCAAGCGTTCAAGCCGCAGAAAACAGATCCCCCATCCAGAGATTTTTTGTCCAGAACTCTGCAGGGTTTTCGTGTAAGCAAATGCGCCAGTTGAGCTCGGCACACTGTAAGGGAAGTCGCAGGTCCACTCCTCTTGCCAAAGCTTGTTCAAAAGGAGTTTTGGGGTGTATAGGGCTTTGGTGGTTGATTGTGGAGCGTGCCGGTCAGGAAGGCGTTTAGAAGCATATACCCCGTCCTGCAAATGAGTGCGTGCACTCCATGCCCACACCGACCTGTCGACAGAAATGCGTGCCCGTAAGACGTTGAATGGACGAAAGATAAGCCGTGAGCGCTGGGGCCCTAATTTTAACAATGCCTAGCACTAGCAGGCATGCGGAGGGGATCAGGCCACTGAGCAAGAACAACTCCAAAACCTGTATCCCGCTCGTTTAGGGCTCCCAACATCCTTTCAGAGCGGGATCAGAGAAGGAACGTCAGAGCGCTCAAGCCCCCGAGCCCTGCAAATCACAAGGCCCGGGCCCATGGGAGATTGGCAGTGACTCCCCTGGCGAGTAAAAAGGACATCGAGGCAGGGTTCAGGTCAGACTCTTCGCGGGTTTAGAACGATTTAGAATACTGGGAGGCTGGGAGGGCTGTCCTTCAGTGGCTTCCTTGGCGGAAGCTTCTGGTGGGACTGCAACTTTGGGAGTTGGGGTTCAATGTTTGCCACACCGTTCGGATCGGAGTCTGGATGGTCTGGGCACTGCCTTATGTGTGTAGGTGGGCAAGCGGTTGCCAGAAGCCGGCTTGATTCGAGAGCCAGAGACAAGTAGGCTCTTCAGTACAAGCAAACCAGTGGCGAGAGTTCTGTCAACCACCTGCACAAGCTGCTCGAGAAGCGAATCTTCGGAAGACTTCAACTTAGAGAGCTCTGAAGCTCAAGAGCTCAGGAAGGCTGGAATGCGTGGACCCGAAATGTTCTGAGGAAGGGGTTCCCCTGTGCAAGCTTGTCGCTGCTTCTCCAGGCTGAGACCCGCACATGAAGAAACACCAAGTCAGTGACAGCACAAGCATGAGCTCGACACTCCTGACTCCAGCTTGAGAGCGGCCACAGACAAGATCATGCAGACATTGCCTAATGTACTGTGGAACACGCGGAGCAGCTCCAATCAACAAGTCCAGAGGCTAACGACTCGGAGAGGGGGGCGTGCGGGGTCCTGGAAGCAAAGAACAAGACGGCCGGCATGACGAACTTGGCGTAGGTGAGCGCGAGGACAATCAGCGCAGCAATCCTTGCACCAGGACAACAGGCTCATCTCGGCAGGGAATCTTGAAGGTTTTCACACCTGAAACAAACCCTTCACAAGAAGTTGCTGAAGTACAGAAAACATGGATGATGTAGAAGGCAACCAGCATCGTCCGGGCACCCGAGCATCACATAAGAAAGCAATACAACCACATGACCTCGACCTAAACTCCTTGCTACCACGAAACACCAAAACGAATCCCAAAACCTGAGACTCAATAACCGCTATTAGTACCATGGATATATTGTTTAGCCATGTTTAGCCGTGAGCCCAGAACACCCTAGAACCCTGCAGTGCTTCACAGCACGCCAAAAGATAACTGCAGCGCAGTGACATTCCGAACTGCTTGCCTTGGACAAGGCCGTCTGGATGCTCGAATGGAAGCATGTAGAAGCTGAAAGACTTCCAAGTGCTCAGGGTTTGGGTATAAGGTTTTTTGAAATCATCAAGTTGGACTACACGACTGCAAAGAAAACAGTCTCTCGCAACACTTCCTACATCCTGAAGCACCTAACACGACCCATGATGGCTGGTATCCCGACCGGCCAAGCTTCATAAGGTCAAGAGGTCTGGTTTGGTCAAGTTCGGCTGGATCGCCAGGAAGACCATGGCCCAAATGTCCTTCCACCACAACAGGCATTCCAGCGCCCATGCAATGCGTGCGCCGCTGCGGACATTCGATGCTCAAGGCCTGGCCCTCCCCCCAGGAAAGAAGCAGCATGTTACGAACAAGATGCTAGTCTTTCCATATCTTATCTGACCTCTAAACCCTCAGGCCCAAGTTGCCCTGCCCGAAAGCGTATGTACATCCCAAACCCTTACTCAATCCCGCCTGGAAGATGAGGATGCCAATCGTAAGGCGACCGTTGGGCCTCCCAAGTCCAGGGAATCGCAAGAAGAACAAACACTCATAAGAACAAGAGTAGATACAAGAATCAGACGAGATCAGGCAATTGTAACAACTGCGATGGTCTTATCATGTGAATGGCGTCATGGATGTGGCCAAGGAGGCGGCCATGGTATTGTATTCCCGTATAGCACTTGCTGAGACAGCTGCCTCTCTGTCTCACCCTTCTCAGAAAGACACTTCACGACCTGCAGTGTCCAGTGAATGGCTTCTGGGAGCTGCACTTGAAACCCCCAACCTGGTTCAAGCATCGAACGTGCAATCTGCTGCAGCAGCACTTGCAAAAGGCAGAAGCTGAGTACCGCACAATCATCGTTGATGAGATCGCACAAACCAATGCCACGTACCTGCTTGCTTCAAGAGTTTGGGCGCCGGGGGGGGGGGGGGAGAGGGGCCAAACGGCACCATAATCTGGAGATATTCTAATATTCGCGCTTGGACATGACATGCCTCAATTTCAGGTATCGGCGCGGCTAATCGGGAAAAGACCCTACAGCCTGGCCAGCCTTGAGTGTCGTTTCTGGGTTTAGGGTTTTGAAGACGGTATAGCGTGAAGAGTCTCAGCCCCCGAGGGCGCATGTTGGCATACTGTCCAGTGCCATACCCGATGCCCGCGAGAGAAAGCCCGGAGAAGAGCAGATATTGGGCCTGAGAGTTGAGAAGCTGGGGGTGTTCAGGGTTTTAGGGTGGGGCTTGCGGACTGAGGGTAAACGCTTCATGTGATGTTGATGTGAGGATGCACAAACCGATAACGCTCAATCCCTCGCCCAAATGAAGCAACGCCTGAATTTGCCCTGCGCTGTGGAGGTTTAGAGTTCGGGGTCCTGGGTTGGGCTGGGGTTGGGGTTCTTTGCTTCGCCTTCCTTTGCCAACTGCGAAGCCATTCTTAGATGCAGCCCCACCACGGGCTTAGGGTTCAAGATTCTCTGAAAGTTCACAGCCCCAACAGGTATCTGGGCTGCATCGAGAGCTCAACAGCCAACAGTGCACAGGACAGGCTTATTCTCAGGTCCTCCCTCAGCGCAGTTGAGCTGTGGAGGGGGCAAGGGTCTCCAAAAAGCTGGAATCAAAGAATCCGTCGGCAGAAGTCCTTGAATATTCCGAACAGCTTGAGGCCGAAACCCTGAAGGCTGTAAAGGCCCTACACAGGGCCCTCAACCGACTCCGATTCCTTGAATCTACCGAGCTCCCGGACGCCGAAACACACGGGAAACTGGAAGAAGCCGGTCAACAGCACCACGCGACCCATCTGGCATGTTCGGCTTGCAATTTGCACTTGCCGCGCGAGCAGAATTACGGAACGGTTAAAGCTGCCCTCGAAGGTTTTGAATGGCCTTTGATGGACTGATGTCACGTACCCCTGGTCTACAGATTGGTCACACCAGTGTTTCAAGTAATTTCAAGCACCTTGAGCAGTATGTCAGTGATATCAGCTGCACTGTAATTCCTCCATCAGCGCTGAGAGCTTCACTCGCAGGATCTCCTTCACATCCAACTCCAGCCCTCATGTCCAGCGGAGCGGTGGGCATATCGCCGCTAGCTTCAAATGATGATAGGGCAATATCGCTTCTTCATGAACAGCGCTGAGACAGAGAGGACTACACCCTCACCGAGCCCAGAGCCAATCATAAACAGCAGGAAAACCAAGCCAAGGTTGGCAATCTCCGCAACCTGGCAAAGGAAAGGGCCACAGGCAAGGATTGGCAAGTCTAGGGGTGTGGGGTGGTGACCGGGTAGTGCTTGGATTGAGCAAGATTGGAACACCGAAGCACATTCTTGGCTGCCACCTTGCAAGCTATGGCGTGCATAAAAACGCACAGGTTGGCCCTAAAATCTCTCAGGCTCGGCCGCTGACCTCGTCATGTGTGTGGACCAGATCCAAGCCCATTGTCGGGCCCACCAGAACGCCACCTCAAGAAGACTACTTCGTAGGAACAACAGGGATGTAGGGTTGCAGCCTAGCGCAGCATGCAGCATTGGAAGCTATAAGCGCCAGAGCATCTTTCCTACATGTGAAAGGGTTTGCGGCATGCAGCTGTGGGCGGCTTTAGCCATGTTCCCTGAGCGCATGGCCCAACAGATATCCCAAGATCAGAGGCTGCTTCAAAAGTCCCACCTCAGACGTCAGAGTCATGCCTGGCAGTGAAAATCGAGGCCCTGGCTTGGGACAAGCAACTATCTTACACCCAGCGACCCATACCATCTCAGGCAAACGTAGCCTAGTTGGCTATTCTTCTCGGCACTATGAAGGATGCCTGCAACAAAACTCAGCTGCGCACGAAGAAGGCCACGACGCCACAGCTAGTCAGACCTTGCTCGGGTTTTTGGGACGTTGTCGGGTTAAGGGCTCGCCTTCTTTTCTTCGGATTCTTCACCGAACACGGGCCGGATTGATCCGCACTTTTTGCGGCTCCGCAATGTAGAGGTCGGGTTTGGGCAGCGGCATAAAGGCTCCATGGATGGTGATGCTAGGGAAACGGGCACCTGGACATGCCACTTCACCCTCACCCGACGGACTGGACTCAGATGGCGCAGGGCCCTGCTGAAGCATGCATGTGATGAACCTCGAGAGTCTCAGCTTCCGTGGCCTTGCATTGTTTATATATGTGAGGAATCAGCACTGCACCTCCTCCACTGGCGAGGCACTTTGACCCCACCAAAGCACCCCCAGCACAAACTACAATGAGCGATGTGCAGAACCCTGAACCCTAAAGCCTACCAGGAGGCTGACACCCTACGCTCGTTTCGGTACAACCTGCAGGGAAGTTAAGTCATGGTGAGAGTGTTTCCCCTCAAAAGGGGAGATGGCATAGGCACCTAGCCACAGCTCTCCCAACCTGGGGAGCCCGGCAGAAGGCAATGTTCAACAGGAGAGGGGAGACTTCACCTTCAAGCTCAGAATGACGATTTTTGCGTGTTCGGGGCTTAGGGGCTTTCCAGGGCATTCCTTGCAACCTTGTTGAACTCTCAAAACCACCAGAAGCTCGAAATAGACAGGGCTTGGAAGTTAGGGTTCAAGGGAAAACGAAGGGCTTCTTCCCACACGGGGGCAAAGGGTCCTAAGCACTCAACCTGTAACCACTGTAACCCCTCAAACCCTTACGTAGCCTTATGAACCCTGAGGCCCTCACCACTGAGGCGGCGCCCGTGGCCAGACTCATGGCTGGTGCCCTGGGACGTCTCCACCTCCGAAAGCTTCCTCTTTTTCTGGGGTGAGGGGGTGGGGGTCTGCGGCTTCGGGCTTCTGGGGCTTAAATGGGTTTATAGGGTGTACTGGGCTTTCTAGGGCAAATTGTGATTACAGGGTTCTATGACCCTAAAAATGAAATTGGAGTTCGGGAAGGAGCGGGGGGGGGGGCAAGGACCCTGCACCCTAAAACCTCTAAACAGCTCCTTTAAACCCCCTAGAACATCTCTGAACTACCAATCCCTATAACCCAAACTCCAAACTCAAAACCTGGCGCCTCCACGGCTGCCCAGCCCGTGTTGTACGTGGCGTTGCTGGTGCCCGCGGCGTGGTCCGAACCGTGATCGCCTGCGTGATCCTGATTAGATTATAGGGGTTCCTAAGGGAGGGGTTCAAGGGGGGTATGTAACCCCAAAGTTCCCTAAAAACTCCCCACTAAGGCTCCCTAAGCTTCCCTAAGGTTCCCTAGGTACCTACCCCCCATGAACCCCCTTCCCTTAAGAACCCTATCACGGACTCTCAGCTCCGGGCTCGTGGGTTCAAGGTTGGGTCTAGGCTTGAGGGCACAGGGTTGAGGTTTAGGGTTGAGGCTTACCGGTCATGCACATGAAGCATAGCTACGTACATACGTGCGTACATACATACATACCTACATACCTACATACATACATACATACATACATACATACATACATACACGTACTTTAGGCAGATGGCTCAAGGACCGGCAGGTGCTCGTAAAGGGCGCCTTGTTATCGTGTTGCATTTGGGAAGATGCAGCCGACCCTTAAGGCAAGTCAGCCGGGTGAAGGGAGAGTCCTGAACCTTGCACCCTACATCCAGAACCTAAGACATACTAAACCCGATAAAGCCTATGGACCCTACAAACACTGCACATACATATATGTGAGCGAAACCCTAAACCCGAAAAACACCGTGAACCCGATAAAGCCAAGAACACCTATAAACCTTGTAAGCTCCATAAACTCTGTAAACGCTGCAGTCCCTGCGCGCCCTGCACTACAAACCCTTTAGCCGTATACACCCTTCTACATCCTATGAGCCCCTGATCCGAGGAATTGATTCATACAGCCCCCGAGAATTGAAGATCATTGCAGGAGCCCTTAAAAGTTGTCTCCAAACCTTTGAGAATTAAGGAGCACAATTGGGTCAATTCATGGAAATAATCAATCAACTCTGTAGTGAAAAACCGCGAAGCTGGCAAAGGTGCAGAAGTGCGAAGCTGCAGTCTCTGCTTAACGCTATTACCTTCGCGCCTTCGGATTTTTGGAGCCTGCAGCAGAAAACTTTTGCCATTGTATACTACTGTTCTTGCAGGACCTACTTGTCTTGCAGGACCGAAGCCCAAAACCATCCTCTTGACCTACCCCTTCGGGCCTGATCTCAGAGACCGAGAGAACGAAACACCGGACGAGAATTTTAGAACAAAATTGGGGAGCGCCGCAATAGTAACTTTCCAAGAAAGGAATGATCAACCTTCGACCGAGAATTAGAGAAAAAAATTGGGGAGAGGGAATAATGAAGCCCCCGAGAATTGATGAACAAACGCGAGGAAACGAGAAAGAGGAAGAGAAGAGGAGAGAAAAGGACACGACAGGACCAGTCGAGAGAGACGCACACGAGAGGACCGTGCCCCTTTCCCCCCCCTCCCCCCAAACACCCCACCCAGAGACCTCGGAGGGGGCCCGATTAATCAGATCCTCAGATTAAACGCCCTACAGACAGGTAACCCTATGAAGCCTAAACCCCAAACCCTAAGACCCTAAGACCCTTTAAGACCCTTTAAGACCCTTTAAGACCCTTTAAGACCCTAAGACCCTTTAAGACCCTTTAAGACCCTTTAAGACCCTAAGACCCTCAGACCCCAAGACGCAGTCCTCGGCATGGTCTTCAGCATGGTCGGCGGCATGGCTGTCGCTGTGTCCCGCGCTGTCGGTGTGGCCATCGCTCTGCTCACCGGAGTCGTGCTCCGAGGCTGCCTTCGGGGTTGATCTGGGCCTAGAACATAAAACAAAAGAGTAGTGCATGATATAGCTGTTTTGTATGTATATAGATGCTACCCCCCCCCCATGGACCTACCAATTTCCTTTGTTTTTATCCATGAATTTCGCGGTCTAAGCCACATGGTTTGAAAACCATGGGTTTTATGGATAACATTTGTTTTGCCGATGTTTTCGGGCTCCATCCTTCAAAAACATTGGTAAAACCAATTATCCGTGAATTGGGTGCTCCCAGCCACATGGTTTGAAAACCATGGATTTTATGGATAACATTGGTTTTGCCGATGTTTTCGGGCTCCATCCTTCAAAAACATGGGTAAAACCAATGTTTTCCATGATTTTCGTGATCTGAGGCTCTCTCCCAGCCACCATTTCTCGAGGTAGTACCAAGCAACAAACTCGAATCCTGCAAAATCTCGAGGGAGTACCAAAACCTCCTTATAATCAATCACGCCCCAATACGCAAGACATGACATCTGTCCTAAAAACACTACCTTAGCTACGATATCTCAAACAGTCATCCCCCGATAAGCAAGACCTAATATCTATACTAAACCTGTACCTTAGCAACATATCTTAAGACATCACGCCCTAAGGCTCCTACCAATTTAATAAGGTTCCTATCAATTTCAACAGGATTCTTATGCATGTTACTGGGATTCGCATAGGATTCTCATTAATTTTAAAGGATTCCTATTGGATTAGGCTCATACTAGTTTAGTAGGATTCCTATCAGTTCTTGTTAAAGGATTCTATTGTTTTGAAGGCCTATTGGTTCCTATTGATTTAGAAAGATTCCTTCTCGTTTTAATAGGATTCCTGTGACTTGTAACCCGGGTTGTTTCCAACTTGTTAAGGTTCCTATTCATTTTAATAGGCTTCCTATTAACTGTTGTCCGGTCCCGATAATTCAATAGAGGATTCCTATTTACTTTCATAGGATCCCAATAAAGTTTCATAGGGTTCCTAATTATTAATAAGGCCCCTATTTTCTGTAATAAGAGTCCTATCAATTTTAATCAGATTCTTATTCATGTTAATGGGGTTCGTGTTAATATTAAAGGGATCTCATTCACTTTCAAGGGATTCCTGTTGGTTTAGGCTCATGTTCATTTTAATCGGTTTGTCTAAAGGTTCACGTTATTTCTTATAGGAGTCCGATTGGTTCCTATTAATTTGAGTAGGGTTCCTCTTCAGCTTAATAGGATTCCTACTAATCCTATTAATTCTACGAAAATGTTGGGAGAGTACCAAAACCTCCTTACAATCAATCACGCCCCAATACGCCAAGACATGACATCTGTCCTAAAAACACTACCTTAGCTACGATATCTCAAACAATCATCCCCCGATAAGCAAGTCCTAACATCTATACTAACACTGTACCTTAGCAACATATCTTAAGACATCACGCCCTAAGGCTCCTACCAATTTAATAAGGTAGGATTCTTATGCATGTTACTGGGATTCGCGTAGGATTCTCATTGATTTGAAGGGATTCCTATTGGATTAGGCTCATACTAGTTTAGTAGGATGTTAGAGGATAAAGACCATGATTTTTCAAACTACTCGGAGACCCAAGCCCATAGTTTGGAAAATCATGGTTTTTATGGTTTTTATTGGTTTTTGCGATGTTTCGTGAGCATGGGCTCAAAAAACATCGGTAAAACCAATGTTTTTTTGAAGGTAGAGGTTCAAAAACATCGGTAACACCAATGTTTTGGAGAGGCCACCTTCAAAAAACATCGGTAAAACCAATGTTTTTGGAGCCCCTGCTCAGGAAACATCGCAAAAACCAATAAAAACCATAAAAACCATGATTTTTCAAACTACTCGGAGACCCAAGCCCATAGTTTGGAAAATCATGGTTTTTATGGTTTTTATTGGTTTTTGCGATGTTTCGTGAGCATGGGCTCAAAAAACATCGGTAAAACCAATGTTTTTTGAAGGTAGGGGTTCAAAAACATTGGTAAAACCAATGTTTTGGAGAGGCCACCTTCAAAAAACATCGGTAAAACCAATGTTTTTGGAGCCCCTGCTCAGGAAACATCGCAAAAACCAATAAAAACCATAAAAACCATGATTTTTCAAACTACTCGGAGACCCAAGCCCATAGTTTGGAAAATCATGGTTTTTATGGTTTTTATTGGTTTTTGCGATGTTTCGTGAGCATGGGCTCAAAAAACATCGGTAAAACCAATGTTTTTTTGAAGGTAGGGGTTCAAAAACATTGGTAAAACCAATGTTTTGGAGAGGCCACCTTCAAAAAACATCGGTAAAACCAATGTTTTTGGAGCCCCTGCTCAGGAAACATCGCAAAAACCAATAAAAACCATAAAAACCATGATTTTTCAAACTACTCGGAGACCCAAGCCCATAGTTTGGAAAATCATGGTTTTTATGGTTTTTATTGGTTTTTGCGATGTTTCGTGAGCATGGGCTCAAAAAACATCGGTAAAACCAATGTTTTTTGAAGGTAGGGGTTCAAAAACATTGGTAAAACCAATGTTTTGGAGAAGCCACCCTTTTTTGAAACATCGGTCAAGCCGAGGTTTCAAAAAAAAGGTAGGTCCATGGGGGGGGGGGGGGGTACCATATAGATATATCAATATCGATATCAATATCAATATCAATATCAATATATAAATACAAATATAAATATAAATATAAATATAAATATAAATATAAATATAAATATAAATATAAATATAATATAAATATAAATATAAATATACATATACATATAAATATACACATAAATATAGAAATAAATATAAATATAAATATACATATAAATATAAATATAAATATGAATATATATATGAATATATATATATATATATGTATTGCGTATTGATGCGGTTCAGGGGTTAGGGGGCGCATAGGGGGTTGATCCATGTTCAACCGACACCATGCTCCATCACAGGGACTTAGGGTTGGGGCTTAGGGACTCTAAACTTTAAACCGTCGAAACCCTTGAGCGGTTTAGCGTGTCAGGAGAAGCACTACAGAGTTGGGGGTTTAATCATCGACAAGGGGCGTGGCTCGCATCGCCCTCAGCGTGTTGGTCTTCATCACCATGGCTGTTCAGTGCCGCCTCCTGCACGGGGTTGCTGCTAAGGAACTTAAATATTTTACCCTGATGTGGATACGGAGACAGCCAAAAATGAGGTTTCCACATCATTGTGATGCTAGCTGTTCGTTCGCGATAGTATCTCACGTTTACTCCATGTGTACTCCATGTACCGAAGCCTTTGAAGCCCGCATGGCCGCCAAGTCGTCCCCGTAGAGAAACTCGGAGACAGGCCCCAAACCTTCATCTGTTCAGCTCTTTGGGCTTTTGAGGCCAAAAAGCTCAAGCTCCGGGGAATGGGGAATGGTGCTTGGTGTTGAAGGAAGGATTGGGGTGTTTGGAGCTGAAACTTATGCGGCAAGAGTATGCGCACCTCCTTGTAGCAGTAGCATTCGTAACTCAAAACAAAAACACACAGTCATTGAGATCATGAGACCATACGAAACAGAAAGACTGGTTTTGAGCAACTCGAAGCAGTGGGGCTACAGCATTGCCGCTATGCTTCTCTTGCTTCGAACGTTCTGCTGTTGACTTGTGCTTCCCATACCACTCGGCTCATGTTCTCATCTTCGTGCCGGTATCTGAGCTTTCTGAACCTGACGGACGTTGAGGGCAATTACTGTCAGGACGCGCACGCGTGCTCAAGTGTCTATGCCAGCACATGCCAGCACTTGGCGTCGAGCTAGGCGTCAGTCTTGCAGATGTTGGACCGTTGTACGGAGGCTTCTGCCGCCATGTGGTGCAGCTGAGGTGCTCGTGGAAGATGCCATGAGAACAAACGCGACGAACGAGAAGGCGATAGTGAAGATCAGTGCTTGCACAGGCCTGCCGGGGCACTGTGCTACTAATGCTCCTACTGTCCCATACTCTCCATGATAAGACGGGTCAGATGCTTCGAGGGCTGTTCAACTAGCTCGACAGCCGCGAGTCCTGTTCTGCAGGCATGTCCCATTCTAGGAAGCCGAACCGATCACTATGGGCTGTACCTCGGGCAGTTGGGGATGGGGCACCCCCCTCCTTACAAGCTCACATGGTGGTCTTGCAAGACTCAAGAATTTGGCCGAGAGCGGACAGAGACAGAAACCTCTGATTTTGCCATGGTTGTCGAAAGGATCCATGCACAGAGTTCAGAAAGCCGCGGGACGTACTGGTTGCAACTTCCACACGCCTGCAGACATGAAACAGCTTGTAGGATTGTCCCGGTTGTTCCAGACGCCAGTCGCTGGCTGTCACACCTACATGTATAACTTATAGAACGCGCCTGCTCTTGCCCAGTGCACTCGCTTTGGCTGAGCTGCTGTTGATGCCTGGCGCAGGATCCAGGTACGCAGGACAACATGTCAGGGCCGGGCAGTTGAGCTGGACCTGAATGACGGCGCAAAAGCCGCACATATCGCCCGCAGCAACGTGGGTAATGCAAGCAGTAATCCCTGCATTTATCGCCAATCAAACCCACCTAGCTATGAGCCCAGAACCATGAATCCTACGGCCCAGGCGGAAGGCGCTAAAGGCAGCAGTGTAGAGTACTCGACTAGCTTGAAGACACGCCTTACATGTGGAGTAGCTTCCCCCGCCACGTTCACCCCCAAAGCTGAAGCATGAAGCACTGAGAAGCCAGTGGCCTGAATTCGCAATATCTTTCTTCTTCACCTGCATCGAGTTCAGCTTCAACAAGCTGCAGGGTGTAGGCAGGGATTCCTGAATGCTAAGAGGACTCAGGGCCTAGGGTTCACAGGGGCTTGCAGGGCTTACAGGGTTTATACGGCTTCGTTATAGGGCTGCTAGGACTTGCAAGGTTTACAAGTTTTCAAGATAGGTCCGGAATACCGCAATCCAGCTTGTGCTTTGAAACCTCGGTTCGGTGACTGGAAAAGACGCGTGAACCACACCTGCAACTTGCAGCCCCTCGCGTTGCCTTAAATCCGAAAAGAAGTTGTATGCTAAAGCCCAAAGCCGTAACTCAAAACTTCAAAACCCTTATACTATGGGGAGCCGTATTTTTCCCCACATCCAGAGCCCTCAAGCTCAAAACCCCTCAAGTTCGAGCGAGGAGCATTCGTCGTGAGATGCTGCGAACTTTTCGTCCGAGGTATGTCGGTGGAGTACGTCGGCGACATGACATCTCCATCCTCACCTCTCTTGGTGTTTAGAGCTTCGGGGTTCTTGAGTTTTGGGGTACAGGTAGCGATGCTTGGTATGTTTGCGTAGAAGTGGTTAGGGTGAAGGATGTGTTTCGTCTTATTTGGCTTGGCTTGTCTCGGGGTGTGGCTTGGCCCGGGCCCAAAGAGTGCTTCTTTCTTTTGTGTTTGTTCTTGTGTCCTGGCGCAGCAAGCCCCATTTGCAAATGCCATGGTCTAATGGAATGGTTTGGGAAGATTCATACGAGCAATTCCTCTGACGGCACGTTCCTCAAAGCTGGCTTTTCACGGCTTGTTGGGATGGGCATCCGGGGTTGCGGGGGGGGAG
Source organism: Symbiodinium natans (assembly GCA_905221605.1). Classification (NCBI taxonomy): domain Eukaryota; class Dinophyceae; order Suessiales; family Symbiodiniaceae; genus Symbiodinium; species Symbiodinium natans. The sequence continues at coordinate 742,337 of CAJNDS010002068.1, read as the reverse complement.
GGGGGGAAGCTCACCCCCTCCCAGTTGCAAACACCACGCAGCCGCGCCGCAACTTAGAAGCAAAAAAGGCTCTTGGGGCTATAATTCACCCCAAGCCCTCAATCATATGTAGAGGGTTTAGAGCTTAATTAGGGTTCAGATTCTACAGGGGCTTATAGGTTTAAGGCCTTCGGAGCTCACAGGGTTAGGGTCTGCCAAGAGAAAGCCTGGGCACCTGACTGCAGGGCTTAAGTTTTCAATTTTTACCTTTGGATTTAGGGGAGTACGTAGCTTCAGTCCTGGCAGTTTGACAAGGCTCCGTGCACGTGGGCTCACATCTTGGGACGAATGTAGGGGCTCAGGGGGACATCTTCTTCTGCGCAAGGTTTCCTGTGCACTTTCCAACTTTTTGCACTGAGCACTGGCCTAGGGCTTAGGTCTTAGGTGCGCATGGAAGCCGTGCCTAGCAAGTCCTCGTCGTCTTCCTCTTCTCTGATGCTCTGTCGTTCCTCGACACGGCCATTGAACCAAAAAGGAGGGTCAGCATGCAAGCATCCCCGAAGCCCTCAAGCTGAAGATGACCGAGGATGCCTGCCCTGAGGCTTTCCATTTAGGGCCCGGGCCAGGCGCTGCAGATGCAGTCCGACCTGCTCGATTTGTCAGGGTTTCGGGCCATGCCATCTATTTCGAATGGGTATTTGGGGTAAAGCGGACCGAAGCGACATGAGAACGGTCATGTTGCATTAGGAGGGAGATGCTGGTATGACAGCTGCATCAAAAAGATGATCGCTTTTCCGGTGCCACCTTTGCATATACGTATACAAAGCTCCGCCACAACTTAGAGAAGCACCAGAACTAGGGATTAGGGATTTAGGATTTCAGGTTGAGGGGTCCCAAGGGTCTCAGAGAAGCCGCGGCCTGCGAAGGATCCGTGGCTTCCTTCAGAAGTCAAGTCTAACAGCTTACATGGAGGGATTGTACCTGTACCCTGGGTCCAGTTTGCTAAGGTTCTTCTTTTAGGCTTAGGATACTAGAAAAGGGTGATTCAGTGAAGCAAGGTGCCCCCCTCCCGCCCGGCTCAGGTTCTTCAAGGGTTTGGGACTCGGGCATAATGCTGAAGCCAGATGCTTGGAGTTCCGGGCATTGTTTCCTTGTGAGCACAAGAGCCTGGTCACCTCACAAACTGAAACTCCACAGCATCGAAGTCAAAGTTCCAAAACCTGAAATCCAGTACCCTGGTATTTCTGCCGATTCAGATGGAACTGGCACACAAAGTCTGATGCAACTCGAGCAAAAGCAGCTTGAGGCCTTCACTGATCCTTCGGCTTCTCCGGACACGACCCGATCCCCCCCGCCCCTCCCAAACAGCGGCTACTGTAGCTTCTGGCGTAGGTTGATGGTTCCGGCTTTGGCTCAAGGTTCCACAAATGCAGAAATTCGCTTGTCTGCTCTACTACTACGCCTTGCCCTAAGTCCTAGCGGAAGTCCTCGGAAATGTTGCTTGAGACTGAGGAAGAGCGACGATAAAGCTGCTGCGCGGTGTGGTGGGTATAGTGGGTGTCCTGACAGAGGCTGTTCAAGGTTATGGTCCCTGTTTTGCGTATGCTGAAACAATAAATACAAGGCTCTCTAACAAAATTGAAACCCCAAGAGCAAACCCTGATTTAGGACACTTTGGCAACCCACCAGACATGTGCTCAAACGACCACTTCCATTGCCACATGCCTTGGCATGTTTCTAGGTATTCATTCTCGTCGCCTCCTTGGACTGGGAACCTCCAGTCTGCGGAAGCAATTTTCCTCATATTTCCTCATACCCTCCATGTTGCTTGAGACTGAAGAGCGACGCCGTGCGCGATTTTTGAACTAGGGAATTCGGCACCCCAGTCCAAAAAATGGGGGTTTTACGAGGGATATTGACCCTACGCAATCCCAATGATGGGTCATGCAGGAGGACATAAAGACAATTGCTTCCGCAGGCTGGAGATTCCCAATCCAAGGAGGCGAAGAGCGTGAATACCCAGAAACATGCCATCACAGTTGGCCATGGAAGTGTTCCTGTTGTGCAGTGGTGCAGTCTGCGATTCTGTCCTGCGCGCTTCTGCGCTTGTGGGGCCACGTACTTTGACATCTAAACCTCCGTTTATGGTGTACAATAGCTTTGTAATGTACGCCCAGTTCAGAAGATCACAAGAGGCCCATCTCACAGCCTCAAAACAGAACTGACCACTCGATTTGGGCACCTGCATCTCCACTGAAGAGTCGCTTACGTGACTTGAGTAACAGGAGCAGGGAAGAAGCGGGAAAATGTCACACAGTATAGGCCCTATCTTTACTAAACCGCTTAAGCCCTACACGTGGGGGGTTTTTCGAAATTTTGCAAAGATATGGCCCACATCCAAGAACGGGACATTCTAGATAATCGCCCACATAGATGCTAAATTTCAATATTGACCGCTTTTATTCGAAATACAAAAAACCGATCTGAAACTAAGGTTTTGTGAAAGCGCTGCAAAACAAAAAGTGAGTGATCGCAGCAACGCTGGGCCCGAGTCTGGATGGCATGAAATGCCAAGAAGTAAAGTGACAGAATTGCCAGACAAGACAAACCCGATCGTAAGTAAAGGCTGAGAGCAAAGCATTGTAACATCAAAAACAACACATGACCAAAACCAAAAACACACGAACGAGGCATGACTTGATTTGTCGCTGAAATATTCGAGAAAAACTGATCGCAGCTGACACTTTTTGTAACCCTTTGCTTGCCAGCTAGCAAAGCTGGTCTGCCCGTTTGTGGCGGCTGCTTGTTGTCGAAGCCGACTAAAGCTGAGCGTCTTCACTTTTCCGATCTCGGCCAGGCAGGCGGAAAGTTATTTTCAGGTCCGTGTTATCCCATCGAGGAAACGAATCATTTTGTTTGCTTTAGCCTGACTCCGCCTGACGTTTTATCGATACAAGACACGAGTCTCTAGGAGGGGGGCGCTCCGTACAGCTCTGTCGATCTAAAACGATTCGAAATGCTGATGGCCTCGAAACAACTGCTTTCGGTTTGGTTGCCTATGCCAGAAACTTATTTCAGGCAGAACCCCTTAGTGCAGTGAACATTGAAATTTAGCACACATAGACACTAAACGCAGTCAAGTCATGTCCTTCGAAGGTGCCCTCTTCATCTCCTGCCACATTTTTTGAATGTTAGGGGTAGCTTGGGAACTTTGAGGCCTTATACACACCCAACACACGCGCGCAACACCCACCCAACGCATGCACGCATGCATTTGCGTGCGCACACACACACACACACCCGTGCGCGCGCGCGCGCGCGAGCGCACGCGCACGCTCACACGCACGCGCACGCGCACACGCACGCGCACACGCGCACACGCGCGCACGCCCACACGCGCACACCCGCACGACATGCGGGCGGCGCGCGCGCGCGCGCGGGCGCGTGCGCGCGGCGCACCCACTTTCTCACCCACCCATTACCCACCCACCCCACCCCACCCCACCCCACCCCACCCCACCCCACCCCACCCCCCCCACCCCACCCCACCCCACCCCACCCCCACCCCACCCCCCCACCCCACCCCACCCCCCCCACCCCACCCCACCCCACCCCACCCCACCCCACCCCACCCCACCCCACCCCACCACGCGCACGCACGCAAGCACACGCACGCCCCCACGCCCGCACAGACATTCGGGCATTCAACACCATCAAACGAAGCTTGACACGCTGAGTTGATGGTGTTTGATGTCTCCTTGATTCTACCCATTGAACGTTCTCGCAACATTCAAGATCAGTTCCTCATCGTGCCTATCCTATCCCATCCCAGCTCTGGAAGCTCTCAGATCGCATGGTTGGTGCGTGTCGTGACACAACATCAACAAGCTCATCTTACAAATGCATCGTGTAGCATCTCCCAAGCCCTCAAACCCCTTGAGCCCTGCAAAGCTCTGCGCGCCTCGTGGTCATCTGGTCTTTCAGATCTTTCGGAGACAAAGAGATTTCGGTCGCGGACGCTCTGTCGCAGGGGCAAGAGCGGAAAGGGGATGAGTTTGGGTTTGGGGGGGGGGTTGGGCGCGGAGCAAGACTCAGAATCGACATCGGCAGCATCAAGAGTGCGGTACTCTCTCGCTTGGCCGCAGCGCACTTCAACATCGGCTTGGGAGTGGTGTAGGTTTCGGGTTCTCGGCTGTAAGTGCACGGCAAGTTACAGCCGATGCACATGGGCCCACATGCACGTGACAAACAACAGGAATGCTGCACTGAAACCTCAGCAAGTTTGCACAACAAAGATGTGGTGGTTCCAGGGCAACCCCAAAAGAACCAGGACCAGAACCAGCAGATGCTGACAGGCTTTTTGGTCCGACAAGAAGCAGGCGCAACGAGTGCGAACTGCCTCTTCCGATCAGCATCTGCATGCAGAGGGTCTATCCTTTCCCAATTTCCTACCTGCCCTAAACTGCAACTCTATTGAAACAGCAAAGGTAACGTCTCCTGTGTACATGCGCATTGAAAGACCACTTTGAAAGCATGGTCAGGATGGTGTACTTACACGTTTGGAACCCTGAACCCTAAACCGCAGCTCAGGGGAGGCACTTGCACAAAGAGGACAGACACTTGCCGCAGTATTCCCCAGGAGCGTTTGCTTTGTGTCTGCTTTGACAACTGTCAGGTCTAGAAAGGGGTCCGAAACGAAGATCGCCTTCTGCGGTACCTACTAGAACACTGGCCCTTCTATGAGTTTTAGGGTATCCCAAGATAGGGGCACGGAACCAGGGCCCCTAAACCCAGAATGTCGAGAGCATGCTTTTTTGGCTTCTGGAAACTCGTTTGAGATTTGCCAGTGCTGGAACACTGGACCCCGAGTCTGCGTTTCGGATTGAGGGTTTGCTTAGCTCGTTTCCTTTTTTTCTCCGATTGAAGCACACCTTTGGGCAGCACTCGCAGATCCAACACGGCACTTCTCGCTTCTGACAGCAGCTTCCTTGGTCCAGGGAACCAAAATGGCATGCCAACGCAACCAAGAGTTTAGCAATTTAGGGATGTGATCCTGGCTTAGGTCGGCCGTTTCCCCATAGCCACCCTGAAGTTCTCTTCGAGCCACGGGATTTCGAGCAGGTGCCCCAGCGCCCGGCTGCCGCCCAAAGCAGCGACCAACGCGGCAAGGCCTTGATTGAACATCTTTCAGCGTTTTAGGGCTTAGTGTTCAGGAAGCTTCTCAAGTTTTCGGGATCTTGTGGCGAAGATGTGGTCTGCAATTCCGAATCTTGGAGGACCGGTGCCTGAGCACATTACTGCCTTTCTGCCTACGAGGAAGCCGCACTAAACCGTTCTCAGGAGTGCAAAACCATCATGACTCTGAGCTCGCGGGCTGCTCGCGGTTGGACGGAGCCCCTGGCAGGATTCATCATGGAGAACCATGTGATCAGAGCCAGAGACCATTGACAACGAACACTCGTCACTAGTCGAAGCTTAGGGGCTGAATAACGTTTCCAAAGCAAAGCTGATTTAGGAGATCATCAAGCACCAAGAGAACGACTTTTGCAACCAAGACACAACAAGACGCATTCAATGATCTGGAAAAGCCTAAACTCCAAACCCTCCACAGCCCAGAGACCCTACGTGGACCCTAAGACCGTAAGCCCTTCATCTAAACCCTAAACCTCAGAGACCCTATAGACCCAATGGCCACTCTGGACCCTCGCCTCCTCCGCCATGACCTGGCGCAGGCGGCAGGCGGCCTCGCGCTGACCAGCCGATGCACAAGCAGCCAAAGCGCTGGAGAGGCCTGGTTTACGTACGAGCTTACAGCTTACCCCTGTTGGGTTACCTAACATACCTGTTCATGATTCGTCCTAACCGTCAAGGATGGTATGAGCCAGGTAGGGCCTGAGGGTTCGAGGCTCCGATGTGTTTTGGGCTTAGAGATTTATGCAAAGTAGATGCGGCGCTGACACAGAACCTTTGATGAGCGATCTATGACCAACGCAGGCAGCTCCTGAAGTCCCCCCCAACCCTAAGCCCTAAATCCCTAAGAAGTCTGGCCAAAAAACGCCCTGAACACCGAAGCTTCTTCCAAAATCCTGGGGACTGGTGTAGGGCTTAGGGCCTAGCGAGGTTTGGGCTTAGGCCTGTGTGTGGCCAATGCACCTTCCTTGATCCTAAACCCAAACCCTGAACTCCAAATTCCCTGAACCCTAAACTCTAACCAGGTCGCCAAGGAGTCCCAGGTCGCTAGGCGCCGGCATCGTGCTCAGAAGCGCCAGGGCGTGGCGCCAGCGCTGGGCCTTCCTGGGGCACGCGTGGGTTTCAGTAGAGTGAGGTTGGCTTTGTAGAAGTCGTAGTAGTCGTAAACGCACTAGTACCACGAGAAGAAGAAGTAGTGGTCGTCGTCGTCGCCGCCGCCGTCGCCGTCACAGTCGCGGTCGCAGTCGTCCTCCTCCTCCTCCTCCTCCTCCTCCTCCTCCTCCTCCTCCTCCTCCTCCTCCTCCTCCTCCTCCTCCGCCTCCTCCTCCTCCTCGTCGTCGTCGTCCTCCTCCTCATCCTCCTCCTCCTCCTCCTCCTCCGCCTCCTCCTCCTCCTCCTCCTCCTCCTCCTCCTCCTCCTCCTCCTCCTCCTCCTCCTCCTCCTCCTCCTCCTCCTCCTCCTCCTCCTCCTCCTCGCCCTCGTCCTCGCCCTCGTCCTCGTAGTCGTCCTAATCGTAGTCGTCCTCGAAATCGTCCTCGTCGTCGTCGTCGTCGTCGCGCAGTAGCAGGGCTGGATAGGGGTTCTGGCAGGCTACACCATCTTTGTTGAGCAAGCGCGCACTTCGCCCAACCAGGCGATCAGGACTCTGCACACATTCTCAATTGCGGGAGGGCAATTTTGAGCTTCTTTGGTCAGGGTTTCGGGTTCAAGGTTCGGGCCAGCAATGCCGGAATAGCTTGGGGGCTACGCAGCTCAGTGTTCGCCATAGTGCGGATAGCCAAGCGTTCACGATGAACATCATATCTGCACCTGCTTCTGCTTCTTGCTCCTAATCAGGGCGAACATCCCACGGCGGGCTGGTATCCAATATTTACATTTTCTTGGGAGAGAACGGCCAAGACTCTCGAAGGCACTGACAGCAGCATTGTTGCAGATGGCCTCGGATCAACGCGACGACTTTTCGGGTGGGCCTGGGTTTGGGTTAGGATTCCGAAAGAGCCTCTGCCAAAACTGAGCCCTGAATCCGAAATGCTGAGCTCGAGTTACGCGACCATTTGAATCTACGTATGTTTACATAAACACACATACACACACATACATATACATATACATATACATATATATATATCTCATATATCTATATATGTATATATATATATACATATATGCATACGCATATAGGAATCCCACAGGCATCAACCCCAAACTCTTCCGTGGCGCATCCCGGAGGATCCGTCGTGGGCCAAGCTCTTCGAGCAATGCAGAAGCACTTCTCCAAGCAGAGCCGGCCTGCCTGAAAGGTTCAGGTTCAGGGTATGTGGGGCTTAGGCTTCGAAGCGAATGGCTTTGAAGGGCTCTGAGGGACATAGGCTTCACAAAACAAACAACCGGGAACTTCGCAAGATTTGGCTGACAATCAGATGTCGAATACTCTTCGACGAAGACAAATGCCAGAGAAGGGTTTCAGGTCGACGGTCAAAAAACTGTTGCAGAACAACAAGCTGGTGATTGCAAGGCTAAATAGTTGTTCAACCACTCTGAGAACTGTTCTTTCGATTCACAGCCGCCATACTTACATTCAGCAGACCTGCCCAGCTTGGCTAAGCAAGCAGCTGATGCTGCCATCATGCAGTTGCATGCTTTGTCTAAGAAACTCCAAAAACCACAAAACCTTTGAATCACCCCTCGGTCGCCTCTTCTGACCCTTCTCGCAAGCAGAGATGGCGGCAGCCACTGCCACGTTGTCTGGGCGCGGTAAGCTCAGAGCCTCAGCATACCGGCATAAGGTTGCAGGTGCTGGGGTTGAGGGTGTAGACTGGTGTGATGGATCTTCTTCATTCGCAAGGCATCACGGTGTGCATTATTTCAGAACATGCCTTGCCCAGGACATCATGAGCCCGGGAAGCGTTGGGCAGGCTGTCCAAACCCTAAACCCTGAACCCTCGTTATACGGCTTAAAATGGGTGGGTTTTCTTTGGTACGTTCTTGTTTGCAATCTTTTGGGGTGGGGGTGGGTGGATAATACCTTGGATTTATGAACCTGTAGTTTCCTTTACATTGCTTGTAGTAGGAAAAGTTACAATCTGCAATGGCCGAGCCTCAGTTTCTTGTATGTGTCAATAGGACAACCTCTGATTATTTCCTCCGCGTGGTCGTGGTCTTGGACCAGCAGACCGGAGGACCAGCAGACCAGGGGATCAGCGGATCCAGCAAACCAAGGGACAAGCAGAAAAGACATAAACAAATAAAGAGCGCCGAAGCAATGACCCCTCCTGGCTTAAACCCGCTATGTCCCAATTGAATCTTAAACCCGAAGCCCTGGCCCCTAGTGAAGGCCCAGCTGCCGCCAGCCACTGTGAAGCCTTTTGGCAGGCCTCAGACACGGAAAGCCGAACGAGGCTGCCAGACTGGAGTTTAGGGTCGGGTGATTGAGGGCTGTTGGTGAGCAGATGATAACGGGTATATATCGCTCTATTGGCGGCAACCCAGATCCTGCGAACACTGCTTGCGTCACCCAAAACCCTAAGCCCTAAACAGGCCTCACACTACACTTGAGGCTTGGCAGTCTAAACAGGGTCAACCTGCAGATACACAGAGGGCTTAAACTCATAACGGGTTTGTTAAGGATGAACATTCCTAGCCCAGCACTGAGCCTTTGCTCCGCAAAGAAGGCGCCACCCCAGCATCAGGACAGTGGGGACTCCATCTGGAAACTTGGAGGCTGCCGAAGAAAGCTATGCTTTGAAAGCGCCAGAACGAGGCTTTTGTAATTCAAGTGCATAAGGTACAAGTGACAGTGATGGTATCTCACACAGCCTCACATCCTCCGCGTCACCAGGTGCTCCTATCCCACTGGCATATGGACTGGGCTCAGCATCTGCCACAGCATCTCCCATGATGTCAAATACCCCAGTCTCATGACCCATGTTGGCCTATACATATTGGACATCCCAAGCTTTACTAGAGTGAGATGGCCTGCACGAAGCCATAATGCCTCCCGTTCCCGCCTGTCGTTTGCCTGTTGCAGCAGCACTTTTACGTTATCTGCCAAACGGAGAATGCTTTCAGTTGCTTAGGGTCTTAGGGTGCCTCATTTAAATTGTATGGCTCACGGGGTGCTCATACCTCAGCGAAAGCTGTCTGAACCTCAAAAGCCATGACATCATGCGCGCCGAGCAATCGAGGGCGCATGGCTTGCCTATGCTTTCCAGTACTGGTCTTCAGGATCTGACTATGGGGTCTGTGACTCAAATGAAATTGCCAGTTAAAGAAGGTGGAATCCTAACCCGGACACTAAAAGCAGAACTTACGTGCAGCATGGCTACGGCATGTGGGATCATGAAAGGTGTATTGTAGCTCTCAGGTTTTGAAAATGAGCCTTTAGCAGTTTAGCACGGGTGTTGACTTGCGCTGCGGCCAGTGCCGCCCCTGCCCTCGATTGATCGAAACCTTGCAATACACGCTTGCTGTCTGCCCCTTCGCACTTTGGGCGATCAGACTACAGGCAGTCACGTAAATTGTGAAGAGATATCCTGTCCTTGGTTTGCAGGCACAGGCATATCAGCGTCGGGAAGCCCACACTACTTCATCTCATGCGGCTTCATGCTCCAAACATCGCAAAAAAGGTGCTCCAAATTAACATCCCAGGGTCCCCAAGCAGCACTTGCTCTCAGAAGAACCCCTCAACTCAGCACCTCGCATATCTGGGCATGCGTGATCCGCACAGCCCTCTGTGCACACCGTCCCTCGTGCAGAATCTCACACGAAACTGAGTCGCACTTCCAGAAACCCAATCTGAACTCAAAAGGTACCACATTGAAGCGTCACATGAGCAGTCCAATGCTTCATGAGGAGATGCGGGCCTGGTATGGAGGCTGGTAACTGGGCGTCGCCAGCCTCCCGCTGTAGAGCCCTGCCAGGAAAGCACGAATTTGCAAAGCAGTCGGGTTTGAGGCTCGCACGAATCCCAAAACCCTGAAGGCTAAACCCTGTAATCATGACCCATAGAAAAAGGAAACCCTTGTACTTCCAATTCTACAGGTCGGAGGATCTGCATTATTCGCTTTGGCTGACTCTGGCCCGACATATATTGCAGCTTGCGTTTGAGAGCTCAGAGAGGCGCGTATTGCAAGAATCACATGCCCTAAGCCCTAAAACCCCAAAGTGCTGTGAGTGTTGTGGGGCGGAGGGGGCGACATTGTTCTTTGCAGCCCCACAAGTTGGCAGATGACCACCAGCCCTTAGCCTTAGCCCTTGCAGGACTCGCAGATGAATCAGGTTTTTCTTCGGGTTTGTCGGTCTTTTCGAGTTTTTCGGGAGCCTCAACACATCTGCGCCATAACTTGCTGGTAATTGATGAGTGGTGACTTGATCCCCTGCTCCAACAACGTTAACTTTTCCAGAAGATTGTGTAGGACAGCACGGAGAGTTGATGAGAAGTGCCTTTTCTGGCCATCCGAAAATTTGGCCAGGTGGCAGTTTGCAACTGACAAATACTGACCCCAGACCCTGAGTCTCGAATGTAGGCCCCAAACTCACCGGTCTGAAGATGCCCCGCTTCATGCGCTGTCAGGGATGGCTCGGGATGGATGATCAGTGGGAAACCCTGCTCTGCCCACACAGCGAGACGCGCCTGCGCTTTGTCCTGGCTGGCTGTAACCAGTGAACAAGGCACTCGGGGCCGAAGTGGTGTAGGTGTATGCGCCCGCGCCGAAGTCCGGCCCCAATGCGCTCTGCGCTGTAGAGCCTTTGGCTTCAACACTTAAAGACTTAAAGATACACGAGGAGTGGGCATGAGGTAACCAAACAGTCATCTCGAGCCTTTGGAGGCGAGAATTGTAAGACTGAAACATAAAGCAATGGAGACCCTGAGTGTGGGCACTATGCGGAGCCCGCCACTGGATGTGGAGTTCAGGGTGCAGATTTGTGCAGTGAGTTTCGTACCAAGTCGCCGATGACTTGGCCATGGCCATAGCCCGTCAGTGCTGGAGCTGCAGAGGTTGTGTATGAATACGCCCCAGCCAAGTCGGACCCCAAGCCGTTTGATAGTGTCTGGCCTGAGCATGAGGTTGGCACGCCCGATACTAATCATGTCACGATCTCCCTGTGACACATGAAGGACTGCCATCTGAAAAATGCCGAAATCCTATGGAAAGCCCTCCAATTCAATTCTTTGGGGCTCTGAGCTCTTCCTTCCTTTCTTCCTTCCGTCCTTCCTTCCACCGCAGCCCTTCGCGAGTCAGTCGGTGTGACACTGACGCACTCACACGGTCAGAATATCCTCCTCCCCTTTCACCTTCCCCTCCTCAGAACATGCTACTCTGCATCGGGTTCCATTCCCTGTGCTCCGTGCGTAGAGGCGTTGCTGCCTTCTCTCTCTCCCTCCCTCTCTCGCTCTCTCTCTCTCGCTCTTCTGCTTCTCTCTCTCTCTCTCTCTCTGTCCCTCTCTTTCTCTCTCCTCTTCTGGCCCTCTCCCCTCCAGCCCGGCTTACACTGCTATCGTTGGCATGAAAGAGCGCGAGACTTAGAGGAAGAGAGTGAGCCAAGTGAGCCAAGTGAGCCAAGTGAGCTAAGTGAGCTAGCCCTGGCTCGCCTGCCCTTTACGCGGGGTTTCGCTGCTCCAGCCACTCTAAGTAATCGTTGTAGAATCGCGTGCATGTAGGGCAGGGCTTTCGAAGAGGCCGAGGAGCCCCCGATCTGCCCATGCTGGCTGAAGCCAGTGTAGGGCGTGTAGGGCGCGGCAACGGAGGAGGCATAGGAGTACGGTGCTGCGCTCAGGTCGGTGCCCAAAGCGCTCTTGGCCGGCTGGCCTTGGACAGAATCTCCAAGTTAAAGTAGAAAACACGCACAGCAGTCAGTCTCTAAAAGGCTCCAAACCTAAGAACCCAAGAACGTGCATCCATAAGCCCTAAAGGCCCTAAAGCCCCAAACCATCAAAACACTCCAGATCCTCACAGGCCGCTGTAGGCGAAAGGGGAAGCCGTGGAAGGCGTGTAGGCGTAGCGTGAAGTCACCTTGTTTCAAGGTGAGGGAAGGCCCCTCTATACCTCCATGCGAACAATTCATGGGGTCGGCCTTTTCGTCGGATCAACAAGAAGGTCCTTGGCAACGAGCCCCCGGTACTGGACGAAATTCTTGACATGCACAAATGGGAAGATCTCCGGCGCAGGGGTGCTACTCAGTGTGTCTAGAGTTGGTTCATGTCTTCCAAGCTGGAACTTCTCAAACCATACCATGCAAGTAGTCAACATGTCTGAAGCCAGAGTAAAAAGAGCACTGCCTGGTATCGAGCGCTCTGGGGGCAGGGGGAACGTCTGTAACACTAATCGATGTCGAAGTGTTAACGGGCGCTGCCTTCCGTTCCATGTTCTATAGCGCTCCAGCAACACTCAAGGGGCACGCTACACATGACTGAACGGTCAGGGGCCAGGACAGATAAGGCTAAGGTGTGCGATTCGGCGTTCAGCTCAATCCTGAATGTCCCTGAACATATACCATGGAGGCTTGTGGGGTTCCAAGACATCGATTTGGGCATGGTGTTGCTCCTGATGTTGGAGACTGGGATCCCTAGCACTGGCAGAGCACACAGCCCGACTTTTTAAGATTCCAGCTTCATGTGGGCCTGCGGCCGGTATGGGATAGGGCTTCGGAATCTCCAGAGCAACAAAACCAAATGACTGCTGTCGGTTCGTACTTCGTGCAGGCTCCGGGTAGGATCTTTAGAGGTTCACGCGTGTTGTGAGCTTGGATCGACATCGGGGTCGCGCCATCCATCGTCGTACTTGAGATTCTCGGGCTGTGGAGTTTTGGGACCCCAATGTTTGTTGAATGGCGTCTCGGGCTTAGGGTATCTGAGAATCCAGTTTTCCGGGCCCCTAAATGCACCAGCTGATTCTACCAGCTTGTTTTCGGACAGTGAAATGTTTCAGACGCCGGTAATCATATGTAAAGGCGACTCCTGGAAGCTTCGGGCAAGGGATTTTCAGAGCCGCTAGTCAAACCCTGAGCTGCAGTTGGCAGGCCTGGGGTGTTGGCACCGCAGGAGATGCAGTATGCATGGTCGGGGCCGCCACGCCGCCGGCCGAGTAGTAGCCTGCAGTCGCTGCTTTACGGGGTTTGCCCAGGGTTTGGGATTTGGCGGTTCGGATTTAGAATTTAGGGAGCTCAGGCAGTTTAGATAAGTGGGGAATTTATGTGAGCTCGGCTGGGCTCATGCAGTAGACAAACTGGCAGTCCCACTGCAACGACGGAAAAGAGCCATCTAATCACACTCAGTAAGTCTACATTGCAAGGTGAAGTTTTTTCAACTCCCTGTTTAGGAACTTCTGCCCCGATTCGTGCCCAGGAGCCCTCGAGGGACATGCCCCGAGATGCCGTTCCTCGGGAATCTTCGAAGCATTCCGCGCACACAATCATGGCAGTGAGAAGGCCCCTAAAAATGCTGCAGCAAAACCCTCTTAAGATTTTTCGCATACTTTGACAGGCTACGGCTATGCGCACAGCCCATGGTCACAGGATCATCACTACAAAAGCGGTTCTGGCTGTCTCCGCGCAGGAACATGCAAACCACCCTGCCTGTCAGATGTCTTTTAACTCGCTGCCTTGGAGGACATGCTTGCACCCCTGGAGCAGATCCCAATCAACAGCCCAAAGCTTGGCCGCAATCATCTCCCGAGGCTCGGCCCACTTCGCCCGTAGGCAGCAGGGAGGGCGGGGTGAAGCAGGAAGCAGCCGGGGGTGGTATGTAGGATGCAGCACCGAGCCTGCAGAACCAGTACCCTTGGGATGGGCATGGGCTTGGCTTCACAGGGTTTAGGAGGTTCTTGGGCTTCGATGGGTTTAGGGTTTAGGAATTGCCAGTTGAGGGGCTTCGTGTGAGCTGCAGATTTTGAGACTTCAATCTTAGTTGAATGCCTGCTCGTCGTGGCGGGTGCGGGCGCGGCGGCCGCGGCAGCCGCGGGCGAGGGCATCGCGGGAGGCATCCCGGAGACCGGCGTGCTAAGGCCACCCAAGGGTGTTGCAAGGCCACCGAGGCCACCGAGGCCACCCAGGCCACCCAGGCCACCCACTTGAGGGATGGCTGGGAGTGCTTCCTTGAGCTGTGTCCGTTGGTGTGTCTCAGAGGGCTTTGCGAAATTTTTCAGGGGTGTGGAGGAGTCGCCCACTGACGATGCTCTGTTGCTTTAGTCACCAGCATCCTCAAACTTGCACCAGAATTGGTGTACAGAGTGCTTTTTAATCGAAGCCGCCCCCTGGCCCACCGTCCTTTAGTCTTGGCCCTGCAAGTCCCTGCAAGGTTTGTTGGTCTTCTGATTGAAAAAAACAAGCGAAAGCATGCTGTAAACTCTGGGCGTCATGATAGGCGTCATGGTATGCTGGCGCAGCCTGAGGCAGCTACAGCACAAACCTCCAGCATACCCTCTAAATTTGATAGAACCAAACATCCGGGTCCAGGCAGTACTAGTGTCAGAAACAGCACCCTGCACATCCCTGCACCATCGAATCAACCCGAACACGATGACCTCTCAAGTCACCTGTACTGCCATTTCCTAAGGTTCGACTGTCGCAAGCACTATGCTCACAAGCCCTAGCTGCCCTAGCTGCACTGCTACTCCAGCCTCGGCACTCAACCCTTCTGAGGCCCTGGCATCTTTCGACAGCTGCGACATCAGGTCCTCCGGGCTTAGGAGAGTTTAGGATGCCTAGGGCACTAACGCGAATAAGGGTTCACGACACCCCGTCCCTTTTTAAATCAGCGTGATGTTGACGTATCTCAGAAGTTGCCAGACATGCTTCATTCATAGCAGCAGTACCAGTGCACTCACAGCAGCACTGGAACAACAAAAGGGTTCGGAGATCCGGGGCACCCTCAGGCCCTGAAAACCCCTCTGTCAGGCATGGCCGAGAAAAGGTTGGGCTTGCCAAAGATGTTGTCAAGCAGCGGCTCCTGCACAGTGAGGCTAGGCTTTTGCGAACTTCCGTATCCGCTTCATCTTTTGTCGTCTGATGCTATTTGGACACATATGTGACCTTTATTAAAGTCGACGGAGTTTCCGACAAGATCGTTCCAAATTGAACGCTATCGCAAGAACTCAGCTTCAGAACATCAAACAGGACTCGAAACTAGCTTCAACAGGTGGAGTGTACAGTGGCGTCCCGTCTACATCCTTCGGAGTGAAGAGGTGCGGGGGGGTTGGCAGGGAGGGATGGGGCAGGGGAGGGGAGGGGGAAGGGGAGGGGGAGGGGGGAGGGGATCTCCGAATACATACTTTCAACCCAATCGTTCATGGTCCAAGTCGAGCAGCCCATCAAACCATCGGCGCATGAACTGCGAAACCCACGTCGTAGTGCAGATTGAATTTTGGGCAGGGTTGCCCCCGTTCACTAGCTCTGTTGAAGTTTGCGCAGGAAAAAAGCAGCTGTAGAATCGCTGTCAAAAGTCTCGCATACGGATGCGAATGCACTGTGGACACACGGTCAGGAAGGCGACCGTTTTCGATTGCACAATGCATTGGGGCCATGTGGAGCCCTGACACTGTCATTATGTCTGGTGCGTTCATCATAAAAGCATGGAGAAAGAAGCGTTCGAAGAATTAGGGGCGGGGGGGGATGGTGTATATGATTAATGTTGCACCCACTTTAGTAGGGGTCTCCTGAACAAAGTCAAGTTTGCCGGTCGATTCGGACCGTGTGACTGATTGGGGGTACAGAGTGCTGTCCGCAATTAAGTCAAATCGTCCGGGTGTCGTAAGACAATCTCGTGCAGCGCGCCTTTAAAATCGGTTGCCGGGTCTTTTGAATTCATATAAACTCCTCCCTAGTAAAATCATATAAAATCCCGGGCCGTTTAAACAAAGCGAAAACCAGCTTCGACTGTTCCGGGGGGGAGGGGGGGGCGGCACACCTAAGAGGGTGCAACATTCATGACCTCGCTTATCCGGTTTGGTGCAGGGAGGTGAAACCCGAAAGGCCATCGTCAACCCACATAACCCCACACACACACCCACGCACTATTTCCAGGACGGCATTTCGTCCTTCACCTTAGACCCCTAAACGACAAGCCGAAACTTCTGCAGCTCCTCGTCCACGGGATTCCGTTCCATAGGGGTTCGTAAATCGTAGTCCCCCATCCTCAATGATCCAGCCAGGGGTTCTACTTCAGCACTAAGATCACACCCCTGCAGAGTTCGGACTTAAGAGCTGATTCCGACACCTGTATACCTCAGAAGGTCACCTCTGTGACTGCCGGCTTTCCTGCGGTTCTGAAAGTTGTAGGGCTGAGGGCTGAGTGTCAAACTTCCAAACTCACACTCGTGGCTTTCTCTTATGGATCACCTCAAGTCCTGAACCTACTGCTCAATTCCTAACGGCGAAACTTGCCGGCTCAACCGCTCTAAACTCCTAAACCCTTCAAGGAAGCGCCGCGGGGCAGGCAAGGCCCCAGGTCTCGCGCTGGAGGGGACGGCGGTCGAGGCTTCTCGGGGGCATAAGCACCGGCAAGAGGAGGCTGACCGGCAAGAGGAGGCTGATCCTCGGCACGGTGTTTACGAAAGCTTCCGGTTTGGGTTTGATGTGGCTTTTCTGGGATGATCGAGGGTCTGGAGAATGTAATACTTCTGATGTAGGGGCTCATGCTGGGCGGGTCCCAATTGTTCCAAACTGGGTTCCAAGCCATCTTCTATAGATCTTGTCGCTCCATCCTCATGAAACCAACCTACCCTACACCCCAAACATCCCCAAATTCGAAGTCCCCAAATATCAAACCGAGCAGTGGCTCCATCGGTGGGAGGCCGACACCGACACCCGGCTGCGGCCGCAGGTTGGCAGCTGCCCTCTCGGGGTATAGGGCGACCCGGAACTCCACCTCGCCACCCTTGGTCGAGGACACGACGATTTGCGGTGCGGGAAGAGCTTGGGATCATCCCTCCTGACCCTGCACAAGCCTCTCGCCAAGATGAACTCCTTGGCCCTGAAACCCCTAAATCCCCACTCCACTGAGAAGGGCGCGTTTTGCAGGAGCTGACGCCGCTCTTCCCATGACATCGATGGCAAGCCCCGCAGCGGAACCTTCGGTTTGTGGCTTAGTTTTTTCAGGACACGTTTCACTTCTTAGGCCCCAGTGAGGGTTCAACACTTTGGTCCTCTCCGTATGTCTCATGCTGCTGTCAAATCATGAACCGTGCGCCCGCCTACATTAGATATGCGAGGCGAATGCATACGTGGACCTGTACGCAACATGTAGGCTCCTGGACACAGGAAGATGCCTAGCAGTACGAGAAATGTGAAGCCACTGTTCACAACCACGTAGAGCTGCAAGCTTCGCTGAGACTACTGCTGCATTGGAGATTCGAAGGGCTTAGAAACCTGATGCATATCATCAGCTGACATCAGCTGCAGACACGTGGCATCGACACGCCCAATCAGCTCATCCCGTCCCGCATTCCGTACCTTTTGGCCAGTGCACACATCTTCAAGACTCTAGACCCGCCCTATCTCTGTCACAACCTCGTGGTCTGCTATAAACACTGCACCCTGGACATCCCCATCATCGCCTAGGCATGCTTGCGCCATGTTTGGGTTGGGCTTGCTGTAGGTACAGCAACAGATATTGACGTTGTTGTTGGTCGTCCCTAAACCTCTGTGGTCACCTCAATGAAGAGCATCTCCGATTGACAGTCCTGGGCGTTGTAAAGGGATCTTTAGTGAGAGAGTTTCTGTCTTAAATTCTGAAAAGCCCATTCTTTTCTGGGGGGGGGGGGGTGGGAGGGTGGGGGTTGTGGAACTTGTTGGTCTTAGAGCTCTCTCTTGCGAGTCCGGGTCCAACACAGAAATTAAAAATAGTCTTCGACTGGCTTCAAACACATAGACAAGGCTCTGACGCCTTGAAGGTAAACTTGTTTTCGTCCTCCCCCCATGTGGGGTTTGTACCTCAGAGCGAGTCAAGTCAACTAGCGGAGTGAACAGAAGGCACAACTACCGAATTTCCAACCTCTTCCGTATCACCACAGACTGTAGGCCTCATTCTCTCTTCTGTGCATGGTTCTGCCAACAAATTTGTGCGCCTCAGGCTTTTGCCAAGTCACTGTTTCGCTTCACCGGTGACTGATGAGTCACGCCGCCGCACGTCATCTTGACGTAGGGGTCGCACTGGCCGTACATGCCCATGGGTCTCCTTGGGGGGTTGTGGCTGCAGGGATTTATGTCATGTGCCCAAGAGCCGAGAGCCGGCGAGACGAATGATGCGAACGGCCAAGCTCTTGGAAGTCCGCCGTTTACTCCGCAAGCCTAACAGGCTAACAGCGGCCCCTGAACCGCCTGAAGGCCCAAAAGGCCCTCCCCTGAACCTGAGCTCCCCAAGCCTCCTACTCCTCCCTAAGCCCTCTAACCTGCAGGTTCCTGGTAGGTTTAGGGCTAGATCCAGAATGCCAACATGCACAGGTGTTGGGCTTCAATGTTCGAGTTTCAAGGTTCAGGGTTCCGAGAGGGTTCCCCTTGACATTCCGAGCCAAAGCTGCAAGTTGCTGCAGGAGAACAGCTGCACATACCTCGCACGAAGAGCCATGTTGGCTAAGTAAGATACTCTGCAGCCAATGGGACGGACAAAAGGTTGTCGGGTACACCAAGACCACAGCAACATGCAAATATGACCTGCGACGGCATGCATACCCCTGAATCCGAAACCCTAAGCGCAAAACCCTTGCACTCTGATAGCCCCCCTCATCCCCCCTCGATATAGTATGCAGAGGGCCCAAGTCGGGTAGACGCTGCGAAGGCTCCGGGATGCAGTTTGCGGCGGACAAGGGTAGAGGTATTATAGGTTCAGGATTGTCATCTTGAAGACTGCCAACTCCAGTTCGGATGGCAAAAAAGTCTTCCAAAACGCCCCTGAAAGACAAGTCGTCGTGCAACCTAACCAACACACGACCAAACGCAAACTGAAGACACTGCAGTCTCAAACCCTGTAAACCCTAAGTCCCTAAGTTCTGAACGTTACCTAACCTCCTACCCAAGTCGGCTCAAAACTGTTCCCAGACCAAGATGCACGATGCCCACACCCACCACTTCACCCGCTGCATTGGTATCCGAAAATCCATGATACCTGGGTCCCCGCTTGTTTGGGGAAGCCAAGGGAGTTCGGACCAAGTGTGTAGAGGGAACGGGGCTGAGGGTATGCGCTGCTTCCTCCGGATCGTACGACATATCCTATAACGCCCCTTAGAACCATGAACTCCTCTTTTTGTTACTTTCTTGGGTTGTTTTACAGTAATTCTTAATAAATGACTGAGACAAGACAGCATCAATGAGTGAGACTTGCTTGCACGAGGCGTGTGCCGACTCCTGACTGTCCCTGTATCCCGAAGGCCATGGTTTGAAACCCTTAAATGCATTCCCGAAATACTATCACCCTTACTCCAGGAACCCCCGAAAAGGGTACAACCCGATTTTGGGAAACCCCCAACTTTGACACCAAGACACGCCGGAGATGGCGAGGGCACAAACTCGGTGCTGGCTTCGCGCACCTGCAATCAGGAGCGGGGAAGGTCGGGAAGGGCAGGAGCGCAGCTTTCAGACAGCCTTCGCCCTCCCAAATCCGGACCCCTCAACCCTAAACAAGAACATCCTCCAGAACAACCACAATCAACCTTTCTCCGAGACACGGGGTGTGGCGACGGCCCCCCTGGACTGCGCAGGTTCTCCTAAGTCATTCGGAGTACATTAGGGATTCACCACTGATGACACGACATTTGGGATGGCATTATGCCATGTAATTTCTTCACCATGGTTGGGGCCTTCGGCTCTGGGTTTCACAAGAGCTAGGGTAGTCCTTGACCGCATCATGTGTCGTGCCTACCGCTGCCTACCCGTTCTGCGCAGGAATGGACCAAGGAAGGCAAGGGAGAGCTCGATGGAAAGGATGCGCTGCGCTGTGCAATACAACATGTTGAATGTCGGCGTGGTACCGGTACGCACTCTGTATGTTGGCCTCAGCCACTCACTGAAAGCAAGCGTTGGTCCGGGTTGATGATTGCGGTTCTCATGCACTTGCTTCGCTGCTCGAGCTGCTGGGCGTGCATTGACCGGCTGTTGCCCACATCTGATGGCAGGGTAATCACATCATACATACTGCGTCGCATTGGTTTTCGTTGTGCTTCGTTCCGTTGCACGCATTGTGTTCTGTTGTGTGGCTTGCGGTGCGGTGCGGTGCAGTGCAGAGCAGCGCAATGCAGTGCAGTACTGTACAGTGCTGTGCAGTGCACGCTACATTCCACCGCATGAGACTACATGACGCTACATTACACACACACACACACACACACACATGCGAAAACACACACACACACACACACACACTATACGTGACATTACATCTCACTCCATTGCACTGCAAGTTGTATTGAAATGAATTGCATTGCATTGCACTGCCCTGCACTGCATTGCATTGCAATACACTACATTGCGTTACACACTCTAAGCCACCCGGCTGGCGGCGACATGTTTCGCTGTTGCGCCAGCTGCGAGATCCGGTGCTGCGCCACAGGAGCGTACCCTTAGAAAGCTGAATGTCCAGTGTGGGGACGTGATGCAATGCCGATGTTCTGACCCTGGCATGCTGTATCAGTACTAGTCTCGCCTCTTTTTATTGACCAATCGGAGCAGTGAGGGGCGGTGCGGAGAAGAGGGAGGGACTACTGCACTGAAGTCACTGAAGTCACTGCAGGCCATCTAATGTGATTAGCTGAAGTCGAGGTGCGCTCGTCGAAGACGACGACAGCGGACGGGGCACTGTTTGGGCAGAAGCTCATCTGGATGGTCTGATCCTGGGGCCCAGAGCTTGACCATGGGTCAAATAATCAACACACTGCTACTCCAAAACCGGTCCAAGAATCTGAACTTCTAGGCAATGACTTCCTTCTGCGGCAGCCGCCAAAAAATGGATGGACCCAGTCGGTCACAGATTCAATCCGCTGTGATCTGTCTATATTGGGAGCATCACTTACAAGTCGCAATCACCCGGACATTGGCAAGCATCCATCATCCGCATGTACTTGTTCCTGATGTCCTCCATCTTCCAGGCAGCTCTCCTTGCAAAGCTTCATGCGCTTTCAGCTACACCCTGTTGGCCAAGACAACCATGGGATGCAGACTTACATAAGGTCTCGGATGACAGATGATGAGGGCGCAAAACCTAAGTCGTCAGGTCCAGCCTTTGCTGTTTACGACTTAGGAAAGAAGGGGGGTTTAGGGATCCTGTCTACACTGGTGATTGCAACCGGCACCCCTACTGCAATCAAAATTTGGTCCCAGGCCCATCCGCATCCTGAACCCTTTGCCTGAAACCATTTATTCCTAAATCGCTAAACCAGCCCGAAAGCTTGGCTATGGTTGGGTCGCCAAGGATCTCCAGAAGCTGCTCGAAGGTACAGCGGTACTGCAAGTCCTGCAAAGCCTGGCAGGTTTGTAAGGCTTTCTAGACCCTCAAAACGATGAAATTAAGGGCCTACTCTGGGTACCAGACCTGAACACAAGAGGTGTAGGATTCTTGGGCGGCTTTGGGGTCTAGGGTTGAAGTTGCAGAACAAAGATTGGCAAACAAGCGCATCTCTGCCTTGAACACCCTATAGGCCGCATGGGACCCGCAATGTTGCACCGCCTTGCCCTACAACCTAAAGCCTCACTACCTGCTGCATGAAAGCCAAACTCCCGACCAACATTCTACGGGTTGGGGTGGGCGCCGGAGGGGGGATCCATGGCACTCTTCGCAAGTACCCTCGATCTTAATCACTCCAACCTTTGAAAATAGTGAACCGCTCAATGCTCTCATCATCCGATATGTGCCCATGCCTGGTGCAAGCAGAACGTCAGCACGCCGCACTGATAGGACTGCCAGGGCCGTTCACTGGGCTTCGTGGTCATCGGTGGAAGTCTGAGTCCCAAAATCTCAACTACAATCCTCAGTGCTCCCGACCTCAGCAACCCAACTACCTGGAAACCATCAACCCTAAACAGAAGTTGTGGAGTGTTGAGTTTTGATGGCTGGGGGGGGGAGGGCGGTTCAGGAGTTTAATTCGGGTTCATGAAGGCTTGCGGAACCCCACCTTAACCTAAAGCCAATCACCCCAGAACTCTAAAACCAGTTGCGTACCTTATATGAGGTGTTCAATACTCTTTCTTTCCTTTGTGTAACAAAAAATTTGATACCAACTTAACCCTAGTGCTCCTTGATGTTGGCATCTCTTGCCGATTCGAAGGGCCGTGCTGCGGCAAGGCAGAAGGCTGTAACCTCACGGCCCAGAAAGTGTGGTCTCGGGCAGGGTTCGAGAGTGGGATTTGGGTTGATTTCATTTGCAAGAACCCAACTTCAAGTTCTGGGCCATACACGAGCTTGTCTGACAAAGGCGTGGAACGCCCCTCTTCAGCCATCCTCCCCTAACTCGCCCTCTTCACAACTGCATCTCGCCAGCAGACTTGCATCATGGAACCCACATCTGATCAACGCGAATGGGACGTTCTAAGTTTGAGGGCTTCGTACTTGGGGTTCAAGAAGGGATCATCCTTCTGGCCAAGATGCCCCAGGGTTCAGCGTCATCCGCCCAACATGGGCCCCAGCGCCTTTTCATTTGAGCAGTCGACAAGGAATCATTTCACCGCGCGCAAATGCAGGAGCCTAGATAACTCTTCTGCTATGTCTGGAGGTAGACATTACAATCGCTACCCCTGAAGGCATAATGTACCGCTATAACGCCCTATTCCGGTCGACCAGAGAAGTGGAGTCTTGTGGTTGATTAACGCGGGCTTACGGCACATGCCAACGGGGAAACGCGAAGACCAAAGATGTCCGTCCCCTGAAAGTTGCTGCTTGCGTATTTCGGCGCAGAATTTCTAAGGTGCGAAGCCCTAAGGCCCAAGGTGCAAAATAAAAGTGGTGCAAGGTCTGCAAGGTCGTGCGAAACCTGCTGAGAGCAGCAAACAGTTGGCCTTAGGGCGTCGGACCCGATGTTTGACGCCTTTCGGAGTCCGGAGTAAGCCAAACTTCCAAACTTTCCTTAACCCTACACCCGAAACCCAAAAAAACCCGAAAACCCTGCAAGGGACTTCCGTGCTCGCCTTCCGGAGTTCTCCTGGGCCTGGGTGCCGCAGTCACCTGGGAAAGGGGCTAAGTTTGGTTGTACCTTGTAGGACCTCGTGCGGGGGTGCATGCGAAATGATCTCTGAAACGTTCAGCATTCTCGTGGCAGTAGACAGATAATGTTGTACGTACCAGTGCTGTGGGCATGGTCACAAAAGGCGTGAGCGTGAACGAAAGGGACAAGCCAGTGTCTTGGGGCATTGTCGCCATATGAACCGGCGTGATGATGCCCCCCCCCACCCCCTCACCCCACAATCCCCCAAACCAAAAAACCTTCAACCCCAAACCTAAATCCCTAAACCTTACTCGCCCCCAAACCTAACCCAGAAACTCTGCTCCGCTGTCTGAAAATGCGTCACAAGAAGCTTTGACATGCTCCCCAGACAAGCGTTGTTCTAGCTTGGACCCTGAAAGAGCAACAAAAAACCTGGAAAAGAAAGCTACGTTTTTCGATCCGTGACCCTGCTCGAAACTACCACAACACTTCACATCGGGCTAAATGTGGACGAGGGGCTGTGGGGATGAAGCGCGGTCGCGACCTCGCATGGTCCACGTAGGCTTGCATCCACGCCTGCGTCGTTCGAGCGTGTCGCAACTTCGGGCTTCAGGGTTTGGATGCAGTACATCTAAACCCCGAAGCCCGGAGTTGCGACTGGCCTCGGACATGCTTGCATCAAACGCACCATCCGGTGTACAGGGCAGCAACCTTTCCCACCATGGACAGCGGCAAGCGCCCTTACTCTTGCCCAAACTCAGAGTCTTTGATTAAATCCAAGACCCATGTAACCCCAAACCCTAAACCTATTTTGCCCATGTAACTCCTGAAAACTTTTGTCCACCAGAGGCCTCATGGGTACGGCCCGCTACTTCCTGCTGGGCAAGGCTGATGAGGAGAGGGGGGTGGACAGCTTTATTTTTGATTTTTTATATACTTTTCTTGGAATTTTGCACATTACTGTCATATTCTTCTTGTTGCACATCTTTATATCGTAGCACCCGTGGCAGAGCTTGAGGCAGACTCACAATGAGAGCCAAACGCATTCATAAATACCCTCATAACCAGAGTAGGAGTACTAAGAATAGTACTATGTATTTTAATTTTGATGGTTAAGGTTTTTGGCAGAGGAGATGCGTTTGCGCAGGCATTGACACGAGAATGTAGGCCCCACAAAGACACCGACAAATACATGTACATCTGTGTCTGTGGCTGTGTCTGTGTCTGTGTGTGCGTCTGTCTGTCCGTCCGTCCGTCCGTCCGTCCGTCTGTCTGTGTGTCTGCGTGTCTGTGCGTCTGTGTGTGTGTGTGTGCGCGATCTGCACCGGCTGCATGGCACGCGCAAAGCAAAAAGACCTACTCTACATTGACTCTACATGTATTTGCTAGATGGTTCGGTTCCATCAGACTTTACTCTAAATGTGTCACATGCAGTGAGCATGAGACAGTGACAACCGCCGCTTGGTGCAAGATCAGGTCCTGAGGGTGGTCCGTTGTCCTCGGATCTCCAAGTCTGCGATAAATCGAGCGGTATATGGGGATGTTTTGACTCCGGCCCCTATTGACTTGTGGCTGCCTGATTTCCGGTCCAGAAACATAGCTCCGGACAGACCAATACCATTTTCAATAAAACATCTGTCTAACTTGCTCTCGCCTACAGCGCATGCTCTGCATGCGAAGATCGACGGTGTTGTCTCTCTCTCTCTCTCTCTCTCTCTCTCTCTCTCTCTCTCTCTCTCTCTCTGTATACATATATACAGTTTACATATGCACAGGTCGACTCAGCAAAGTGTCAGACCGAAATCGAAACCACACCCTTCTCCTTGTAAGCCTAGCCTCTGGTGCACTGCGAAGGGTGCTGCGGAGCTGTCGACGGAACAAGGCACATCCAGCATGTGAGCTCCGTGGCAGCAATCCTGTAGTCATGAAGCATCGCATCCGACAATCACATCACTCACAGGGGGTTCCCAGAAAGACAACAATTATCCTCGACAGGATCTTCACTGAAGCCTGGTGGGAATGGAAAGGTGTGTTGCAACACCTCTTGTGCTTTACGAGGGCTTTAGGGCCTGGAGGGTTTGGGGTTTGAGGTTTAGGTTTTAGCGCTAATAGTTTTCTTTGTTACATTACGTCTGTTATGTTTTGCTGTTGTGTATGTTACTGCGTACACTAGAATGTGCTACGCCGTGTCAAGGTTGTGCCGTGTCATGTTGTGTAATTTGCTTCATGCTATGTTGTGCTGCTTTGGTGGCGTGTTCTGTGACTTATGTTGCAGTGTGCTATGCCCGTGCCGTAGATGTCATAACAATGACTACGGCACCTGGGAGTACCTGCATTCTCGGAATTGCATTTAGATAGTGTAGGCACTCAAAGTAAACCCCAAAGCCGAAACTCTATCCTAAACACAGGCCCAGGTGCTAAGATCATTGTCACGTAGCATCCGGATGGAAGGCGGGCCAGTAGCGCGTGGATTTCATCCTGGCCGAATGCACAGGGATTCCGGCGACATTCGAGTACAGTGAAACCACTGCATAGCAACCGTCGTATAGCTAAGAAGCTTAGGGTTCCCTATTGTGGGTGACCACTTTCTGAAAACTCTGCTTAATTAGCGCGGTGGCAACTGGCGCAAAAGACCGCTTTTCGGGCTCGTGGTTTCACTGTAGCTGTCCACCTGCTCGTTTTCAACCTTAGCACCTTTAGAGTCCAGCTGGCTAGCTGCTAGCATTTTTTAAGCACACGCGCCAACCCTTTTGAACGAATTCCTTAGAGGAAGCCCATCATGTTTAACTCCAGTGGGCAGGTCTGCCAATCTTGGTCGTGCGTGTTGGGGACTTCGCATAGAAGGGTCGCAGATTAAGTATAAAATATTACAGGAAGAACTCCAAACAGAAGGGCTTAGGGCCAAAGAATAAACCCGTTGGAGCCCTGAGCCCTGCGCACCCTGAGAATCAGAGACGAGCTGTCGCGGTAGTCCACAGGTACCAAGGCCTCCTGAGCGGTGTGGGAAGAAGGATTTACATGTACGCTTTTTTGGGCCTCGTTGGTACGGATTCCCGAGCTTGTGCAAGCGAGTACAGGCTGGCTAGCGCTGTGAGCTAGCAGTAGCGAAGACGAACCTCATGGGTGTGTCGATCCACTCATCTACCTTGAGTCTATCATGCTTAGAGAGGGTAAAAGGGCTTCAAGAACGCGTGGTGGAACAATCTCGTACGTACCTGAAGTGGCTTGGTGCCATCCCTGATATGGTGGGATTTCCTCTACAAGAA
Organism: Symbiodinium natans; assembly: GCA_905221605.1. NCBI lineage: Eukaryota > Dinophyceae > Suessiales > Symbiodiniaceae > Symbiodinium > Symbiodinium natans. Next base: position 715,780 of record CAJNDS010002068.1, on the reverse strand, counting down.
GCACTGTAGTATTTTGGGGCCTCACGAAAGGCTAATGGGAAAAACACGCATATCTCGTGCTGTGATCCCTAGCCTGGCCTCCAGCTCAGGCTGGTTCGTCCGCACCTGACACCAAAAAGCCCTCAACATCCACAAAATGAACCTAAACCCGATGAACCCTAAACCCCAAGACGCCTCGCCTCTACAGGGCCTGTTCAGGATATAGGCCTTGGGGTTTAGGGTTCATCGTGCTCCCACGTACCCCAACTACATTCCATTGGAGGCTTAGGGTGCAGTTGGTGTGCAAGGCCTTTTGGCGGCGTTCTCAGCCAGCCTTCTGCATCTACATCAAGTATTCGAATTCAGGCTCATGCTTCTGCGGAAGCTCGCCTCGGCCTCTATAGGGCCAGGCACTCTGCCGGCATTGGAAGAAAGTGGCCTCCCTCATGTCGGGTGCAGGACACTCAATCATGTGGAGTTGGAGGTGCAAGTGCTGAGAGGCTCTGGGATTGTTGCAGCCTGCCCTGATGTGAGAATGGACTCTGTTGTCGTAAAGAAGGCCATGAAAGAGTTTCCGTTGGGGTTTTAACTTACCTTCCCCATTTCGCCTGGCAGCCGTGGCCGGCGAAGACGAAGACGAGCACGTCTCCCGGCTGTGCCTGGGGCTTAGGCTTTAGGTTTCGGGGTTCAGTAGACCTCTGGTTGGGGTTGAACGGCTTAAATCATGAAAAACAAGTGTCATTGCTCTGTGAGCCCTTTCAACCCTTGCAAAACAATCCTATATTTGGGCCCATTTCAGCATTGAAGAATATCGGTTCAAGGTTGTATTCGGAGCTGGGATTAATGATAAGGCAGGCATTGCAAAAGAAGAAGTGTGTCTATTCCTGCTCTCTGCCTCAATGAGAAGATTCTGTGGCCTGGACTTTAAGGAAACCCAAGGGCGAGGCTTGCAAGTCTTAAGTTTAGTCGGTTCTACCTTTGCAGGTGAGCTGCTCCAGCCACGAGCCAACCACCGAGCTGCGCCAGGATGTTTGCCCGAGTGGGCAGCTGTGCCCCAGACTCTGTGGGAGAGCCATCCTTGCAGAACGCAGTTCTGTGGCACGTGCATGTGGCACGTGAAACCCAGTATCCACGTGCACCTTGCGCTATTCAGGCAGCTCAGCTCTGCAGCTATCGCTAGCTCTACCATCTTTGTACAGGTGCGATATATCGACTTCGTATTGGTATCATATCTGCAGACTTGTATACACTACCGTCTTCGCCAGTGGGCTCCGAAGCCCTGCTTACCTCCTCTGAAACATGCTCCTGAATAAGATCCTTATGAGCCCAAGGAGGGAGATGCATGAAAAAAAAAGGTCCAAACAACTGGAGGAGCCTGGGTATGTGCTGCTCTTCGGCCATCAGAGCTCCTAAGGGAGCTCTGGCTCCGGACAGAACTTGATAACCCTTAAAACCCTACATGTTGGACGCCGAAGTGCCGGGTACTGATCAATCAGCACTCGGGTTTCTTCAAAGTCGTAGGTCTCTTTCAGCAGCCTTTCCCAGTCCAGGCAATCATTGACCTGATTTAGGGCAGGCTTAAGCCATACTTGCACTCGGTTTAGGGCTCAGGGTCTCGGGAGCCGAGGGTTGCAGCGAGTAAAGGCCCACGTGGAATCATACGGCGGTAGCGCAAGTCGAGGAGTTTGACAGCTTACGCCTAGGAGTCAACAACAACTTTGAACCTCATCAACTCAGGCATGCGTGACCAACATAAAGGGCTAGCTGCCAGAATGCCTCCCAAAAACCTTTTAAGTTCTGGCAACACCTGCGATTGCCGCCGGACGGCACAGCCGTAAAGCTGGTACTCCTGGAAAAGTGGCGCAGAATGGTGCTAACGGGGTGTGCCGCTCTCTTGCACTCACTCGTTTCCTCCGCAGCCAGCAGAAATCGGACTTGGTACTACCATTGGCATGCCTACTCGTATTTCACAGTACCCTGCAGCGGGCCTATTAATCGTGTCTATGAGTGACGCTTGGCATTTCCAGATGTCGAAGCATGAGTTGTGCTAGAGCACATGGTTGGACATCCTTCTCTTTAAGATCAAGCTTTCGTGAGGATACATCAGATACGTGATGCGACATGTACTTGATGGTGGTGTCGACATGCAGCATTTTTTGCATTGTAGCATGTCATCCTCTTGTGGAACCTGGAACTAACAACTGACATGCAAGGGGAATTAGATTGAAAGCGAACAGCCTGGTTGGGATAGTTCACCCCGATGCAGAGCGCTCGCTTGCCCATGCTCGGCCGTGTGTAAATCTTGATACACTTGATTGCTACGAGGGTTAAGCAAATACATGCAGCGATGGGCATGCGTGTCATACTTATGCCAAGGACTGATAGGAACCGTGAAGCAGTCTCGAAATCGTGGACCATGTCAACGTGTCAATCTCTTGAAGCCTGTCCCCACATGGCTCGGAGCCAAAGGCGCGATGTGATGACAAGTGATCTCCAAGCAGGAGCAGGTCCAGCTGCAAGCTGAAGGCTCGCCAGTTTGCACGAGTATTCACGCAAGGCTTACAATACCATTCAAGCTCCGGATAAGCTGGTGGCAGAAATGGAAGAGGCGTAGGTGTAGCTGTCAGGCTCGATGCGCAAGTGCAGCCTGGGCTTTGGTGTTTCGGATTAAGGGCCCAGAAGCTCGCAGGGACGCAGACAGGTTATGAATTCTTGCGTGTTGTATATTTCCATCGTTCAGCACGCGCATGCCAGGGAGGTCGGAGGAGAGTGGATTTCACAACGTGCACACTGAGACTATCTGGGGCAACCCAAACCTCCGCATGGAAACCGCTTATGCCATGCAGCAGACCTCCATGAAGCAGTTCCAACACAAAGACCATTCTCAGACAGATATTTCCAGCTTTGCTATTCCTAAGCCTGTTCCGCAAGGCCCTGAACCACATTCCGTCCAGTGAGCATGTCATCCAGCAAGTGCAGGGACCACTGCCACTGTGCGCATTTCTCGCAGGCGCTGCTAGCGGCGCTGTAGCTGATGACCTTCGCCATGTCTTGGCAGGACTTGCAAGGATGCAAAAAAAATGTGGGGATCCAACTGCACAAGGGCAGGAGTGCGGGCTACGCACTCTGTACCTGCCGGGCAATGCTACACTGCTATATCCTAAACTTCCTAAACCCTGAGTCTGAGGTGCTCGTACTGATGAAGCGCCGTGACGACTCCCGCCGACTCCCGCAGAGCCAAGCCAGCAATAGATTGCAACAGGAACACAAAACCCGCCCCAATGATCTACGTCAGCCCCCAGCTTCGAATAACAAGCTCAGACCCCTGCGTCGGCTGGCAGCCGCCTGACCTGCATCTGCCAGAGGACCTTGGGGCATGCCGAGAGTTTAGGGCTTCTCAATTCTGGCGCTTGCACTTGGCTTAGATTCGGTTGTTGGGCGTTTTGCGGCAGGAGAGACATCGCCTTCAACTCATCCCCCTCTCCCCTCTGTCTATGTATGTATATGCTACCCCCGCCCCCCAAGTTCGAAGAACGCCATCAACTCGATACACTTTGAACTTGACATTATAGTCGTTATGAAGCTCCGAAAACTTGTCAATATTTAGGCGGTCTCGAAGCTCTGAGAACGTTCCGAGAAGATCTAACAGTGACCCTGAACAGTTGCAAATGGTTTGCACAGTCTTGTGACCTACAAATTCGAAGAGTTTTCAGGGTTCAAAGCTGAGTTCTTGAATTTGAAAATGGCCAAGCTGCTGAAAAGATCAAACAAAAATCTGAAGGCTCCGCGAACTTAAGTCATGATTGTTTCAACTATCTACCCTTCTGCAACCTATACTACACATAGATGTTTCAAGAAAAACCTTCTGCATGCTGCTCGTAGGAACAAACGCAGTCAACAAGTTAGAAATACGTTTGGCCTTGAGATCACTGTTGTCGGCACATTGCAGAATCATGGGCATAGCCTTTCGGACTTACACGCGTCTCGTATTCAACGAAGCCGTTTCCTGGCATGACGGTGACATGGTGTTCGTGATTTCACATACGCACAAAACTTGCTTCTGAAGCACAGATGCCATCTGGCTTCACTCCGACTACAGGGAGAATCTTCACTTCGCTAGCGCTTAATGGTGTAGTGGTACCCCAAAATCTTGTACAACCTCAAAAGAAAACCGAAAAGCCTTATTCCCTACGAACCCAAAAGGCCTGAACCCTGAACCCGGACAGTCTTGAGACGCCCGTCCTAAACTGTGTACCCTAAAAACCTCTAAGGCCTACAAAGCCCCAAAACCTAGCCGTCTAATCATGTCTAAACTCTGAAGTTTGGAAAAGGTGGAACTCTAAGTGGCCGCCTCCAAAGCCCACTCCCAGCGCGCCGACTTCTCGCACGCACTGATGGTCGAGTTGAAGCAGATCCTAGGTGTGTCCATTCCGATAGGCCTTTTGGGGTTTATAGGGTTGGGGGTTTAACTAAGCTTTGGGACGAAGAGCAAGAGCTCATGCATCGGCTGTTGACGTCTGAATTGGTTGCGGTTTCAGGGTTGTTTTTCGTTGCGCTGGTAGCTTTAGTCGATGGGGTCTGAAAGGAGTTTCGGAGCTCTCACTTGATGTGCCGGGGCTTCACGCAACCCCAGCCCCAGTTTCAGTAAGCAAAAGACATGAAAGTGATGCCAGGGTTGGAGGAGGCGCGCGTTTGGGGGCACCTGCCGATCTTCCATCTCCCTCAGAAGCGCCAGGGCCTCTCCAGAATTAACGGCTTCATTTAATGTCCGAGAATGTTTACGGGCTGAGGGCGACTGCTGTCAACTGCAAAGGGCGCACCCTTCTTGCCAAAAGCTGGAAATAAGGCAGGGCTAATGCTGGCCTCTGGACCCCTCTCTGAAAAACACGAACTTTAAAGAAGATCCTCTCAAACACAAAACTGGAACACCTAGACACCTTTTACCCTTGAAATGTGGCGGAAACTGGCGAACTTTTTGAGTGCCCATCCTAAACCCCAACCCGCAAAGCTAACCCCCAAAACCCCCCTAACCCTAAGGCATAACCCGAGTCTTTAGTGCAGATGATACATACTTGTCTACAATCCTTTCACCGTATTGATACATACTTTCCTATAATCCTTTCACCGTATTGTTAGCGCTATATTCGTAAAGTAGGAGAACACTAGCTGGTCTCGCCGACGTTCTAAAGCCAGCTCACATTCCGTGCTGAAAGGTGAACAAACTCAATTACCTCTATACCCAGATGCAAGTACAGGAGTCAGAGAAGAAGAGCCGACATTGACGAATCAAACAGCTGAATCGCTTTGGATGCTCCAGGCCTGCTTCCAGCCCCGCGAGAGCTCACAGGCCTGTCCACTTTGGGCGAAGCCCAAAGAAACCATTCCGTGAAGAAGGCTTCGGGTTCGAAGCTTCAGATCCTGATGATGATGATGATGATGATGATGCTGATGATGATGAAGCTGATGATGACGATGATGATGATGATGATGATGTTGACGATGATGATCGCTGAGCTCTCGACTCAAAACGCTAGCTGATCTCGCCTGATACAGGGGCCTGTTGCTGTCGGCATTTCGGCGAGGAATTCATTTGCTTTGTTAACAATCAGAGGATTCTGGCCCGTACATCACCAGCCGTTCAAGTGTGTGTTAAGACTTGATTGTTTCGTTCTTTACTTCGTCCACCCTTTCCTTCTCTACTTCGTCGTTGTTTGTGTTTGTCTTTCTGTCGTCTCTATGCATGCCTTCATCCCCCATTTGCCGCAAGGTTGGGGTCCATAACTAACTAGGTCCTGTTTCGCGGGAGGGCAGATTTCGGAAGCTTTGAAAGACGAGCTACATGCACACTCCTTTCCTGCGCAAGCCAATGCTGCCAGATGTTTGGTCATCCCGCTATGGGGAAGACTCTTGTCGAGTTTTCGAAATTGTTGATATCTGCTGGGAAGCAGGTAAGTGGAGGTCCTTCCTCTGTTGCTTCCCAATTTGGAAACCCCGATTTCCTCCTCTGAGTCTTAATGGGAGAACCTCTGTTCGTCTGTGTGTTAATCGGAAACCCTAGACAAAAAAAGACAAACCGAAAAAAGTACCAAAACAATCAGGGGGCTATACATATATATATATATATATGTATACATACATACACGTGTATATATATACACACACACCGCTCTTTATGCAATTTTTAGTTTTGGTGGAGTGGTGCGTAGGTTCTACAACTATAGGGGAAAAGCAGAGAGCCTCGCCTTCAGCGCCGAACCATATGCCACGACGTTGGGTGGAACAGAGGCTTCCTGTCAACGTTAGCTGCGTTAGGGTTTAGGGTTGCCTGTAGCCCTTCAGCCCTCAGCCCTCCGCAACAGAAAACCTTAGGAGTACTACTACAACCTTGATTCTTTCAAGCTTTAAGTCTTCAAAAAGACGAAGCCCTGCCCCCGCAAAATCCTTCAGGACCCTAAAACTCCAAAACCCCCAAACCCCAAAACCCCGATAACCCCAACGCCCCAAAGCCCCTAAAACCCCAAGACCCGAAAGCCTCAAATCCTTACATGAGTGAAAGAATCACGCGATGGGCCCTCTGGGGCCTCCATCTGCCTTGCCATGTGCAGGGCACGGCTCCACCTCGCACGCTTCAGGGCTTAGGGTTTTCAGGGTTTAGGGCTTTTTAAGGGGTTTTGGGGTGTGGGTCCCATCGCTTCGGGCTTATAGATTCTAGAGCCACGGGAAATCTCGCACCCAAGCTCCCCTGAACCATGCACTCCTGCACCCTGAAGGCTGAAACCATGCCAAACCCAAGCCCTGAGCTGTGCGGCTCGGAGCCGGCCGCCAGCGCAGCCACGGCGGCACCCAGGCAAACAACGTCGCAGCGGATCTGGTTCGTTGGGAAGTCAGCAGCTCGACATGAAGGGCACCATGAGGGCTGAAGGCAGCATGCTAAACCCTAAACCCTAAATCCCCACACCCCATACCCACAAACACTATCTGGAAGCCTCTGAGCTGGTCATAGTCTGCACCAGCACCAGCGCCGACTGCCATGCCTGGGGGGTGGAATGGGCTGAGGGGTCCAGCCGGAATGCCTGGCGACCTGACGATCTAAGGGTGAACTCCGAAAGGAGATCTCAAAGCAAACAACTGTTTGAACTTCAAGCTCCCGTCCCAAGTTGTGCTAAAGCCATCATCCCTGATCTGAGCGGCTGCTGACTTCTCGCAGGCACTGATAGCTGCGCTGCAACCTTGGCAGCGCGATGCAAGTTGAGGGAGAGTTTAAGGCGCTGAGTTCGCGTAAGAGTTCTCTGCAACAGGCGATGAACTTGCAGCCGTATTCACTACAGGCAGAAAGAAACAGCCGTGATGTCAGACCCAAGCAAAAGAGTGATCCCCGATTCGCATGTTCACAGCAAGAAACAACCTTACCCCGAACGCCAACACATGATTGAACTGGATCGACTTTCAGGGGGAACTGTAGAGTTTAGGATTTGGGGTTTAGGACTGATTTTTAGTTCTAGGTTCCAAGCCTATAGAGCGTTGGGTTTGGGCTTTGGGGCCCAGACCCCTTGCCTTTGGCACCAGTGAAAGGAACAAGAAGCCAGCTGATGGATTAACGTAGGGGCCTATATAGTTCTACGTATTCTAAGTCCTTCATTGTTCGGGCATGACGGTGGCAGTTGTTTGCCCTAAGCCCTAAACCCTGAACCATTTAGGGGAAAATGTTGATAAGTATGTAGGCTCGTGTAGTACAACACCACGGAGCTGATGACATCACGCTGTACACTTCGGTGATCCATGTCCTCCCCAAACGCGACGTCTGCTAGCATTACCACAAAAGGGGCTCGGGTTTAAGGTTTAGGCCTGCCAGGTTATTGATAGCGCCACGCAGAACTACATCCACCTGGATTGTCTGGAAACAGCACTGGCTTGCTTACTCTGGAAACAGGCCTGGCTTGTTTACCACGTGTCCTGGAGCACCCATGAGCAAGATAGCACAAGAATGCCAATGAGCCCTTTTCAAGTGAATAAACTATGCTTGACTGTAGACGGTCGAAACTCAGGTAGGGCTGCGGGGTGCGGGTTCACAGTTTTGGGCCTCCGACGTGACATCTCCGTCTGAGCCAGGCCTGCAGCAACAGCAGCGCCGAAAGCCACTGGGAGCCCCGCTCGCAAGCACTGAGGGCGGCGCCGAAGGAAAACCTGAGGTTTAGGGTTTCGGGGTGAGGGCACTGCTGATCTTCCCATTCGTGCAGGCTTTTTGCAAGATCGGAAGAGGCTTCGCTTAGTTTGGCTGGTAGGGGGCGACAGGGCTGGTGGCGCATGCACTGTGGAATTCGGGTTTAGAGACGAGGGTTGAGGCCTGGGCAGCTGGTTCCCTACGTAGATGCCACATCAATGGTGGCCTCAATGCGAAACTTCATAAACTGCTGCTGGGCGACACGTTGGGCCGCAAGTTCCTGCGCTTTGGAATCGGACACAAAGAAACTCGGAAGCTGATAACAACCCTTGCGCGACCACAGAATTGCCCTCGAGCAAACCCTATCAAGCCTCGTACAAGCCTTCTATATCTTGAAAGCTATGACTGCTGTGGAGCCCAATGGCTCGTCTGGCATGGCTTGGAGGTAGCCCAATGCCCGCTGCCATGCCGACTGTCCTGGGACGAAACACGGTTTAGGGTTCAGGGGGGTGTCCTGTACTCCCCGAGATGGCTTCAGGGAGTGCGTCCCCAACATGGCTTTCGGATGAGAGCTGCGGGTTCAGGTTTGGGCTTTTTTTGGGGTTAGGGGCTCGGCACCTTTAAGGGCCCTAACGCGAAAAGCATGCCAATCGCCCTGACCCCCTCAAACCCTAAAACCTGGATGCCTTACACACCAAAAAACTTCCATTTGCCCAAGAGAGGCGGGCCAGGTCCCTGAGGTTGCGTGTCGCCGCGCGGAGAGCATCCTCCCTGCTGCGATTTTGGGGGAGAGGACTGTCAGAGGACCTTTAGGGCTTTAGGGTATTTAGTAGGCTTCCGGGCTTGCAATTTAGCGATGGTGAATTCTGGCGCCGTGACTGTACGTGAACTCTGGGTTGTCGTGTGGAAGTCACACCCCTAAGCCCTAAACTTCCCATAATCCGAACACTCGCACTTACGTACTCTCCTACCCCGCGCCTTGTGGAAGAGCGGCCCCTTGCAGGCCCCATGGGGACCCAGGCTAACGGCTAATCATGCACATGCAGCCCTGAACCCTACAAACCTCAGCCGCTTAGCCTTCACAAACGTGGAAGCAAAAATGCGCACAGCGTCCTGCCTAGAGCAGAACGAATGGCGCACGAGGACGCGCAACAGAACCAGCAGGAAAGCAGAGATCTATGAACAAGAAGGCATACTGGGCCTGCTTTGAGACTGGGTGCTTGTGGTTTTGGACATCTGCTGCGAACTCCGGGTGGCGGCCGTGTCGGGCTCAGAGGGTTTTGCGGCTTCGGAGGCTTTCGTCGGGCGAGCCGGCGTTGCTTACAACCACGCATCAGTTCAAGTGGCACTGCGCACACCACGACATTGTACAAACTCTCAGGACACGACAGCATAGAAGGAACATGTCTTTTTGGTAAAGGTTTACTATGGGTGGCTAACTGAAGCTTTGAAGTCTTGACGACATCGAATGCGACCATAAACCTAAAACATAGACTATCTGCACTTGCCCCTCACGACGTCTGACGTCACACCCACTACCACTACTCTGCCACTACTCTGCCGCAGGCTTTTCTGCGAAGTCGGTCGGCAATGGCCGGCAGCGCTGCGAGCAGCGATGGGATAAACCTCGCACAAGGCTCCTCCTATTTACCGAGAGTTGCAGGACCAGCAGCTGCAGATCCAGGGTTGAGGGTCTTGTCTGTAGGTTTTAGGGCGAAAAGTTCGAGGGTTCCCGATGACGGCGTGGTACTCCCAAATCGATTGCCGGTGGACCTAAAGTTTAAAAGAGCATACAAGAGCAGCCCAGCTCAATTGAGACACGTCCCACCACCAGCGTCGAAGGCAGGAAGTGCAGCGTCAAAGCCTCAGCAGGGCGGCCAAATAAAGCCCCAAGCTTCCTCAAAACGCCGCTCACAACAGCAGCCACTCTCCTGAAGCTCCAACAGCATGCATCTTAGGCGCTCAGCGCCGTGGGCTGCATGGAATCCGAAGCCATGGACCCCAGAAGAACCAATGCAACCTGCCACGCGCATCAGTGTGAGCCAGCTGACACTTCAGGCGCACGCTCCCCTCCCACCCCAACCCTCCCCCTCCCCCCCCCTCCTTCGCGCCCCCTATCTGTCCCAAACCCTCAAGCCCCTGAACCTGTGGCATGAAGCAGCGAGGATGAGCCTACATGTTGGTGAGGAAATTCGAAGGCTCGCGACCCTGAACCCGAGACCCTTCCTTCCCGGGAACCCTTATGGGCCTGCCAGTGTGAGCCGGCCCTGCAGGCCATCAGCATCGCATCGCAACCTTCAAGGTATTGGGACGAACAGCTGGTGCGGGTTGCTGATTGGCTTTGCATGTGTCTGTATACATATATATACATATCTTTTTTACAACCCGGAACCCCAAACCGTATACACGAAACACACAGAAGCAAGATTATACGAACATTCATGATAAAATAGCAAAAAAGAATAAATGCAATGCATACAAAACAAAAGAATAGATATAATCATGAACAAACAATACATAATGACAAGTGCCAAAACAATGAAAAGATACGTAAGCATGCAAAAACTCATGATAAACAACAACAAAACACAATGCCAAATAACAATTCAGATGCCTAACAAATTGTTACACGACAGCACATAATCATGCTTAATGATACACTGTGATGACACATGAATAATTCAATCGATATGTAAATCATCCAAAAAACAGTCAACAACTTAATCACAACAATCGAGCATAAACAACAAAACAAAACAAAACGGTGGCTGTTAGGTCAAGGTAGTGAAAATCGCACATTTCGAACAGCTTCAAAAGCAAGTGGTTATCACAAAGTACATACTAATGAACTACGACTATTACAAATATGAATGCTCATTATATGATGTTTTCTGATGAATGCAAATATTTGGTACGAAAAATAAGACAATGCCAAAACTAAAAATATTCATATCAACTTCTACATTTCACCTATCCAATAATATTCGATAATATTCGCCTCGGCCTCGGCCGTGCGGTGTCCGCGTTCCCTATGAGATGTTTTCGCCGTGCGTTGGTGCTATAGAATTAGAATGGCGAACGAAGACCACGTGCTGGTAAATTGTGTTCCAGCTTGACCTCTCCGGCCCACCGTTCTCGTGCTTCTCAGTTGCGATCCCCAGTCCTTCCCCCCCCACCCCACAAAGACCCCCTTTTTCGCTGGTTGCATGGTGGCACGCCTCTCCCGCCCGCCCACCCCACAGACCGCCCTTCTCGCCACGAAAGCAAAGGGGGGGGAGGGGGAGGTGCCACTGCAGCTGCTAGCCTTTCCTCCTCCTTGCATTATAATCATACTTGACATCATGGATACTCGTCGTTCATCAGGCAAAACAAACAAAGCAACTAGGAACAAGAAGAAGAAGAAGAAGAACAAGTTACAAAGAACAATCATAAATCAGTAGACATAAATCAGTAGAGAATACTACATTCAAAAAGTGAAAATGAAAATCAGCAAAAAAACATGCATAAAGCGCACACATATTCGTCAATCATACGCGCATCACCAGTTAAAAATGGCCGCTGATGGTACAGAACACGCAATAGTAAATGATATGTTTGACAGACATCATGAACTAGGAAAGAATAGGAAAGAATAGGAAATAATAGGAAAGAATAGGAAAGAATAGGAAAGAAAACTGGCCCGTAGCAGCAATAAGCACTAGTGAGAATAAGGGTAGCAATGTTCGGGATCAAGGCGCTGATGACATCCATGGCCACACGATCCAAGCGGTGCATCGCGAGAGCGGCCAAGGCGTGCTGCCACTCACGAGCCTTCCTTGGCCACACAAATGCTGGGCAGCAATGCACTTCTGGGTAGTTGATGTTACGATGATGACTAGAAGCTAGAGCGTTCTGATTGTACAGGGATGACAAGGCTAAGATTGCAGCATCTACCACGGCCCTACAGTATCATTCGAAGACGTAGCCAGCTAGACTCAGCTTGAGCTGTCCTGGAGTTGAGATCACGTTCCCACATCACAAACACAGCAACTGTCCATGCTGAAAGCGGAAGTTTCTCTGGGCACGTACATCCTGGAGAGGGGTAGCAAAAAAGCCACAATCCCAATCCCGTGACAAGGTGCACATTTTGATTTACAAGGACCTGCATCCTGGGACAATCACCGAAAATCTGAGCTGAGACAGGCCACTCGCACGCTGACACGAGGGCCCCCAAACCCTCTCTTGTCCCACGCCCCAGGCTAAAGGCCAAGCGCCACTGCGAGGAGTTCTCGCACCTCGAAGGTTTTGGGCAGGGTTGAGGATTTAGGGTTTAGGGCTTCGGGTGAAGGGGTTACTCCAGGCGGGCATTGAAGGGGCTCAGGCCTCATGCTTCAGGCCGGATGGGGCCAGAGAATCAGATGTCTCGTAGTTTGGAATATTCGAAAGCATAAGTTTGCCGAACGGGTTTTATGTATGGGAACCGAAACCTGAAAAATGGATTGTGGGAATGAGGGAGTATGGGAATCTTGGCGTATGGGAATATGGCAACATGCTGGCCATCCTAGCTGAAGCTGCATGGCCTGCACAGGGATGAGAGTGCCAGCGATTGGGGTTTAGGGGCCACGCTGCTCGTACATTTGGAGCCCTTTTCCAGCCGTCTTCTCACAGCTAACCGTCTGCCCCTTGCAGTCTTAGGCCCTGCTGCAAGCGAGATCTTACTTCCGGTATCTTCAAGCAGCGAGACCGATTTCCCCCCCAGGTGTCCCTATTGAGGAAGAAAGCCTTTAGACTCTCCATTTCGTCCCGTGAGACAGCGGCAGTTGGTACTCGGATCCTTGCAGATTTATAAGCCAAAGCCTTCAGTGGTCCAAAAGTCACCCCAAAACCCACTAAACTTCACTAAACCGACTAAACCACCGGCCCCAAACTCTAAACTCTCAGCCATCCTCAACCTACGCAAACCTACACAGACCCATTCCAAGCCATGGTCTTGGTTCCTTTGTTGGGCGAGCGGCCCGGATGGCGGGTTCAGAGCAGGTCTCGCACCTGACTTGTGGATCCTCGTTTCTCAACCCTTCCCAGCATCCCCATTCAACATTTTTATTGTCGTGGTCCCTTGCATATAACCAACCAGGCTTGGCAAACCTTTTTTGGGTGAGGTCTAGGTTTCTTGGCTTTTTCGGGTTCTAGGGTACTTGGTGCTCAAGGTTGAAGATGGTTGGGGGCTTTCGGGTTGGAGATGAGGTCGGCCCAGAACACTGGCTCGCTTGGTTCGGGGGGTGATGGTCACAAGTTTCCTGAACGTTGCTTGGTGATTCCAGGGTGCCCTTGAGGATTTGGACTGATATATAGGTGCTTTAGGCGGTTTTAGGGCGATGTGCCATCTGACAGTGCTGGGCCCTGCACGCGCTGACAGCCGCGTTGCAGCCTGGTGAGCAGCTTGCCGCTGGCGGTCCGTGGCTACGACTCTTGATGCGGGGCATCGGTCAAAACAAGTTGCCCATGAAGGGAGCTAGATTCTCTGGGTTCTGTACTGAGATCCTCACGCCCGATAAGCCCACTAACCCAGAACCTTATAACCCAGAACCTTAAAAGCCTAAAATCGAATCCCTAACTCCCCATAGCCCCCAAAAAACGACTCTCAAGCCGAGCGGCTCACTTCATCTCTTCGAATAGCTCTTGCGTGCATGGATCCAAGGAGTAACACCGCCCACCTGCGGGCTTTTCGGGTTCAGGGTGTAGGGTTAAGGGTTTAGGGATTTTGCGGTTTAGAGGATGCCGAGTTTGGAGTCCAGAAAGAGTTGGGGGGGGGCTTTAAGAGGTAGAAGGGGGGAAGGGGGGGGGGAGGGATTCAGGTAGGGGGGAAGGAGGAAGTAGTTGACCACAGACCGACCTCCACTCCACACTCTTCTCACAGGCGCTGATGGCGGCGTTGCATGCGATGCTATCGAGATGTGCCTTGGAGCTGCGGTGTGGGATTCGGGTCTTGCTCCTCTTGGCTCCTACAAGTATTGGAGGGGCCAACTGGCGCGGACCACTTGGTGGCCAAAACCACTTGGGTGTCCAAAGGGTTTGCCGGGCCCCTGCCAGTTTTTGCTGTTGGTTATTGTTCATTGTTGTTTTAGCTGTTTGATTCCCTCAAAAACATGTTGCCATTGAAATATGAAATTTTTACTTGGTGTTGTTTCGTGTGTTGTTGTGTTTAAAGCGAAAGAAACCAGGACGAAATCAGCATGATGTTTTGCATGGGAAACGGGTTTCAAAGCTCCTTTTCTTCAAGAGGGCAACAAACACATGAAGAAAACACCTATTTCAACTTACATTTTTGACATTACAAACAGTGCCTGTAAAACAACAGCTGCTTGCAGCACATTTTGATTGAAAGCTGCTTCTCGAAGTATACGACCGATGCCCCCAAACTCTAAACTGTAAAACCTTACACTCGAGCCCCTAAACCCGAAAATCGAATCTGGGATAATCTTTTGAACAGACAGTTGGAAGATATGAAAACGGACAACTGCAGACATCTATTTGTGGCGACTCCTTTGTCGTTACCATCGAAATGGTGCCGGTTCAGAGCCCAAGTCTCGAAAAAACATCTTTGACTGGAAGTACTGTAGCGCAGACAGCATAGAGTTTCAAAGTGACACAGCTACTAATCCTGAAAGGACACAGTTTCCAAATCAGCAGACCTAGCTGTACAAGCTGCTTGGCTGGAAGCCTAGCCCTAAACCCAAGCTGAAGCTTAGAGTGTTCGGGCAGGCTGACCAGCCTAGCAGGTCTTATGGCTTCTCATGAGGAATCAGTACTGCAAAGCGCTCTTTTTTCTCCACAGCAGCCGACTTGGAAGAAACTAACTTGTGAAAGGGACTCAAACTCAGGAGCTTTCCAACTTCAGCAGACAGGCCACCCTGTCTCAGTCGCTGTGGCCACATCTCAAGCCTCGGACTCTGATGGCACAAAAGTGTCGTCCTCGGTGGCCATCTTTGTGGCTTGCATTGCTGCATTGAGATCCTTCAGGCTTTGCTTGAGTCTCCCTGAGGCTTCGTGTGCTCCCTTGACACAGAGCCGGAGCTGATCTCTCTCTTGTAGGAGCATCTTGATATGGTCGTTCTTTGTTCCCAGCTCGAGATCTCGTTCTTGGATCGCTAGCTCTGCATCTATATTGGCCTTGTTGGAAATGTCCAGCTGTGTTTGCAGACTGTCAATCCGTGCCCTCAAACTCCGGCCCTCAGCTTCCAAGTCTCGGGAGCGTTTCTTGGAGTCTCTGAGGCATTGCAGCGGCTCAGTTGCATGGTGGGGGTCCACACGGAACTCTTCGTCTTCCTCAAAGTACCTTCGTAGACCCCTCTTCAACTTCGCAATGGGTTCGGATTCCGTCGGCAGCACTGGACTCGCCATAGGTGCTTCGGAGTAGCTGCGAAAGGTTATCTTTCACGACTTGAGCCCTAACTGTCTTCCAAAAGCACATGTGCACAGAGATAGAGAGATAAAGAGAAAGAGAGATACAGAGAGAGATGGAGAAAGGAAAAGCTACATATAAAAAAGTATGTGTATATATATATATATACACACTTCTTTATTAGCTTGTTCCACCTACCGAAAGCAATGGATCTGGTTCATGCTCGCTCTGCTCACAGAATCAGTCGCAAACTCCAATCCTAAGAATTGCTGCAGGCTCGGTCTTTTTCTTGCCTCCTCGCTTCTCAATGTCCGGGGTCGAATCTGAAACCCACAGGCAGGCCGAGTCCAGAAGGCCTCTTAAACTTAAAGAGGCACTGGTTGGCAACAAAAGTATTAATAATATAAAAAAAAAAAAGACGCCTGACCCAGAGACAGCACGATCCAGCTCAATATTATCGCGCTGGCTCTGGGTCAGGAGTCATGGTCTTGCCCGAGCTGCATCTCCAAGCTTTGTTGTGTGGGCTCCTTTGGTATCGTCTGTGGATTCCACCGACCCACCGACACTGCCACCAAAACAATGAACTACAGCTTGGGCCTGCTCTGTTTGTCCCACACACCAGGCAGCACCCCCATACCGACACAGCAAAAACCTTCTCAGAGTGCCTCTAGACTCTAGCACAATCATGAAGGCAGATCTGGGAAAGCAAACAGGGCCCTTCTGACCTGAGCTAGAGCCAGCATGGCATCGTTTCCACTTCTGTGCTGTGGGTCCCTTCCACTCGGTCTTGAAGTGCACCAGCAAAGTTCTTGCACCTCAACTGCTCATGGGCTGGCAACTCATGCAGGGACTTGAGAAACCCTGCTCTTCTCTCCTCTCTGTTGTCGCCGGTTCGTCCAAGTCCTCTAAGATCTCTGCGAAAAAAATTCAGCAAGGGGTCATTCGGAGATAGTCTTGTGCAAGCCTGAGCAGCATCTTTGATCATGGGGGGGGGTGGGTGGCTGGCTGAAAGGGAGGCTGGTTGACCGGGGGGGTTGGAGGGGGCTATGGGGGGATGCTGCGGGGGTTGCTTTTTGGGTTGTTTTTTGCTGCGTTTTGGAGCTGTTTTTCGACAAAAAACAACCCTGCAAAACCCCAAAAATGGCGCGGACCACTTGGGTACCAAACTGGCGCGGACCACTTGGGTTGTAAATGGGGGGGGCTCCTACTCATTTCCTTAATTGCCGGGCCCGACAAACTGGCGCGGACCACTTGGGTACCAAACTGGCGCGGACGACTTAGGTGCGAAACCAAATTTTTGCGGCCTCAATTTTTAACCCAAAACGGACTCCCGGGAAAGCTGGCGCGGACCACTTGGGTGGCTGCCCCGGGCGACTTGCAAGGACCAGTTGGGTGCCTGTTTTGCTCTACTGGTGAGGAACATCTGGGCTCAGGACCACCTGGGTTCCTGCTCTACTGGTGAGGAACATCTGGGCTCAGGACCACCTGGGTTCCTGGAGGTTGCACAGGCCGATGGCAAACAGGGCCCTTCGTCTGGAATGAGCAGCCCACACACACCACAAAACAAAAGCTCTCAGCTAAAACAAACCCGCCTGTGGGGGAAAGATGCAAGCCCAACCGCTGTCGCCATCCCAGGCCAAGGTGTTCAGCAGGGACTTGGAGCCCACTTGAACTCCATCCACTGCCAAGCTGAGCCACCGAGAGTTCCGAAAAGTAACCTTCGCTTGCTGCAAGTAGGAGTACCTCTCCATGCCAATCAAAGGAGTGCCTCGCTGCTTTCCCCCTTCCGATCCTTGTACAGAAGCCAGCACAGTGGCTACTGACCTGAGATTCTGCTTCTTCGTCTGCTCCAGCACAGCTGCCTTCTGTTCACCACTCAGCCTCGTGTAGCCTTTTCGGCTCCTGCACCAGGCAATAACAGCAAGTGAACTAGCAAAGCAAAGCAATCAAAACAAAGCTTATGCACTGCATGCTCTCACATCACAAACAGGCCCTGCATGCCCGTCCTCAGTGGCTGTATTTGCCACAGCTCGGTTTCTTTCCAGATGTCATCCATCCTGCTGGCTTCGATGAGGTGGCACAAGCATTGCAGTAGCAAGGCCACTGCCCTTTGGCAAGCTCTCCTTTTCTTCAAAGTGAAGTTGGGATTCACCTCCTGCTTGCAGCACTGCTGCAGGCATTCGCAGAAGTCTCTTTCGCCTGTAGGCATCATTTCAGCCAGGCACTCGAGGCTTTCGGTGGGATCGCTTCTGCAAAACGATGGCCAGTCCAGCTGCACGGAGTCGCTCTGGACAGTGATGTTGAGCCTGGCCTCTTTGGCTTCGACCTGCTGGGATGCAGTGATGAAACAAATGACTAGGGCTCGCAACAATGTCGTGGCTTTGGCTGCCACAGCTTCCTTGCTCCCCTTCCAGCGACTCCGTTCGTGGAGCTTCCTCGTACTCCAGTGCAGCAGCAGGACACCAATTGTGAAAAAGGAAGCCGAGTACTCGCCTGCAGGTCCGGGGTCAGCTTCGGCTGACTCATCAACCTGCTGCTCCTCCCCCTCGTCCTCCTCCTCCTCCTCCTCGGGCTGTTTTCGCTTCCTGCTCCTTGCCTTGGCCTTGGCCGCGACTGCTGCTTTGCGACTGACAACGAAGTGAATTTGGACCCTTTTCCTGAGTTCCTCCGGACCCAGGTCCTCCTCTTCGCCTTCCAAAGCAGCAAGGTACTGGCCCACTTTGAAGTGCCAGGACTCTGAGGATGCACCAACAAAGTTCTTGTTCTGATGACCTCCACAAAATGCCACGAGCCACCTGAGATGGGGAAATAATGAGCCTGACACCCCAGCTGCTCGGGGAATTTTGAAGGCCGAGATTTCGCAAGTGAGACTTGTTGACCATGGGCTTGTAACTTGATCGCACAGCCTTTCACAGCAGCTGCAGCTGTTGTCCACCTCTCGGTGGTCCCCTCCACTTTGTCTCGAATTTGATCAGCGACCTTCTCGTACCTCAACTGCTCGTGGGCTGGCATCTCATTCTTCTCTCCATCCAGATCCACAAGCCGGATTACAAACCCACGAGGCCCTGCCAGGAGATCACACTCCTTGCAGGACTGTGTGTCTTTCCAAACCACCAACTCTCCTGTCACGAGGTTCTGCAAAAGCACATGCTGCCAAGTCCGACGAATGTGAAGATCTTCTTCAGGGACAGCGTATTCGGCATACATCGTCTCGCTTAGCGAGGCCACGATGTGAGGCTTACAGTAACAAGCTCTGGCTGGTTACTAGCCACCACAATCATTGAAGAAAACCATAGTCAGTAGCTGCAGTTCAAAAGTGTTGTAGGGGATCCTGAGTCCTGCCCTGAACTTCGCTGACTGCAACTGAGCTCTCTTGCCGCTCCCTCTGCCTCCTGCCAGCACTAAGACTGTGAGGAGTGAGAGGTCTCACTACAAGTAAAAAAATGGCTGCGAAAACAATCGTTCAAAATGCAAAACCAACAAATACTTGTTCATGACACGATGAATTTCGATGCCAAAAACTACTCAAAATCTAGTCAAGTAACAAAGCATCCACAGACTAAAGCCACGAAAACAAAACATGGTAAGGTTTCAACTGAATCGCAGGCACTTCAAGGCTTCTGAATGCTGTCTCTTGCTTGAGTTTTTCGAAACAAACATATCACGACAGGGGCCAAATACCTAACGATGCTGTTGGTTCGAAATGGTGCTCGCCCAACTTGGTTTTCTGACAGGCTCAACAAAGGCCCTCCCACCCAAGCCGTCTGGGCCACCAGGTGGTCCTTGCCAGTTGGTCCCTCTGACAAGTACTTTGTATTATGCTGGGTTTGGGGTCTAGGGTTTAAGGGAAAACGGTTTAGGGTTGCCATGTTGTTCTCAGGAGCCTACTTGGGTTTAGATGGATCGGGGCGTTGAGGCCTAGAACTGGGGTCCAGCCAACTGTGTGAACCTCTTTCTACTTTCTACTTGCAGGCCTGGGACGAAGGCATCCAGAAGGAGCTGGCACCCCAAAGCCTAAATTTGAACTCCTCCAAAACCCCAAGCCCAGGTTTCTCCATAAATCGTTTGAGCAGCTTTCCGGCTGTCCGCATATGCCAGAAGCTGCAGGGCAGTCCGCCACTCCCGAGATTTCCTGAGGAGAAGAGGGCCATGGCGTTAAGGACTCCAAGTTTGAGGGTCCAGGGCGTGAAAGTGTTTTTTGGGGTTTATCCTTTGAGCTTAGGCTTTCGGAAGGCCACATCAGCAAGGCGTTTGGTTGTCATATAGAAGTGCATGACCAAGGCCTTGTCATTCAAAGGTTGTGCGCTGGTAGCCAAGGAGCTGTGATCTTACAGCTAAGCCAGTGCAATGCACACTTGCTTGATCGTACGCCCGAACTTCAATCCTGCAGAATTCCAACCCTAAACCCTAAACCCCCAACCCTAGTGTCTTATGTCGAGGAGCTCGCATGCGCTGACGGCTGCACTTAGGCCCACCGGACCGCGCCTTCATGCGACCATGGAAAATCGAAGAAGATGGACAAGGGCTACAGGACTTTTAGTTGCCAGAGTTCTTAGAACATTTTGGGTTTTTTAGCGTTTAGGGGGGGGGGGGGGGGAATGGCATTTCCAAAAAGCGAATAGTTTCAGCGTAAGGGCAGGCGCAGATTGGAACATTCTATCATCTGGCTTCGCATGCTTGAGCAAGCTCGCCAAACGTGTGTCCAAACCTTTAAGCCTCATAATGCACCTTTCGAAGACTAAACCTCAAACGCCACACCAACGGGCCTCCAATCTGCCCTAAACAGCACACCTTCAGCTAGACCCATCTAAACCCTGAGTTCAAGGACGAGTGGTCATGCACGCACTCACGATTTGGGCCTGTGCGCATCCGTGCCCGTCTCTTCGTTCAAGTTGCACCTCCAGGACGCCTACACCGCGCAAACCCTAGAAACCCTACAAGCCCTACAGGCCTCATAAACCCTATAAACACTGCCAACCCTACAAGCCCTAAACCCCAAGATGGAAACTGCTGCCTCGCTGCAGCGAACTGCCATAGCGACACCGGGGAAACTGAAGACATTGTTGGAGTCACCGGTATATATGTGATATATATATATATATATAATGGGCACTTCTGTGCAGACGTATACTGAAGGGATGCATGACTCCCTCCTACTTGGGGGTGAGGGCCTGGGACGAAAGCTAGTTAAGGTACCCCCACGGAAGAGCTTCCGTCAACATGGCATCAACTACGCAGCAGGACAAGCACACGCAAAGGCAGCAGGCCGTGTTGGTGTGTTGCTTTGCTCTGCGGTGTTTTAGCATCTTCCGGAGGGCTCTTTTTTGAAACGCATGACACCACAACAGATGTTGCACTCACCAGGCGAAGTCTGTCCAATCCAGCTTTGAGGGACGCCGGACTCAAGTCAACATCAAGGCTTCTGAGTCTTCTCTTGGGGGGCTTTTCTGTGGCCTGGGATCCACAGAAAACGGCTTTCATTTGCACCCAATATACGAAAGAAATGAACGCCAGCCCGTTTCCCCAAAACCTGTGTTTCGCCACCGGAAATCGATCGGGTTTGCTGCGTTTCGTGGCGGAGCCTTCGGGGGCCCTGTATACCCTTCAGGTTGTAAGCTTCGCTTAAGTAAGATAATCCGCTAGCCCTCAGAGGCTAGCTTTCGTGACTTTGCGAAAGTCCGCAAACCCTTGACTCTGACCTTTCTCTGAAGCTCCTCTCTCAAATTCAAGCCCATCACCCTAAACCCTCAACCCCTAAATCCTCAACCCCTCAACACCCCCAAACCCTGTGTTCGCCCTGGCCCCTATGACCCTTCAACTCTTTGGCCTCTCGCGCTCCCTGAGCAACTCCAAAGCCCAGCACCAGTCGGCGCCCTTCTCCTCCAAGGACATCCATCTCTGTAGGTTTGGGGTTTATAAGGTTTTTCCTTTCCCTCCCCCCCTGCGCCCTATTGCTAACGTCTAGAAGGCACTGGGCAAACCATGTTGTGGGAAATCTCGTGCACCCACTCAGGACGTGGATTGTGGGTTTGGGGTCGGGTGTGGAGCTTTGAGTGCAGGATTCCTGCCTCAGGCTGTGGGCCACAGGGCTTCGGGTTCAGAGCTTACCTTTGCGGCTCAGGGTTTTGCATGCTCAGGGCGCCAGGACTTCGCGGATCGGCGGTGTAATGATGTCAGGGCTTAGGGTCAACATCTTGGCAAAAGCATCGAGGCCAAGTGGCGCAAGCGCTGATGGTAGCCTCAGGAGGACTTGGAAGCTGGAATCTCGTATGCTGCCTTCCCCTACAACCTAAACCGCCCTAAACCCTAAACCCTAAACCGTAAACACGAATCCTTTATCCCTGAACCCCAACTTGCCCCAACCTCCAACCTCCTTGCCGGGGCGCATGGAAGGCAATCCTTAGAATGCATGACAGACCCAGCCCACATAAAAGCAGCTTCGCTATGAAGAGATGCCAACCTGTGCCATCGCACAATATAGGAGCCAGGTTCAGTAGAAGGCTATTTTGGGTCATAACTATGCAGGGAAGATACGGGCTTAATGTTTTAAGCTACTCAGGCTCCTGCATTAGGCCGTCTGGGAAACCTCTTGCCGCAGACGCAGGGCCAGCTCGCACTGCAGATGGCCACACGACAACACATCTGAAACTAACGAACCTGCAAGTCGGACACAGAGATGCCTGAAGTAGTTCTTTGCACAAGAGAGGTTGGTGCCGTCACTCGCATTCAAATGTCTCACACCGTGTGCCAAGAGTCGCGTCCAGCTGGCATCCGCTATTGCGCAAGGAGCGGAAGAGCTTCAAGGCGGCTGAGCGCTGTTGGCCTTTCCTGTGTTACTGTTGCAAGCTCCGAGCAGTAAGGGCCGTTCGGGTTTGAGGCTGCATGTCAAGCAGAAAGGCCTCCTGTGTCCATGAAAAAAATGTGCCAGCAGGTTCTGTAGGGTTCAAGCTCTAGGGAATCTTGGGGATTTATAGGGGATTTATAGGGCTTCGGCATTTTTGGGCACGACCTGCAGCCTGGCAGCTCGCACGCGCTCAGCGCTGCGCCGGCACAAACAGCATCGGCCTCCACGCGGTTCCGGGACCTGGGATGCATATATATCTATATATATATATATATATTTATATTTATATTTATATTTATATTTATATTTATATTTATATTTATTTATTTATATTTATGTTTATGTATTAATATGTTTTTTGTATGCAGCATGTGTCAGAACATGATATGTTATTTGGGGTTTAGAACATATCACATAACAAAACTGTAGCATAACATCTACACAACTTCTTATAATATCATATCAGGTGTTATAGTGATATACAATGTCGAATGTAGACGACTTATCAAATAACATGAAATGTTAAAAAACCGATAAAAATCAAAGAATACGCTTGAAGTACATAATGCAGCGTATACAGCCTATAACATGAAAGCTGTCGAGAATTAACGTTATATATTGCAATATAGAACATAAAACCTATAGTATATAAATCATAATACAAGTTACACAATGCACATTTTTTAAAGGCAATATATCACACCTCAGATATTGTATAGCAGAATACGTAATACAATATGCAATAGAATAATGCACAGAGTATATAACGGTCTCTCGCAGATCTTCTTGAAGTGGTTCAATCGGCTTAGGATCCGGTGCCTGTGGCGAAAAGCAAGGGGCTTGGACCCTGGTTGATAAGCTCTTGTGGAGATGACGCCCCAGGGGTGGAGGTCTTGGTTTCGGCCTGCGCCCCTCCACTCACCCTCCACCCAAACTATCTTCACAAAGCTGGTTGTGAAACCCCAAACCCTGCAAGCCGCCCTCTAAGAAGGGGATCCCAGAGCCGAAGCGCATGGCCGAGATCAAGCACAGAGCCTCCTCCCACTTCCCGGCCTTCTCCTTGAGTCATTGGGGTTGGGGCTTGTGGCGTGGGGTTTGGGGCTTGGGGGGGTTCACAGAAGGCCATTTCCTGCAAGAATTTAATACTCCGCGGGTATACAGACAAATCGACATTCCTTGATGTATGTTCGAGAAGAACTCCTATAGGACCAAAGGTCCGGGGTTGAGGGTCGTAGGCATGGGTGTGATGTCTTAATCCCCACGAAGAAGACGTGGCCGCCTTGAACATGTGATTTCAAAGCCGAGCGTCAACAACAAACCCTAACCCTGAACTCCCAAAGCTCTCAAAAAGCCAACCGTAACCCCTGGACGTCTCAAAGGCAGGGGGCGCAGGCGCTCATGACCGCTCCGCAGGTGAAGGCATCACCCCGGTGCAGCAGCGACTGCATCGTCTTCAGCACCTCGACTAAGTTGGGTGGGGTTGTGCGGATGGCTTAGAAAATTGAAGAGTGTTAGCTGGGGTTTCAGGCTTTGGGATCTTGAGCTTCAAGGTTCCAGGCTCGGAGTTTCGGGTGTTCAGGTTTACGGCGGTTAGGGGTTTTAGTTTAAACTAAGGTTTAAGAATGGAAGGCTCAGGGAGCGGCAGTTGCCAGGGTGATCCTGAAACAAAAAGACACTCTCTTGAAGGGGGTTCGAAGGGCTATACAAGGGCATGTGGAGGAACTACCCACCCGAAACGAACCTATATGAAACACGTTCAGAAAGAAGCTCTCCTTCAACCACCAATTTGGGGAAAACCTGCCTTTACTGAGGTTCGGAGTCCCGATTCCAAGCTCCAAATACATTGGCCTCCATATCAGATCATGCCTATGATATGTAGGTCACTGGAAGCAAGCCGAAAATCACAGCCTAAACCCTAAACCCTTAAAGAATCCAAACCTCAAAGAAGGAGGCCGGGCGCCACCAAGGCCTCTTGCCATCGGCTTTGCTTCTCGCAAGCACTGGCGGCAGAACCTGGAGCCCCCCTCCAAACTTCTCCGCAGCATTAAACTACATGCCCACATTATATAGTGTAAGTTTTACAAGAGTATGTATTCTACGTGATGCATTATACATTACAAAATACAGTACGATATATACATATACATATATATATATATATATATACGTGTATGTATATATATATATATGCACTTACACACACAGATATGTGCACTGAATGGAGCCCGGGTGCTGAAGCTCACAGCATCGGCTTGCAAGGAGAGGTCTGCCAGGGCTCCAAGCAAGGCGAGAGCTGCGGTCCACCTGAGAGGGCAGGTGCTCGTCAACAAAGCCATTTTGGGTCTTGCGTTTAAGCCCGAAGCCCCTGAAAAGGGCAAAGCAGTTCTCAAGTTCTCAGGGTGTCGAGTTTGGGATCAGGGTTTCGAGGCTTGGCGCCCTCAACCCCCTCATTGCTCTCAGCTGGTGCTGGGCGAGAGTCTCTCCGGAGTGGGCGCATGCAGCAATGGCCGCATTTACGGCCACCCTGGGCATGGTGCGGCGTGAGTTGAAGGGCGTATGGTGGCTAGGGGGTCAGCTTTAGGATCTCGCATCCGGCTGCGAAGGAATCAGCTAGAGGGGATGTTCAACCAGGATTTGCAGAGAGAACGTGCGGAGCATGTACTGAAGGCGT
This sequence comes from Symbiodinium natans, assembly GCA_905221605.1. NCBI lineage: Eukaryota > Dinophyceae > Suessiales > Symbiodiniaceae > Symbiodinium > Symbiodinium natans. The sequence goes on along the minus strand of CAJNDS010002068.1, from coordinate 690,744 downwards.
TTTCGGTACAAAACCTCGAGATCTTGCAGACAGAGCGTCTCATTGGCAGCTGCACTTCGAAGAGGCATTGCCGACAGCAGAGACAGAGCTTGCTGCCAAACTCCGATTTCCTCCGCCGACAAAGTCTGAGAGGACTCGACATGGAGCAGCTAAATTCTATGTTTTCAAGCATCGAACATCTCTGACATCGATCCCGGAGATCTTGGGTCCTCTGCGCAGGCACTGATGCAGGCACCGAAGCTCACCACATTTGGTTGCACTTCGCTTTCCTGGAAAAGATGGACAGGGACATACAGGGACGCAGACTTCAATCCCTACCGCCCATATGCCCCATATGCCCTACTGACTTGGTCGTGGTTCCTTGGTCGGGGTTCCTTCGGGCTCTGCTCCTTGGGGGCTGGAATCCTTGGTAGGGCAACTTCACATCAGGTCGAAGCACTATTGAAACTGTTGAACCCGAATCGAACCGGCTATGGAAGCTTCGGGGCAAAAACCCCAAGTAACGCGAAAGTCCCAAAGCATGCTGGTGTAGCCTCCATGGCCAAGAGGTGCCGCAGCGCTGCTTTCCAACTCCTGGCATCTGTTAAAGTTACAAACTGCTCAGGACAAACAAGCCGGCAAGACTTGAGCCTGTTTAGGGTCGTGAAGAGCGTTTCATGAGCACTAACGGCTTTCAACTAGAACGAAGTGTGCAAGGATTATGATGTTAGTAAAGGGCAAAGAGCCCATTGCGACTTAACAACCGTCATTTCAAGCCTCTGGTTTTTCTACACAAGACTCCCGACAAAGGCAAGCTGCGTTCTAGATGTCCAGATCATGACGCATGGAGCAAGGGTCTACCTCTCTAGGTGAAAACGAGCAACCACAACCTTGACAATGTCGCCTGCCAGCTGTTTGTCCGAGTCGCGCCCCCTTCTCAGCCGCAGCAATCGCTGAACTCCACAACACCACATCACTCTGGACCTCCGAGGCATGTGACCCGTGTCTGTCGCCATTGCAGAGGCTTGCGCTGACATTGTTTGGCACATACGCTTTCAAAACCCAAACCCACAGCCCTCATAGGGTTGGGTCTTAAGACTTAAGACGCTTCAAAGACTGATCCCGACACTCCGACCTGAGACGCGTGAGCGCCCTGGAGGAGCTTTGAAGCCCTGGGCCAGGGAGCCCCACAAGCAAGGGCGGCGCTCGAGAGGATGGCGTCTGCGGCCTTTGAAGAGTGGTCTTAGGGTTTTGTTTAGGGTACGGGGTCGTTTGGGAGTTGAAGCTTTGGGCAATGTCTGGGGTTGTCTGGGGCTTACAATGTTTGAGTTGGGCTACAGGCTGCCCACCTGCTTCCACCCCGTTTAGAATCTCGAAGGGTCGGGGTGGGGCAACCTTGAAGCTAGCCGAGTTGCCGGATTCTACTGCTCTGACCAGCAAAGGACTTTCCAAGGAATGCAATTAGATCACACCTCAAGCTTGGAGGCGCCTAGTTCAAGGACATCTTTTTTACACTCCACACAGGTTCTTGAGGCTGGGTCCTGCTGAACCTTTCTGACGGTTCCAAGGCTCTAAGCGCCGCTGTGGGAGTGAGTCGAGGATCTTCTGGGCTAAGACCCACTGGAGCCCCTTCCTGAGATCGAACTCTCGGAACTCTCGAAACCCAGGAAATGTCCCAAGCCAACTTCGGCTAAAGGGGGGCAGGGTGGGACTGCAGCATCAGGCCTGGACTGAGGTGCAGGGCATCACAACTGCCTTGCTACCATCAAGGCCTGAAAACATGAACCCTTGAGGTTCGGGCTGCAGGGGATGCAGGGGCGACAGCCCCAAAACCCTAAAGTTTCTAAAGCACCAAAACCCTAAGGCCTTCGAGGGTCTCGGCCTTGCACTTTTTGCGTGAATCGTCCAGGGCTCTCATGGGCTCTCCGTCAACCACCATCGCTTTTGGGTTTCTAGGGTTGAGCATGTTGAGGGAAAGCCCCTTGAATTGAACCCTGAAACCTGCACCTATGACAGCCAGTGGTTTTATCGAACGCCAAGTGGCCCGCAGGCAGTGATAGCCACAGTGCAGACATACTCGTTAATCTGCAGGGATTGTCGATCAATCGTCGCGAAGAGCGACAGGGCCTCCTGCCCAAAAGCTGCGAGGGTTGAAGGAATCACGACCTCTCCTTGAGTTTTCTGCATGAATTTAGATCCAAAGGTGCCCCCTCACAGGATTCAGCCTCAGCAATCTAACAATCACAAGACAGCTTGGCTCTCCTGCCATGCTGAGCGTCGCTGGAGGCTGCGCAAGGCCAAGCACGCAGTGTATGCGTCGGCGATTTCCTGCTCGGCCAAAATATGCAAGGGAGCCATACACGTAGCTTCCAGAAGATCGAGGACGATGCAGCTTGTAAGGCTCTAGGAATGTAAGCTGGCAGGGCTCGAAGAGGCGAAACAAGATCTGAAACTGACGGGCTTGGTGATCGTTGAGAAACCAAGATCGCAGCTTGCGAGGTGCAGGGGTCTGAACTCGACAACCCACACAGCCGTACTAACTCCATTTAACTCCCATCTCACCAAGCGCCAAACCTGACAAGGCAAAAACGACTGCCGGCCTGGAGGTGTGCGTCACGGCCTCGGCTCTTTGGCCACTCAAAACAACCCTAAAGCCACCAACGGTATCACAACATTGTCGGTTGTAGTACTAATCATAAGCCGCCAATGGACCAATGATCATGTCCCCCCCCCCCCACCTCCCACCCGCCCACATCCCTCCACGTTCTCCACTTTCCTGGGCGATCATCTGCACCTCCTACTTGGGAAGAAACTGAAGCTAGACGTGCAGCGCTGCCTGTATGCAGGCATAGTTTTCGGGCCTGCCCCTCACACTTATATAGGGGTTTGAAAGCAAAGGCAAGCCGTCAGGGGCTACATCTTCGAAAACAACGCGCCGGGGTCCACATTTTCGGAACTCCCCGTTTGAACAAACCCCGTTCTTGAAGTTGCGTGGCATCCTGCGCAGTCCATCAGCGAAGACTGCAGGATCGATCTGGCGTCAGTGCCCGCGCAGCCCATGGCGGCACACAGGGAGGCAAGCGACCAGAAACTCTGCTGTGCCAACCACGTTACAGCATGCTCAGAACTACGAACCTCGTGCATGCCAACCCTTGTGCCTTGAAGCAGGGCGAAAAACACAGAAACCGAGTGGTAACAAGTAGTAAGAGCACGAAGTGCCTTGCATCCCCCAAGTCCACCATGCTTTGACGCTGCCCTCGCATGTAGGGATGTAGGTTTAAGGTGGCGGGAATCTCATCATCAAGAAAGTACCCGTGAAGATGATTTATCCTTGCCACGGTACATCTGCAGCAGCACTAAGCCATTCAAGCACACCAAGCGATGTTGAACCTGTCGAAGGCCTCTCATAAGCGCTTGGGGGGGGGGGGGGGTTCCTCCTTGATACCTTCCCAAAGAAAATCATCCCTTTCATAGGAACACGTTCCCGGGAACCCCAAAAAAACAATGTACACCCCTAATATGGAAACCCCCTTAAAGGCTTAAAATTGGCTACCAAGCCCCACTGTTCTGGGCTGCGACTGCGGTTTGCAAACCGAGAGCTTCATCAATCTCCATGGGAGTCATTCTCTTAAAAAGCCGAAAAAAACCTTCAACACACCTTTAACGCCGAAAAGCTCCCTAGCCCTAAAACTAAACCAAAACCTGCGAACCTCAACGCAGCATCTCAGAAGCCTGACGTGTGGTGGGCGCACCGCAACCTCTCGCCGCAGAGCCACGTTTGCATCCGTCAGGGCCCTGGCCGACACAGCAACATCCAGACAACAGAGTCGTGTCAGAGGCCCCATGTAACAGCTCAGTGCTCATCAAACCCACGAGATGTGGGTACATTGATGCAATATCATGAACCTTGCCAGGGTCAAAGTGTAATTAGTGTAGCTCGCACCTGACTTGCTCGCGTAGATGTTCGATCTCCTCATCTGCTTCTGACCCATACTTCCTGTGGCCGAGGCTTCAGGAATATGCAGCAATGGCTTAGATCGGAAGGAAGCTCCTGACACGCTACTCCACTTCGGACTGGGCAGTGTCTCCCTAAACCAATTTAGCCGAAGCTTTGGGTTCGAAACCCCAAGACTTGCAGGCGCTAGCAAATGCCCACTTAGGGAGAATCGAGTTCAACAACCACGACTGCACAAAGCGAAATTTTTTTTGGTACCGAGAACCATCTGACAAGAAACCACCCAGAAATCATAGCGTTAGGAACATCCGAAAACAACAACTATAGTGATGAAACCCTCCAAGACCTAAGCAGCAAGAATCTATACTTCTTTATGCTCCGGTAGATGAGCCAAGGAATCAACCGGTATGACAGCTGCCGTTAGACATCGCGGACTGGTTGCGTTACTTCCTTCTGGATGCATGGCCGTGGAATTGATTTCTTAAACACGAAATCCTTGAAGTCTTGAAGGTACGCGACCACAAAGTTGAAAATCCCCACACACGCGGCTGCACAACACGGGCTTAGCACTGCGGGTTTCTCATGGGTTCCCCTACTACCGCCCCCTCCTAGGTTCCCCCTTAAATAGCCTTAACTAGCTAAACAACCTACTTATGGGGGGAACTAGTTAGTGGATACCATTTCCGTTTTCTAACCATGCACACCCCCCTAGGCCACCTGAAGATTCAAAACCATAACAACCTATACCTCAGCCCTAAACCCACCGAAAGACCCATAGGAAAGACCCACCTGGAGTCCCAAAACCATAACAACCTATACCTCAACCCCAAACTCACCAAAATACCCACACCAAGACCCACAAGATGGAACCACCAGAAGAAACCACACACCACCACATAGAAAAACCCCAACCTCGAACCCATAGACCAGCACCCCCATAGAAAAACCCATATTCCCCAACCCATATTCCTTAACCCTTGAAAATGGAAATGGTCTTCTTAAATAATCTTACAATTATAGGGAATAAGGTTTAGGGATAAGGTTGATTCTAGAAGCGCATGCCGATGCTCACAGTCTCTTTGGCACGATGGCACACTGCTGCTGTTTCCAGTGAAACACGACCTTGGTCACGCACCTTCCTTCAGGCAGATGCTGGATAGATTCCAAGCCAAAGGAGCTTCCCACAAATTCTCCACCTCGGACTCGCTGAGGTCTTGTGACTCCGACTGGCAATCTTCTCCACCGTTTGGCAGGCTGCCCAAGTCTTTCTGCCTGAGAATTCGGCATGCTGGCATCCTCAAGCTGAACCCATGCACGACTCCCCTGACGGACACCTTGATGTATTTCTTTGTGCCATCACGAAGCCAAGCCTGTTCGCCAATGGGTATGACACGCACTGTCGCCATGTCTGCAAGCTTCTTGACCTCTTCCATGACGTCCTTCTTGGTGATGCATTTGTATTCTGCATCTTTGGAATTCCCATCCCGTCCTATCAGCCGAAGTTTCTTTGCCTCTTCATAGTTGAATTCAACCTTCTTCAAGTCTTCGGCTGCCTTCTTCAACTCATCGGGATACTCTTGTTTGTAGATGGTGATGAAGTCCCCGATGCGGCACTCGTTGTCCTCAAACTGCAGGCCATGTTCCAAGCCAGCTGCGCCAACAAAAGCCTGCACTGCTTTCCGAGCATTATCCCCGCGGCAAAGGACATATGCATCGTAGGGCTCCTCATTGGCAACCGGTTTCGGGAAGTCGTTTGGGAACTTCTTCCTCACGGGCAAAAACGCAACCATGTGGGTGTCGGCGTCTGTTGGCTGGATGTTGTAGTCATAATAACAACTAACATAGTTGAAGATAGACATGATGTAAAATTTGGTGGTCGCCATGCATCGGCTGATGAAAACGGTATATTTACAAGCGATAAGCAAATTGGAAGCGTTGAAATTTGTCATACTAGATGGGGTAAAAATCAAATCACCCCTGAAGAACTGGAGCAAAAGATAGAAATCACCGAGACAGACATTGATAATATTAAGAAAGAGATAGAGCGTTTAGTGTTGGATATTAACGAATTGAAACTTAAAATTAGTCAGAAAACTGTTTAGAAATATAAATATATGGATTGCTTGTGTTTTAAGAAAGAGAAGGAAGAAAACAAAAGCGCTTGGTTAATTGAACGAAGAAAGATAAGAATGTATAACGCCAGGTTCAGTGCTATAATAGATGAACTGGAGGATTATCAACATTTAAGTCAATTTAAATTATTGTTTGGATTTTATGAATTACAGGAATTATTGAAATAAATACTTAACGTATTGTTTATTTATATATTTGACAGTGTAAAGCCCAGACATGATTTCTTCACCCCCGCGTGTTTTGCTGTACCATAAGCATATCATGACAGTATGGTAGTGGTTGATTAGCTTGGAGATGTGGCCCCTATTGCCCATTGCTCGTTCAAATGTTCTAATATTAATTAAAATATTAGAAGATTTTTTCAGTCTAACCATGCCTAAAGACTAGACTTTTAAATATGTTAAGATGGACAAGCGAGTGTGTAAATCGTGTTGTGCGACTAAAGATGTTGAAGAATTTGACGGCTTTAAGACTTGTAATAGGTGCCGTGAAGCGAGAAGAAATTGTTACAAAAGGAACCAGAAGGAATATAACCAAGCGAGAAAAGAAGAGAGAGCAAAAGGGAGCCAATTATGCGAAGAATGCGGACACAAAATAAAACACGAAAACTGGAATGACCATTTCCATTATGCGTTACATCCGAACTCGGAACTAAATATATTGATGAAGGTTATTTAACAAAGCCAGGTAATTTAAGGAAAGAAGGCAAACTAAACGACGAATTACAAGCAGAGATGAAGGCAGAATACGAAAAGCAGAAAAGGCTAAATACGCAAACGATTAAACGAACAATTCCCTAATAAATTTCAAGACGAGCCAGAAAAAGAATAACAACCGGAAGACAAGAAACGAAAACCCGACATTAACAAACTATTCAATCACGTTAATCAGTTCCTGATGAACGATGAGTTTTTGGAAGATTATTTTATGCTATTCGGTAAGCATAAGGATAGAATTATCATTGAGATTCCAGTTGATGAGTCATAAGTATAATGTAATTATAATCCTTAAGTTGTTGTAGATTATAACTATATTATAGTTGCAACCTCACTCCTAAACCTTATTCCTATTATAGATATTTTATTAGAGAATACCATTTCCATTTTCAAGGGTTAGGGTTTTCGGGTTGGGAATCTGGGTTTTTCAATGGGGGTGCTGGTCTATGGGTTCGAGGTTGGGGTTTTTCTATGTGGTGGTGTATGGTTTCTTCTGGTGGTTCCATCTTGTGGGTCTTGGTGTGGGTATTTTGGTGAGTTTAGGGTTGAGGTATAGGTTGTTATGGTTTTGGGTCTTCAGGTGGGTCTTTCCTATGGGTCTTTCGGTGGGTTTAGGGCTGAAGTATAGGTTGTTATGGTTTTGAATCTTCAGGTGGCCTAGGGGGGTGTGCATGGTTTGAAAATGGAAATGGTATCCACTAACTGAACTTGGGGGGGGGTAATTAGTATAGAGGGGGTAGTAGGGGAACCCATGAGGTTTAGGATTTCGGCTTGTCTATTTTCACATCCTATATACGCGCAATGTTCAGCAGGAGGCCTCAATACAGACGGGCCTGCCACCAAGCAGCCCTAGCAACGCATCGACAGCACCTGCTGACAACACCTGAACGAAGCACTACGTACACCCTGAAACCCCAAAACAGCCCGAAACCCAATACTACCCAATACCCTAAAGCCAAATACCCAAGCCCAGCCTGTTTATGGGTCGCCTCTCACGCGCCGGGAGGCATATCTTGCCCAGGCAAACGCCTTCCATTCTCCTCGGAGGTTCGCAGCTCAAGGGTCAAAGCTTAGGGCTTAGGGCTCCCGGGTTTGTCCGTCATTCAAATAAGGGTTTTGCTCAAGCACCTGGATCAAAAAACCGCGCCCCTGTGCAAGCGGCGAAGGCGGTCAGACTCCACAAGTTGTCATCGGAGCCTGAGCCTGCGGCTGTGAGGGAAGGCGCGGCACCTTTGTGATTGAGGCTGCGATTGGAGCCCGATATCAACTGAAATGGCAGCGGCGAACGTGGCAGAGGTGATTCAATGAACTTCATAGCTCAAGCTCTTGCAGTGATTGTGTTTTTTGTGCCAGGAGTGTTGGGGACGTTCAGGGGTTTGGCGGGCCCAGGGTGTCATCCCTGCAGCGATGGGGATGGTTTTCTCGCAGCCTTTTGCAAGCTTTGCGCAGAAGCTGCAACGTCCGGTGACAGCTGGGTTCCAGTGAGGCGGGGCTCCAGACCCCTTCCCACGACTCAGATGCTACTCACCGGCCCACGTCATAGGCCTGCACAAAGCCATGTCTGAGACCCTTCGAAATCCCAAAAATCCTGCACGCTGGCCAAGAACGACTCATGTGGGGCGTGATGCCCAGCCTCTTTAGCAGCTCCGCAGCCTCGCACTGAAACGACCCCTGTTGTTTAGAATGTGGATGTGGAATGGTTTTAAGTTTGGGGGTTTGGGGTTTGGGGTCAGGGATACCCGCTTTGAGTGTTCCTATCATAAGGGTTGATTGCCGTAGTTTAGGGTGGCATGTTAGGATATGCGGGGTACCTCCTTTGTTGCGGGGAGGGGGCGGGCGGGCGGGGGGGGGGGGGGGGGGCACTCTGCGCCTCGATTCTCGATCCCCAAAAAGCTGGCAACCCAGCAACCAGATGAACACCCCTTGTGCTTACTAAGGGAACCCAGAACCCAAAAAAGGCAAAAGGGTACCACTCAGTCACCAAGGAAGCCAAACAGGCAGGGCTATCAAAACTGTTGCCCAGGTGCGGGGCCCAGGATGAGCAACTGCAGTAGAGCTGAGAGGAACCAGGAGGCGCAGAGCACCTGACCATTGCCAGGACAATTCTGCGCCCAGCTGAACACTGCGATTGTGGCGATCTTCTGACATTATTTCATCCGTGACCAGGCTGAGCATCGCAGCGATGAGAAACATGAGCAGGGTGCGTCAACAAACCCCAAATCCTGCAACTCGGACCTTAAACTTTTCCTTGGGGCGCTGGATTTCTGATAGCCCCTTACAATTAGAATCTAGACATGTGATTACCAAAACATCGAGAGCAGTTTGACAACTGAAACGCTGAACCCCAAACCCTGAACCCCAAACCCTGAACCCCACACCCTGAACCCCAAAACTGAAAAGCGGAATTTGAGATCGATTCTTGGCCCTAGGGTTCATGGTCTGGGATGTAGGATTGTGGGCTTAGGCCAAAAGGCCTGTGGTTAAAGTCATGGTTAAGGGTTTTTTGGGGTTTCAGGGCTTTAGGGATTTTAGGGTTCGGAGTTTAGGGGCTCAAGCTGCTGTCCAAGAGACCACCAGCAGCAAGGAAAAGAAGACCATGTACCTGAGATTCTGGGGCCCTTGGAACGCATCACAAGAGAAGAGCCCTGCCGCAACTGAGGGCTTCCTCAACCCTAAGCCCTTAAACTTGCAAACCCTAATCCCCTAAGTGCTGGAATCCTAAGTGCAAGCCAGTGGGGCGAGAACGGATAGTCCCAGGAGGGTCCCGGTAGCACCAGCCCCTCAATGACCTGGGGCTTGGGGGGTCTTGGGTGTTTGGGGGGGGGGGGTTAACTAGGGATTGCACATGATTGCACTGGAGCATTTAGGGTTCAAGGAGGTTTAGGGCTCCTTTGTGTTTTGAGCGACTTCAGGGAGGCTGAGGATCTAGCTGGATGGAAGTCGAGCCGCCACAAACAGCACGTTGTGCACGAGGAGTATGGGCAATGAGAGCTGTGACCCTGCACAACTGGCTGACTTGAACTTGTGATGCGTGTCTCACCCTTCAGCCTTGTTTCGGGTTCAGGATTTTAGGGTTTTAAGGTTTGCCCTGGTTCTCGCGAAGCATGCAGAAGCCCTGTGCACCCATCTTGCCTATTGTGCCCCAGAGCCAATGGCCGGCAAAGAACTTCAGCACCTTGCTTTCCTTGGTCTGCCCATTCCACAAAAAACCTGAGACTAGATAGGGGTTTTGGGCCTTTCAGACAAAGATGTCGTATCATGCTCACCGCCCTTCTTGTAAACTCCCAGCTGGTTTTTTGGGGAATCCCTTGTGGCACATGGAATCCAAACACTCGAAAACCCAAAGCTTCGCAGCTCCAACACTTTCACGTCAACGCTCAACAGACCCCAAAAAGATCCAAAAACATTGCCCTGGTCCGCTGGTCCCCCACTCTCTCGCACAGCTGCGGCATTGGCCACCAACAGCACCGAAGCCGCAAGAGGCGCCCAGCCGAAGGCCAACATCAGCCGAGCCTCCGTGGTCAGAATGGATCAGAGTGGATCTAGGGCGGTCCTTAGAGTTTGGGGTCAAGAGGGTTTGTTGGGTCATTAGGGGTTAGGGGGCCTTGGGGGAGCTCGAGGGTCAGACAATTTGGGGCATGGGCCCGGATTAAAGGTGTAAGGTGTCTCCCTAGAGTCCAAACGACTCCGACGAGCGAACGTTGATGAAGTTCATTCCAAACTGGGAGAACTTTGGGGGGGCGGGGGGGGGGGGGGGGACCCCCAAAGGCCCAAAACCCTGCCTCCACCCCAGGAGTCCGCTTGCGGCCGCTGAGCTGCACCGCGGCCACCTCGTAGAGCACAGGTGCTCCAGGGTTCAGTAGGGCGTAGGGTGTAGAGCGTACAGGGCTCAGGGATGCTGTAGGGTTTTGGAGGCGCATTAATAGGGGACTCCTCTTTACAGTCAAGTTTGCCGGGCTTTGCAGGACCCTGTGACTGTTTGGGGGTCCAGAGAGGGGACCGCAATTAAGTCAAATCGTTCGGGTGTCGTAAGAAAATTTCGCGTGGCGCGCCTTCAAAACGATTTGCCGGGCCTCGCTGTCCCTTGAAGGTCGTGTAAATTCCTCCCCCGTTAAAATCATATGAATACCGTAGACCGCTTAAAAGAGCAAAAAACAGCTTCACCTGTTCAGGGGTTTGCGATTTACATAGTTCGAGGTTCAGGCGTCAGGGCTCTAGAACTGTAGGGTTTAGTGGTTTTTTTAGGGCATGCTGCGAGGGACACTTGTTGCGCAAGGCTGCTTCGGATCTTCAGCATTCCATTTGGGGGCCAGAGGAAGCCCCTGACAATGCGGATCCTAGTTGCGAAAGGAGCAAGCGACCGCTGCCAGCTTGGTTTAAGGGATTTTGTCACACGCAGCCTCATCCTGGCTCGAGATGAACCAGTCGGCTTGCACAGTGAGCACCTAGCAGAAGGGGGTTCAGGCTTGAGGGCTTTTGCGGCAGGGGGTTTGATGTTTGGGGCTTTGGGGATTGGGTGTCCGACACACACATGGAGGAAGCTTTTTGTTTGGAATCCGGCGCCCTAGAAGTCCGGGTGATCCGCGCATCTTCTTGGAGTGCCAACCAAATCAAATGCGTCACAGCGCACGGAGTTCATCCCGCATACTTTTGGATCAAACTTTCCTACGAACCCAAAACCCACACTCCTAAAGGCCTAAAACCCTAAAACTCTCAAGCTAAACCCAAAAAAAAAGCGGTTCGGATCTTGATGCCATTCACGCAGCTCAGTGCCTGCCTGACCCCTGAAGCTCCAAGGGCCGCGCCCCGGCAAAGAACAGAAGCCGAAAGCCGATGGGGATGTTTAGGGTTTAGGGTTTTCGGGTTCTTTCTTTTAACAACCCTGTGCACCTTTTCTAGGCCGGGCTTTAAGGTTTAGGGTAAGCCCCAAAACCTTAAACCCTAAACCTGCACTTGGCGCTGCGAGGGCGGCGGCTAAGGCGAGTGTGCAGGGCCCTGGGCGACGCGGCGACCTGCAGCGCGGTGCTGTTTTGGGTGAAGGTCAGGTTGAGGGTTTGGGGTCTTCCGGCTTACCAGAGTGCAGGGTTTAAAGATCAAGTTGAGAGCTTCGGCTTGCCACGGATTCAAGAAGGTAGAGGCGAGGACTGCAGGAGAAGCCAGAAAGAAGTGTATGAGCTGGAAGACTTTGAGGAGCCGGTCTTTGTCTCCTTGCGGACACGAGTTGCGGGAGCCACGTGGCCAGGAGCATAGTGCTCAAGGTCTCGGGAAGGCGCCGGTAGGGCAGCGACCAAAGCCTCATGAAGAAGGGTGTTGGATGTTTTCTCGAAGTCACATGCGGAGATCCTGCGCCACTGTCTTGTGAGTTTGACACTAAACCCCAAACCCCAATACACCCCAAGCCCACATCCTCCGGCTGTGGCCTTAGAGACCCCCCAAATGAACAGATGGCGCCTGCCGCTTGCTCCACAAGTCTCAGGGGTTTAGGGTTTGTGGATAAACGCGCGGGGCCCTCCCTTTTAATCCGTTGCAGAGGTCTCGCAGGCTCCTGGCGCTCCTTGCGCCCGGGTGAAGTGAGGGACTGGTAATGAGATCGCCGCAGCTGTAGCGCTCATACGACACAAAGTAGTGTTCCCACACGTTCTTTACCGGCAACGATGGCATCTTATTTCTTGTGTAAGGTTTCGGATTAGGCAGGGGCAAAGCATAGGGTAAGAGAAGGCATTGCTGGGGTAGTGGTGGGGGAAAGGGGGCATTCAGGAGTGCAGGGGGGGGTGGATCATGGAGCTCAGCCGAGCATCAGGTTCTCATCGCCCAGGTCACCAAGCAGGATGCTCTGCAGAGCGACTGCCAGCAGGGCTCCCTGACATGACAAATTGAGAGCTTCGAGGCAGTCCCGAAATTCATTCATCTCCCCTTCATCCTCGAACAACCCTTTGCCAATTCGCCGTTTCTTTGGTCAGCCATGGCCCTGTTCACAAAAACACAGCTTGAACTTCGAATTTGAACAAGGCACGCGAGAAAACAAATCTTAGGATTACCAGGGTCTCTGCAAATGGGAGGTTTTCGCACCAAGAAATTGCCCCGCCAGACTGGGCTGCCGGGCTGCCGGACAGTGCAACGATGAAAGTATCGAAGAAGGCGAAGCAAACGACCCCGTGGCGGTATGCAACCAAATCCAAGCATAGAACCCTAACAGCAACACCCCTCATCCAAACAGCTTCGCGAAGAACATGTGTTGGAAGATCTGTGAGAGCTGACTGCCTGGATACTTCTTCTGGACATGGTTGGATTGTTACATCCCTTCATCCTTACATCCCTCTCCGGTCCGTCAGTGCCAGTCCAAGGAGGTCTCCCGCGATGCCACGCAAGACCTCACCAGCATGTGGAGGGGCGGTTCTGTCGTATGAAGGCATCCCTTATGCACAACACTGATCATAGGATCCTCTCTCTTCTTGAAAGTTGTCAAACTCTAACTTTCAAAATAGAAAGAAGTCCTGATTTAGAACAGCCCCCCTGTCGGCTTTCGCCTCGATACTTTGCAAGTCATACCCCTATGGTTCAAAACCCGAACACTAAAGTCACTAAAGATCACTGGATCACGATTGGTTGAAACTACCAATCCTGACCAGTCCTAACATAGAACCATCGAGTGGTGGAGCCCTAAGACCCTCAACTCTCAACCCGCTTTTCCGGTTTCGACTAGGGGTCTGCAGCAAGATTTCTGGAGAGACCTTCAACCCGGAAGCCCAAAAGCCGAAATGCCTAAACCCTAAACCTGAATTGGGTGGAAAAAACAAGTTGAGGTTGAGGGCGATCACGGCTAGGAGCGGCAAAACAGCTTGGGGTTTAGGATGGGTTTAGGGCGGGTTCGAGACCTCTGAATGCAGTCCCCGTCGCGAGCAATAGGACCATGCAAGCCTGGCGCGGGACACTTCCAAAATTCCAAAAGCAAATCTCCGGGCTATCTGCCTGCGTGGGGTCCACTGGTCCAAACATGGCGGGTCGTGGTGTCAAAAGGGGGCATCGTTGCTCGAACTGCACCAAACGATACAACACATGACAAAGCTCCGTCAGCTCCAGTGGCATCCAGCTGTGCGTCGCGGAGGATGGCCCAGTTGGCAAAAGTATTCCAACCTCAAGCAGGGTTTAGGTCAGTTGAAATAATGAAAGTAGCTGTCATGCAACTCAACTTCGCATTGACATGTTCACGGGCCCACAGTGGTGGTGCGCATTCTTCAACTTCCTGCAGCCCTACACAGTGAAAGCATACACCTGACGCGGCTAGGAGGCACTCTGGATTCAGGGCGTCCTCCAAGTTGGAGCAGAGCTGCCGCTTGCCCTGGACCAGGTGTCAGCTCGCATGATTCATACAGGAACACGACCACGAGACCACGAGTGTTGTGACCATGTACACGACTCGTCCTGACTGCCGGCTCGTTGGTATAAAGTCAAACAATGAGATCCCACGTTGGTTTTCGCTTTGTCTTGCGTCGATGCTTCAAGCGGCAAGCGCCCACTGTTCAAAAGGCCATGCCCAAACCGCATAAAACGATGCTACGATGCGCCTGTAGGGATGTACGCGAGGCAATGTCCAAGTGCAGCAGTGGCAGGCCTGCAGGGCTCAATGGATGGTCTAAAGGCGAGATGTCATAAGAGCTTAGAGATGGGTTCGGGAATTAAAACAAAAAACAGACTCCCGCTGCACAACTTCCAACCTCACATTGCCGCTTGAGGTAATCCCCGTCCCCGTGTCCACGCCTTGATGGAAGGCTGCATACGCCAAAAGGAGCGGGGGAACCTGTCACGGCGAGAGATACGGCCAAACAACTTCGGATTGGCCTTGTCTGCGCGTGCAATGCGGCAACGGCAGCCACCCAAAATTTGAGAGAGTCGCAAGCGCAGCGCTGAGACATGCGTGTAGTTGAACCAGACTCAGGATCCTGTTGCACACGGAAATGGACATGGACATGGCTTCAATTGACTCCAGCAGTCAAGGGCTCTGCGGAGCCTGGGAAGCTAAAAACACTAGAGCCCGAACCCCAAACTGCCGCCGAAAACAAGATGAGCCCTAAACTTCCCTGAGACCAATGCCCTAAAACCATCCAAGCCTGGCGAAGGGCCTTGCGCCACAGCCGCGCAACCTTCTACATTCAACAACCCTTCGTAAACGAAGGGAAGGACGGGAAAAACACGTAGCCCCAGGTGCAGGCTGGTGACCCGAAAGCCCCATATAGGGTCTATGCAGAGTGAGTGTGCGAAGAGGGATGAATGACACGTGACCATCACTGCTTCAAATAGGGTCGTACCTTGGGTGCTGTCAGTGGTTTAGGGTTTGCGGAGGATGGGGCATTAATGAAGTGCTTATCTATCAAAAATCTGACACAAACAAGAGCCTAGATGATTGAAAATATGTTGCCCCTACTGTCATCCCCATATGCATTTCATTCCTAAACCCTGAACCCAAAATTCTGAACCCTAAATCTTAAACCCTAAACCGATTCCCGTGACATAGCTCTTTCTGTTTCTTCACCCGAGCTGCACCCCAACGGAGCCATGCGCCAGCACCCCCACCACGAAGCCGCTGCTCCTGTCTTTGTGCCGCTTCTGAGTTTCGGGTAGGGTCTAAGCTTTACAGTGCTGTTTAGCCTTGTAAGGATTAGCAAGGAGTGCATGGGGGCTCTGCGATTATGAGAAAAGTACGCTGAGGGCTCCCTGAAGGGGGTTGACAATCTCAGCATTTCTTTTGACGTGACCTGGCGACGTATGGACTGGACACCTGACGCACTCAATGCAGGAGAGGAAGTCCCAAACTCTAGTCTCTTTTGGGGGAACTAAAGAAAGGCATGCTCGACAATAATCCTGGATCCTCGTTGTAGGAAGAGCCTAAAACCCTCGGCAGACTTGCAAAGACCTCGTAAGAGCGGCGCATCAGAAATACCTCGCATTCAGGGTGAGGATTCCAGGCTTTAAGACCTGAGAGGGTTCAGGGATGTTTTTTGTGCCCGAACTGTGAACCCTGGACCTACACCTCCCCTAGCATCCCTCAGGTGGATTCAGTTGGCCGAGCCACAGGGCACATGTGCAGGGCATTGTTTTCAGTTCAGGGCCTTGGAGAGTTGGGTTTCGGGCTTGTGGGGCACCGTCGTTGCTGTGTCCAAGCGCAACTCCCGAAGCCCCCCGCCGTCTGTTCATGACCCGGCGCTGAAACGGCGGAGAAGACGGAACTGTAGAGGATGCACCCATGCCTGCGGCGCCCACGCATGGCGCATGGCAAAGCGTTCAAGGCCCGAAAAGAGGATCGTCCGTGGAGTTGGGGGTTTATGCTTTAGAGTTTCTGTGCGCAGTTATCTTCTCCGTCCCGGCTCATCTCGTCCTGCAAGTCCTTCCGAAAAAGCACCAGTTCAAAAAGCTGTACATGAGAAAAACATAAGCAACAAGAGGGCCGCCTGTTAAACTTGGAGCGAGCAGGACTTGAGTTGCAAGAAGTCTGGTTCTTCAGGCCGCACGGGCAACAAGAGGGCCGCCTCTTTGGCGCGAAACTGGAGCGAGCATCTTCAGGCCGAAGTCGAGCGCTTGGCACCTTGTCCTTTGCGTCCGGAGCTTTCACGCAGCAAACTCTGGACGGCAGCCTCTCTGCAGATGCAGCTCCCGGGCTCCCGTGTGGCCCGTGTGCCTTCGCAGAGAAGCCAAAAGTTGAAGATGCCGGCAGGCTTGTGGGCTGATCATCCAACTCGCCTTGCTGGAGCTGCTAAGTCGGCACCCCCGGTTACGGCGGCTCTTCGCACAATGCAACTTCAGTCATCTCCGTGCCCGAACTCACCTGGCGCCAGACTACCGGGGGCTCAGCAGCTGGCACCGGCTCAGCAGTTCGTGCCGGCTCTGTATACAGAGTGCTGCTCCAAGAACGTTAGCAAACACATCGAACCGTTGAGCTTCGCCGTCAGCACGCTTGGCTTCAGCTTCGGCACGTGCTTTTCTGCCTCTGCACGTTGCTCCTGTGCCAGGGCATGCCCGCCTCGGCCTCCGCCCTCTTAGATTGCTCCAGTGCTTCCTTGTATCCTCGACTGCAGCTCCGTGTAGCTTGTGCTGTCTTCTTCTGCGTGCAAGTCCCAGCACTGCAACTCGCCGCAAGCCTTGCGAAGCCCCTTCATCCACCCTTCTTTGGGCACGGCCCAGCTGTCATGCACAGCTTCAGCTGTACTTGATCTGTGGGATACGTGTCCCTTGACATGAAGCTGTGCAGCTGTGTCTCTCGCAGGCGACGTCTCTTGGCTTCCGGAAATTCTAGGCAGGCACTGCCCAGCTTCTCTACATGTTGCTTTGAAATTTTCTGGGGCCTTCAGGGCTTCTGGGGCCTTAAGGGCTTTCATGCCTCTACGCTGCTGCGCCTTGAAGTGCACCCTAAACCCTAAACCCTACACTGCCTAATCTCAAAAGCCAAAATCTCGAATTTGGGGTGCAGGGCTTCCTCTCTGTGCCAAGGTGCTGCACCCGCCGGGCCAGCCATGGCATGGACGCAACCTCCCAAGTAAACCATATTAAACCATAGTAACCCCTAATCTCAAAACCCAAACCCCTAAACCGCAATGGGTGCTAGGGTTTCGGGCTGCAGGGGGTTTCAACGTCGGACTTATAGTGCCACAACCCCCGAAAGCCTCTTGAAAGCCGGCCTTAGAACCCAAACAACTAGATCGAAAACACGAAGCAACCGATCATAAAGGCTCCAACATCAACATGCTCAGCCGTCAAGCTCGCACTGAATGGAACTGAGCAACCAGCCTTACCCAAGTCGCGCTTGAGGAAGAACACGTGGTACCTTGACTGCATTGGTGAGACTAAACATCTTCGGTAAGGGGCGAGGTCTTGACAAACATGGCCTGATCTTGCTGCACTTCGCAAATGCGTGGTCAGGGCAGCAGGTCCGTCCTACCGGCCTAGAAGCCCGTCGGGTGCCCTGCTGGACATGTCTGATGATCGTGTGAAGGATGCATTGGCAGCAGCGACAGCCGTGATCACGGAGTGATCCCAGGGGGGCCGTTTCCATATGGGGTGCGGCGACCTCTTCGGTCACTGTCGATGACCCTGACCAGACTGAAGTGCACATGGCTAATGCGCACGACGAACTCTCTGTCTGCGCACGTTGAAAAACCTTTGGATCACAGGGCATTGGAAGGGTGATACGCTCAGCTGCTAGGAGCAACCGTCGTTTACTTGATTCGAGGCAGCCACCATGCCCAAAGAAAGCTTGAATGTGCAATGAGCCGCGGTGTCTCGCGTCATCTCTTTTGGGATCACAAATTCAAGCGGGATCAGGCATGAACGCGGCTTCAGGGGTATTCACTTCAGCCCCGACGTGCCCGGAGTTCCGGCCCTGACTGCGCGACAATGAGAGCCTTTGCTTTTCTACTGCGCATGCTCCCTGGTCTCCCGCCTCCCTCCCTGGCTTTCCGTGTCAGACAGGCTGCCAGGACATGGCCACGACCTTCAACTTACCCTTGCTTCACTAGTCACTAGTCTAATGCTGCGCCTGATCTTCGTTCCGATTGACTTGCCCGAAAGGAGCCCATGGCAGCCAGGCAACCCGAGAATTGCGACCGTGCCCAGAGCTCTGATGGCGCAAACCGCCTGAGCATGGGTGAAGTTCTGCCCTGTAACTATGCAAAGCGCATGCGAAACTACATCACATCGGTATGCAAAAGATCAAAGCGTTCAACGCCCTAGCCTGGAAGGCTCCCCGACCCTGCGCAGCTGTGCCTCCAAATGACCAGGAGGAGGAAGCTGGAAAAGCCTGCTGCGCTTCGCGGCAGTCCAGTCGAACACAACTACGTAGGCAACTAGTTTGTGCCAAGGTAGATATGTAGGGATATGCAGCAATCAGGATGGACAAACGCAGAACATCTTGCTGAAGCTCCGAGCCTGGAAGCTTGGCACCTCAGGCCCAGAGTCCGAGGCCCCAGTGAGAGGAGCTCGCACGCGGTGCCCAACCTCCGTTCTATGACGAATGCGAACAGACGTGACATCGGCTAATCCCCAAGCCCCAAATTCCTCCACTCCGCACTGCTGAGCGCAATGCGCCGCAGGCAAGAGCAACCAGATCCAGTGAAGCGATGGCAAGTGCAGTGAGAACTCGGCGGCCTCATCACAGAAGGGGAAGAGCAAAGATGGCAGCAGAAAGCAGCGGCTTCACTCCCACTTCAATCAGCACAGGCAGGAAAACCGTGCAGGAGTAAGAAAGGGCATCTGTAGTTAGAATTGCTGGGCAGTTTAGTTTGTTTATTTTGTCCTGAATAACACATACATACAAAATACATGTGTATGAACACATATTATATATATATATATATATATCCGCCGACCCCTAGGGGGGCGGCGTCAGTGAAGACCCATTGCCCCTACCACCTACTCCATCCAAAGCTCGACCGGGCCCCAGTGCATGCCCGCCCGCTTGCCCTACCCCCACCACCCACGCACCCCGCTCCCCGCCGCTTGCCCTACCTTTACCACCAACGCACCCCGCACTGCATCCCATCGACCCCCATGCATGGTCCATGGACATGGCCCATGCTCGCCCCCTCCGCTCCGCCCGCTACGCCTACTCCCCCCCTGGCCGCCTACCCCTCGACCCCCATGGCCCCCCTGGACATGGCTTCTCAGCTGACTTTAAAGGGCCCCAGTGCATGCCCGCTCCTTCCCCCCTCACATGGCTCCTGCTCCACCCAACCCTCACCCCCACCCCCCACGCACCCCGCCCATGCCCCTCATTGGCTTCCCACTCTCCATCCCCTCGACCTCCATGCTCCATGGACATAAAGGGCGCCAGTGCATGCCGCCCCCTCCGCTTGCTGGCCCCACCCCCGCCGCTTGCCCTACCTTCACCACCCACGCACCCCGCACTCCAT
The DNA here is from genome assembly GCA_905221605.1 of Symbiodinium natans. Lineage (NCBI taxonomy): Eukaryota > Dinophyceae > Suessiales > Symbiodiniaceae > Symbiodinium > Symbiodinium natans. The sequence goes on along the minus strand of CAJNDS010002068.1, from coordinate 671,062 downwards.
CCCATCGACCCCCATGGTCCATGGACATGGCCCAGTGCATGCTCGCCCCCTCCGCTCCGCCCGCTACGCCTACTCCCGCCCTGGCCGCCTACCCCTCGACCCCCATGACATGGCTTCTCAGCTGACTTTAAAGGGCCCCAGTGCATGCCCGCTCCTTCCCCGCCCGCCCCCCTCCTCTTGCTGCCACCCCCACCCCTCACGCACCCGCCCATGCCCCTCATGGACCCATGGCTCCTGGCCCCATTGGCTCATGGTTTCCCTCTCCATCCCCTCGACCTCCATGCTCCATGGACATGGCTTCTCAGCTGACTTTAAAGGGCTCTAAGCGCATGCCCGCCCCCTCCGCTTGCTCCGTCCCGCTCCGCCCTTCCCGCTCCGCCTACTCCCCCCGTAACCCTACCCCTCGACCCCCATGGCCCCCACCATGCCTCCTGGCCCCATTGGTCCATGGTCCCACTCGACCTCCCTGGCCCATGGACATCCCTCATATATGGCTCCTGCCCACCTCCCATGGACATGCTTCTCAGCTGACTTTAAAGGGCCGCAGTCCATGCCCGCCCCCTCCGCTTGCTCCGCCCGCTCCGCCCTTCCGCCCATGGCCCGCACCGCCCCCTCCGCTTGCTCCGCCCGCCCCACCATGCCTCCTGGCCCCATTGGCCCATGGTCCCACTCGACCCCCATGGCTGCCATGGACATGCCTCATATGGCTCCTGCCCACCCCCCATAGACATGGCTTCTCAGTCCAGGCCCACCCCCTCCGCTTGCTCCGCCCGCTCCGCCCTCCGCCCTTCCGCCCATGGCCCCCACCATGGCTGCTGGCCCCATTCACCCATGGTCCCACTCTCCATCCCCTCGACCCATGCCCACCCCCTCCGCTTGCTTCCGCTTGCTCCGCCCACTCCCCGCTCCACCCTTGTCGCTCCGCCCAGTCCCCCCCCTGGCCCCATCCCTCCATCCCTTGGCTGGACGCTGACTTTAAAGGGGTCCAAGTGCGCCCCCTCTGCTTGCTCCGCCCGCTCCGCCCTAACCCAAACCCCTCGACCATGGCCCCCACCATGCCTCCTGGCCCCATTGGCCCATGGTCCCACTCGACCCCCATGGCTGCCATGGACATGCCTCATACGACTCCCCCATGCACATGGCTTCTCAGCTGACTTTAAAGGGCCCCAGTCCATGCCCGCCCCCTCCGCTTGCTCCGCCCGCTCCGCCCTCCGCCCTTCCGCCCATGGCCCCCACCGCCCCCTCCGCTTGCTCCGCCCGCTCCGCCCTTCCCGCTCCGCCTACTCCCCCCCTAACCCTACCCCTCGACCCCCCCCCATTGGCCCATGGTCCCACTCGATCCCCATGGCTGGCTGGACGTGGCTTCTCAGCTGACGAAAAAAAGGCTCCAAGTGCATGCCCGCCCCCTCCGCCCGCTCCGCCCTTCCCGCTCCGCCTACTCCCCCCCTAACCCTCCCACCATGCCTCCCCATTGACCCATGGTCCCACTCGACCCCCATGGCTGCCATGGGACATGCCTCCTATTCCTCCTCTTGTGACTTTCCATGCCCGCCCCCTCCACTTGCTCTGCGCGCTCCGCCCTCCGCCCTTCCGCCCATGGCCCCCACCATGGCTCCTGGCCCCATGGCCCCCACCATGGCTCCTGGCCCCATTGGCCCATGGTCCCACTCTCCATCCCCTCGACCCATGCCACCCCCTCCGCTTGCTCCGCCCACTCCCCGCTCCCAGCCCATGGCCCCCATGGACATGGCTTCTCAGCTGACTTTAAAGGGCCCCATTGCATGCCCGCTCCTTCCCCCCTCACATGGCTCCTGCTCCACCCAAGCCTCACCCCCACCCCCCACACACCCCGCCCATGCCCCTCATTGGCTTCTCAGCTGACTTGCCCCTCATGCACCCATGGCTCCTGGCCCCATTGGCTCATGGTTTCACTCTCCATCCCCTCGACCTCCATGCTCCATGACACGACATATGGCTTGTCAGCTGACTTTGAAGGGCCCCAGTCCATGCCCGCCCCCTCCGCTCGCCCCCTCACCCCCCATGGACATGGCTTCTCAGCTGACATAAAAAGGGCCCCAGTCCATGCCGGCCCCCTCAATTGCTCCGCCCGCTCCGCCCCCATTGGCCCATGGTCCCACTCGACCCCCATGGCTGCCATGGACATGCCTCATATGGCTCCCCCACCCTCCATGGACATGGCTTCTCAGCTGACTTTAAAGGGCCCCAGTCCATGCCCGCCCCCTCCGCTTGCTCCGCCCGCTCCGCCCTCCGCCCTTCCGCCCATGGCCCCCACCATGGCTCCGGGCCCCATTGGCCCACCCATGCCCACCCCCGCCCACTCCCCCACTCCACCCTTGCCACTCCGCCCAGTCCCTCCCCTGGCCCCATCCCTCCATCCCCTCGACTGTCATGGCCTCCCTGGACATGGCTTCTCGGCTGACTTTAAAGCCATTCTGGCCTTATCCCTCGACCACCCCCAACCCTCACCCCACCCCCCACGCAGACCCATGGCTCCTGGCCAGGTGGACTAGCCTTCGCAGCCAGCTGCGGCTTTGGGGTCGGCGGCACTGGCGGTAGCCATTAAATCGGGCAGCGCGAGGTCCCCAAAGGACCGAGCAAATGCGGACCTTTTAGCCCGGGTCGTCCCGGGAATAGCCTTGCTGGCCTCTGGCCTTCTGCGAAGCAGAATTAGGCCGGACGCCAGTGCCGCCGACCCCCGCGTGCCGCCGGTGAACGGTTTTTTTTTCGTGGTTTTTTGGCGCGCATCATGAGCATCAGCGGGTCCAGCCCGGGACCCCCAGGCGCGCATCAGGAGCATCAGCGGCTCCCGGGGCGGGACCCCGGGGGCGCATCAGGAGCATGATGCCCCCCAAAGGGCGGGCATAAGCGACGTGTCTAAGCCCGGGGCTAGGAAAAAGGGAGTTTAGGGGCCTTATAAAGTGCGGGAGTCTAGGAGCCTCAAACGCTTAGAGATTTGAAGGGAGTTTAGGGGCCTGAAAATGCTTAGAAACTTAACGCTTAGAGATTTTAAGGGAGTTTAGGGCCTCAACATGCTTAGAAACTGCTCGCCCCGGGCTTCTGCGTGCGCTGCCCGCCCATGGGCGCAGCCCCTTAAATATATATATATATATATATATATATATATATATATATATATATATATATAAGCGTTTCAAGGGCGTCATATGTGCCAGAACCCTTCGCCCGCCTCGACCCTCAGGTCCAAGAGCTGGCTGGAGAAGCCCTCGAAGCCAAGGATGAAGTCCAGGTAGGCGGGCGCCAGGCTCACCTAGGTTTTGAGGGGTTCAGGGTAAAAAAATTACCGGGTCATGCGCAAAACCCTAGGGAGGGGGACGGGGGAGGGGGAGGGCGAGGGGCTTTGCTGCCAGTTTTGTGTGGCCCAGGACAAGCCTAAACTAACCCTCATGTCTTGGTCGCGTTGGGAGAATTACCGAAGCTCAAAATACCGAAGCTCAAAGCCCCAGGAGCGGCCCAAACCCGAAAGTCCTTTCCAGTAGATCCCAGAAAGCTCGAAACCCCAGACCCCCCCCCCCCCCCCCCAACCCATTCCAATTTGGGCCCTGACACCAACCCGAAATCTCGGGACCCGAAGCGGCAAGCAACCTGCGAGAAACAGCGGCCTCCACATGGCCCTCATCGCAAGACTCTGGGACACACAGGCCGAAATAGACCTTCTGCTGCATGATGGGGCGGTGGGGGCGGGGCGGGGGCTTCGGATTCAAGAATGTTCAGGCTTTAGGGTTTGAAGCTTAGGTTTAATTTAGGGTTTTGGGTTTAGCTCCCCGTGTAAGGAGCCTGGGAAAGTGCAGGTTGGAAACGACGGGAGGATCAAGGAAGCAAAAGAGCCTCACCCCTAAGCCCTGAGCCCCGCACCCGAAGTGGGGTGGGTTTGAGGGTCCCATAAACATGTTCATTTCTACGGCTTCATATGGTGATATCGGGGCCCATAAACCATGGATTTGTGAATTGTCTTCCAAATCCACCCCAGTAAACCCTAACCCTAGACCCCCATCCCGAAGTCCTAAACACATGTTCACAAGTCAGGCCATGATACATCCGGCTGCCACTGTCCCTGCTGAAGCTGGTACCGCGCTGACACCTACAGAGCTCGAAGAGTCTGGGCACACAAGCTCAGGCACCCGATATGCAGGGTATCAGATGCCAGCACACGCCTCATGTTTAGAGTTCACAAGGGAATTGAACATGATTGCCCTCTGGCCGCCATGTTTCCAGTCAACAGAAGGATTTCCCCCCCCCCCCCCGGCTACCAGACTAAAGTCACCGCTTTCGACCTGTTTGGGGCTCCAAAGTGAGCCACAGAGCATGAGGACTGAGCGCTCTGGCCGTGAAGAAGCGGAACCCGCGCGCCGAACAACCATCCGCATCGCCTGGAACGAATCTTATGGAATCTTAAGCATCTCAGACATTTGAAATGAAAGGCTTGGGAGGTTCGGGGGCTTATGGGGGCATTCAGGGATGCTGAGGGATGACATTCAAGAGCGGCTTCCCACGCGAAAACTTCTACCTCAACACAGGCTCTTGCGACACGAAAGCAAGGTCTTTGCTTCAGTAGAGCTGTACGGCGAAGCAGTGGCTGACGGCACCCAGCCCAAAGAGACCAGTGCTCGTCTCGCGCCACTCATGGAATCGGTAGTTTTTGGAGCTGGACGTGGGGCCTTGATAAGCCCATTGGTCGAAACCGCCCGGGGAACGCTTGCAAATGGCGTAGCAGCACATGCCAGCTTTCTCGGACATGGCCTTGGCAATGAAGGAGGCGCGCTCAATGCAGTTGTCCTTGCTGCCATCGGGAAAGGTTGCAATGGACTGGCGTATGCTCTCCTCACAGCCCTGGCAAAACTCATCGTGGGCCAGTGCACTTGAGCTTGAGGAGGTCGGCAGCTCAAGATAGCAATAGCAAACATCCGAGATCCAGGACTTCTTACTAGTGATACACTTGGTTACTGCATAGCCCCAGTTCTGGCCCCCGGCTCGTCCACCATACACGATGCCGAGAAAAGGAGTCGAGGTACAGCTGCTCAGCAATTCGGACATGTTCTTTAGCCTGTCCAGGCAATTTCCACCAGGCAGTGACCCAAGCTTTTCAAAGACGTGCGATACATCACGAGCACACTTCGGATTTGGCACCTCTTGGCCGTGGCCCTCACTGGACTCATACCAATTCTGTGCCACGAGTGCGCGAATCGTCTCTGCATCGGGGAAGTCGAACTTGGTGGCCACGTGAACCGAGTGCTCCTCGAGGAACTTGCGGAAGGCTACGCACACAGAGGGGCCCAGGCGCCCTCCAGGCAAGCAGGCCTCCAGCACTTTCAAGCATCCCTTCTCAGGGCGTAGGCGGCCGGCCTGGTGCCAAGCCTGCCAATCCTTCACCATGTCCCCCAGCGCCCGAGTCGCATCCCGCCAGCTAGATCGCAGGTTCTCCGAAGTCAAACGGACCCCACACGTGTGCCTGAGCCTCCCAGGCAGCTCCAGCATAGCCAGCACCCTCCTGCCTCGCTGTACCAGGGCAGATACTGATGCTGGCAGATCCTCACGCTGCAGGAGCTGATGTCCAAAGAAGGCCTCCAGCAAGTCTTGCACCTCGGACCAATTCTCCTGTGACGGGATCTAAAATGCGTCAAAAGATTGATGGGCTATAGTACTTCTATAGACAAGAACCAAAAAAAATGCACCGGGATTCACGCTGTCTGCTGCTGTCCTCCGTGTCGAAGTACTCTCGAGCACCCCAGTCACGCATGACCAGCAAGACGACCACCTCCTCCGGCTGTTCACGGAGAAACTCGGCCACCTCCTCAAGGACACTGCAGAAGCTCCGGTTGCAAACTACGGTGTGGCAGATGTAGAGCTGCCCATCATGCCGGCCCAAGCGCAGATCCAGCAGGCGAACGCCCTTTCGCAGCAGTTCACCGATGCCATCACTTTGGCACACCGCAATGGCCCCCGCTATCGGCCTTGCGATCGCATTAGCCACTCCGCTCCTGGCGATGCCAGAAAGGTAGCCACCAGTGTCGTTGGCGACCAAAGGCGAGATGCACTTGACCTCACTGGCCCCAGCATTGTGGGCGCCGGGCAGTGCCAGCTCGCAGATGCTGCGAGATTTTGCCTGTGGTGGCAGCTTCTGCATCCAAGAGTCGAGCGGAACGGAAGCAACACAAGCCGCAGAAGCCATGGCCCCAAGAGAAAGCGCGCTTAAAGTCGGGAGGACCACAGTGGCTTGTGTATCCGGCAGCAAATACTGGGGCGGGGACTTCGGGTAGGGCCTCTGAGCCCTTGCGATTGCCTTGCACAGCCTCTTTTGCCGAGCCCTTTACGAAACTCGTATCCGAAACAACGCACAATCGAAGCTCATTCTGTGCTTGAGGCCTGCACTAGAATCATGACCTCTAGACGTAGACCTATGGATGAAGTGACAACAATAGCTAGTGCGTGCACAATCCCGCAACAAGAGCCTCTTTGCAAGATTTGCCACTGCAAGCCTCGACCCAACCCGACGGTCCTACCACTGCCACCCTGGAGCCCTAAATTGCATGAAAGAGATCCTCATACAACTTATACAACTGAGCCCTGCAGAGAGGCACCCAGAAAGTGTGGGCGCAGTGGGTGACCAGCAAAGGTCTGCAAGGCGTGGAATTTGGCATAGAAGTCGCCTCGGAGTCTTTGACAGGGGGATGGGGAGCGGGGGCGACTCGATTCCCGAAGCCCTCACATTCAACATCCCTCAAACATGCCAGCTTATTCTCAATGCGTACACCGAGAACATGGGCTTTGACTTGAGGCTACCAAGCGCGCGCCTACGCAATCGCCAACCATCCGGGCAGCATGCTTCTGCGGTTGTGCACGTGCACTGAGTCACTGAGCCTTCTAGGTGAACAGTAGCTCTCCGTTCAAGAGTAGGGTTCAGGGCGCCTGCTGACGAAAATAAAGCTCTTGGATAAGAGGAACACATGCTTTTGCTGTCACTAGCCTTGATCCCAAGAAAAGAAGTGAACCTCTGCAGCACGTTTAGGGAAATGCCTTGCGACTACATGACATAACATGACATCCTGCAGGCCGGTCGTCGCTCACTTTGCTTTCCGGTGGAAGCTGACATGTGCTAGGGGTATTCAACTGGACTGCTGGGCGATCCTGCCCTGCAAGTCCGGCAGAATCCGTCGGCTACTTGAAAACTTTGGCTCTGGGTCTTTTTGTTAAGCTTCATGCTTCGGAAGGCTAAAGGGCTTTGGCGTTGATGTCTTAAGGGGAGCTTTGCAGCCAACCGGAAGAAAAATAGCGCAAAGGTCTTTGCTTGCTGCCGGTTTTCAGCTTGTCTCTTGCAGCCTCCTCCACAGCTCGGCCAGGGCGCCCACGTGGGGCGTTTGGGATCCGCGCCACAAAGCCCCTACACACCCCTAAATACCCAAACCCTGAACCTCAGAAATCCTTGAAGTGGCTACTTTTCCAAAGTAAGGGTACCCTCTTATCCGAAACCCCCCAAACGTTGGTACAACCCCATTTTGGGAAGCCCAGACCCCAAACAGATTCAGCGTGGTAAGGAGGTTCAGGGATTTAGGGCTTCGATCAAGGGTTTCTTAAGAGCTTGAAGGCTTTCAGGGTTTGAGGGCTCATGGGCTTGCGGCTTGGGGGTCTAAGGGCCTAAGGGTCTGGGTACTCGGCCGAAGGGGGCTCAGGAGACTGAGCGTGCCGGCTGAGGGTTTAGGGACAGCCCCCACTCAAACCCCCCCCGCAAGCCTACAAACCCTAAACCCTGTAGTGTGTGCAACCCTTTAGAAACCTTACAAAACCGATGAAACCCACAAGCGGCGCATAAAGCCTACACCCACTACAAACCCTATGAACCCTGCAAGTCCATAAGCCCATCAAACCCTGGAAAGCCCTCCCTCAAAACCCCCGTGAACCCCCATAAACCCAACAAACATGGCCCACCCTGGAAGCTTCGGAGCTGCAGGGGATTGTCTGGGCCTGCGGGGTGAGACGCCCCGTTTGAGCTGGGGCCCGTCAGGCCTGAGAACGAAGAAGGATGGGGCTGGATTAAGGTTTAGGGTTTGGAGTTTAGGGTTTGGGGTTTAGGGTGGCAGAATGGCTCAGAAGCGGTTGAGTGCATCGTGCTAGGCGCTTGGCTGCCTGATTGTAGAGGCCATTGTTCACCTCATCCCGAACCCCTCTGCTGAGGAGGTTCTGCACCCCCAGCCAGTGCTTGTTAAGCCTTCTGAAAGACGCCTGCAGACTGAACATCCGGAACACATTCTACCTCCAGGAGTGCCTACCCGGTAACGGAATGTTAGGGGGTTTAGGCTTCCAGGTTTAGGGTTTAGGGTTTAGGCTTCGGAGAGCCCCGCCTTGTCCCAACCCGACGTCTCTCCAAACTACATGCGCAGACCGCCTGAATTAGCGTTCGCAAAAGATCAACCAGTGGACCATGCGCTGCTTGGGTCAGTTTATAATCAAGCCAATCTCCGCTGTGAACCACAATCGATGTACTTTTCGTAAAGTACTCCCTTGGGTCTTATGGTAACAATTTTGACACAAATTATTCACAAGAGACTACGGTACCCCTCTACGCCATCCAAGCAGCTGCAGGTCGAACGGGGCTGATATCTGGTGCAACTGTCAGATGCTGGCAGTGGCAACGCCCGCCCAGTTTTGGGTTAAGCGTTGAAACGGTTCAGAATTTTAGGGTCTGCTCAGGGCTTGAAGCACAACAAGCCAACTCACAACACTATGCACCGGACATCATCTGCAGTCGGAGCTGCACCTGTCTCGGTCTCGAGCGCGTTTGCGCCGTTCCATAGACAAGGCTGCAGCGCCACAATTCGGGAACTAGCCCGCTTTGTTATTCATGGCATTTGTAGCACTCAGAGGCTCAAAACCTGAGATGTTTCACAGGGAAGTGGGTTAGGGTTTAGCTTAGGATTCAGGGGCCTGGCTTGCAAGGACAAACCAGCTCCGTTCATACACTAGCAATCTTCAGAATACCGAACTCGCTCATGACGCGTGTGCCTCCTTCCTCACATCCACCTAACTTTGGAATGCTGATCTCACAGAAGGAGCCGGCATTGCGCAGCAGAACCAAAGCCTCTGTAAGCCGAGTCACGGAAATTGATCTCATTCTTGCCCACTTCGCGGACAGTTTTGTGAATGTGATCTATTTGCCTCAGATCACCCAGTCGGCCGATAAACAGCGAAGGAATGGTAAAATTTCTCCGAGCCAGCAGAAACTGCGGAGCACTATGAACACTTTCATGGGCCGGGTTTGATAAGGATTTCTCAACATTTCTCAACAAGCAAGGAATTATGCTGCTGCAGGTGGCTTGGCAGGAGTCGGCGATAAAGAAGTCCAGAGACAGTGAAGCCCCGTGCTCATGTCTGACCATAGCCCTGGATGCTGAACATCCTTACCGAAGCCCTCAACCACTTCCCAAGGGCGGCCTGCCTCTGGACATGGCAAACCCGAAATGCAAAACATCTCAACCCTGAACCTTACAAACTCTCAAACACTTAAACCATCAACCGAAAAGACAGGGAGCCACAGGATGTGAGCTTGCACTGCCTGCTCCACTGTCTCCGGCGAGAAGACCACACATCGAGGCCGGCGATTTATCCTTGGCTCAGGGCTTCGGGGTTGGGGGTCCTGGGCTCTCAACACCAATGCTGGCCTAAACCACAACAGCAGACCTCGATCATGTGTGACTCACATCAAACCTTTCTCTAGCCCTGCCTTACGAGCCCTACCTTACGAAACCGTATCTACTCTTCTGCGGGTTACAACTACGAAAGCCCGACGAAGAGCAAAGACACGAACCCTCCTTGCCCCAAACAGGCAATGTCGGCGCTTGCGCACTTGGCCAGAGCCCCTCGTCTTGCTTTGGGCTCGTTGAGGGCTCCCTGAACTTAACGTTGGGGGGGGCGACTCTCTGAGTTGAGAATTCCTTCAGACATGCAAAGCAAATATTTTGGGAACACCTTTAGCATACTTTCAGAAAATACTACGGACCAGCTCATACTGAAAGGCTCGTGTTTTTGAAAGACCCCAAACCCCAACTGCCGACGTGCTCAAACAACCTGACCCGGGAGCAAACAACGGTTCTCAAAGCCTTAGAGCCACCTCCACAATGTCAAGGGGTACCCTGAGACAATTCTTGAATCATCACATGCCAGGCTCCTTTCATCAGCAGGTAGGCAAAGACCACGATTCTCGTGATGCTCCTTTATGACCTTGGAGGGCTCTCCCATCACTGCATCTTCGTCCATAAAAAGCGAACCCTCAACCCGCCCTTCTGTTGCGCTCTGAGCCTCGAAGCTTCTAAATGAGACGAGGCCCCAAGAACGATCAAAGCCCCCAGCCCCCCCCTAGCTGCCCAGCCACTTGCAAGACGTCGTCGGCAGTTCCGATGTCAAAATGGTGGAAGGGTCGATGCAAAACGAGCCTTGGATCCGTCATACTGTCATTGCTGAGAGTCCTTCCTCAGTCGTTCAGCGGCCTTGAGATACCTGCCGAAACCCTAAACTCCGTAAACCCCACGCCAGCCGAACTGCCTCCAACTAAGTGCGTGCCAGAAGCATGTCGGGGTTCATGATCAGAGCTCTGGCAAGGCTTATCTTGACCTCAGGGTTTGAGGTGTAAGGTTCGGTGCGTAGGGCGTAGAGTCACACCGGTGGTTGCTCTAAGTTATCCGCAAGTGCTCTCAGAGGCTGAAAAGTCTCCATGCTGAACTGGCGCCTTGTGAGCGCAACCTCGCCTGATCATAGCCTTCCCCCTGGAGCACGACCCAGGTCATCATACTTCGAGCTCGAACCCAGAGACGAGGCCCCAAACCCCAGCCCCAAATCCCCTATACCAAAAACCTCAAAGCCAGCTCAAGAGAAGATGAATGAGTTCACGCGTTTTTGGTCAGGGGGGCGTTGAAGGGCTCTGGGAGATTCATGCTGTGGATGAAGCGCCATCCGAACAAAAACTTGGCAAAGAATCCTTCCCCACTTGCAGGGCTGTAGAATTGTTCTGGCCACTTTCGATTTCAAATATATGGGAATTCGCATAAATAAGCCTCTGCTACCTAACCCGACATCCCGATTGAATGCTCCTGGCGTCGAGCCTCTACTCAACTACTGTCGGCCCCTGTATTGACCAGGAAGCCTAGAAATTGACAAGTAGGGGGTTTTGGCGTGTCGGCTTCAGAGCATAGGCATAGGAGTCACACAGTTAGCTCCGTAGGTTTACGCCAATATCGAAGGAATCCCAACCCACGGCTTCCTTCGCCCTTATTCACCTACACCTCTCAACAAATCAACAAATGAAACCCTTAATCAGTTAATCTGCCTCCAACTACGGAAACCCCCGACATCTGCGACCTGCCCCTGCCAAAGCCAGGGAGCCTTCTCCGTGTACGTCAATGGTTCTTGCCACAGGTGCTTACTGGACTCCTGGTGCCGGAAGGGTGTAGCGGCAGTGTAGCGAGGGTAGTGGGGATGGGATGCTTTATTCGGGGGCTATCACGTCGATGCCGCGACTAAACCTGAAGGACAACTGAGGGCAAAAACTGCTTCAGCACCAAAGCCAGCCTGCTTGATGTCGGCTTCCAGATCAGCCGCCTCTATGTTTGGCAGCTCCACATAAGTGCCTGTTCGGCATCCAGCTGAAATTGCGTGCATGCATCTTTCATCTTTTCGTGAGACCACCTACACACGACTTAATGCCCATGCGCATCATATTTATCTGTGTAGGGCCCCGTATGTGCATGTACATAGAAGTATGCTAAATGCATATGCGCATGCATGCGCACACACATACACACGTGCAAAGAAAACATCTTGGATCAGCAGCTCCTCTGTTCATAGGAGTGTGTGTGTGTGGGTGTGGGTGCATGCGTGCGCGTGCTCCTTCACGCGTGAATAAGTTCTGCATGTGAGTGTGCGTGCGCATGAGCGTGTGTCTGCTCATGCTCGTGCTCGTGCTTGTGCATCTGCGCATGCATTAACTCATACACGTTGTGGGTCTACAAGTGAAGGCACACAAGCATTTTTGCCTAGGCTACTGGCGGCCTGCACGACACAGAACATGATTAGGGCATTCATTCAACTGCGAGTAGCGCAGCCTGGGCCTAGGCCTGATACGTGCAATATGATATGCTGATATGGCCACAACATCCTGTTCTTGACATCGCTCAACAACCACATTCTTGTTTCCATATACATCATCTGTCGGGGGGTTCTCTGAAATGCCGTCCCCGCCCCCCGCCTCCTGACATGCTTAGCGTGCGCGAGCTCCTGCATCGCGTCTGCAAGTCTTCACGAATCAGCAAATTTATAAAAGCTTTTTGGGGGTTCAGATTCTTGACCTAAACCCAAGGCTGGCACTCGGGGCTGTCCTCGGCTCATTCTGATCACCGGTTAAAGGCCTGGGCACGAAATTGAGGCAACCATGGAGTCCAGGTTTGTCGACGTTTGTTTTTCTTTCTGGGCAATGGGGATTTAGGATTCATGTGGCATAATGGAACAATCTTAGGGTATCAGAACCCACTAAAGAGGGTAAGGGACCACACCTACCCTCAGAAACTCCAACCCCCACAAACCCTAGAGTCAGAATAATCTCCCAAAGGAAGAAAGCCACAGAATGCCCGAAGAAGCGCCCAAAACACACCTGAAAGCCCTGGATCCCCAAAGGCCCGAAACCCTAAGAACCCAGAAGCCTCTACATGTCTCTACATCATCCAAAGCTCAAGCATAAAAAAAAAAAAAAAACAAACGAGAAAGCATCTCAGAGCCCTGAGCCCCCGAAAACGCCCTGAAACTCCAAAACCTCTGCGCGCGACTCGGCGAGATCCGAGATCTTCTCCACGGGAGATCTGTTTGGTTGCCTGATGCCTCCCAAAGCATCCGACAGTTGACCCGTGAACTCAGTCCTTTCACGTTTTTTCGCCCTTTTGCGGGTGTTGGGCTTCTTGGTTTCTAGGTGTGGCTTGCCTGGCCTCTCAGATCAAGGGCAGAAGTTTGGAGAAGCTTGGGCCAGGTTCTTCAGAGTTGAGGAGCGACAACGAGTTTCGAGTGGCTTTGACAGCGTTTCAATACCGACAGGGTTCTTTGTCGGCCAAACCCTTTGAGAAGAGAAGATAAGAGAAGTGATGAGTCTCGTTCCCACGCTGGCAGACACTTGAAAGGAGTCTTGTACGGTCTTATGATGTCTTACGCGTCTTCCACTCACCTGCAGCGGAGTGTTCAAAGAAGGGTGGCGACCAGCAGGGTTTGGCCACAGAACGCCTTGTTCGACGTCCGAGTTCCCGGACGTGGGTCCGCCCATCTCGGCCCTCAGCATGTTCTTTGGAGATATACTGCACATCATGCGTCGTGCTAGCCGCAAAACGACCATGTTCTGGCCATGTTGTCGATGTCGAATTTTCACACATGCGTGTTCTTCCAAACCCTACCCTGAAACCTCAAAGCACATGCCAAAAAGTCTGCACCTGGTGTTTCCGCGGCAAGTCTGGCAGTAAAAACGATGTGCTGGAGTGCAGAGACAATGTAAGTCCACAACCACCGTTCCTCAACTCAACACGACCTTCTTCAACAACCCGACCATCTGCAGCCAAGCATCTCCAGCGTCTCCAACACATGCTTCATTTTCAGGTGCTGCAAGACTCCCTGGCATCTGGGGGCAATGACTAGCGTCAGCTACAACAGCTCAACGTTGCTTCTGGTGACGTGCGGCTAAAACCCTCTCCTACATGGAAGATGAGGTTTGGGCCTGGATCATGGTGCTAACCCTCAACCCTACACCCCCTGAAAATTTTGAGCTTGATGACCGCAAACCCCTAACATCGCAAGCCGAGAGGGGTTCAATGCAATTGCTTGCAACCCCAAGCCTGAACCACTGTCATGTCTGCAAAATCTGGCGCGCCGTACGTGAGATTCCTCGGGTGCGAGGGCCCAAGCGTTCACCCTGAACCCTGCACTCCAAGAATCCCTAAGATCCATGAGGGTTCCGAGTATAGGGGTTTCATGGGGTTTCGTTTTAGGGGATGCTTACGCTTTGGATGGGGTGTAGGGCGTAGAGGGCTTAGAGGCTTAGAGGGCTTAGAGGGTCAGGTTTGTGTGGGGCTTAGAGATTGGGAAGTTTGGAAGACCCTCAGTCTGGGCGGATTCCCTACTGTAGTGTTTTTCGGACCCTGCGTGGTCCTCCCAGCCGAGAAACCCCCCGGAATGGAGCAACATGCTCGACAGTACGTTTATCAGGACCCAACTCCCTTTCGACAAACATCACACGGCATTGTGGTTTTTTGGGTCGGGTCGAGGCTGTCGACAAGCAATCTAAAGGCCCAAGTACTTTTGGTATTCCAAAGGGCCCGTTAACAATAACAATATGATAATCCTGTGCGCTCACCATATTTGTTCGCTTAATAACAGTGTTCTCGTCCGCCACAAAGGGCCTTATTGTCAGGGCCCCTGATTATGCAGGCGTTTGTAAAAAATGTAGAAGTGTGTATACACATATCTATATATACATATATATATATATATATATATATATATATACATACATACATACATACATACATACATACATACATACATACATACATACATACATGCATGCATGCATACATACATACATACATACATACATACATATATATATATATATTATAAGAGTGAAAAAGGCTAGAACCATGTACCTTGAAAACCCGTGAACTCCAGGCGGCTCCCAAACAGAGGCATCTAGCAGAACGGGATCCTGGGCCACCTCGAAGAGTTTTCGGCTGCGCACTCCAAGAGCAGTTTATGGTTAGGGTGGAAGATGAACATCTCAAGCGACAACTGTTCTCGGCTGCAGACTCGTGCGTGCGTGCGTGTGCGTGTGCGTGTGCGTGTGCGTGTGCGTGTGCGTGTGCGTGCGCGTGCGCGTGCGCGTGCGCGTGCGCGTGCGCTTGCGCGTGCGCGTGCGGGTGTGCGTGCGGGTGTGCGTGCGGGTGCGGGCGCGTGCGGGTGCGCGTGCCGTGCGCGTTGCGCGTGCGCGTGCGCGTGCGCGTGCGCGTGCGCGTGCGCGTGCGCGTGCGCGTGTGCGTGTGCGTGTGCGTGTGCCTGTGTGTGTGCTCAGCCGAAGACGAACACACACAACACGGCCATGGGTGGTTCCTGACTATTGCCAGTACCGCCACTCCATACACTAGCCTCCTGCTACCAGGACACAAAAAGGACGCGAAGGTGAGTTGGCACGAAGACAGAGCCCTCATCTGGAAGCAGTCTGCTGGAGATCAGCCGCAGGAAGGTGTTCCTAGGCTCGACTTGGCAAGGACTAGACTGCGATGGCTGCAGGCAGCTGGACTGGTATCTCCTTGAACAGGGGTACGGTACCTCATATGTATCCCCCAGATACGATGACCCTTACTCTTGTTGGAACCCGAACGGGTTTGGGAGACGTAGGTTGAGGGTTCACGTGTAGGACTTTATGTTTAGCGTTTAGAGAAAAGCGGCAGTTCCCGGAATGACAACTACAGACTCTCCCCTACAGTTCCCCGTGCAATCTCAAGGATCCACGAAGAACGTTCCCAATAAGGACCTTTGGGCAAACCTTTGCTGCTTCACCCAAACTCTAAGCCCACAACCCCCTAAGCACTAAACCCTCTGAGAAAGCCAGCCTCCCACACTTTCATTGCAGGCCAGGCATCTTACCAGACCCGTGCACCCCAACCAATGCCACCTGGGCTTCCGCACCATGTGCCAAAGTAGAGTTGAAAGGTTAGGGCTTGCGGTTTCGGGGTGGCAAAAGGTAGGTGCAGGTCAACGGTGGCAGGACTGAAAGCTTCGCGTGAGTTTGATTGAACACTCCGTGCGAGTCTGTGCCCTCTCTGGCTGCTGCAGGCCGAAGCTCTCACACGCATCAAAGCAAAGATTCGAGATGTCCACGCGGGCAACCCATGGTCTCTGATTGCTGTGGCGGGGCTATTCTGCCAAGCGGAACATGAAGGAGGCCGACGTCCTTCAGCAGTTGCCTTGCTTGAGTTTACGGTTTAGGAGATAGATGAAGTCATGTTGAAGCACCATGCCGAAACGCCATAGTCCCACTGTCGCAGCAAAAGGATGCGGACACCCTAAACCTTGCAACGTTGTTTCAATGCTGTTGGTCTAACACTTCGTTATTGCGATTACTACTCTGACTATGATCAAACAAGTTTAGCTGGGGGTTCTTAGTACGTTTGAAGGAAAAAGTTTTTGCGTTCATGTGGATGTCTCACGGCACGACTCCTAAACGTTGTCTCCCAGTTGTCTCCCATTTGTCACGATCCTGGCTGCTGCGACGCCCATCTGGGACTGGTTGTCTGCCTTTTTGTCTCGACCTTGGCCCTATTTCTCTCCCAGTCGTCGCCATTTTTGTGATGAGCAGACCCTTGGATGCTGTGGCGCCCGCCCGGGACTGTTGTCTCCACGCTGCTGCGACTGTTGTCTCACATTTCCCTCCCATGCGTCTTGACGCTGGATGTTGCGATGCCGGTCTGGGACTGTTGTCTCACATTTGTCTCCCAATTGTGTCCTCTGTGACGCCCGTCTTATACTTTGTTTTTCCCCGCAGCGAGCGGTTGCCGCCCGACTGAGATTGATTCTCTCCAAGGTGTCTCCCCTTATAGTACCCACACTTGGATGCTGTGACGTCAGTCTGGGACTGTTTGTCTCCCAGTTGTCCGGGACCCTGGACGCGGCAACACACGCTTGGAACGATTTTTCTCCCGCTTCTCCAGGTGTCTGCCAATTCTCTCCCGTTTTGAAGTGAGCAGATCCTGGATGCTGTGACAACCAATTACCTCCCGCTCGTCTCCCTTAGTGCAGGGAGCAGACCCTGCATCTGAAATTGTATGTCTCCCACTTCCCTTGTTGTGCCCTTACTTGTGTCCCGTTTGTCTCCCACTTGTCTCCCTTCGTGAAAACACCAGACCCCGGAGGCTGTGATGCCTGTCGGGGACTATTTGATTTGTCTCCCGTGAAATTAGCTGGCCTTATGGAGGCTGTGAGGCCCGCCTAGGACTTTTTGATGCGGCTGTGGCACGCCGTGACGGCAGATTCACGTGGTCAAAAGCAGTCGTCTTTGCTGTTATCCACGGGATGAAAAGCAGTGGTCCTGAATTGTTGGGGGTTGAGGCTGGTACCATTGTTAGTATGTCGTTCAGGCACTGGTCTTTCCTGTAGCCGAAGGAGAGGTGTTCGATCTTCATCTCCATAAGATCGGTCCTGCATCGCAGTACAGAAAGACACCAGCAACATGACGAGCTACAGGGCTTCCGGGTCCAGTTTAGGGTCTGGAGCTTGTGTGAAACATGTGGGCAGGCTCGTGGCTGTGCCTATATGAACTTGGCTGAACCAGGAATTGAGGATGCGCGGGCGTCATCTGACAGAACAGTTACAGGTAGTGCCCATACGAACCCTGGCACTCAATGACATTCATTATAGCACCAAAGAAGGCACTTAAACCCTTGGCTCTGAACCTAATGCTAATCATCCTAAAACTCCCAAGCCTATTTGGGCCCATCCAGACACGAAAAGCCCTATGCCCGTCAGTAAATCTGCAACCTACAATAAACCCTCAAACCTCCTGTCCTGAGAAGCCCTGTTTCTGCTGGTGGCTCGGGAAGCTTCCGCGTCTCCTTCCGCGCCTGCGGTTTAGGGTTTAGGGCTTAGGGTCTAGGGTCTCTAGGCTTTAGGGCTTGGGGCTTAGGGTTTAGGGCGCAGGGTCAGGGTTCAGGGCTCGGATTCGCTTCAAACATACCAAGGCTCTCCCGTGCAAATGGCCGGGAAGAGGAGGGGAAGAGCGAGGCACTAGGATTCGGGTTTAGGGTTTAGGGCTCCTAGCTTCGGGCATCTCGGGCTCAGGACTGGCAGCTAGGCTTCTCGCCTGAAGCCTAAGCTTAAGATTTGTTTCATGCGTTAGCGGCTTTAGCCCTGGTGGTTTTAGAAGGCATGCTCATGGGATTGGCTTCACAAAGTAAGGATGTGCTTGGGGTTATTAAGGGTTAGGGTTGGGGGTTTGCTGCTTCCTGTTTGGCAGCTACGCAGGGCTTTGTGGCAAAGCTTGGGTGCAAGCCACCCCCAAACCCTAAAGCTGTGAATTCCAATTTCACCACTTTTCCCCTGTCGGTGCTCTTCTTAAACTTTACGCCTAAACCCTGCCCAGCCCTCGAACCGCCTCCAGGGTCAGGGCCCTGTTCCGGAGGTTGAGCTCGCGAAGTATCTTGGCCAGAGTGGGGTTTTTGGAATGGTTCGGGTTGAAGGCTTGGGGTAAAGGCGGTGCAGGCCTCGGGGCTCAGGGTTCAGGTTTGGAGCTCAGGGCATTGTACAGGCGTAGGGTCGATAGGAATCTGGGTCACAGCATCTTGAAACCCATGCACAGACACCTGCCTTTAGCATTTCGATACTAGCAGCACTTGCAGAGGCAGCTGTCAAGATGCGACCTTTGATTGAGGTCTGGGGAGGGGGGAGGAGAGGAGCAGAAGCCCAACCCCCCAGAGCCAGAATTCCAAGAGGCTGGAAGCTCCGATTCCATGTTGAAGAAATGAGTCAAGACCTGCACTCACGGAGCATGGCCTGAGGAGTTTCTGCAAAACTGGAACTTCCAACTACATGAGTCAGAGACTGAGCCCGTGGGCAGATCCTTTGCTGACCCACAGAGGCTTGACACCAACAACTTCTTTTTGTAGGACCTAGGGTCTAGGACTTCGTTTTTCACAATCCTCACATCATCTCAACTGGTCCCAACCCCAGACAGAGTCGTTTGCGGGCCTTCAGGGAGTCGATCCGGGTGTTGATACCTTGCTTTGCCATTCCAGCGACCCGACCAATGCTTGAGTGGAGCGGGCTTGGGGTTTAGGGCAGGTATGCTGCCGCGCACAGTTCCTACTTCAACCGCGTGGGGCTTCGGGTTCTAAGTCCTTAACCCTTGAATAAACCCAAGACGCTCTCACACACGCTGAACCCTTCACTCTTGTGGCGGCTCCAAGCCATTGGAGGCGAGAAGCTCATGAGCTCAATGAAGATGCCCTCAAAGTCGTTGGTCATGTCACCTTGGCCAACAAAAGGCGGTCGAAAAGCTCTCGCTGCTGAGAGTTCAGGGATTGGAGGGCGTAAGGTCAGTGGGGGTTCAGGGTGTACATCGCTTACATAAAGAATCCTAAACCTTGAGCCGTTCAAGCCCTTGAGCCAAGGATTAGGCCCGCCGCAGCCTTCGCTTCAAGACCCGGCTCTTTTCTCAGGGCTGTGGGCTTGCGGGATTTAGGGCTTGCAATTGCGCATTCCTGCACTGGCAGCCTTCTAGACCTGTCAGAGTTCTGGGTTCCCTGACTTTCCAGAATCTGAGTGATCTGAATGGTCAAAGGAATGCAAAAAAGTGGCCGGGGGGTTGGATACAGGTAGGGGGGGAGTGGGTGGATCTCAATGACGGCCCATAGGCTAGTAGTTAAGGAATATGGACAAGATAGATCTCCCAAACGAACCCACAGCTCAGAGAGCTGAGGAGTTGAGTTCTGCCAGATCGTTTGGCTTCCAGCCGAGAAGCGTATAGAACAAGCAGACCAGGATCTGCCCCCCCTTCCCCCTTTCCTCCAGCCAGATACTGGACCCAAACCGTTTGAAGGAGCCAAAATCCGATGCTGCCGGGGTTCCAAGTTCCAAGGCTGTGGGCTCAGAGGTCCCAGGGACGCCCCCTGAAACCGCTTGGACCGCTTCTGGGACGCTGCTTCGGGAGCGCCTTCCCCTTGAGGCCTTGAGACTAGGACCGTTGCGCATGCCACCCCCCGCGTTGGGCCCAGCCCGGCTGCCGAGGCGACGCGCCCAAGAGTTTACAATTAGCTTCCAACGGCTGGGAGGAGGGCTTTGAAGTGAAAACACCCTCAAACAAAAAACGCAAGAGGGAGAACAAGGGGTGCAGGGGCTTTGTGGATTTGGTGGCGCCTAGTCTGCTAGCTTCGGTAGCCGCAACAGCCGAGGTACTGATGACGGAGATGATGGCCAAGAACACCTGGCCACAACGGGAAGCTGCGAGAAGACATGAGACAATCGCCCCGGACTACACCAATCATTTTACACCTGCCTTAGTTCAAACTCGGGAACCCCTTTGAAGCGGCCCTGAAGTGGCCCCCAAGCCGGCACATGCTGGGTGCACCCCCATGGACGTTGACCCATCGAGAACGCTCTCAGCAAAGAGTGCCTCGGGCTGCGGCGTTTCTAGTCTACGTGGTGCGGGATGGCGGGTTAGGCGGGTTAGGTTTGTTTGGTTGGGGATCAAGGAACTTTTTCTCGTCCAACCGGTGTCCATGTTCTGGGCTTCCCGAGGCTCTGGCAATGTAAGCGCCGATGAAAGTTGGTCCCAGCCACTGCCTGGCTGTGGCACGGGGTTTTCGGGTTTAGGGCATAGTAGCATGGGCAGCAACCCTCTTCCAAATCCACCCGCGGGTGGCCGAACTGTACTGTATGGAACTCCACCCCGGTTTCTCTCGAGAAGAAATTCGAAGTCAAGTCACGGGAAGTAGTTGTTGTTTAGCGCCACCTGCTGCTCGGGGATCACCGACAACCTTGCCTCAGTTGACGATGGGACTGGATCTCTGCCACAACTGCGATGTACTGGAGAATTGGGCTACTTTTACGACTGCTGCTGCAGATCTAGAACCTAAAGGTTTATCAGCCTACAGCTCGTCACCAGCTGCTCATGTTTGCTGTTTGCCCACCTCTCAAGCAGAGACTCGAAGACCCCGTAGACCATAGACTCCATAGACCCTGAAGCCTGAAGGCTGGAACCTTCAAGCCTCGGCCCCAACCCATAGCCTACAGACGAACCTATGGAATATGGCACCCTTACAAAAAAGAGCCTGGTTTGGAGAACTACCCGAAGCTGATACCAAAGTCGGTACTATAGGATTTTGTCTGGGAAGAGTAAGGTTCGAGGGATTCGTGGGGCTTTGAGGGATGATGGCTAAACCCTGGATCCGATCAAGCACTTTATGCAAACTCGCGGTAAATGAAACCCATGAAGCAGCCAAAACCGAAAAAACAACTAAACGTTTAAAACCTTATGAGAAGGTATCTGAGCCGCATTTTCCACACAAGGATCCTGATTGCACGCGCGCCTGGCTGTAACAACGACTCGGCATTGGCCTGTTAAAGCCCTTGGAAAATTCTTCGAAGAAAACGAGTTCTCGCAAACCTGTCACAACCCATTCAAGGTTGATAGGGGGCTATTTGAAAAAGTCAACTCTACCCCAAGTTGCCACGTACGACTTGCAGCTGGGGCACCAGGTTTGCCTTCTTTTCGAACATTTCGCTCATCACAGGTCGACGGCTGTACTCAGCAATCAAACTGTACTTGTCGCCTCGGCGCACAGTCTCGAAGTCATTTCATGGTTTACGGAGCCAGGAAAAGCCCCACGAGCTCATGAATGATGCCGGGAAGGGATACGGATACTTTGCCTACACTCTACACCGTGCACCCAAACACACCCGGCGACACCCGGGTCCTCGAACCACAAAGTTGGTCATATTCCTGCAAAGGGCTGACTAGGGACCCTTCGCCTTTGCGCGCAAACCAAATCTTACACAAACAGCATTTTTTGCACGGCTGTCTGCCTACCTTGGCCATTCAACTGCTCAACACAAGGCTTGTCTAAACGAGTCTAAACCTCAACCTGGTAACTATTGCAGGCAAGCAGGGAGAAGTAATATGCACTTGATTCTCATAGCTTCGGCTCTCATAGCCTCGGCTCTCATAGCTTCGGCACTCGTTTAGGGATCGAGAGCCAGAACCTTTTGAACCGAGCTCACCCGAAACCATGAAACCCAAACCCCGCATCAACATAAATACCCCTGAAAAAATCCATACCATGGATTATGTACACAAAGATGTGTATGTGTGTATATATATATACATATTCTAACCTTAAACCGTATACGACTACAACCTGGCATACACGTACGCAACATACATATATATATATATATATGTATGTACACACCCCACGCCAATTTAGGGTAAGCTCAAAACCACATATAACCCTTAACCACACACACAGAAATCTCAGCTCGTCGCAAGACTCACTGACGAAGGCCACCACCTGCTCACGCACAGCGCCAGAGATGCGGGTCACCTGCGCTGTGCTGAAACCACTTTGGGGCTGAAGGGTCTGTGGTTTAAAGGGCTAGGAGCCTTAGGACGCTTTGAGGATTAGGGTTGTAAGAGCGTTTGGAGCTTGAAGGGGCGCAGGCTTCAGCCTTGGACATCGCATCTCCGCGGATGACGCCGAAGAGGATCATCAGCGAGGGCATGAGCGCCACCACCCACCAGCAGGCGGGGTCCTGCTTCGTGACTCCAATAGCTGATTTTCAGGGCGGATTTGCCGTGGGGTTTGAAGGTTTAGGGCCTGTTGAGGTTTATGGGGCCATCTAGGGTTAAGCTGCAGCTGAGCGATGTTGAGCTTGGATATTGCCTGCTGATTGTCAACGAGGGACTCACTTGTTGTCTGAGTCTTTCCGCCTTGATGTCCACAGTACAGTTCGCCAGCCATATTCTTCAGGGTAGAGGGTTAGGGTTTCTGAGGTTTAGGGGCTTGTGGTTTAAGGTGCAAGGTTGCTGAAGCGCGGCCTGGATCAGAGTGAACATGACCATCAGCACCTTAGGCGTTGAGGATGGGACAGCCGAAAGCTCCGCAGACTAGGCCCTCGGGTTGTAGGGTCATTGGGTTTAGGGCTTAAGGTTGAAGAACTACATGCTAGGACTAGCAAGAACGGCGAACATGGCCTTCTACTTTTCGACGCCTTCTCAGCCAAGTCTCCTGAGTTGCCAAAGCGATCCCCCACCAAACTTCCACTTCCCTCAACACCCTAAATCAAAAGCTTGAACTGGCTGAAACCCTACGCAAAACTGTCAGCTCATCGATCTTGCTCCATCGGCAGGGCACGATGCGTCCTCCCATCTGAACGATCTCTAGCCTCCGAAGGAGAGGGTGTTTAGGATTTTGCGCCTGCGCTCACGGTATGCAGTGGGGTACTACCCTAAAAGCTCTGAACCCCAAACCCTGGACCTCAAAACCTCAACAATGCTGACAGACTGCCGTGCGTGCTCAACGGAACTTTTGCAAGGGAGGGGAGCATGGTCTACCCTCGAAGCCTACTGGCTGGCGGTTCAGAAACACCCTAAGCCCTAAACCCGAAACCCCAACCCCCAAACCCTAAACCAAACCCAGAAGCCCAAGAACCAAACCTGATCTTCTTCTGAGTCTGAGTTGCACCGCGCTGTAGGCGCTGGCCACATCGGTGCTCTCCTGGAGTCCGTCTTGCATCTCGCAATTGCGGATATTCGGCTACGAATAATCTCAGATTTCATAGGAAGCATATGTTCCCCCATACTTGGAAGCATCGTGTTCGGGCGGCTTCTTCTTCGCAAGGGTTCAGGATTGAGGAGTATTCGTTCAATGTAGGCGTCTGCTGGCGCAGCAGCAGAAGATCTCGTGCTCACAGGCACCACCGCCACTCCAGGGTGTGGCATGTGGCGCGAGTCGATGATGTCAGGGAACAGGAACCCAAGAGAGCGTGGCCATTCCATTCCTATAATTGTAGCCCTGTTGGGGATGTTAGGGTTGAGGGCGTCATGTCGTAGCACACCCCTGCACTCGGGACCTGAAAGAACCAGGAGCCCGCAGGTCTTAAAAAAAGTGCTTCTTTGGGAGGAGGCCCTGGTGGGGGCCGGGGAAAACCCCGCCTTTCACGACTCTGCCTGTGTGGACCAGCACTGGAGGCCTTCGCCGTACTTACCCATCCTACCCAGAAAGGGTGGTCACAGGCTGCGAATCAACCAACCTTCGTAGTGGGATACGGGCCCGGCAGAATCTAGGGTCCAAGGCCCTTGGGTTTGAGGTTGCAAGGACTTGTGGAGTGAAGGTATTGATGGATCGGCACTCTGCCTGAGTGATGGCGTGGTTCATTTGCGCCGGCGTCATGGAACGTCTCGACTTCTCCTTGGACGTCGGACATGATGAATGGCGCAAAATACGGGCCTCGAAAATAGTGTATTTTGGGGTACAATGTATTGCAACGATATCGGGAGCACGAGTGGATTGTAATTACAGAGTTGAGCATTGGGAAGTAAGTGGGGCAATAGTAGGAGTCTCATTTCTTGCAAGACCCCAACCCACCTAAACCTTGTCGTTCTTGCAGGTCCGGGCTCGCTGTAGTTCAGGTACTTCCGGAAGAGGGTCGTCTGCGAGCAAGCACAGCTCTCAAATAAGAGATGAGGCTCTGCAAGGCTTCGAATGATGTCCTAAAGGATCCAAGGATGTAGTGGTGCCTCTCAATCCTTCCGCCGGGCAAGGAGCATGGCAAGTAGCACTTAGCAGAAGTAAGCAACATGAAGCCAAGATCCTAAACCCTAAAGGGGCCTGGATGAACATCTTGGTGCGGCCTTGCACATCCAAGGACAACCTGAGCCAAGTCCCACCCAGGCGCCCTAAGCCCTACACCCCAAAGTTCAAACCAGCTGGCTGCTGTAAGATCTACAGCTTGGGACATTGCACTTCGGGTCTAGGGTCGGGCAGTGGGACTCAGCACACAAGAAGTTCCTTCCTGTAGTTCTTGCGATGTAGCAGACGCGTGGACCCAGCAGGAATGGGAGAGTCGTGCGGAATACCCGCAGTATCTACCTTCAACAGCAAAGATGGTTGTCGAAGTCTTTGCTGCAGGAACGATGGCCAACAAAAACGTCATGAACAACAGCAAGATTGAAAAGACCAGAGAGGGTAAACAGTGGTTTCGGCAACTGCTTGGTGAGAAGCCAGAATGGCGCTAGCCGAATCGTGGGAGAATGCTTCTCCGCAGCAACATACCAGGAGCGAGCTGGCTTGCAGCTGAGGAACTTGTAATAATCCCAGACGTGCAGGATTGAAAGCGGCAAGATGTAAAGGATGCCAATGCAGATGGCCTTGCTTAGTATCATAGTCCTTCCTTAACGCCTGAACGATCTAAACCCCGACGGACGAAACTCTGGCTCGAACCTGCTTCTCAACACAGTCGTGGCCTCAAACCCGGGCATGCATCTCCCTCGTCCGTGTATTCCTAACCCTAAACCCCCACTAAAGGTTTAGGGTTTGAGGGTTGTAGGGTTCAGGGTTCACCCTACCAGTCACCAGTCAGACCTAAGCCGCCACTCAAGTCGCGTCCCACGCACAGAGCATGCAAGCAAGGCTTTGGGGCTTCAGGGGCTTTGTTTGAGAGTTCAGGGTCTAAATCCCTCAACCCTGAAACCCCGAACTAACCCTGAGGAGGGCTTTCAGAATTGGGAAAAGGGCTCGTTGGAACTCCGACATATGCGAGGCAGAGAAGTGCCGAGGAGCGCAGAGGCGCCGATCCGGCAGGATCAGGCGCTCCTCAGATGTTCTGGTGTCCAGAACGACCTCGAGCTGCACAGATTTCGGGCTCGGGCTTGGGCTATTTCGGGCTTCGTCGGTTGGGGATCCAAAATATGTGGGCTCTTAATTCCCTTGTTCTATAACGGCCCATACTTCGGATCCCTATAAACAAGCGTAAGGGACCACACTAAGGGCCCGTGCTTCCAACCTTAGATTCGGGCTTCTTCGGGCTCCTTAGGGCTTCGTAGGGTTTAGGGTTTACAAGCAGGTCCGGCCGAGTCGCGTTGATGAGATACGTCTTCATCATTAACGTGAGCAGAAGGTATGCGTTCCTGGATGAGCTCTGTCAAAAGAGGGAAAACAGCTGAAGCGCAAGCACGCATACAACAACATGTCCGAGCCAGTCCCGAACCCAAAAAAAAAAAACTGAACACGATTTAGAAACCCCCTACCCTGAATCCAAAACACCCTCAAAACCCTTAGAAAACCGTTTCTCTGCCAGTCTGGGCAGCTTGAGCTGGTCGAAGCCCACAGTCAGCACAGTTCTGTAGCCCATGCCTTCGCCTCACTCCAAGCAAGTGAATTTTAGGGGTTTATGGGCTTTTTTAGGGTTGGGTGGGGAAAGGGGCTGCAATAGGCATAGGATGTAGAAGCCTGAGGGTTGAGGAACCCAGGGGTTTGGGGCTTGCCGGTGGGGGGGTTATTGCGTCTGGGCTTTCCATGCCAAGGGCTGCTGCCAAGCCGCTGATGAAGTTGAGCCGGAAGAACTCGAAAAATAGAGAGAAGCCACTGATGTTCCATATCGCGTCCTCAGGGAAAGCTCTCAAAACCACAAACCCTGAATCCGAAACCCTAAACCCCTGCATCACCCCCGCATCATCTGCCCAAAACGCCGGGTCCTCACCCTTCAAGATCTCTTCGCGGTGCTTGTTGCCAGGAAAGGCATCATCATCTATGATCTAGCAGGGGGTCATGGGCTCGGGGGCTGAAGCCTAGTCGCGGTTCTTCGGGAGGAGGAGAATTAACCCAGGGCAAGCCTGCACTGGGAGCTTGCTGTGTCAGCCCTGTTCCAACCTGCTCAAGCCTTGACAGCATTGTGATCAGTGACCCTTGCCAGGCCTTGACGCGACAGTACTGCAGATCTTGTCCAAGCCTCCATCTTACTCCATCTAAACCCACTTAGCTACCGGATTGCTCAGGTGCTTTCAGCCCTGAAACATTTCGAGGTTCTGTGCTGCTCAGCATAGTGCAATTTCTGATTAGGTTCACAGAGGTCTGTATCAGATAGCTATTGTGGACATGATGGCTGCTGGTCCCCTGCTCTGCAGGACGATGGGCAACAGCAAGTGCTGCAGTGGTCACTGCTAAGGGTGTGCAGTCTATAACCGTATACATGCCACCTGCAGTTCTGCGGATGGGTCAAGACGATCTTGAATTCAGTGGAAGGCGACCAGTTGTCATCGTCGTTGATTTCCTCGGCCGAAGCTCTGCATCTAGGAGTGAGACTGACAAAACGCCCATCGATTCCCAAAGCAACAGCTGCCAATGCCAAGGAACCCAAGTATATGCTTGCGCTTCGAATCTTGGTACTGCTAGCATGATGATTGTTCAACAGTTGCCCGTTGCTGAGTGGGGGCAGTATCCAAAAAACAAGAGCCAAGGGGCGCAGAACCTGATTTAACATCGCAAGACGGGAAGCCGACCCGAACACAATTTCAAAAGAATCAGAGAAGGGCAATAATGCGGGTATTCCTCCCAAAGTATGGGCGCCGACCCCCCCCCAACCCGAAAAACAAAAAAAAAAATGGCAATAATGTTGACATTATAAATAGACAAATCAACACACACATATATATATATATAGGTACATATACATATGTATCTATATAAATATAAATATATATATATATATATAGTTTGTTTTTATTTATTTATCTATTTAGCTATTTATGCATTGTTCATATTTATATGTGTATATACCCCAAAACATTGCATGCGAGGAGCCCCTCAACAGGGTATGTCGATTTTGGACCCCCCACCCCGCCCCCCCACCCCACCCCCATACCATGGCTTTGCTTGGGCCCTGGCGACCTGGATCTCCTTGTGATCTTCACCATTCTCAAAAATCAACTCGCCTGCGAGAAGCTGTCTTAGGGTTTAGCGTTTAGGGCTAATGTACCGCCTGCTATCTCGAGCAAACAAGCCTCGAAGCCGCGAACCAAAGCCCAGAAATTGAACTCGAAAGACAGGGCTACAGATGGGTGTTTAGACAAGCATCTCATAAAACACTATAGGGCTTCTGGAAGCCATGTACAAACTCTCATTAGGGAAACTACTCACCTCAAAGAAAGTTCGGCTAACCCTACAGCGTACTCACCCTCCCACACTACACAAAGCCCAAGAGGCCTGAAGAGCTTTCGTACTCGCGACCGGCCAGCGCGCTAGCATCAACTGTGTGGTACTTCACCTGATTCGCACCGTAAACTCAACAGCACAGGCCCGGATCCTGTGGAGTCTTAGGAGTAGGGACATAGGGCCGAAGCTCCTCAAGAAATGAAGACCGCCACGATTGCAAGCGCACGATTGCAAGCGCACATTTCAGCGTGTACGACGAAAGCTCTTGCCGGAGCAGAGTCCGCGATATGTAGCCTGCATAATGTTGGGCTTCTCAGCTACTTAGCTCGATGCTTGCAAACTTACAGATGCCGAGGTGCGCTTAGCCTTCCCTTGAAGGACCCCAGCCGCATAACATCGATCGTAAGAGGAGATTCACCCTCCTGCGCATAGTAGAGCTGGCAGCAGAACCTGAGCTCCGTGTTGGATTCTTGGATGCAAGTCCTTCTGCCTTTTGCTCCAAAGACCCAGAAGCGAAGAACACGTTCCCACAACAAGGCCCGCACTCCGAAAGCAAAAACGGGAGCCCTTGTTCTGCCAGGGGTCTGCACAATATCGCTGTCTCGGTTCGCCATTGCCAGAAACCTAAGAGAGAGCCGAGGTTCCCAAACCTCTGAATATCCCCGCATTGAGAAACATTTCCAATTTTTTAAATTGGCATTCTGAAAAGAGCTGCAGGCTCATGAACTCTCGTTGCAGGGGATTTCGCCCTAAGAGCAAGCTTGTAAAAGGGAGATGGAGTTACCCTATATATATATATTTATATTTATTTATTTATTTATTTATTTGTTGATATTTATAATTGTATCTGTATTTATATTTGTGTATATTTATCCTTTTATTTGTTTATTTTTGTTTACTAACTTTTTAATTTTTTCTTTATATAGGTCCGACTTGATGGACAGCTGAGGTGCGCACTCCCTGGATGGCAAATCGCACTGCGTAGGGCAGCAAGGTCGAGTTCCACAGGCCCTCTTTGTGCGTGCTTGCTGATACTCGACGGCGGTGTCAGAGACAGGAGTTGCAATGTGTTGCTTGCTAACTTAAGCTACCACCTGAAAGGCCGCTCTTCTACCAAACAAGGAAAAATCAAGAGCTGCGCTCCACTTTGAGCCGCTGGGCAGCGCAGAGCTTGTTCCAGTCCAGGGTTGCAGTTTAAGGCTTGGGCCTTCGGTCGAGACATGGTGCTGACTTTGGGTGGGACTATTCACAGGCCTTTGGACGTTAATACACTCATGAGTGATGTGCAACATAATGCTCCAGCGACCATAACCTGTATGCTTAAGTTCCAGCCTCCTGCCAACAACAAGCTGCAGACCCCCTGAGCCCTCAACCCGAAGGCCTGAACCTCAAGAGCCCTGAGCCCTAACACCGAACACCTCATGTCGCGCTCCATGCTCAAGGCTGTGAAGCTGCGCCACTTCGTGGCATCACAGAGAGCTAGGATTGCTAAGATGTTGATTCGCGTACAGTCCGGCGACTCGTGGAGCCCGAAATCGCAGAGTCAAAGCGACCCTCTCCAGAGGTTTACTTTTACTTCACATGACCCGAGACCGGAAATACACACGCGGAGCTGCAGCTGCCCTCCTTCAGAGGACGGGCACAGCGTTGGGAACATCCCTGGTACCCCCTGCCTAGACCTTCGGTACAGCGCAATGATCCCGGTGGTCACAGATGATCGAAACAAGATGGTTGCACTGCCCTAAAACACCAAAACCTGCAAGACGATTGAGGCCCTAAAGCTTCGGGAGATCACGGAATCCAGGCCAGCTCACGGAGCCGGCATCCGGGCCCCCGACCTTAGAATCGTTTGTTTTTGAGCTCAAAGTTAAGCGGTTTAGGGTGGAGGGGTGGAGGGGCTAAGGGGATGAGGTTCACTTGTGCAAACCAAAATTGATCACTTGCGGCTATAAAACTGTTCGATCTTGTGACTACATCATCTGCTCACTTCCCCGTTACAAGCTTGGGGAGTGATAACATCCTGAATCCCAACCAAGAATGGAGTTAGTCGCTGCCTCCCTGCGACCCCTCAAACACTTTTCCCTCGCTGAACCTATTGATTATGGAAGAGTTGCAATTCCTCAAGCCAGAAAACACCCCTGGGCGACAGAGCAATTGCGGCGCCCGTGGAACGGGGAAGCGCCAGCCGTCCGGCTGTCGCCGGTCGCGTCGTAGAGGGCGAGGACGCACACCTTTCAGGCAGGGCCAGGATATGGCTTTCAACTTTCAACTTGCTCTGAGCATGGAAATTCGGGAATCAGGCTTCCCTTTGGTCATCCCCTCAAGGGTAATACAGGGGGATATAATGCATCTACTTCCCTAACTCCTCCGAAGAACCAGCGAGATGTCGCTTTCCAAGCCACAGTTTGGATTCTGTTGGGGATTCTTACGCTGTCATTGACATCGGAACTGAAGACTCGTCTGCACCTGACCCATTCCCTCTGCTCCACCCTACCTACCTCGCCAGGGACTCATACGATTGTGGCAGACGCCGTCGCGTGGCGGAAACCTCCACACTTGCTGGAAGCTCGGGCATAAGGCTTGAAGGCTCATGGAGTTCGTAGCTTGGAGTGGGAACGCCAGTGAGGACTGGACCCTGCCTGGCGTGTCGGCACTGCAGGTGCTGGAGCATCGGAGCCTGACAGAGCTGAAAGGGTCTCCGGTTTAAGTGTCTAGGAGGGCGGGTCTCGGCCAGTCAGGTCTCCAGAACATACCGCCGCAGCTGCGAAGCCGAGCTAACAGCCAAATCCGAGTGTGTGACGAGTGCGGAGGCAGACGCAGTACGGAACGCCGTCCTCTTCCCGATCGACCTCCCACCATCCGAATATCCCCAGGCTGTAGGCGGGCATTGGACTTTTCAGGCTGAGGGTTGACGGGGGGTTTAGGGTTTAGGGTTCTGAGTCGCGTTGTTGACTTTGGCAGAAGAAGTGACACATGTGCGCTGCACTTCCCTGCCTCGGAGATCTCGACGGCAATGAGCACTTTGTCACTGCAATCAACCTAGAGCTCACAGCATGCGAAGTTCAAGCGCATAGATGCCCTGAAACAACCCGCCGCCTGTGAAACCGTACCCTGTTGCTATTGAAAGCAAGCGTCCCGCCTGGGTGAAGCGTTTACTTCGCTGTGTAACAACAAGGCCGATTTGTTGCGGGTGTTGTTGCGAAACGTTGGGTTTTGCAAGATTGTGGGGTCATTTTGTGGTTGGGAGTTCTGTGCAGTGCACTCTGACAACCTTTTCGGGTGCATCTTCCTGTCGGGTTGGTGGGGTCCAAAGCCGTGCAACGGCTTTGCCTGTTTTGACAGGCAAATCTTTGCTTGGCTGACAGGTTGAGGGGTTTAGGATTGCACAAGGAACCAAAAAATGAAAGCCCCCAAACACCCTAAGCCCTGCGCCTGCCGCTCAAGTACGCCGAGCCTCTGCGCTCCAGACCTTTAGGCTTGAGGATTTAAGGTTTGGCTTTGCGGGTCCAGGGGCTTTTTGGAGGACTATGCCATGTTGGACACCTTCAAAGCCCCAGCCCCAAGTGGGTGTCATTTTCTTCGGGCTCTAGGGGGGGAGCAACCCCCTCAAGAATGGCTCAGCTCGAACTCGAACAAAAGACCTTGCCGTCCCCATACCTCATCAACAAGCGGGCTCATGGTCGTATTCGGGTTCAGAGTTGAGGGACATTCATCATTCACGCAATAGGCTCCGGCCAGTCCCCAGGATCATCCGCTAGGAACTCGAAGTGCTTCACTTTGGACCCTGGCAGGAGTGGGTCTTCTGCTGGGCTTTGGGCTTTGGGGTGAGGGTTTCCATGGGTTGCTTAGGAGGGTTCGGTAGGGTTCGGCAGGGTTCGGATCGGATGGTTTTTTCATGGGGGGCTGTGCTTGGCCAAAGCTTAGGTTTTTGAGTGGACGTGCTGCAGACAAAAACTTGACTCCTCCCACTTGTGCGCTCCTTTTCTCTACAACAGATGAACATGCGAAATCTGAGTTCTATGGATGAAACCAGACCCTCTTCCTCGCTCGCTGAGGTGCGGCGTCTGCCACACCAGCAACGGAGAAAGCACGAGCAGGGGCCGCGATGGACTGCGCGACAAAAGTTTGCCCACTCAGCCATCAATCAACCGCACGTCTTAACTGTTCTTGGGACCCTTTAGAAAGCGTTTAGATGTTTAGGATCCCATAAACACAGAACCAACTAAAACTGAACACGAGTTCCAAGAAAGTCTAGACGTGTCTCTATGTCCGACGGCAATACTCCCACATTTTGCGGGCGAAGGAAGCTTACAGCTGGGGACGCATCGTGGCTCCACAAAGTCCTCGTGACACAAAACATGAAGGAAAATCATGGATTCCTTGAATGCTTTGAGTTAGTGTCTTACCTGTTATACGAGAACGTGCACATCGAGAATGACGAGAATGAGGCAGCAGCACCAATTGCTGTGCCACAACACACCAGCTGGACTGAACCCATGACTGCTTCGGTTCTCGTGCTCTACATTCTGCATACTCCTGATCAACCACCCAGCGTCTCAAGATGTATTGTCGACCCTCGGGGACTCTCGAGCTCGGGCTCTTCCGCCGGCGCGACTCCACACAAGGATCTGCTGAAAGATGATTTCCACAGATTCTCACAGAGTCACGTGTACTGTGGAAGTGCGGAGGCTGCTGGAAAGTTGAAGAACTCACGGGTCCTTGAGATTTAGTACGAAATCCTACAGCCTTCGCTTCAAGCCTTCACGTCCAGGGTCGCAGGGGTCAGTTGGCCCTAAAATATGATTTCCCGAAACCAGCTCGCCTGAACCCTCAGCCTCACATCCCACAAAACTCCCCAGCATCTCTTCAAGCGTCAAGGTGGTGAGACATCCCCTTCACTAGGGGCCTCAGGCTGCATGGAGGCACCTATGGCACCTCAAGAGCAAGGGCAGGGGAGGGATTGAGGGTTGCGTGTAGGATGTAGAGCTATGGGGCTTTGAAGGTCATGGATATTTGATAGCAGTATAGCAGTCTTGCAGAGCTCTTAATACCCCTAAACCCTAAATCCTAAACCCTAACAAAATCAAAACCCTCTACCGTCCCGTGCAGCCAGGCGCTGAGCTCTGGCCTACCTTGGCTGCTTGGTTCGGGGTGTTGGGGAGCAGGGTTTTCAGGGTGTAGGCTGAGACGATATAGACTTTCGGGTTTAGGCGTTCGGGTTCTGGCTTTAGGATTTAGGGCTTCGGGCTTAGGGTTTAGGACTTCGGGGAAGGGTTCAGGGTTTTGGGGCGAAACAAAAAGCTGTACACGTGCATGCCTCATGCTCAGACAACACGACTCATTCAGTCCATTCTAAATCCCAACTTCCTCCTGTAGTAGGTCATTTGCGCAGAAGGGAGATGCCCAGGCAACTCCATCTTCGTCTTCGCCCATCCGATTTGTCCGTGAATAATTTCCATAGCCGCTGTACTCTAACCCGAAATCCTAAACGCAGCACAATTGTTTCTGTCTTCTCTCTGAATAAGTGGAGCTGCGCGGTACAGAGATCGCCTTCTTCTTTGCCACAGGCTTGGGGGCATTCCCGCAGGAAAGATGGAGGAGATCGGGCCCGGGCAGAAAGCGCGGTGGCCTGGACCCAAAATCTCTGAAGCAGCGGCTCAGGTGTTCTCTTGTTCTGGTGCAGCTTCAGCTCAGACCCTTCAGGCCTTTTAAAGCTTCCAGTGCTCTGTGGGTCGCGAGGTCTACATCAAGAATGTTTGTTGGCTCTGAACTTTGAACCCAAAAAGCTGCAATCGTGCCACCCGAAACTTCAACCCCAACCCCTGAACGCCATGAACCGCAATCACCCTGAAGCCAAAGTACCCGAAACCCTAAACCAACTTTCTCCCCCAGCGACTTGGCGTATCGTATCTCCTCGACCCTTCCGCTCAGCACAAGCACTTCGCCCTTCCTCGGAAGGGAGCTTCGGGTTCAGGGTTTAAGGTGTTCGGTCATCCGGCTCTTTTTCCTTCTCTTTCTTCAGGGATACCGAGTCATTAGCACTTCGCGACCACAACCCTCGCGTCCAGCAAGAACACAGCAATAGTCGACGCATCAAGTAGAAGCCGAGCTTCACGGCCTCGAGCTGCTCGACAAAGGACTGCCGCAACTCCTTTGCTCAGTCTCGGTGCATGTGTAAGAAATCCGGTTGAGGAATGGACAGGCGTTCTGAGGATTTAAGAAAGAGGGCGTTTAGCCCTGGCCATCTCCAGATAAATGCACTCCAAACTCCAAACGGGGGCAGTTCTAATTTGGGTTTTAGAGTTTAGGGTTTGGGTTCAGGGAACAGTCGCTTCAAATAGCAACAGGAGCCCCCCCGCATGAAAGGAAGTGCGGTTGAAGACTCAGCTCCCATAAAGCCTAAACCCTAAACCCTAACCCTACACCCTAAGCCCCTAAGAACTATTCGTAAGAACGATTCGGGGCCAGAATGGAAGGCTGCAACATTCCCACAGAGCCCAATACGCCTGTAGCTCAAGACTCTTTAGCTTCGCGATTAATCCCTGCCCCGTAATATTAAACCCCTCCCCTTGTGAACCCCCCAAACATGCCGATTCCGTGCCATGCAAGCTGCAAGCGCCACAGAAAACCCAAAATCTCACCGAGTCGCCATTATCATACGTTGGACTGCCTTCGTGGCCAAGAGCGAGGCAACGGTATCGCCCTTATTCACCTCGCCAGCCACTGAACCACTTTTGGAGCTGAAACATCTGAATGGTGGCGTTACGGGCGCTCCACTGCCCGGAGAGCGGTCAACAACATTAAGTCAAACTATTTCGAACACCCTAGCTCTCTGCTGCACACACAGTTTGAGGCACGACAGGCCGCGTCGAAAGCCTCAATCCACAACCCCTGGCAGCTAAGACGGCACCCTGATTCCCTAGACCGAAGCCCCAACCACGAAATACTGAACGATGGAACTTCGACCTTTCAATGCCTGGCCTCGCCGCGGATTTTGAGCAGTCCTGCAAAGGGGCAAAGGGCCCGATCTACCCATGAAGCTCTTGAACACGCAGTGGCCACAAACATAGACATGTCCTGTGCCACGGCGCCACCTTCAATGCGCACCTACCAACTCTGTCCCAGGCCTTGGACAAGCTCTGTGATGTGCAGCGTGCCACTACCGTCTGCATCGATGATCTCAAACCTGGGCAAAGCATTGCTTCGGGGGCGTCACTTGGAGCCTAGAACCGATTCAACTTGGAGCGCCGCAAATACTGGGAATGCTGTGGCATCTGGAGAGCTACACAGATCTGTGAATTGACCACAAGCTGTCTCGCTTGTTGTACATTGCTCAGGTCACACTGTGACAGGAGGAATCAGCGATTGTGAAGCTGACCGGAGATGAACACAATGTCAGGTTACATCGCAATATGGCAGGAGAAACACGCAGCGTACCACATGCACGCGAGGAATCGCAGTGCAACCCCACCATCCCAACTCAAGCTGGCAGCATGTTGGCTCTGTCTGCCGGCATGTCCAAGTCATCCATCAGCTTCCTAAGAATCTGGAGGCTCAAGTCTTTCGAGAGGCCAACGCCCGGCCAAACTACGATACCCTGAAGCGGAGAAATGAATCTCAACCAGGTCCTGGGTTGTCCTCATGCCCCAATCTCAGACATCCTGAACCCTGAATGGCCAGGGTTCTGCACGTCTTGGTCTTGAATCACGAGCAGGAAGAGCTCCTTCGTGATCGTGATGTTGTCCTTCAGGGATCGAAGAGGCCCTTACAACACAAGCTCTACCTAAAAGGGGGCTCGTACACAAAAACAGCGCCCTGGAACCCTGCGACTCGTCCTGAATTTCCTCATCGGTGAAAAGGACGGCAGAGGATGTGATGTCAATGTGCGACATGTTCTCCTCCTCCATGTCGTGCCAGAGGCCTGCACAGCTTTGCATGCTTCGACCCTACATCGATGAGATTCGAGGAGACCGTTTGCCAGACAATTCATACTGCACGTTCGATGTAAGCTTCTGTGGCTTCTGCTGTGTTTATCTATTCCCACCCTCCGCGAACAGAAGGAACAAAAGCTGTGAAGCCCTCCACGGACCTCCAACCCCATTGTCCTGAAGCTAAGGGCTCCAAAACTCCTTGGGCCACGCGGCGGTATGCCGCCGCAAATTTCTTCAGCAGCTCCCGCGTGGTCCGCGCGACTCGAATGGATTCCTTGAGTGCAACCGGCCACGCACATCTTCAACTATATCGGCGCGACCTGCAGTCTACAGTGTCTTGCCTGGCGTGAGTGGCTCACCAGCTACGTCTGTCCAGACTTGCTACAACTCGTGCATATAGCATGGGCGGCAGCAGTGCTGAGTAGCCAAGTACCCTAGAAGAATCGAAGCATACCGATTGTATCGAGCTCTGACAGCCTGCCAGTCACAAGGAAGCCAGTCAGGGTTCCTCACGCACTTCAAGCACAGTACTGAAGCTGCACCTGAGCAACTCCCATGCCGCACTACCCGTCAGCAAACCCTAAACTCCAACTGCCACCCTGGCGTCGTGAAAGTGCTGCTCGGCTGTGACTGCCTCTCTCTGAGAGAGAGAGAGAGAGAGAGAGAGAGAGAGAGAGAGAGAGAGAGAGGGAGATTAACGCCCAACAGGGCAGAAAGGCTTGTTGGGTCTTAGGGATATTAGGGACCATATAATCCTGAGCTTCCTGCATTGCGCTTGGGTTTTGGGGTTCCAGGGTTTAGGGTTTTGGTTTTCGGTTTCGCGTTTAGAGTTTAGGGTTTAGGGGGACGGTTCGGAAAGTGAACCAAGTCTTAGCTGCTTGGGTGACAGATTGAGATACTGCCTTTTTTGGCGCATGGATCTTGAGTAGGAGTGGCCGAATTCAGCTGGTAAGCTTCAGATTGGGATAGTCGCAGCTCCGTATTCCTCTCGAAATGCCAAAAGAGGCCTGATGATACTGTTAATTTAGAGGCATGTCGAATTGCCCGAAGAAATTCTTCGAAAGGGACCCGAAACAACTTCGGGGCGCCAATTCTTGAGGTCTCCGACCGCCCCCGCACCTCGCTCTCCTTCGCAGCTTTCATGGTGATATCGACGTAAACTGCCTTGCGAAGCTTCGAGACTTTGCTGAATCATCCTAAGCCCAACAAGGGCTCCTACGTGGCTTAGTGTTTTCTCGGCTCGGGCTTGCTTTATGTGCTACAGGCCCGAAACCCGAACTGTTTCGACGAAGGCACAAGAATGACATTGAAAATGCCGAGTGCCACCTTGGCTGCGTACAGTGGCCATCAAATCCTGACACATCCTCTTGGATCATAGCAGGGCCATAATATGGGGTTTCCCAAAACAAGGGCACCTTCTTCGAGGCAAATGCAAGATTACAGCATTGTGGGGGTTTTGAAGAGGGCGTCCCCTATTCTGCGAAATACCCATATCACCAAACATACCACCAAAAACGGTGAAGGCGTGCTCGCAATGCCCCAAGCCGCGAGCATGTAGCTGCTCACGTAACCTCATGTCAAAGCCAGTCCAGTCTGGAGATGGGATTTAAGCCTTTTATCCTCACTTAGGCAACGGACTTGCTCAGCATCAGGAAGACTCTACCATTCCCTACATGTCGCCTTACGCCTTCGGCTCAGATCTGGGCATGAGTACCTAGCAGCACCCACATGCCGACAAACAGACGTCAACCCGGTCACTGACTAACGCGACTATCTCGTCCAAGGCACCCAAGATAAAGGGCACGCCATACGCTTGGGCCAGCAGAGAAGGGATAGGCTGCCCGAGGTCGTCGATGCACTCGCCAATAAAGCAGCGGAAGGCCGTAAACCTGGGCAGGTCTAAGCGCTGAACTTCCTCAACTTCCCGAATCTGGCGGAGCCGTGCAAGGCCCTGAGTCTCAAGCCTACAGACTCTGCCGACAGTTCGGATCCAGTACGGGGGACATACGTAGTCGCTAAGAAGAAGCAAGCTTTCGTCAGGGGCTCCCAGAATCCAAAACCTTGCTGAACGTTCGAACCAGGCAGACATTGTCAGCGGCAGCGTCTCGAAGTAATGCTGCATCTTGAAGTCCTTTGCTTCTGCTGGTGGCCCGGGAATCACCCTAGAAAAATCAAGGGATGCCCCTTGTTTGCTGAACGGACAAGGAAACCAAAACTTCTAACGAAGTGTGTGAGGGCACTGCTGGGCATCCTTGTCGTTTCTTTGCCGACTGATCCCTAA
Source organism: Symbiodinium natans (assembly GCA_905221605.1). Classification (NCBI taxonomy): domain Eukaryota; class Dinophyceae; order Suessiales; family Symbiodiniaceae; genus Symbiodinium; species Symbiodinium natans. The sequence goes on along the minus strand of CAJNDS010002068.1, from coordinate 633,095 downwards.
GTTCCCAGATGGCCTGCGGACCAAGAAGCTGCAGTTTTTGTGTTGTTGCCGATCATCATAAATGTGAAGCCCGATATAACCTGGAGGCAGAGAGGGGCGCGTGTGCCCTACTCTGCATGTAGGGGTTGTACGGGGTCTCTCCGAACCCGGTTTGGGGGGAGGTCCCTATGGGGACGACTCTGCTCTTTTTGGGGTTATGTACCCCACAAAATCTTCACCCCGAAGCCACAACAGCTAAACGTTCGAGGCACGTAAATCACGGCGAAGAGCAAGCTGAAGGCTAGTAACAATGTCCTGTTGCAGATCTTGCAATGGGCAATGAGTCCCCAATAACCACAAATACCCGCAAGGCCAAAACACGGCGGCGGAGCCCGGTCTGAAAGGGGTGCTGCTAGGGGGCTTGGAGAAAGTGGGAACTAGGTTTAAGCCGAGGCTAGTGGAGCTTTGGGGCTTCAAGATCCCAAGTCCTGATCCCTGCGACGAGGCCCTTAACCATAAGACGCAGCTCGCTCATGAACTTCAGGCGGAAGATCTTGACAATGCGAACCTGGACAGCCATTCAACTAGTGTTTGGCGGAGGAGGGGGGGGGCGGGTGAACCGAAGCTACCGGCTGAGTTCTGCAACATGGGATGGGTGAAAGCGTGTGGTGGGGCATGCCAAGGCGCAAGTCTCACCAAACGACAGAGTCCTGAGACCCAGATCAATAGAGGTCGAGGTGGCAGGGCTTGCAGATCTGCGTATCTAAGGGAAACACATGTACAGTGGGGCAAGCGGCGCTGCTTCCAAAATTCTCCGACTGGGGCCCAGCATGAAACACATGACCGAACGAAGCAAAATTGCACTTTCCTTCGTGGGGATTTCTGAGGCAAGGCACTCAAGAGAGATGCTGCCCAGATATCGGTATTGAGCTCGCTGGCAAGCTGGATGCCTCCAGGAATGTGTACATGTGCTATGTGACGACATGTGAATCCATCTTTCCTGACTTACTGCCACAAGTCCGCCAAGACCACCACGATATTGCAACTCAGTTGGACTTGAAGGTACATGTTCAGCCCACAAACCGACGACGACGTTGAGGGGGCCTGCTACCTGAAAGGTTCGTTGCCTGCAGTTCAACGTCAGGGGATGTGGGAGATCCGCTTACAAAAGTACGGCACCTATGAGCCTTCCTTTGGAAAACCAGCTCTTGTCTAAGTAGCTTCACTCAACGCAGCATCACTTTCATGCAGATGCTCCATCTACCCTGAACATGAACCCTGACCCTAAACCCCAAGCCTTCTACCCCTGAACTCGAAATCCACAGAACCCTAGACCCTGTCTCTGAGATGCAGACCGACATCGACCAACCCAGCTCCCAGCAGGCTCATGTCAAACCTTCGGCACCAGCTGCATCGGCAGCTGCAGTAGGCGTGGTGATAATAGTGGTAGCTTAGGGGGCTCCGTTGGGTCTAGGGCTTGGGTTTTGTTTGGGATTTGGGCCTGGTAGTTTGGGGTTTGCCTTGGGAGTAAAGAAACAAGGCGGCCCGCCCAACCAGGAAAGTAACCGAAAGTGTGAAAACAAGACAACATGAAAAACGTGCAAAACAAGACCCAAGAAAAGCAGCGCGAAAAACATCAGGAAAAAAACGATGTTTTCAGCATCATGCAAAAAAGAATAACGCTAAACAACTACATAACAAAACCCCCCCCTCCCACAGAAAATGTAAAGGCAGCGAAAAGCCCCAGGAACAACAGTGAAAAGTAAAGGAAAACATAGCGTCAATAGCGCGACGTTAGCCTAGCAGTAGCAACAGCAGTAGCAGTAGTAGCGGTACTCGCAGTAGTAGCAGTAGTAGCAGTAGTAGCAGTAGTAGCAGTAGTAGCAGCAGCAGCAGCAGTAGCAGTAGCAGTAGCAGCAGCAGCAGCAGCAGCAGCAGTCGCAGTAGCATTAGCAGCAGCAGCAGCAGCAGCAGCAGCAGCAGCAGCAGCAGCTGCAGCAGCTGCAGCTGCAGCTGCAGCTGCAGCTGCAGCACAAGCAGCAGCAGCAGCAGCAGCAGCAGCAGCCGCCGCCGCCGCCGCCGTAGTTGAAGTTGAAGTTGAAGTCGTTGTCGTTGTCGTTGTCGTCCTTCTCGTTGTCGTTGTCGGCGTCGTGGTCGCGGTCGCGGTCGCGGTCGCGGTTCGTGGTTCGTGGTTCGTGGTTCGTCGTCGTCGTCGTCGTCGTCGTGGTCGTGGTCGTGGTCGTGGTCGTGGTCGTGGTCGTGGTCGTCGTGGTCGTGGTCGTCGTGGTCGTGGTCGTGGTCGTCGTGGTCGTGGTCGTCGTCGTCGTGGTCGTGGTCGTCGTGGTCGTGGTCGTGGTCGTCGTCGTCGTCGTCGTCGTCGTGGTCGTCGTGGTCGTGGTCGTGGTCGTCGTCGTCGTCGTCGTCGTGGTCGTCGTCGTCGTCGTGGTCGTGGTCGTCGTCGTCGTCGTCGTCGTCGTCGTCGTCGTCGTCGTCGTCGTCGTCGTCGTCGTCGTCGTCGTCGTCGTCGTCGTCGCTGCTGTTGTTCTTCTTCTTATTATTCTTCTCCTTCTTCTTCTTGTTCTTCATTTTGATGAACATGATTGCTATTGAGACTGCAGTTGGCATCATAAGTATGGCTATTGTCTTAGCCGCTGCTCTTGAAGCTACTATCACTAGTGTTGCTAGTGTTGATGATGTTGCTGTTGCTGCTCTGACTGCTTACAAATTCTCGAACAAGCATTCAATTAAAGGTTCTGATTTTTAAGCTTTGGGGAGTTCTTGAGTTTGAGTGGTCGTCGCACACGCGAACTTTGCTTCCTGCCAAGACTACGCATGCCGGTCGAGAGCCTCCTTGGCTACATGGTTGCATCAGAAAAACTGCAGATCCAAAAAGTAAATAAACAGCCGAGGGTTTAAGGTTTGGGGTTTAGCGTAGGGTTTAGGGTTTAAGCTTAAGGGCTGAGGGTTTAGAGTTTGGGGTTTGGGGTTGAGGGTTTTGGGGATCTTAGGGTTTGAGTTTAGGGTTCAGGGTTTGATCCCCACTTGCTCTTTTTCTTTGACCCCGTATCCCGGGTACACAGGTCCTACCCTTCCGAACGGGTTCATTCAGGGAACTCCTCTCCAAACGCACAGAAACTTGAAAGGCATGAACGAACGTCCGCGAAGCCGCTGGAGGACTTGCTGCGAACCACTCCCGCACCCTGAAGATGAGTCCATCCAGCCCAGGCACAGGTTCCAGAACATGTCCGCTCCACACCAAAATACCCTGCATCCAACATAGCCTGTTCAGGAAAGGCAGTTCGATCATAGCCGCCTGCTCTGCATATTCACTGAAAACTGCGCAGGATATCCCGACCTACAAAACTTCTAGGGGAGTTGCTTGAAGCTCTCCTTGGTCCCGGCCCTTGGGCCCCCCGGTTTCCCAGCCTCTCCTGCTCCGACCCCAGGCATTACAATTACTTTTGGGTTGTCCTGGTGATGCAGCACATATCATACTATCGACACATCTTAAGTATCGCATGAAACTCTCTGGCCTCCCACTTGTTGTCTTGGGCTGTTCGCCCTCCTGCTCTAGGATTCTGAACCTCCTAAACTTCAAATCCTTCTGGTCATGTCACCTCCTGAGTAAACCGCTCTAATCCCTTGCCAGAGCACACACCGCTCATTCAATGAATCTACATTCACTTTAGGGCTTAGGGTTGAGGATGCAGAGATTCGCAGACCCCAAAGAAAACCTGGGGAACGGGAAGGTCCGGAAAGGCGCAAGTTTGCCAGGGCACTTATGCGCAGCAGGATTTCCAGAAGCAGCGCAGTAGTGAAGACGAGCTCGAAGTAGAGCCAGCCATCCCAATTTTCCAACCTGAAGTAGGGTCTAAGGTTTACTCGTTCGAAGAAGAACAGTTTGTGTGAATTCGGGTCTTAGCATCCTCAAAGGCAGCACAGGGGGCTACAAGGTACCGACATTCCCTCCTTCCCTGTTATGACCCAGTAAGTTAAGGATGTAAGATGGTAGATTTGGGATTTAGGCTTTAGGGTTTTTCGACACTGTCGGGTCGTTTTCGGGTTTAGGGTTTCTCGCTGGGTTGTGCCGCGGTATCCGAGACTGGAGAATGATGCCAAGGGGCTCCGTCTGCACGCCGGTCCTTGTCGAGGCATGCGCGAAATTTTCTTCGACGACTTGCGTGGGAAGAAATACGCACCTCGAACCTCCCTAACAGCCAACTGCTGCCGGGGCCGCATTATGCCGTTGGCAACAATGAGTAGCGCCACAAAAGGCTCCAGTAGCAAGAGTGGATGCAGCCTGCGGAGACATTCCAATCGATTAACCCATAGGCCTGACCTTTGAAAGCAGGTGCGACTAGCTGAACCGCTCGGCACCCCACCGCAGGGCTAAACCCCGGACCCTGAACCCGAACCCCGAAAACATGCCCACAACCCCCTCCCACGCTCCAAGTCATTGTCAAACTCCTTGTATGGTCCAGGGCTAGGCTGAAAACAGGCACCCTACAGCAATTCTGACCACTTACGTGGGAGGGGGCAGGGTGATCCAACCCCCTACAAAGGAAAATCCCCCCCCTTTTTTGCCCCGAAGACGATATACTGCTTAAATCAAGGACCCCCCCCCTCCCCCCCCCCAAAAAAAAAAGTACCCTTAACTTTGCCCCTGTTGAGCTGAGTGGCGGTTCGGGCGGCGCCGCTAGATCATTAATGCGGACGAATGTGAGCTCCGCGACCAGGCCTAGGTAGTAAGGGGTTTCGGGCTTTGGGGTTTTTGTTTTCGGCGCAGGATGTGGGGAAGATGCTACAGGTCTGTCCTCCAAGGGCTCTGTGATGCTTGGCAGTGCACGAACTGAGGAGATAATGCACTTGCGGAGTTGAAAGCCATGTTGTTTCTCCTCATCATGTCTTCCAATGCTCTTGTCCAGGGCTTTACAGCAAAAACTTTGCCTTCGTGACTTTGGGCATCGCCGACTAGCGGCGCCTACTTAAACCCCTTCGGGCCCCAGGGCCCTTGCAGCTTTGAGGAACTCATTCACCGGGAGCCCCGAGGCCAGGTGGCGATTTGTGTCGCCGGCCAGGAGAATCTCCCGAACCGCCTGAAAGACTTTCCTTAGCCGGAGTGTGCCCCCAAAGATCCGCAAAAGCTGAAGGAGCTCATAGAGAATGAGACGACTTCTGACTTCTGACCCTGGTGCTCAATTGGCACCTGCCCGGAAGAAAACGTGTTCAGTGGTGCTCCTCTCAAGTCATCAAGCTTTTGGAAGAATGCTTCCCCTAAGGACAAGCAAACCTGACCCTGAGCCTTAGTAAGCCAGTCCACGAAGCATAACAAGCACTACAGCTACATTAGACTGTCATTGTCTCGCTCATCTGCCGCTGGACTTCAAACCGATTCAAACCCAGCGCCGCGGACAAGCACAACTCCGGATGCCAGTTCGTAGGCACTTTGATATGTGTGAGGTACGATGCAGCCACGGGCGATGGGGGGGGAGCTTCAAATCCTGCAAGCCCTTGCTGTCGGCATAACGCCAACTTGGGGAGGGGCGGGGGAGGAGGTCTAAGCCCCCTGCAACGAACCCAAACCCGACAGCCCGAAACCCTACAAAAGCCACAAAGCACCCAAGGTTCAGCGAATGAGGCCCGAAGATGCGCTTCTGAACCTCGGCGTCCTCTGCAAGGAACCTTTGTGATTTGCTGTGAGCGAGGTCTTAGGTTTTGGGGCTTAGGGTTCGGGGTTTAGGGGACGGGAGGAGCTTGGGACTGGTGATCTCACTGGTATTAGGTCGATTCACATCGGTTTCAGGTTTAGGTGCAGACCAGGCGGGGAACTTTCCTGTCTGGATGAAGATTCTGAGAGCAGGCGGTGGGACGCTTCCGAGCTTCAGAGTCTGAGGGTATTTGATTGAGGGCTTCAGGTCTTGCAGCGCAAGCAACATTCATCCAAAAGTTGCTTGGATTATCATAGTTTCAGAATGGCTTCGGGATGGATGGCTTTATAGCTGGGCCGTACCTGACTCTCCTGCATGCATGAGCATCATAAAACGCTGGAAGAGCCGCAGCGTCATGAGCGGTTCCGCAGGTACGCAATTGAACTTGCCTCAGCTGCAACTTCTCAGGGAGTAGAACAGGAAAGGAGTGTTGTGTCTTTCTGCCACATCGATCAGATGCTGCTGAACATTGGAAGCATCAGCAAGCAGGGTCATCCTCCGGAAGAAGCTGAAAAGCGCTGGTAGGTACCCATGGAGAGCCGCAACAACGAACAGCTACAATCTGACCCGTCCGTTTATGAAACCACCCTGGGCAAAGACAACTTGGGAGTGGTCAAGGCATTAGGTTGATCTATATTTTGGGTGCTTCTTTGGTTAGACGACAATAGGTTTACAAGGCCCAATGTAGATGAAGCCCCAAGCAGACCCCCCCCCCCCCCCTGACCAAGCCTCAAATCCCAAGCACGTTTGCAACAAAAACCTTGTAGTCCAAAATCCTCAACCCTCGACCCCAAGCCCTGAATGTGCTGCAATGGTACTACCAGTAGTATGCTTCGTGCCTCTGGGAACTCCATGCAATTCTGCCGGAAGTGGAAAACGTGCACTCTGCTTGATGCGCTGTCTAGCTGAGGGAACAATCCATTTTCATCCCAAAAAGTGGCCAAACCCCAAACGACGACCCACCCAAACCTTCACCAGGCTGTCTGGGCCACTGGGGGGCGGCGCACGCTGCATCCACGAAGCCATTGAGCCACTTCCTGAGAGCGCAGGCCATTGGTTTTAGGGGTCCCAGCTGCCCAAACTTTCTTTAGGGTTCAGGGGGTTTGGGCCCAGGAGAACGCAGGAGCGTTCACGATATAGAGGTGTGGGGTTCGGCGAGCTCAGTTGAAAAGGCTGCAGCTACGGGTCTTGCACGCAATGCTGTGGAGCAGCAGTTTAGGCGGTAGCCTAATCTGCTTATGATGCGAGCATGCAGTTCGCAAAATATGTTCGGAGGCGGGGCGGGAGGTCCAAGAATGGAAGGCACAGAAAACCGGAAGCTACTAGTACTTGGGAGGTTACCTTGATTTCGGTCCCTCTTTAGGTTCCCATTATGCCCTTATGTTTAACTGCACACTTGCCGTAGCTGTGACCACTACGGGGACGGGGGGGTCAACAAGGTCCCTGTACTCGAGCGTGAACCCATGACATGAGCTTGGGATTTACAGGGGCTGGAACTTGGGAATTTCCAGGTTTGTAGGATACCGTCAAAGCCCCACCATTAAAACTCCCTGAGGCTGTTGATAAGAAGGCTTCGTCGCATCATCATCGACTCGCGATGGGGCGGCCACTTCCAGACGGGCCGACCATATTTGCTGCGAGGGGATGCCGTAGAGCTGAGGCTAATCCTTCGCACTCGCGTCTCCTGCATCGGCTAGAGCGGCTAGGGTTCAGGGGTTCAAAAGCAACTCGGCTCACCCATGCCTCAACATCCACGGCAGTCCTGGAACTGCAGTCCGATAAAATCCGCGGTGAGATTCACGACTGCGTTCATATCCTGCAAGGATCGCATGGGCTGTGGCATGGGCCTGTGTTACACGTGTTGTGCTTGGACCCGGAGGTCTTGGTGTGGTCTCCTGGCAGAGTCTTAGAGTACGTGTGCTGCGCACGTGGTGTGTCTTGCGCATGGCCTGCGAGTGAAAGAGTAGAGGACTCCATGCCATATGGCAACATCGGTACTCTCACTACTGCAATAGCGCCTCCACCTTGTACCGGGTAAGGCCCAAGGCGAAGACAGCATCATGGAGTGCCTTCATGGCTTTGGATGCCACACCGAGCGGCATTGTTTCAGGGTTCTCGGTTCGAAGCTTCCACTTTCGGAGCCTGACCCGTGATCAAGGTGTTTGGGGAGAAGATCCCCAAGCGAAGCCGCAGTCGCCTGAGCAGAGGCCGCTATTTTGGGAATCTGGGTAGTCAAGCGCAAAGCCCCAACTTAGGCAGCTCAGGGGCGCCATCTTTCTCACAAACTACCTCGGTATCCTACAAAATTCCCGATGGAATTCACGAGCAAGCATGGGAACTTGCGGCGTCTTGCTTTGAAGACATTCTTTATCGGAAGCGGGAAAGCGATCCCCAGAACCCCATCATTCCCCGACAAAACTCGAACCTCACAACCACCCCCCATCACTCAAGGCCCTCAAATCCACCCCTCCGACCTCCTGACCGCTTGAGCTTCCTGGTCACTGAGGCCGTTGAGCCTTGGAGTGGGCCACCACCCAAGGGTCAGGGTTTAGGGAAAGGGACTCCTGGGACACAGTGACAGCCTCCGACTGCTGAACTGCACGATCTTGAAACCAAAGCACAAGCGCCGCGGCATTTCCTCAACCAAAGGCCCTCGTTACTCTGGATCTTGGAACCCCATAGTGCCAAACTGCTTCGGGAAAGTCTCATCTTTTCTCGGTTCTAGAACTGAAGCCCCACACGCCAAAGCCTATCGAAAGCCAGAAACCCTACGCCGCCTACGCCCTACGCCCCTGAAATTCGCTGGTGAAGCCTCGAAGTGAGGTAGGGCGCTGCCATCCTTGGGTTTTCGATGGGGCAGGGCACGGGACAGAAGTTGCCTGGGCTTCAGTGCGTTCAGCCATTAACTCCATGAGCCCAGAATTGAGCCGAACAGCCCGTCACATCCCATCTTCCGATGTCAGAATTTTGTTCTTACACTTCTTCGCCAGGGGCATGTCACAGGTTGTGCCGGCTAACCCACAACCGCATTCGCCAAAGCCTTCACTCAGTTCATGGTGTCTCGGAGTTAGGGCCCAAAGGGTTGGGGTATGCATAACATTGGCTGAGTTTGTTCTCACAGGTTTAGGGTTTGGGGTTTGGGGGTTAGGGATGTGCAGCCCCACGAGATCCAATCCCAAAATCCCATGAAATTCCCACATCCCGCGATTTGCCCAAAACACCCTGAAGCCCAACGCACCAACATAGACAACGCCCGAAAGCCGCGAAAAAGGCTCTGTAAGACCCCGAAACGCCCCAAGGCCCAGACCCTACGGTCGAAATTCTCGACTCTACACCCTGAACGCTGAGAATTGTGGGGTTTGGGCTTTCGGGACTTTATGGCCTAGAAGGGCGGGAAATTCAAGGCCTAAAAACTCCTGAAGCGCGTCTCAGGGTCTTCAAGACTGGCGAGGATGGCTCAGTCGGATCCGACGTGCCAGACCTGGTACAGTTTACAACACTATGCAAGAAATCATCGGACTTTGAAACGAGCATCTTGGGCCTTGATTCTGTTGAAAAGCCAGAGCATCTCTAAACAAAAGGAATCGAAACCTCAAATGAGGGGCCGGATTTCTTGAGGGGGATGGGGTGAACCAGTCTTTAGCAGGATGACTGAGGCATCGTCCTCAGAGAGGTTGAGGGGCTGAATTTCACTTGAGGGACGGGATATCTTAGTCTTTGACCGTTACGAAGTTGAAGGGCTGGACTCTGATTTCAAGGTGTGGGAAACATCGCATCGAGGCACTCCTCTGCCCTCAAATTATGGATGCGACCTTTTTCGACAAATCGCCGGGCCTGATAATCTGAAATCCAGGGAACCCTCATCGAACATAACGCGTTTCTGGCGCGGGAGGGCTCAGCGGTTTAGCGTTACCTGCTGGGCATCGAAACATACTAGGGCTTGTCTATTTTTCAGCCGAAGTGTAGAGGATGCTGAGGACTTTAGGGATCTTACTTGGAGCAGCCAATCGGTGCTTCGCGTGGTGGGACTCGGAAGCTTCGGTTGGACCGGGGCTCAGGGTTACAATGGTTGCAAGTTCTCTGAGAGAAGCGCACCATCTTCTCCGAGGGGCCACATGGACGCCACGCTGTTAGAACCAGTTCTCTCCATGGCATCCAGGTTCAGCTCGAAGGAGTTTTCCGAGTTTTCCACTGGCCCCAGCGGTGGGACTTCGAAGGACGCTGCCTTGTCAGCCTTCTTTTCTTCCGGAGGTCGGAGACCCTCTGAGGCTCCATCAGCGCTCGGTGGTGCCTCGAGTGAAGTGACGGCGGGGAAGGACTCCAGGAGCTGCTGGCGGAATGCCAGAAGGGACTGGTCCAGCAGCTCTTCGAAGGTGTTTCGGTCCATGCGCACAGGGGTACTAGGGTAAACTTGGGTCTAAGGTCTGCAGTCCTTTCCTCCCGGAGGAGATAAAGGTGAGGGCTACTCAGCGGCTACTCTTTCTAGGTCCTAGCTTGCCATCGAACTACCGCGTATTTCGTGAAGTTGGGAATTGACGAAGACATGCTTTGCTAAAGGCTGCGGACAAAGAGCACCGAAAACCCATGCTGGGTAACGAGTCCAGATGTGAGCTGATGCCTCCCCCATATGGACCGGCTAGCACTGAACACATAGTAAACAAGTCTGCACCAGCAAGTGCCGTACTCACCAATAGAGGCGTGTCATCCAGATACGATTCCCACCCAGGGATGCAAAGTCAGACGTTCCAAAAAATTAGATTCAGGATGACTGCTCTCCCTCAAGGCCATGTGGGCGGTTGAACCCCAAAGCCCAAACAGTCCAGAACTCGAACTCGGCTAGCCCGCACCACGCCTGAAAGCCTTCTCAGGCCATGAAACGTTGGCACAACGTCGGGGCGCCTATGGACATGGTGCCCCGGAGGGACACGTGGTCAGCACAATGGAGCATCAGCGAGCTCTGTGCCGGACCCGAGTCACCCTGGCTCTGAGCTCGAAGAAATGGAGCTTGCCAGTAATGCTTAGCAGTCATAATAGCAATGAGAGTCAGAATGGATTTAGAGGCCAAAATAGCAATAGTAGTCATGATAAATGTCATCGTAAGAATATCTATACTAGCAATAACGAAAACGATGATAGAAAGGACTCCACTAGGGTCTGGGCTTGGAGTCTAAGCTGCGGATGCCACACCACTCATTGTTAGCATTAGTACTACGACTGCGACTATTCGTATGATTGCGGCTACTGCAACTATTGCTTCTCTCAGTCTTCTCGCCATCCTGGCTATCCTTACTATTCGTACTATTTTTACTATGCTTACCTTTGTTGCCGTTCCAACTGTCGTTACTTTTGTGGCCATTCTTACTATTACGGCTACTAGTCTATTCATATGGTTCGTATGGTTCCTATAGTTACAGTCGTTCGTTACTTTGACTACTATCATTACTATGATGACGAGCGTGCCAAGTTTTACGGGTACTACTACTATTGTTATTACTATGACTACTTTGGCTATACTGTAAGTATATACTACTGTTACTATGACTACTGCTCCTACTGTTTCCTAAATATTGTTCTATGATCGCAAGCATTCATACTTCTTGCAACATGCTTTGCATTATTCTGGCAACTACTGAATTACAAGAGCAACATTAATCTGAACAACATTGGTTCTTATGAACAAGAATAATAGCAGGCGACCTCGACTGTACCTCGTGGATACAGCCGCAGTGAAAGGCCCTGGCGACAGGAGGACATGAAGCCTCGAAACCCAGCTGCTCGTCAATAAACACTTCAAAGCCCACGACTTCCTAACGCCCCCAAGACTCTGCAAGTACAACATCCCCGAAAGCCTTTAAACTCAAACACTGAACCCTGAGCGCTAAACGCCCTGAGGCCTGTCAATCCACCCAAATCCCATGAACCCATCAGCCGTATGTCTGCGATTACAGGTTTGAGCCTCAGGACTGCTTTAGTTTGGGGGATGGCTGAAGGTAAAGGCCTCTCTAGGCTTGTAAGCTCCAAGCACATGCAGACAGCTTGCCATGTGCATAGGTGCACACTTGTGCGCACATACCGTACATACACTGATATGTATGTATAGAAATGTATGTATATATATATATATATGCTCACCCCCCCCCCCCGCCCATGATCTAGGTCGGAAGGCCTTTCGGGCCCATCGAAGCGAGACTTAAACTTAATTCGGAATGAAAATTAAAAGGCCACTGGCCTCATTCGTAGTACAATTTATTTAGAAATCTAATTTTGCCAATTAAAAGCCGCACCCTATGAAATCCTCTTCTGGGGCCTGCCTGTCCACATTCTCCCCTGGCCTCGCTTCGTAATAAAATGTTATTTGAGGTTTGTATCCAAACGCCACCCAAAGAAATCCTCATCTGGACTCGTTTGTAATTCCACTTAAATTGAATTTCAAGTTTAGAGGCCACACCCCTTTGGACAGAATTTAAACGGCCACACCTGTGCATGATAAAGCCACAGCTTCGTTCGTAAAACCAAACCAAGTAAAACAATTAAGAGGCCACGCCCTTCTAAGCCTCATTCGTTACTACCTCTTTGGAATTTTATTTTACCGACCACACCCTGTGAAAGTCTCCTCTGGCCCCGCTTCGTGATGAAATGTAATTTGAGGTTTGCACTAGAACACCACACCCTAAGAAATCCTCATCTGGACTTCGTTTGTAATTCCACTTAAATAGACGTTTAAATTAAGAGGCCACACCCCAAGACATCCTCTTCGAAGCCCCACTCTTTTTCGAAGTCCAATTAGACTTTTGAATTGCAGGTCCACATCCTCAGAAACACACCCTAAGAAACCCTCTCTATTTTTTATATTACTTTTTACATTAAGACGCCACATCCCAAGACATCCTCTTCTAAGCCTCATTCGGAAGTAAATCTAATGGAATTTCACATGTTAACGCCACGCCCTGCATACCGAATAGGCTGAATTGAACTAAAAACGAAATGGTGGGTGTGTTTGTGTGTTTTTCTGTGTGTGTGTGTGTGTGCAAGGCAGTCACATTAGAAGAAACAACTTAGAACAATACACATTCTTTATACAAGAAAAGCATGTTTTTGCAAAATTTGCTAAACAATCCAAAATCCAAAAATCCCAAAATTCAAAACCATGGAGCCGGGAGGTCGCCCTTTTTGGGTTTTTTGGTTTTCTCGAGGTTTTTTTGGTTTACTTTGGAAAAATAATTTATAAAAAAAAAAAAACATGTGTCTTTTTGGATTTGACTCTCCGAGGGGTTGAAAATCAAAAAAGCACGAGGGTCTTTTTGGATTTTGAGTGAAAATCTTCACTCAAAAATCCAAAAAAAAAACATGTGTTGTTTGGTTTTGAGGCCAGGAACAAGTAAAATCCAAAAAAACACATGGTTTTCTTTGGGTTCTTCAAAAAAAACAAAAAAACCTCGAGAAAACCAAAAAGTTCAAAAAAGGCGGCCTCCCGGCTCCATGGTTTTGAGTTTTTGGATTTTTGGATTTTTGGGCAAATTTTGCAAGTTCTGTAAAAAAGTGTTTTTTGCATATAATTCTGTGTTTATAAGCCTGTCCTATGCAAATAATTCACAGACATGTTGCATGTTCCTGCATTTTTGGGGTGTTTTTCATGTGGTGATGTGGAAGTAGTGCTAAACATACGCGTTTTTCACTATGTACAGGTTTTCTTGCATAGGACTAGACGTGCAAAAACAGGACATCGCCTAACATAGCCAGCATGTCATTTATTCGGTATTTACGAGGGGACAAAGCAAAACCTAGATCATGGGGGGGGGGGTGACCATACATATTTTTTATTTATATTTGTTTATTTATCGGTATCTATTTATTCATGTACGGTTCTCGGTGCCAAACCCCCCTCCAAGAACCCCCCCCCCTTTTGATGCAAAAACAAAATCCAACCACGCCACGGAAGAGGGGGGGGTGATGCCAAGCCCTGATCCTATACATAACAGACTGCTTTTTTGTTGAAACTAGTGTCCACACTCAACATAGAGGTCCTAGATGCATGAGCCCGAACAGCCATAGAACTAAATCCTGACCCTTGAAAAACTCCAAACTCCCGCAAGCCGAACCCTCACCTCTTACGTTTGCCCTGGCATCCCAAAATCCCGACCCGTGTGGCCTCTAGACCTGCGCACGCGAAGAAGGGGCTCTCCACGAAGTGGCCAGGCTGTGCTCGTTGCAGAAGCCTTGTCAGGGCTTGGGGCGGATCTGACTATTCTGGCTACAAGTCCTTCTGCCCAGTAGGACCATCACAATGCTAATTATTATTGTTAGAAGTAGGGTTCAGGGTTCAGGATTCAGGGCCTCCCGCTGTTTGGCTGCAATAAGGACATCCAGGGTTGCGCTCGAGACTACTGGCAAGCCTGGCGAAACCCTCCTCAGGGCCATCGGAGAGAACAAGTGCCCTCGCAAGCACCCCTCAACCCCTCAACCTCGACCCTAAACCCAATGGAGGGTTTCTCAGGGTTGCAGTACACCCTAAACCGCAAGCACCTGTGTAAACGAAGCCCCGAGCCCACCTGCTGCATCCTTCCAGGGTCCACTCCATACGCCGCGTTTGAAGGGACCACAGCCTGATACGACGTGTCGAGGTTTGGAGTTTGGGGCTTCGTTTCGGTTCACTTACTTCATTCCAACTTTTTTATTCTTGTTTTGATTCCTTGTTAATATTGCTTTGATTCTCGCACTTTTGCCAATCTTAGCTATGGTGATTTTTCTTCTTTTTTACGTGGAGGAGAGGGAGGGGGGGGAGGCAGGGGCGGGGAGTTGGGATTTCAGCCCTTGGCGGGTTCAGAGAAATTGGGATTGGCTTCGGGTAACCTGAACTTACAACCCTCCTCTCTAAAACGCATCCCAAGTGCCGGCGCAGATCAGCAGACACGCGCTCCTGCAATTGGTGGCAGCGAAGGGAAGTGGCAGTGAATGGACGGAAGGGGCGGAGGAGGGGCGGGAGCCTTCTCTACTAGTAGGGTTTGGATTTAGGGTCTTCTATAGGATGCAAACCAAAGCCTGGATCAGATTCCGAGACCCACCGAGACCCCGTTTAGGGTTTGGAGTTAAGGTTTAGGTTTAGAGTGCAGAGTTTAGGGTTTAGAGTTGAGAGTTCAGAGTGTAGGGTTCAGGGTGTGAGCCTGCTTGAGCGAGCTCACGACAGGTGGAGGTGGATGTGGCAGCGAGCTCTTTCAAAGCACGCTCAAGGCGGCGATCTTGCATAAGTAAGTCCCCGAAGTATTCAAAAAAGAGATACAACACACATCATCCCAGAAGCGCCAAGGGCTTCCCTGAATCCACTCTGGACCAGTCCTGCACCAGACCTTCGCCGGCCAAGTGATCCGTGTAGCTCCTGGGATGTCGTCACTGGCAGTGGAAAGAAATGCGCGAAAAGCTGTCTGATATCAATGCAGCCATGGCACCAGCTTGGACTCGAGGGCTTGACATAAAGGGCTGAAATGGGGCTGAAAGGGTTCATGGTGTTTTTCGGGGGCCTCTTGGAGGTTTATTGACGGCAGGGTTCATAGGGCTTGCAGGGGCTTATCAAAGCTTATACAGGGCTTGTAGGGTTTATATAGTCGGACAAGTCTTTTGAATTGGAAGCTCTTTGCCGCCCCGGCACAACTGATCAGGCTCCGGGTTGTTGAGGCTGGTGGCCTCTGGAAACAGAACAATCCATAAACCCCAAGAGGGTTAAGGTTTTGCAGCTGCTCCCTGCCAGGACCAGCTCAACATAGGAGCCTAAGGATGCCGGCTGGCAATTGTCATACCTCAACCTTTCCATGCAAGCCCTACAACATGCACTAAGCCCTTAAAACCTGCTTGAGTTCCTCCCTCGTCAGATCAATTGCAGCGCATCGCCTCATCCTCCCCATCGCTGGATTTGGCCAGCCACAGTGGCCTTTCTAGCAGCAAAGTCAGGACCCAAAAGTGCCCCACTACTACACTACCCTTGCACAAAAGCCGGGTCCATCCACTTCTTCGAAACCGCGACAGGGGAGCTTGGGTGGCAAGTGGCCTTAAGCCTGGTGAAGAGTCTAGAGTGCACTGGTGCACGCACAGCTCCTGGCCTCTCAAGCGGCGGCACGCGCATCTCAAGCACCTGCCACAAGCACTCACGGTAGGGGCTGTAGGCGCACACTTTTAAGCTCAAGTTCGGTCGCGCAGATGGAAAGCCTCACTGCGGACTTTAGTTAGGCGACCTGTGGATGCTGACGCTCAGCGGCAAGGATAGTAGCAGTTAGTAGCACGGCTTCGGAGCTATGCCCTCAAGCATCTGCAAGCCTGGCTCACTGGGCAGTGTCCGACCTCGAGGGAGACTGTGAGGGAGTCGGTGCACCGATCCCAGGATTGGAAGAACTCGCCTGGCATCCGGGATCCAGGCAGCTAGGCTTCCGGAGTTTCAGTGTCCAATCATCCTAAAGCTCATCCAGAGGTCCGGACCCACATGGGCAATCTGCCACGGAACCCGTCCTAGGTCATCCGTGATGGGAGCAGGCTCCTGCGCAACGTGGGCGAGCGCAAGAAAGACTGTGACCGCATGGCCTCTCTCGACCCAACACCCAAAACCCTGAGCCGTCTTCATTCGGTTTTCAATTTTCAACGACCCTGAGCCCGTCTTCATTCGGTTTTCAATTGACCCAGAATTAGAGAATAAGCATTGTATGCGTGAACCATATTTTTCTTCATGCACAGTCATATAAACGGGAGTGTAAGCAGATTGATTGCAAAGTTGGGTTTTATTAGGAAGGAGCGAAAGAGTGAGGGCACGAACGCCAATGAACAAGAAAGAAGCAGCAACCCGATCAGCATATATATATATATATGTATTTCGAGATACATGCATACATGCATACATATATACATGTGTCTCCATATATATATATATATATAGACATATATTCATATGTAACAACCCATACTCAACGTGATATGCTGCTATCAAGATATTACTATTTGACCGTTGTTTTCGTATTCAAACCGGAACCCGGAGCCTGCAAGGCTCCCGCACATGATACCATGACATGTGCACTTTTGCACTCAGCTTCACCGCAATCTTGAAGGCAGGGTTAGATATAGCAGTATAGTCTGCTTGTCGAAGATTGAGCATCCCGGCCTGGAAAATGTGCTCGGCCGCGCGGCCCCCAGTGACAGCACTGTCACCAAGAGCCACCAGGCAGGCCAGTCGGATACCTCGGGGCTTCAACTGCGAAGTGCCGTGGGGCCTCGAACACATCGAATAAGCCGGACAATCGGGGCCTTACCCAAGCCTGAAGCCTCAAGCCTCGTCTCAACCCCAAAACCCTCGACCACAGCCCTTCGTCATGGCGAGAAGTGTCATATGACAGTGCTTGAAGCGCCTGACAAAAATGGTAGCCCCTAAAACCCAACCCACACCTCAAACCCTCACTCGAAACAGCCCTAAACCCTAAACCCGTAATGGCCAACCTCTATGTCCGGCCTGGGCGAGCCCAGATCCGCACTGCGCAGACCCCGGGCAAGGGCACCGGGGGTGGGGGCCCGTGGAGAGCCAGGAAGGCCTGTAGAGGGTTTAGTTTTTAGATGAGTTTAGGGTCCAGGGCTTGGGGGGCTTTTAGCGGTGCTTTGGCTTTTTGGGGCTTGGGCACGAGGATGTTGGTGCATCTAGGGCCATAAGGGTTCCCCAGAAAAGTTGCTTCAGGCTCCCAAGACTTCTAAGGGGGGGGGGCGATCCTGTGCGTTGGCTAGGACCTACCTTGGCTCCGACTCTTTTCAAAAACTATTGGGCCAGGCTGCTCTTGGCTTTGAACTTCAAATTGTGGGTGGTCTGGTGTCTGATGGTACAAATCATGCCATTCACCGAGTTGACCCCTAGACACTAAACAACCCCCTTAAGCCCTTTTCACCATGCCTCCAAATCTTCGACAGCCGGCAGCTGAAGCTCCAGGACCTCAAAACAAGAAAACAGGAACTCCATACCCAAAACCTGATGACCGCCAAACTCTGACCCTTAAAAAAAATCAATCAATAAATAACAAAATAAATAAATACAAATAAATACACAAATAAATAAATACATATGTGTATATAGAAAAATATAAATACATGAACATATATATATATATATGTAGTTGCACCCCCGGGTTTGTTTTTGTTGTGGGCTGGGTTTAGGGCTTAGGCCTTTTCCGGCTTTAGGCCTCAGGATTTTACGGGGTTCAGGGGTTAAGGATTTGGACTTATTCGGATGTCGGGTGTAGGGCTTGGGGGTTCAGGGTTTAGTTCTGAGGGTCTTAGGGTTTAGGTTTCTGGAGTTTTTGTGCTTAGGGTTGAGGGAGGAGGGAGGAGACGCACGGCGCACAACCATATATCCCCTAAGCCCTACACCCTATATAACCCCACCACCCCAAACCCTCAACCCTGTATAACCCCAGAACCCTAAACCCCGGGCTGGGTGTGTAAGGGGGCTCTGTTCCAAGGGGGCGGGCCCTCGAAACCTCCAGAAGCCCAAAGTCCTCCAAGGATCCGGATGGTTGAGGCTAAAGGGTTTGCGGTTTAGGCTCCCCCCCCCCCCTCCCCGCGCGTCCCAAAAATCCGAGGCTGGCGCCAAGCGCTGGCCCGCAAAATGCAGCTCCGGGGAGAGGAAGCTCTGAACTTGGCCCTTGGGGTCTCTCTTTACGGGCTTGGCGGCTTGAAGGCTCTGTCTCATTCTAGAAGAAAACGCTTCTTGTGTAAGGTTCAGGGTTTGGGGCTTCAGGTGAAACTGGGCCCTTGCTACGGAACTTGAACTAACTTGCCCTTATGATGATACAACATACAACTTATCCCATATGTACTCTATGGTGACTTCTTTAAGCTCCTGGACAACCCTTTGGACTCTAGACCCCGTGTTCAGATCCCCGAGTCACCGGCATTCGACTCCATGGCCCGTCGCAGGCGCGGCGTCACTTGACTCACCTGGAAATCTGCCAAACTCTGGAACACGGAGAGCCATCACACCCCCAGCGTGCCATTGAGCTTGTTTGGGAGTTACGCTTCAGGGCGTCAGAGTATGCCGACTCTTTGCGACTGACACACTTCTACCTCGAATCACAGCTGCACGACCGGCAATTTTCGAATCAGACGGAGGACGTCAGACCCACATCAAGCTGTCAGAGCCACTGAGAAGCAAGCCCTCCAGGTCACCTTGCGATGAAAAGCTGACTCGGACAACTCCTGCGGTGGCCGGGGCACGTCACTCTCTAGCGACCCTGGAGTTTGGGTTCGGGGCTTTGATTATGTGATGCTAATTATGCTAGACAGGTCTGAGACCTGTACGACATGGCCAGTTGCACTACACTTCGAAGCCTGCGCACGCACGAAGTGATCCTGGAAGTACCTCGTTGGTCCACAGATTCCAGGTGCTCAACCTACTCACAATCATCTGCGCGGTGCTGAGAGAAGTACCGCAGGGTGCCCTCCGTGTTATCCACGCGCTGCGCCACCTCCTCCTGAACCCAAGACCTGCAACCGAGAACAACATGCAGAGAACATGCAGAGAACCAGAGCCGTGTGGAGGCTGCCTGAGCTGCTCCATGCCCTGACGCAGCTGGCCAACCAAAGCCGTCTGGACCTGCACTGGAGAGCAATGGAGCATGCCATGAGCATGCTGTCATCTCTCGAATGGCCACCTAGCTCTTGCCGGCTCAAAGAATAACATGAAAGCCACTGCTGTGAATCACCGAACGTGCAGCCTCCACATGTTGTTCCCGCTGCTGAACCTGCCGGCCGTTAGCTCACAAGTTAAGCTACAGTGAGAGTTCTGATTTCACGAATGGGATGCTATTGGTGTCTATGTTTGGCTCAAGTCTCCACAGCCAACCTCTTCTTGCTGGCGCTCCATGCAGAGATTGAGCTCTGCAAGGCCCTGCTGGCGAAGCCTCAAGGCTTGGGTTTAAGGTCCGTTTACGGGAACCTCCCCTAAGCCGTCAAGTGCGCTCCGCGGGTGAGAGGCACGCCATTTTTCGACCCTCGCAGTAGATCTTCACTTCCATTCCTCCGGCCACTCGATGTTGAGGTTCTGGCCCTGCGGGCGTTCAGTTTTGCTGCCTTCCCTCCCATGTGCATGAGAAAGGAGAGAGACTTTGCACTTGCACTCGCTCTTTACAGCGGGGAAAAGCATCCAAAGCATACATCCGACAACACCTGAGGCATTTCCTACGCTCTGAGAAGTTATTCCTGAACATGATTCGAAATCCCACAAAGGGGAAAAATCACGAGCATCCCAAGAGCCTGCCTAGCTCCCTCTTAGCCTGTAAGCCCCATACATTCACATGGCCGCACTCCCAGCGAACGCGCCTCAGACCCTCCATGTTTCGCCTTCACGCGATCGGCCAGTGACGACGCCTCTCTCGTCAAGTGGTTAAAAGGCATAGGGCTTTGGGGCAGGGGCGGAGGCCCCAGCAACTTTTCAGAGGATGGATTCCCTTTGCAACAAGAAGAAGAACGTGATGATCCTCGATGGCAACACTAGTAGCAGGAATAACAGCACCCACAGCAACAATAACAGTAGTGGTCACAACAGTAATGCTAAGAGTAACCACACTTACTATTCGTCATGAGTATCTTTCTGATTAGGGTTTGGGGTGAGGATCCCAGATTGCGGGCCTCAGCAGATCGCCAGGCGGACTTGGACTTGTCGGCACGGCCATCCTTCAAGGGGTCTCTATCTAACATCTACCCGACACTCTCAACACCTACAAAGGCCTCAAAAGCCTTGACGATGAGCTCCTGCTGGACTCTTACTCCAATGTTGTTCGCAGGCTCTGGTTCTGGACAGGCACTGCAAGCTACCACTGAAACACCTACAGTGCTCCACAAGACACATTCGTGCGTTTATCCGTCCCCGACCCCTGCTTGAGGAGAAAGGTGTGCAAGGCAGTGCGAGACGAACCTCCAAACCCAAAACCGAAAGCCCGAAACCATACTGGTTGTTGCATCACTCGTGTTGTGTCGTACTCGTTCTTAAAAAGGAGATCTTTGTTATCCCTCCAAGGGGAAAACATAGGGGATGCAAGGTAGCAAGTTGTTGCAGCTCACATTTCGCCCCCTTCTGCCTTTGATTCGGTCTTGGCGCGCATGGCCGCCCGCCGCTCTTTGCGGTTGCCCCCTTCTGGAGCGGGGCCTGAAACTAGACCCCAAACACCCCCAATCGTAAACACTAAACCCGACAGTCTCAGGGTGCTTGGGAATCTTGTGGGGGGCCCCTTTCCGGCGAAGTCGGCCGTTTAGGGTTGAGGGTTTAGGGGCCCTTCTCGGGCACCGAAGAAGGGACAACAATGTGACCCATTCAGGTTCCCAGCTTGAGCCCTGATCCTGGGCACGAAAGCCGAAAGCAACCATGCTCAGAATTGCGGTTTAGGAGCCGAGTGCTTATCCCTAAAGGCCCTAAAGGCCCTGAAGAGCCCATAAAAACCTTAAAGACCATACAGACCAAAGTCCTAAAACCCGAACGACCCCAACAACGTTGCAAAAAACCCATAATGACCCTAATGACCTAAAACCGCGAACCTCCGAAACCTTTAACAACCCTTAAAGCCCAAAAAACCTAAAACAACCCAGGAACCCCAAACCCCTAAAAACCCAAACTCCCTAAAAGCCCCAAAAGCCACAGAACCCCTGAGCCAAATCAGCCGAGGTTCGCTTTTGTGGCTTTTGTGGCGCCTTCCCGGCGTCGGGGCCCCGTGCCCAAGCGTCGACGTGGCGCTCGCGCTGAGCAGGGTCTTAAAGGTCTTCGGGTGTCTTATGTAGGGTCTGAGGGTTTTTGAGGGCCTTAAGGTCTGGCCTTAAGGGCCTTGGTGCCTCTTCGGGCTTGATGAAGGCGTTTTCTGGAAGCTTAACGAATTTAGGGCTTGAATGCATTTTCGCGTTTAGAGTTTATTTAGTGCTTGGGGACTTGGGGGGTTTACTTGTACAGGGGTCAACAGCTGGGCCCTCAAAACCCCGAAAAACCCCAACATAAACCCCAACCCGAATAAACCAACAAAGAAGCCATCTTAAATAGACCTTGCATAAACCAAACTCTAAACCTCAGCAAACGCTTAAGACGAAGCCTCGTCCAACTCTTTGGGGGCTGCTGGCATCGGCTCCTCCTCGGCCAAGAGGGAGCTGGCCTGTCATTGTGGAAGAATTCTCAGTTATGGCTCGGGGGTTCAGGGTTGCAGGGCCTGGGGGGCCTTGGAGGCTTCTGTAGTTTTGTGCGGGGGCATTTGGGGGAAAGAATGTGTGGGGGAAGTAGAGGGGCAAACTCAACTGCACATCACTTCCCAACCCTCCGCCCTTGACTCACTTTTCAAAGTCGGTGGCGCAGCTTCATATTCTGATGCTGGATGCATGCCGTTCTGCACAAGAGCGCCAGCAAAGGAGCTAGCACGTAAACGCCCAATGTCAACCCCGGGCTGGGTGGGTGGGAGAAAAATTTTGGGCAGCAGAGCCCTTTTCAGCAGCATGCCCTTGAGGCAAACAGCTGCTTCTTCAAAGCGGCTCTGCTTCAGACATGTCCCTCCCCCCTGCCCAATTCGCAGTTTCGTGCTTGCCTGTGCTCACTCTGTTCGCTTCAGGCAAACTCAACTGCACATCACTTCCCAACCCTCCGCCCTTGACGCACTTTTCAAAGTCGGTGGCGCAGCTTCATATTCTGATGCTGGACGCATGCCGTTCTGCACAAGAGCGCCAGCAAAGGAGCTAGCACGTAAACGCCCAATGTCAACCTCACTGACACCGTCGCGTTTACTTTTGTTGAGAATGCACTTTCTGCATTTCTTTCTTGTGAGGTTACGCGTGTAAGAAAAGGCCGCCTCGGCCTTGTTTCTGGGCCTGTTTTCCACTCACTCATGGGCATCTCCCATCCAGCTGCTGCCACCAAATGGAGAGTTGGATCTTTTCTGTTGTCACGGATTGAGTAAACCCATAGCTCCCTCGGCCTGTCAAAAGTCAAGCAGGAAACTATGGCTGCGTCTTTCGATCCTTGCTGCTCGTCGACCACCTTCGAGGGCGTAGGTGGCAAAGGCAGACAGGAAGGCGAGGTGGAATGAGGCGTCATAGGTATCGGGACGTCATCTCCCATGTCCGCGCGTCCTCGGAGCCTTTTTGGGGCTTTCCAACAGGAGAGCCTCGTTGTGCCAGGGAGCAGCCGTTGATTTGCCGGGATCTCCTCCAGCGCCTCTTCCGCGTAGATCAGCACGGTGTTTGATTTCCATCTCCCCAAAAAAGCCATCTTGCCCGTGTTCTTGGGGTCCGTGCCATTTTGCACGAAAACAAACTCCATTGATGAAGATCTTCTCTTTGCAAGCTCCGACCAGACTTTCCAAGCGCAAGACCAGCCGCACTTCCTTTGGCCGCAGCAGCCCAAGGTGCGCCTCAGATTGATCCATTTTGGACAATGGGATCTTGAGGGTGACTGTCTTCGCGCGGGCATCCACGGAAACGTGCGCCCACTTGACCACCACCAGCTCCGCGCACCTCAGCATCCAGATGGTTGCCCAGGCGAAAGCCAGCGCCGGATTTGAGATTCCCGCATGTGCTTTGCAATTCCATTTTGAAACTTCCACCTCGCCCAACTTCAGCTCCGGAGCCCTTTTCACGGGACCTACACCGCGAGAAAGAGACCTCTTGGTCAGCCACAGCAACCTTGTCAACCAATCCGACACTTGGTGTCCTTGTTCGATAAGCTTGAGCTCATTGATTCGTGCTCCGGCCGACTTTAAGCCAGCCGCTTTCAGCGATGCCGCCACGCCCAAGACGACATTCTCGGTAAGAGGAGAGCTTGCGCTTGGAGTGCTGGGCGTCTCTATTCGATTCTGCGCAGAAACCCCTCTTCAACTCCTCCACTGCCATCTCGCGTCGTTTGCCGTCCTTGGCCACCGCCATCGCCATCTTGAAGGAGCCCACCTTGTTCGTCTCCTTCGCGTCCACCCCCTCCGGCCTTTCAGTCTTGTGGCCGTCATAGCTCTTCGGTGCTTCGCATAGATGAAGGCTTGAGGACGTAGCAAAAGCGTTTGACCGCAGCACGGTACTCAGGCTCGTGCTTGAAGTCCAGAACGACCTGCTCCAACATGTGACCTTCACCGCGCCGATTTGCTTCGCCAAGTCCTTGTCGTTCAGACCCCCAAACCACTTGCATTTAACGACCTCCTTCTCCGCCCGCTGCTGCCCCAGACCCCTCTTCGAAGAGCCGCCGGACCATCTTTCACCAAGTGCTGTGGAAGGGCTGTAGCAGGTTGCACAGAGCTGAAAGATGAGCTGCCGTGCCACCCAGCATTTGAGCAGAGAGCACATTGTCTCCTGAAGCCCTCGTCATCTTTCCCGTCCTTGGACTCAATGTTCTTGAAGGGACGTCTACTTTGCAAGATGCCACTGAGGCGCCTATTGTTTGCGGAGCGCTTCCTGCAGCCCTTGCCCACCTTCTGGTGTTGAAGAACAGCCCCATGCCCTCGAAAACTTCCACTTGAGCGCCCTGCGGCTACCCATCATGGCTAGCCGCGCACATAGGATCAAGCCAAACGCCGGCAGCGCCAGCGCCCAACAGCAGCAGAGTGGCGGCACGCCGACTGCTGCCAGCCATTTGTGACCAGCACGGCCGGCCGGTTTGTTTTTGGGGCACTAAGCTACCACCTCCCAAATAGCAAACAGCACAAACAACAGTCAAAACAAGCAAACGAGTGAGTGACAGGCATGCGGCATGCGTTCGACTGGACCTGAGAGGACAGTGACTGCGACAGGAGTATCGTGAACATGTAACCGAAAACTTGTGACATGTGTCTGACTCTAACCTGTGAGAATTTAAGCAGACGGTAACCCCACAGCTCTAGCCGCGGCCATCCACCTTTTCACAGGTGATTGTACACGCAGTGTACTCCTTCCGTGCTCAGGCCCCACAAGCTGGCTTCTGACGCAGGGCTAGGAAAAGGAAACCAAGCTTGCAAATCGGTCTTCACGTCCTTGATCTTCAGGCTTAACAAAACTTCTGGGGTCGATACAGTCTGCTGCTTTGCAGGTCTAGACAACCAATCGGCCTCCTCGTTGAGAGCGCCTGCCACGTGGTTTCCAACAAGGCCATGGATGCCGCCGAGCTCAAGGTCCCACGCGAGGCAGGCGCCTAGATAGTTGAGCGCAGGCGATCCCGCCGCCAGCTTCTTAACCATGGCCAAAGCAACCACTGAATCACTTCGAATCAGCACGAAGGAACCCCTCAGCTTGTCCCGCCACGTGTGCAGAGCCAAGACCAGCGCCAGAGCTTCCAGCGGGCCTTGTGACCCAGACTCTCCGAAAGGGATGCCCAGGAACTTGGCGAGGTTCTCTTCCACAATTGCTTTGAGAGCCACCATGGGTTCGAACCACTTCAGCGTTGAATCTGCGGATGCCAAAATGGCGCCCATGCCCCATGGACTGGCATCAGGCACTATGAGGAAGTCGGGGCGTTGCTTGAGCAAAGGCTCTCTGCGAACGAGCCAAACACGAGCGTGCTCCAAAAATGCCTGAAGCCAAGCACGAGGAAGTTCCACGCGCCTCACAGGAACGAGTCCCACCTTGGGACGCTTGTCGACTCTTTCTAAAGCCCGGATGGCCTCCAAGCCCTTCCTCTCGTCTGCCTCCCCGGAGCTGACTGCGGCGTACAGGATCGACACCACCCAACGGATTCGAGGGACGATGCCAGCTATCCACGAGAGCCTTCCAGTCGTTGATCTCAAATCTCTGAAGGGGATCATTCCCTTGCCGCGCCAGCCCCGCAGCTTCTCCGGGAGCTCGTTGACGACTTTCTCGGGGACTGTGAGCAGCAAGAGGGACTTATCGCAGGCGATCTCGAGCTGTACCCCGACCCAGCAAAGGCGGAGGCCACGTTCGCCCTTGTGAAAGGCGAGCTCGATGCCCACGGCGGCTGCCGTGTAGAGACAGCGGGTCGTCCATGTAAAGCTGCAGCTCTCCATCCCGCATGATCATGGCCTGCCACAGCCTCGCCAAAGCCGCAGCCAGTCTTCCCATGATCAGCGGGGCGCCTTTGAAGCCGAACAGCATCGCACAGAAGACAAGTATTTCATCCTCCTCCAGAGCCGGAGCCAGACAGTTTTTGAGCTCCTCGTTTGCAACCCCGAAGTGACAGCACGCATCCGCCAGGTCGGCCCCCACCAGCTCGATGCCCTCATCATCGTCGTCATAGTCATCGTCGGGGGGGTCGTCCAAGGGGTCGTGCTCGGCCACGCGCACCTCCTTTAAGCGCCACAGGCGACGCATGGACTCAATCATGTCCGTGCATCTCGGCAGCACAAGCCTTTCGGGCACTCGAGCTCGAGCATTGCCCCCACTGCGAAGCAAGTCGATGATGATGCGACGTTTGATGGAACCATCGCCCTTCTCCTTGGTGGTGAGAGCCAACTTGCTGACGGTGCCACTGCCAAAACGCTGCTGGGCATCTGCCTTCGCCAATCTTTTGGCAAAGCCTTTGTCCAGGTACCGGCCAAGTTCCATAGCAGCACCTTCCGGATCGGCTTCCATCGAAGAATGGTTCTTGAAGCGAGACCTCCATTCCAAAGTGGGAGCCTCTTCTGAGGCAGGCGCCTGTAGAACGTCCCGCGCTCTAGGGAAAATGCCACAGGTCGGGATGTCCGAACTCATTCCAAGTGGAGCTCCATGTCTTGCCCAGGCCGAAACAAACATCTCCGGGTCAGATGAAGCACGTTGCCAGGCTTCCCACGAATTTGCGTTCAATGGGCTCTTGAACTCAATCTTCTCCTTGAGGATTGCTTCCGAGGCGCGAGCGTGCAAGAGGTTGGTCAGTTCCTCCTTCCAAGCTTCCACCAGGTTCGTCTCAGCCTTTGCCGCCATAGTCTTTGGCCACCTGGAGGACCTCCGGATTCTTCTTGGCAAAGCGTCGCCAAAGTGCGGAGCAATCTCTGCCCACTTCAGCCACCTTTGAAAGCCTTCGGACAGCCGACCATGGGTTGCGCGCGCCTCCCACAGCTAACTCGTTCTGCTCCTCCCGGAGGCCCTTCTTGGACAGCTTGCTGTCGGGGCCTTTGTGTTCAAAGCTTTCTGCCAGTGAGCAGGATCGCTTCAAGGAGAAGGACATGGGACTCGCGTTCATGCGTTGCTTCTTCTCCTTGGACTCCAGCAGCTTGACCTGCAAGGCGGCCACCTCCGAACTTTTGTTCGCAAGTGCGCGTCGCCACCATTCCAGTTCAAGCGTGAGCTTCCAGGCCTTGACCACGAGGACAGCGTAGGCCTTACAAAGGTCTCTTGGATATTCCGCCGCACTCTCTGTGAGCGCTTTTCCCACCAACGACTGATGCCGGCAGCCAGCGCAGCAATCACAAGTTTTGCTAAGGGACTGAATGCCATCGAGCCTGCCCACGAACGGCTTGAACCACTTTACTTAGTCCTGGGGCCTTTCTGGTGCGCGCACGTGTTGAAGGAGGCGTTCTGGGTGTTCAAGTCCTTCATGAAGGCCAGCACCTCTGGCAAAAGCCACATGGGACCATCAGGGCCTCCCTCCGTGCCCGGAGGATTTTCCAATGATCCGGCTTCCGGAACTTTTCGCCTCCTCTGCGCGAGGATGATCTCGCCCACTAAGGAGCTGCTTCTCGTTGCCAACAAGGTGCCATCATCGGCTTGCTTTTGGCGACTGGCATCATTGGACGACAGTCCATAGATCTCCGTCTTGCTTCTCGCGCCGGAGTGTGTCACGCCGGACGCAGCACGCGGCACGGAGAGCGCAACAGCGAATGCAGCAGTATCTTGACATGAATATATTGAAAATACACACGATGTTTGTGCGAACAGAATGAGATCCATGTGTGCTCGCATCAAACGCAGCAGTTGAGTCACAAGACCGCGACAGACAGCCGAGATTGTCACGCCGGCGGAATCTTTGCGTGCCAAAAGATGTGTGTGCATGCGCGCATAGCAAGTTTTGGTTCCTATAGTTCCCCAACAGCGAGTACGCTTGGGATTTGTAATCTGGTGAGCCCAAGCCCTGCTCCCTAAGATTGTTGTAAATTTGGGAAAAACTCAGTATTTCACAGCACTTCAGGCCTTCCAGGTGCAGAAAACGCTGTACTGTCCCAATGTTTTTGAGTCCAGGCATGCAAAAATGCTGTACTGTCCCAATCTTTGACCTGGAGACCTGAAAAGATTGTTTTTTTGTAATTTTTTGGGACAGTACAGCGCTTTTGCTCCTCTGAGCCTAAAAGATTGGGACAGTACAGCACTTCAGGCACTCCAGGTGTCGAAAACGCTGTACTGTCCGAATGTTTTTTGGGTCCAGGCATGCAACAACGCTGTACTGTCCCAAAAAACTCAAAAAAAAACTCTTTTCAGGGTCTCCAGGTCAAAGATTGGGACAGTACGGTGTTTTTGCTTCTCTGTCTCCAAAAGATTGGGACAGTACAGCACTTCAGGCCCTCCAGGTGCAGAAAACGCTGTACTGTCCCAATGTTTTTGGGTCGAGTCATGCAAAAATGCTGTACTGTCCCAATCTTTGAGCTGGAGATTCTCAAAAGTTTTTTTTTTGAGTTTTTTGGGACAGTACGGTGTTTTTGCTTCACTGTCCCTAAAAGATTGGGACAGTACAGCACTTCAGGCCTTCCAGGTGTACCAATGGGACTCCTATAAAAAGTGTGAACCCTTAAATAATAGGAATTTTACTAAAATTAATATGAGCCTAAACCAATAGGAATCCCTTTCAAATGAATGAGATCCCTATTAAACATGAATACGCATCCCATTAACATGAGTAAGAGCCCTGAAATTGATACGAACCTTGTTGCATGAGTAAAAGCCTTATGAAAAATAAATAAGGAACCCTATGAAACTTTATTGGAATCCTATGATAATCAGTAGGAACCTTTCATTGAATTCATACGAGTCCTGTCAAATTTTGTTCGGATAAACGCTAGTAGGAAGCCGATTAGAATGAAAAGGAACCCTTAACAAATCAAAAACAACGCTTGGTACTTCATAGGACTCCTACTAGACTGAGAAGGGTTCTTACTAAGATTAATAGGAAGTAATAGGGCTCCTATGAAAGAATAAGATTCCTTTAACAAGAACTAATAGGAGTCCTACTAAATGAATATGAACCTAAACTAATAGGAATCCTTTTCAAACGACTTGCCTGTGCTCACTCTGTTCGCTTCATTCAGGCCTTAAGATGTAAATTCTAGCTTCTGGCTGGCCCGCGAATTTTCGGGCACACAGCAAGAGCACCTCGTGCCCCTCCGCATACACTTGTCCTTGAACAGAAGAACATCACCCCCAGCGTGCCTCTTGGTCCTTCACAAGAAACTTGTACCCATTCTGACCTGGGCATGTTCGGCTCGCATGCCTGGACATCTTGCCATCATCTCTTCCAAGACATCTCACATCTCCAAGAGGTGTCACAAGAGTAACCCTGAACCCAAAACCGCCCTTCGGTCCAGGTCACACTCTCCGAAGACCATGTGCTTCACGTCCGCTACCTTCATCTTCACGCCCTCGCCCTCCAAGGCTTCACGAAGCTTAATATACCGGGGTCCAAAACCCCAAAAGACTTTAAGGCTTTGGAGCTTGGGACCCAAGAGCCCAGATGGTCCTTCTCCAGTCTCGACTTGTTGATGAAGGTTCCGTTTGTGGAGCCATGGTCCAGGGCCACGAGGATGAGTTCCGAGTCCACTTGGGTAATTGCCTCATTCCAGTGGGCCAGTTCTCTGATTCTGGTCCCTTTTTGGGGGGAGATCACCTATAAGGCCACGAACTGGAGAACTGCCCAGCGAGCCAAAGATAACAGGATGGCAGGCTTGAGGCGTTGCCTTTACTGTATCCTGAGGATCTGAAGCTAGCTGGCCACCTGCATGAGTTTTTACCGCCTGGAATAAAGGTAGTGACCCACAACCACTACATGGATGCCGTGAGGCGATGGTGCAGTGCTTGCGTGAGAGCGAGGGGTGATCGATCTCCACATCCACGCAGCCACCTGAGGCGCCCTTAGGGTTTCGGGGCTAGTAAAACCTACACTACGCTCTTCAAGCCAGAAAATTCCGGAAGACCGATGCCCACCCCAAGCTTAACCCTTGGACCCCCCTCAACCCCGAACCGCCAGGTCCCATCAACCCTGAGGCAGCCTAGGACTTAGGCAGCTTTGGCGGTTTAGGGCTTAGGGAGGCAGGCGCAGGGTGAAGTCACCTGCGCGACCCACGTCGTAGGTCTGGCCCAACTGGAGGGTCCACTTTCGGGCCCGGATGCCGCGGACGTACCTGCATGTGCTCAGCTACTGTTGTTTGTGCTGTTTTTTGCTGCTTTGTCAGGGTTTTGGGCTGGTTCCGTTGAAGACGATGGCTGCAACCGCAACCTACAAAAAAATCTTAATGGAGCCATCTCATTTTCCACAAGTTCGGTCGGTGGCACTCAACCAGCGCGCACTGGATGTCATCGTCCTCGCAAGGCTTACAAGGTGTCGAGCTGTGCGACTGTTGGCCTTGCATGAAGAAACTGCTGCAAGAACTTTCGGCTCTGCGTCCGTCCTCGCTCTTCTTGCCTTTGCCCTTGCCTTTGCCTTTGCCCATCTCCGCTGCCGTGGCGCTCCAGGCGCAGCACGTGATGTCACTAGAGTGCGTTCTCCTTTGCATACACTCAGTACAGCACATTTGAACTGAGCGGTTAGCCCTGAATGTGCTTAAAGAATCTTAAAGCCTGGCACTTAAGTGCTACTCAAGTGGATGTGGCATTTCTGCAGTCCAGCTTCCAAAAGGGCATCTTTGGCCCAAGCTGCTGAGATTGAGGAAATTCTGCTGCTGCAACCATGTGTGCCCCGGGCGGATAAAAGCAGGACAAGACTTGCCCATCGAAACTGCCCCTGTCATCGAGCACCAGAAACAGCTGAGGCAACCACTCGAGAAGCTGCTGCGAGAAAGTCGTGTGCCATCTTTGTAGATCCTGGCTCGTGCTGCAAACATGCGTCCTGAAGTCTCCGAAGGAGCCCCTGTATTGCCCTCGACGATCACACAAAATGTCAGCCGGACCCTACTACCCAGAAGCCTGCTCAGGAACTCATCTTCGGCTCATCACGGGAGATGTTTTTTGTTTCACTTGACCCAGTTGACAAGGAGACAACGTAGTGAAAGACGCGTGCAATGAACGAATGAGCGAAACGAAACATTAAAAGTAGTGAGTTTACTTCGTGCGGGCTTAAAATAAGATAAAATGTGAGCCCGCATAATACTAATAGTGTTTACGCCGTGCATTCATTCATTACGTTCGCACGGCACACTTTCTATTTATTATCGCGAGCTCACGGACTTATATTATGCTCGCGCCTACAGAATAATAGTATTATTCCGAAGAGAATACAATTATAAGTGAACGAATACGTGCAGTGAACGCAGTAATTGTATGAACGAAGTGGGGCGCTTTCTTCTCTTTCTTATTTTGTAGCGCCCGTACAATTACTAATAAAATTACAGTTGTTTCTTCTCTTCGTTCAAGCAAGTCGGGAGCTCCTCTTCCTGCTGCGTTGCCTGGGCCTTGGCCGCCTGCTGCCTGATCAGACAGCAGATTTCGCACGGAGCCAGTGAAAGACTGCAGGCGGCCGAGGCACTACGTTGTGAAGAGAAGACCCCCAAGTAAAGAATAAGTCCCAGGGAAGCGAGATGTGGCGGCCGGGCGGCAACTCATTGAGATCCTCTGCACATTGCTCGGACACCACCTGAAGCAGCATGCATAGGCCTTTTCCCACTCAGTCGGGTCTCGTAGAAGGCACGAAGCTGCCGCGCTCCCTCCCCTCCAAAGCTGAATCAACAGAACCTGAGTTCTCAACACAAATCCTCTGGTGCAGACAACAAGAGGACAGAGCAGAAATACTTTGCGAAAAGAACTGCTCCAACCGCCCAGTCCTCTAAAAGCCAGGGCCATCAAGAGCTGAGGGCTACAAATCGCAAATTTGCGGTACAGACTCGAAAGCTGCCTATCCACAACCGCAGCCTGCTGCGTCTCTCTGATTTCATCCGAAGCAGCACGCACCTCCTGCAGTACAGACCAGGAATACATGCCCGAGCGATGATCCCTCCGACCCTGCAGCTATTGAGGGGAGAAGCCTGAAGCCGAGTGAAGCGAACGTGCCGAGGAGAAAACTGAGCTACGAAGCCAGGATCCAATAAACGGCCACACGAACAGTGGCGACCCCGGCAGCCCGATCCCTGTGACCGTTGAGATGGTTGTCACATACGACGCTTGAGCACACGAAAACGACATGCGCACGAAGACAGTCTCGACCCCAGACCGACCCTATTTTTGCTTCTGCAAGCATGTGGCGGAAGGCTCCTACACCCTCTGATGAGCAATTCAGCACACTTTCAACCCTAGTAGCACCGAGCCCTCAACATACCGGGCCGATTTAAGGGACATGAGGGCCCGAAATTCCCTGATTCACGAAGACTAAGAACTTGTAAAAGCCCTGCCTCCAGGCGCTGCGCCATCACCTCGAAGCGCTGCTCAATCTCGCTGCGGAACACCTGATTCCATGCTGGGGTTTCAGATTTCAGGTATAGGGTTGGATGGTTAAGGCCGGCTGTCGGTGCACTCGCTGGTTTGGCTTTTGGGTTTAGGGTTTCGGGTTGGGGGCGTGTGTAGGGTTGGGGCTCTGTCAGGGAGCTGGGGTACTCCTACGGGGCCGACGAACCCCCAGGCAGCTGAAGGTGACAGGGAGATTAGGGCTTGCGCCGTCGAAAAAGGCTCACACTCGAGAGGTTTCACAAGCAGTGTCGTGCCACCACCAATCAACTGTTCAGTCCTTGGGGCAGAAATCTCATGCGGTGCACGAGTGGGGAGAGGGGGGGGGACTCTGGCCCTGTCTAGGTGCTAACTTGAGAAAAAGTGACCGGGACAACGCTGCCACGCAACGCTGCCACGTAAGAGTCCTGTTGCCCTTCTCAGCGGCAACTTAACATAGTGGAACGGGAAACATCCATGCATTGTCCGAATATAGCTGAAAGATGCTGAAAGTGCACTCGTGCGCACAAATGCTGGCTCACTTATTTTCTGCTGCTCTAACAGCATCTCATTTTGGATGTGGTTTATCTGCTACTTCCCACAGAGATTGGCATCATGGCACAGTCACAACGGCGATGATGATGGTGATGATGGATGCCATGCACGAACTGCACTTCAATGTTTCCTCAGCAGCACCTCGTGGGAAGAGGTCACTTTGTCTGCCATCGCCTGCCGAAACGTTAAGGTTTCTGAAGCACACCTTAACTGTCTGGGTCTCAAATCACACCCGAATGTCACGAAGCCAGCGCCGAATTGTGGGTCAGAGGCTTTAGCCCAAGAAGACAGCGACCGCGAAGACATGCACTCACATCCCATCTCCCAACCCGTCACCTTGCTGGCCGCACTCCGTGCATCATGGCCGTCCAGCCTGCACGGCCACCCTAGAAACACAGACCGCGGGATGCGCTGAGTCCGTTGGGAAAAACGGCTACCTCCGCCTTGCCAAGTAGCCCAACCCCCGCAGACCTAAAACAGGTCGATCCTAACTGCCCTCAATGTCAAGAACCTTCAAGTGGCTCCTGTGTTAGCCAGGGCTATCATGTACAGATTCCACACGCACCACCATGTACCAATTGCATCCAGCAGCAGTGCTTGAGTTGGGCTTTAGCTGAAGCATGGTTACCAAGACAAATCTGTAGTGCATGAGCAGCCAAACAGCATCCCAGGAAGAGACACAAACCAAGTGTCTCAAATCTTAAAGGGTCGTCACCAGATTTCTGTGGGCCTGCTGGTGCTGACTGCTACTTCCTGTCTACCCACTCCTTGACGCCAGGTGCTGCAGGTCTCGCCCGAAGGACTTCAGAACCTCTCCACAGTGCCAGCCAACTTTGCACCAGATGCGAACTTTCTGTCACACGTGTCTGAAAGCTACATGGTGATGAATACAGCGACCCTTCTTGAAGACTTCACGGTTCGCGAGACTTCCGTCTCAATTCTTCTCTATGGCCATGGCCGAGATGATTTAGTCGGCTGCATGTCGGGTCATGAAAAAAGCAGTTGGAGCCAAAATCAAGGCATGCTAATACCACTTTCCCTGACCGGGACCGCTGCTGATGAACCCTCTATAGCACGCTTGTCAACCAACCCTAAACAGTTCTCCCCGAATACCCCGACACGGGCTTCGCCTGGTTCTGGCGGCCGACACTCTCCTCCCGTGCCAGCTCCAATTGCTCCAGGCGGCCTATCTGGTTTTGAACTTTTCACTATATTCTACGATGTTCTACCTTGCTATAAGGACAGCGGTGAGATGAAGTTCAAAGCGAACTAGAGTACAGGCAAAAAGTGAGTAAGTCAGTCCATCAGTCACAGACACACAGTTGTTGAAACCACGAGGGTTAATCATTGGTGAATCTCTGGTATAGCAGCGGACTCAATCATCAAGCCGGAGCGAAACAGACTCGGACCCCCACCTTAGTAGCAGCGGAACGGCCACCAACGAAACATAACGCCGCAATCGCACTTGCATACAGACCGATCAGATCCTCAGTTCGCACATTGTCTAAGGTCCGCGCTTCAACAGTGCTACTGGAGTTTCGTCGGAGGTTCACTGCCAGGTTTTTCAAAAGTCATACTCTTCAGATGCCAACTCTCAAACCTTGACAGGAATACTCCGGGCTGGCATGACTCCAGATTTGCTTTTCCACATGCGTGCTCTCACCATTGCAGTCAAAATTTGGATACTGCCCTTCGATACAGGGTTGCACACACACAATGTCACAATCAC
Source organism: Symbiodinium natans (assembly GCA_905221605.1). Taxonomy (NCBI): domain Eukaryota; class Dinophyceae; order Suessiales; family Symbiodiniaceae; genus Symbiodinium; species Symbiodinium natans. The sequence continues at coordinate 598,634 of CAJNDS010002068.1, read as the reverse complement.
GCACACAGTCAAGGCGTCATGTTTTGCCGGAAAGGAAACTAGGCATGTTCAGCTGGGAAAGCGTGGTCCGTAGGCTTGGACAAGCTGCCGTGATTGGGTCTTGGTTTAGAATGATGTCTCCTGGCTGGAGACACCTTGGTCTCTGCGACTTTGCTAGCAGCAGCTTGCTATCAAGTGCGAATGAAGACACTTGAATATCTGCAGCAGACACTCCTCCCAGGGGTCGTCAAAGAACAAGAGTCCAGAGTAATGTAATGAAACTTCTTACGGCTCTGTGATACTCCCTAAACCCTAAACCCGAAACCCTAAACTACTCAAGATGGGATTTCCAACGATGCCCATGACACAGGCGGTGAGGACTGTAGCTGGCTTCGGCAGGGTTTGGCAGATGGTTGGGCACTTTGCCAAAGCTGCAAGATCTCCAATAACAGACGGCATGTTAGAACCTGGTCTGCAGCAGAAACAACCAAACAAGTAGCAAGCGACGCCAAAGCAAAATGCAAGAACAAGAACGCACAGCAGCAGAACACAACCAACAAAAGCGCCGGAAACAGCAGAAAACGACGATCCCTTGAAACGCATAAGGCAGAAGAAAGAAAGAAAGAAAGAAAGAAAGAAAGAAAGAAAGAAAGAAAGAAAGACCAAAAAGAGTAACACAGCGCAAAGCGACAAAGATGATAGTAGAGCGTTTTTGGTTCTTAGGGTTTGGGGTTTTCAGGGTTTAGGCTTCTTTCGGTTTAGGGTTCTTACGGTTTAGGGTTCTTCGGGTGGGCTAGTTGGGGGGGAGCGGGGTGCGGCCCTAGAGGGTTTAGCGTTTAGGGACTGAAAGTTTTGAAGGGTTTGCAGGGTTCTGAAGAGTTTAGGGTTGGAAGGGCTTAGGGCTTAGGGTTTGAGTGAACGTGGCTCACTGTTGTGGGAGTGCTTTGAGCTCTAAAACATGCGTCTACTGTGAACGTAACAAGGAGTGCTCAAGGGGGACTCCAAAAGGGACCCCACAACCTGACGACAGATATTAGTGTTGGCACCCGCCTACCACTCACATTGGGTCTATACATAAGCCTGCGTGCCCACAAAGGACAGATTGCACAAAAGAGCCTGATTGCACGAAGCCTCTCAAATCCCTGAAGCCTACAGCACCTTCACACCCGTGGTTGGGGTTGCCTCGCCGCTGCCGGGTCGCGCAGCGTAAAAATTTCGAATGCTACGATCATTTCGATTATTGCGGTTTCTACGAGGATTACGATTGTGACTACTATGACTAGGAGTACTATGATGTCTCTCTATTTTTTGTGTTATGACTATGATTACAACAGTTTTTTGTATTACTATTATCACTGTGATTACTACACAGTCTAGCAGTCTAGAATGAATCCGGACGATCAAACCTTTTAGAGGTCGCTGCGTGTGCCTGTCAAATCTTCGAGCGTCTCCGTGGTTGCCTGGACGAACATGAGGTCCATCGCCTGAAACATCTGCATGTGGGCAAGCCTTTGAGATTCTAACTGAAGCCCGAAACCCTGAACCTTAAACCCGGAAACACACGCCTCATTTAACTGAAATTCTCTAAGGCTTGAGGGCAGTTCGTGTGGGCTTTGTCCGGAGTAGGGCTTAGGCAGAGCCTGGGCTGAGTTTTTCTCCTCGATCGCAGTGCATGTCTTGGCCAGCCTCACAGGTCTGGGGTGTTTCAGGTTTATGGTCAGGGTTTACGGTTCAGGGCCTAGAGTTCGGGATGGTGCTTTAACTGTTGGAAGTCGCGGGCGCAGAAGGAGCACGCGATATCGATGAGTTCGCGCCAGGTCACCAAGAACCCGGCGACAACCCTGAAGCCTTGAAGGGTTCAGGGATTCAAGTGGTCAGGTCTGTAAGTAAATTGTCCCTAACACAGGGTTAAGTCTGCGGCGGCTTGCCTGGAGAACAGGTTCGTCAAGTCCTCGCGAAGCGTTGCCTTGGCTCACGCAGGGTTTAAGGCGTTTAAGGTTTAGGGTTGACAACTTCTCCACCTCTCTTGCTGGTTTTATGCGGAATTCGGTACCCTTAAGGAAGCCGAGGTTACAGACTTCCGAGTCGGTTCTTACTAGGAAACAGGCCCGTTCTCTCAGAGAGCATTGGTGCATGGCTTTTCTCCATCAGAGCCTAGAATGCTCTTCCCCGGACGTTTCGACAAGGAACCTCACCCATCAGCTCCACAGACCCCTCACAAACACTGTGCCGTACCAAGATGGGGTGGTTTCCCATGACACGGCTACGCTAGAAAAAAAAAAAAAAAGGGGATTATACTAATCAGGATTATCTTGTTTTTTGTTGGTATATCAATGGGGCCCCTAACTCGGGAAAATCCCCGAATAAGTACCGGGATTGCAACCAGCGATATTCATGATCCGCCCGTGACAGCCAAGGTGCCGTGTCACGCTCCAGCTGCTCAATCTGCAAAGGATGCGCAACGTTCGCACACCAAACACTCACGATCTTGATTCTACTTGGATACCCTGCTAAGGAGACAGGCGGGCTCTAACACCCCTAAACCCTCAACTCCCATCAAAGCACCGTTCAGGCAAAACCCCCTGCACCAGACGGGCCTTGAGCTCGAACTCATGGTCCCTGCTCCGCTTGCAGAGGAAGCTCATGGCTCGGGTTGTTTGGCTTTAGGACCTAGGGGCTTAGGGGTTTCCAAGGGGTTCAGGGCGTGGGAAAGAAAGGTTTCAGCATTTCGGGGAGGGAGGGGGGGGGGCCTGGCCCTCTCAGATACTGGTGAGGGGGGGTCTCAGAGGTCAAGATCCACGCATCCCAGCAGCTGTGCGGAATTTAAGTGTGGAGTGTGGACTTAGGGTTTTTGAATTTTGGGGGATTGAAGCTTGACAGTAGTGGTGTTGGCATTTAGGGTCTAGGACTGTACTTGCATGACAGTTGCTTTGGTGAGGGAGCCATCATACCAGGAATGCACTGAGAGCCCAGAAGGCGTACCGCAGCATGAAGCTGATCAGCTTCAATGATGATGCACGCACACACCAGCAATCCCACAGACACACACGCAGGTACAGAAGTTGAGAAGCGAGCTTGAACTGAGTTGACAGGTCTCTGAAGATCCTGATGCTGAACTCAGGCCACCCATCACCCCAAACCCGACTCGAGGGCTGTCGGCAAGGTTTTGCGCAAAGTTTGCACTTCGCGTCGCACGGGCCATCCTGGTTCGTGACCTTCGGCTGCCAAGTCTTGAATTCAGACACGGACGACAGCAAAGTCTGACCCACGGCATCCCAAGTACATAAGTGCACCGTCCTGAAGCTGAGAAGTTCGTGAGTACTGTGGCTCGCGAGCCCTACATGAGAACAGCGTTGGTGGGGCACTTGCAACTTTGGAGATTCAAAGGACCGGGTGGCAGCATGTCACCAGCAACTCCATGTCAACAATCATGATATGATTGAGCACATTTGTATGCACGTGATCTTGGCTGGTAACTTCCGGTCTCACATACACATGCAGAGATCCAGAGCGCTGCCATTTCATCAACCAAGTGAAAAGAATCAAGGCATGCACCCTACACTGTTTCAGCATGGCAGGGCTCTGAATCAGAGAACACTTCGCGCTTCACAACCTTTGCTGCAGGGCGTGCTCCATATTCAAGGAGCACGGGAACTCAGCAAACAACCCCCTAAAATCTCGCAACTTGCCAGTGGTGACCTCGAGATGCTGCGGCCCAAAGTTCACTCAGCATCATGGGCTCCAAAGACTCGTACGCGGCACAACAGCGTGCGGTCCTGGCATGCGCACCAGAAAGCTTCTACGGCTCGTTGCCCGAAGTTGCCCACACTTCAGTACGTGTCAGGATCGAGTCTCCACTGCTAAATGGTGGCAGAAAACCCCCGAGCCCTGGTCAAAGATAGTACGCATCACAGTATGCATCACTTGCCTTAAGCCCCTAAAGCCTTAACCCCTTTAGCCTTGGACTCCATGTCAATGTCCAATGTGTTCATTAACGACACCTCGGGCCTCACACCTCCCCACAAAAAGCATCTGAAGTTGCGCTCTTTCCAAGGATCATCTACCTGGTGACCCTGCTGGACATTCAATGGATTATCTGAGCCAATAAAATCGGGAGCGAAGCTGAAATCGTTCAGCACAAGCTCCGAAACACGAAACCTCAACTCCCCAAACCCCTCAGCTTCCGCTTCGGATCACCTCGCCCCAGTTGCTCTCCACGCGGATTCGGAGACCTCTCACTCGGCTAAGGGCCTTGGCATGCGCTGTGTTTCAAAGAACCTACACTGTCGACTTCGACAGATGGGGCAGAGCTTCCGTGATTAGAGGGCTCTTTAAGAACTTCAAGATGCTTATGCTACAAGTACGGGTGAGGCAAACCCAGCTGCCCCCAACCGGCACAACGTACCTCTGCAGTACATCTATCATGGGGCCCCTTCTTCTCAAAGCTTTAGCGGTTTAGCGCCTCGGAAAGCATCCAAGAACAACGTGGGTCCCCGGGCCGTGCCCGCCGTGCCGTTCAGCGCGTAGACCTCGCAGCGGCTTTGAAAGGGGACACTAGAGCAAAAGCGGGAGAGCACCGACCAGGGCCTGGCTTCGTGGCCCCAGGAGCTGGTACTCGAAGGAACCCACAGTCACGGCATACCTTTGGCCAAGTCGTAGATTGTTAGCAGGCCGAAGGCTCCTACGAATTGGGGGAGGTGATGATTGGGAATGTGCGCTCAAGGCACTCCTCAACCTCAAAACCCTGAACCGAAAGCCAGCGCAAGCTCGTCCAGACCTTCCATGCAGTCCCCTGCAATGCTGGAGCCCGAGCGGGTCCATCTCGCCCTCACTCGGCCACACGTCGACCTAAGCAGCAAACTCTCGAGAGCTGTATCGACGGGCAGCAGCTAGCTCAAGTCAAGAGGGGGGAGGCGAAATGAGGTGAAACACACCAACCCTTCTACAGCATTCAAATGTTGAGCCGGCCTTGCAATAGAGCCCCAAGCCCATCCCCCGAACGTGCTGCCTCGAACTCGCGTGGTGCTGCACGTGGCAGCGTAGTGGCCCAAAGGGGTGATTGTTCCAGTACCTGCGTGACCATCTTCTACTACTACCCCTGGTACAGAGTTTAGCTCTTCCGTGTGTAACATGCAATGTCACCCTTATCGGGAAAGGACAGCAACAAAGCCACAATAGGGCCTTCTGCCGGTGCTTCGCTCATTGGAGCTCAGAGCCCTGAATTCCCGGCTTGATGGGCAAAAAAATGCTGTGCAGACAGCGCTTGGTGCGAAATATCTTCGATATGTGGACGTGAAAGCCGCATGCAACTCAACCTCGTTCATGCACAATGAATCCATACACCCTCAGCCAACCCTGTATCCCCCCGCACGAGCCAGCGCTTGCTTTTTCTTCGGTGTCCTTATGCTGTCTTCCTGCGCTTGCGCGAAACAACAGACTTGTCGCCGAAATCTTCGAGAAATTCCTCAATCACCTGACTTCCCACATGAGCAGCAAGGGACTACCAAAAGCGACGCAGGGACGGAGCCAATGTCGGAACTTCATGTCTCCTTGGGAAAGCAACATGCTCGACCTGATCCAAGAGGCAGTTTTGAGGTCCGGGACGGGGACCATCTTCAACTCCTGCAACAAACGCGTTGAACTCGCAAACCCCTGAAGAACTCCGGCAAACCAAGCAGTCTGACACTCAGATGCTAACACCCTCAAATATTCGATGAAATATTCCTCCAACTAAAAACAGAGGCACTACTACTGGTCGAAGAGCCGACAAGTGGCGTCTCGATCCGGACTCCGAGGCGGTTTAGGGAAAAGGGGTTTGGGGGGTTTAGGGGTTTAGGGTTGCCGCACGGACGCGCCCCAACGCACGCCACTAATCTAATTTTGAATTAGCTCGTCAGACGCTCGGACAATGAGATGCTCAGACGCTCAGATGCTTCAGGTTTCCCTCGGTTCGCAGAAAGGAAGTGCTTCAACGAAGACTAAAGAAGAACGGATCCGCGCATTCCATGGCAAATCGAGAGCATGAATTTCTGAATGGGCTGAGTGTCGAATGTCTGAGTGTCTCAACGTTTGCCGTGAGGAATCCTGAAAGAAGGGTCTTTGTGGAGCGGGGTCTTTGCGGAACCTGGCTGCGACATGGGAAGCCATAAGCCCAACACGGCTTCAAAGTTGCATGCGGGCTTAGTCTCAGCATTTTGGGGTGTAGTGCGCTAGTACTGCATTCTTGCCTGCCGAAACTCTGCAGGAGTTTCGCCACAAAGATGTCAGCCACAAAGCTCCAGCAAACCCAAAACACCTCAACAAATCCCAAAGCCCCGAGGCAACGCCCCCGCTCCCGAGCACGCTCGTAGGAGAGGTTGGAGCCCATGCTGCCCACCACGCGGCTGAGAAAGGCGTCCTCCTGCATGGGGGGGATGGCTCCCCTAGCCTGATGCACTCCCGAAGGCTTGAACCTAGGCGTTGTTGGGCAACGTCCTGGTCGATGATCTTTCCAAGCTTTGAGTGCTCCTCCGCGGGCACAACCTCCTTAGAAGTCTTGAAAACTCACTTGTACGGCTACACTGAAGGAAGCTATTGCTTTGTTTTGCAATTATTACGATCTTACATGATTACAAGAACTACATGTCTTACATGCATTACAAGTGTTACAAGTACTGCACGTGATACGGGACTACAACTACAGCATTACACTTTTACAGTCCTTACAACTGCTCAAGCCATTGCAAGTCTTACGATTACGACAAGCATAACAGTTAGTTAGTACTACTTGCCGCAAGCAGCAGACAACCCGGTGCGCTGTTTAGCATAGGGCATAGGGTTTCTGTTTCGGAGTTTCGGAGGCATACTATCTCAGGAACCATTTACTTGTCCCGAAAAAACACTTCACAATGTTCAGGAACTGTCTCAACATCCTTGGTCCATGATTGTGTCCAGAGTTTGCGACTAGAGGTTGAAACGGCTCGGAACGGTTCGGAACGGTTTCGGAACGGGTTCAGGAGTTGGCGTGCCGAGGTGTTGCAAGATCAGCACGGTTCGGAACAACTCCGGTGCAAATAGATCCCGAAAACCTGCAAATAGTTTCCTAGCCATGTTCCTGCCAACAGACAAACAGCCCACCGGGTAGCCCACCGCAAGCACTATAAGTGCTCCAACGTTCAAGCTTTACAAGGTTTAGAGTTCTTGCAGCTCTTACAATAAATACAAGTACTAAAGATACTCCATGTGTTTTTCGTATTCTTCATGTTACTACGACGTTTTTGCATTATATCAGGTATTCCCCACATTGCTCTGTTGCCAATCACCAGTAGTGCCAACAACACTAATCTGACCTTGGCTACTACTAGTAATGCAAATATCACTTTGTTACTGCATTTAACGATGAGCATGGATATGGTGACAATTATGATTCGTTCGACTAATTGGGTTCTTAGTCTGCCTCTACAAGTTGTTCTGTTATTACGACTACTATGATGGTTGTTGATTGTGGCGGTTGCTACGACTGTTACGATTGTTTGTTACTATTGAACTTACTAGCCTTCTACTGTTGCTACTATTGTTTTAAGAATTATGACTACTACTAGCATAGTTCCCCTTGTATCACCACTGCTACCTGCACATACTCGTAATACTACTGTTGCCCTTACCCCAGGCCTCACACTCAACACCCCCCCCCCCCCCCCCCCCACTCGCTTCCACCCCAAGTCTCAACCCACCTACGAATTCAACCCTTCCAAACCCACAAACACAAAGCACCCCAAACAATCTCTGCAATAATCCATAACACAACCCCTGACTACTACATTACCTCTTTATCTGCTGTTATTTTAGCTTCTATTTCTTCTATTTAACTTGCCTTCTTACCACACCTACAACAATTGCAATTAACACCGCTCTTATCGATATGAAGACCTCTATATTTTTATTACAAGCACAATGACTACATTGATACGACCATCCGGTGCAGACAGCGCAGACAAGAAGACTCAGTGATAGAGAGCAAACCAGAAGCCACAACATGGGTCAGATTCCAAAGATGAATGCTCAAACCTTCAAGGCCCGAAACCCCAAAACTCTAAAGCAGGTACCCTAAACCCCAACCCGCAAATGCAGAGATGACATCCATCAAACTCACGCTCCGAGTGTCGTAGAGGGCATCAACGAGCTGCTGCAGCGTGCATGGCCTCGCAAGAACCGTTCCACATCCCGAGCTTTCGTTCGGTGGAGATGCCGGGGGACGTGTTCGAAATCCGATGGGGCGGGGAGGATAAACCTGGGCGCCTGAGCCCACAAAACCCTCCGCCTTCGGCCGAAATTGGAGCTGGGGCCGAGAGTCAAGACATGAAAGCTCTACCAGCAAGAGTAACGATAAGCAAGAACAAGAACGGATCGAACCCCACGTGCAAAGTTTGGGTTCAGCCTACGGCGAGACTTCCGATCTTGCCCACTGCAAACTCAAGCCAAATGCCAAGCCCACAAACGTCTTGTCAATCACAAGACGAGATGGTTTTTGTAGCGAGATGGCGAACTTGGAGTTGCTGGACGCCTTTTCCAATGCATCATCTGCTTTCTGATCTGATGCTCCCGCCAGCGGCGTGGGATGCCGAACGGGAGCAATGTTCGTTGGATGGGGCGAAAGCGCCACCCACGAAAGACGAAGCCACGGGGTCTATCGGAGCAGAACATGAGGCGTACTGGCACAGCGCGGGCGCTCCTGCCTTTCCTGCCTGGGCACAATCCTTACCATGCCAAGAAGGTGGGGCACTACGAACACCAAACTAGTTCAGTCACCCTTTCCTAAAGATAACGGCTCTGATGGACAGTTGCATCAGCACTTGCCTGAAACTACATAAGCTTTGAGTAACCCTCGTGTCTCCACTGTGGAGGAGTAGCACATCCCAATAGCAAAGCGCCAGAGAAGCTGCTGCTCGCACCTGCAAGGCAGATTTGCCGAGCGGTCTGCCAGAGTCGGGGGCCACTCTGCGTCGTGAAGAATTACCTGCACTAGCTTTGCGAAATCTTTGGGAGACAAGTGAAACGAGACCTGACCCGATGAATCGCGGCAAACTTGCGCATCAACCAGCTGATGTCAGAGACTCGGCAACATCAGCTTCCCCGCCAGCACTAAGCATCAAGGCTAGTGCTAGTGAGTATTGGCCGTGTGTGCACCCAAGCAGCCAGATTGGAGATCAGCGCCCGGGTGCTCGTCACAGAATGAGGAAGTGTCCTGCATCGGGGCAAGGGGGTCTGCTGAAATCAGTGAATTTTGCACGTCTCTGCTTGCACATCTGTTGAGTCTTGCCTGGCCACCGGGAGAACAGCATCCTCGCCATGAAGGGGCTCCCGGACGACTCCTGGGGCGAGATGCTGACTGGCAGATCAACATGCATGTTGCTTCTTGCAACTCGAAAGGTTCGGACGGTAGGTACGGGGTTCTGTGATGCCCCGCGGGCAATATGGCAACATATTCTTCAGGCACACATCTTACACTCATGCAAAACGGGGGACTGCGAGAGAGCTGTATTCATGCATTTGACTGTGTATGCACTTCTGAAGTTCCTCATGGGTTTTTTACATTTCGTTTCTCATTCATATTCACGTTATATGTACCTTTGATATTGATACTGAATTGTATATCCAGATTCATGTGTATTTGCCGTCCACAGTGTGCTTTGCACTATCATCAGCGCATGCTCCTGAAAAGCAGCTTGTCGTCGCAGCGTTTGGTCGGCCTGGAACCACGTGACACTGCGCAGCACAAGTCCAGCTGGGCTTTCAGCTGCAACGACCAGGGACTCGACACCCTAAACCCTAAGCCCTAAAACCCAACATCAGATGGAAACCTGAGAATCAAGACCACAACAGCCTAAGGCCCTCGAAAAAGCCAACGAACTTCCTTCAAACCGTAAGACCCCTATAACTATAACTCAAATCGGATTGAGCCTTCCAAACCCTTTAAACCTTGAATCCTAAACCCTACAACCCGAAAACCTGAACCCCTAAACCCTGAACCACGCAAGCCCGTACAGGGAGTGTGAAAGTCCTGGGCTCCAGGCCAGGCCGCACGATGACGGTTGGGAGCCGGGCAGTGCGGCCGTCCAAAAACCCCTTCCTGGCAAAAGACAGGGTGCTGAGGCTATGTTTGCAAAAAGATAGGGGCTGCTTAGGCTGCTTAGGCTTTTTTTTCGTTCCAGGGATGTAGAGTTTCGGGTTGAGGGGTTCGGGTTTCGGGGATCTAGGGCTCATCCTGGTTCCCTGTCTAGGCATACGCTGACGCGATGCTGGGTCCACTGCTACAGCCTCTAAGGTTCTGAGCTTTTGATCCCAGCAAGAGTTGCAGAGAAACACGACTGCCCGCCAACGGCTTGAGCAATAGGCATCAAAAGAGCTGAGCTGAGGCAGCCGAGCCTGGTGTAGTCATTCACCAGAAGTTCACAAACTGCTTTGGTCATGCCATAGGTGTTCTTTGGCACGATCTTGTCCGTGTCGCCTTCCAGAGCCGCGGCTTCTTCTTGCTCTTCTGGATTAGGTCTGGGACGCTGGCTCGCTACGCCGCTCGCACGTAATGGAGCTTGGGCTAGCCGCTCACTTTCGCACCGAAAGGCTTTCTAAAACGAAAGCGTGCCGCTAACTCTCGGCAGACAAAATACTGCGCCCGCCCTAGCATGGGCAGCAAAGAGCACCAGAACCCGGCCCACCATCCCGGACACAGGTCGCCTACGGCTCGTCCCTGCTCTCCATAGGTCCTGGTGCTGTGTAGGGTTTGGTCTTCTGATCTACATGAGGCCATGTCCCTGGGCACAACCCTAAGTGCTACAGCCGAACTTTGATATGGACGTCAAGCCTAGAACACATGAAACACTAACAACATTCCCGAATGCCCCCCAAACTCTAAACCCCCGTGCCCCACAACAGGGTCTCGCCAAAGACCGCCAGCGAGGACGTGAAGACGAACTTGGGACGTGCAGCACCTTCCGAGTCCAACGTTTGTGTGCTTTCTTTTGTAGTTCTTGAGCAAGTTGAGTCATCGAATAACCCTCAAGCCGCCCTGGCCGCCCTGAAGCCGAAACCCTCAACTCGTTGGCCTCCCTCCGTTCTTGCCCGGCAGGCGTCCAAGAGGTGCCTTTCAAAGCTCCAGGCTGCAATCTCAGGGATCACGTCTACTGTTGCTACTACTAATACAAGTACTACTAGTCTTACGGTCACATATCCTCATACGAATATTGTGACTGTTCTTGCCATGATGACGTTTTGCTACGATTACTCTCATTTATTACTATTACTTGCTTTATCTTATTCCTGTTCTGGAAGTTTTTCTATTGCGAACGCTCACAATTCTTGCGGTGATTGCAGTTCGTCCATTCCTATGATAACTACTATTACTACTACTCCTACTATTACGACTTGTCTTACGTTTATGCCAAATATGCCTATTCTGAGTTTTGTGGCTATTCGGACTACCATGACAACTGTTGCTTTTATTCTTGCATTATGACTATTCTGACTATCATGACCGTTATGACTATGATGACTATGATGAATATTATCACATGCCCAATTACTGTTTTTATAATGATTAGTTTCACTACTAATATGACTACTATTTCGATTATGACGATTCTGACTATGATGACTACTATGTAGCACTGTCATGACTGTTATTACTACTACAAATGCTACTATTTCTACTGTTGTTACCATAGATTCCAGTACGGTTCTTACTACTACTATCCTTACATCCTCCTGGAAGTAGCCTTGAGGTTTCGCAGACATGAACAGCAACAACCACCGTCATCGTAACTACACTTGCAAGAAACACAATAAATAAAACAATACTAACGATAACAAAATACATGTGTCTGTATACCTATATGCATGTATAGTAAGATCGTGAGTGTTGGCGTTCCTTTGCGCGTTTAACAGCTCCAGCTCCAACAGCGCCCCAAGCGGACCTTACAATAGCGCCAGCAAACCACAGAGCTTCAGGTTGCGAGTAGGTTCGCATTTGGGGGGCTTCAAGCAGGGGACTGGCGACAACATCTGATGAAAAAGCTGAAGACTCCACGAGCGCCTGCTACAAGCCCATACGGGCACTTAGCGGGCCTTCCCTGTGCTCTCCTTGCACGCTCCAGCGTTTAGTGCGCTGTTCAGTGGCGCCTACTTTCCTCAAGAGGCTGAAAACAATCCGTTTGGAAGAGGACTGTGGAAATGCCCTTATGCTTCACGCAGGAGCCTAGGATGCATTAAGGTCCTCGCAGCCCGCGCACCCTTCACCCCAGGGCCCCGGGCAACCCCCCCAGCCAACTAAATCCAAAACCTTCAGCGACAAGTACGCGACGTAAGTAGAAACTCTCCAGCTCTAATTAAACCCGAAACCACTGAAAGTTCCCAGGCTCTTCTGGAAAGAGCTCGCCTCGTGCCGTCCAGGTTGACTTTGAGGCCGAGGTCGAAGTCCTTCTCCGCGGCGCCGCTCATGACCTGGGATGCTAAGGGTTGAGGATTCAAGATTTTGGCTTTTACTAAGGTCTCAAGGGTTCTCTACAGAGGCTTCTTGGGGTGCAGGGGTTTTCAAGTCAACGTACCGCGTTTTAGGGAATAGGGCATCAGCCGGAAGGCTGCAGGGATTGTGAGTTTGAAGCGATGTCTGCTGTTTTCTTGCGGGGGGGGGGGGGCAGTGGGGGGGGGGGATTCCAAACCATTCAGGAAAGTGAAGGGCAATATAAGTAAGGCCTATATGCAGTTGGCTTCGAAAACGTCCTCAGGGTTACCGGATTCTACAGGCCTCCAAGTATTTTGGATTTATGGTTTAGGATACAACCCTAGACCAATATTAGTTGCAGCCCCGTCGCACCAGCAAGATGGAACAGGGACAGAGCATGGCCACTCTTCACCTGACGTTCTGTGTTTAAGAAAGACTCAAGATGCCCTTGCATCCCCCTTTTCGCCCCCTTTCGAGAAAGCTTTGCCCGGATCCGAAGCAATCCTTTCCCTGAGCCCACAAACCGAAACCCCCCAAACTGGCCTTCCCAAGAAGTGCACGGCACTGAGTCGGGGAGGTGATGTCCACGCTTTCCAGCTGAACCTGCGAGTACCACCGCTGGCCAAATGCCTTGCCCTCCGACACAAAAACTCGGAAGCACTCCACAGCTTGGGCTGGGGAGTTGTTACAACTAGGATTTTGGGCGACTCGGGTCTACAGTCTTCTGGCGATTACAAAGGAAATCCAGATGATGTGCAAGTACTTGGGCTCTGGTATCCTTCTCGTCGGCATTGACACCCAGGCGGGAGACTGGAACCGTCGTGTCAACCAGAATGATCCTCGGATCCCAGAACTCCCACCCGCATGCTAATCGCACACAGAGCACTGCCCAGAGGCAAAGTGAGCTAAAGTTTTGGCAGCCAGGGTTTGGGGTTTGGGGTTTGGGATTTAGAGCATTGAGGATTTATGATGGGGCGTCCCAAAGCTGCCAGGCAACTTGCTAACCTGCAGCTTCTTGCCATGTGCGTCCAGGAGACCATCTACCTGCAAGAGCGACCTGCCCGGATGAGACTTGGGCCGTTGGGAACTTGTTGTGCATTCTGGCATGGGCGTATGGTTCAGAAAGGCAACACTGGAATCAAGCAAAAGCATGTATTTGGGAATTTTGCAACACAAAAGGATGCTGCGGCCTTCACATACTGCGCCGGAGCATAACCTCGCTACGCAAAGTATCAGCGTGCGACGATCCCACAGAATCGATCTCATCCACTCGCTCCCGCCACAGGCGAAGATGAAGCATCGAATGAAAGCATGCAACGTCCTGGAAAGCCTGTTCAGGTCCGTATCTTGCAAAACAAGCCCTCACCGACCCGGCACATGAAGACCTCAGCCCTCCATGCCCTGAAAGACCTCGGCCGCGTGGCCTCAACCCAACAAATGTCCCCTTTTCGCAGCCCCATGCATTTGGGAGAGCCTGCAAAGTTCCTGGCCCAGGAAACCTTGGCCGCCTGCTGGTTGGCGTTTTCAGGACAAACTTCTGTTTGTGGTCTCTGAGGGTGCAGGAAGGATTCGTATTCAGAGGGCACGGAGGATGGGGGGCTCTTGGCGTGGTCATGTTTCGTCTTTTTGTTTGAAGGGGCGTTCAAGTGGGGGGGGGGGGGGGGCATGGGAATTGAACTCGGAAAAGCTTGCCCTGGAGGTCTGAAAAGGTTAAGCCTTCAGAGGGCGAGTAGGTGATTGGAGCGCTGGCTTGGGCGATCAGCAGCTCTTAGGCTTTTGGAGGCTTTTCCAGAATTCTCCGGAGTCTCAGAGACCGGGCCTGTGATGATGACTTCCATGTTCAAGTGCGACGACTGGCTAACTGCCGGTCACTTGGTATGCGGGGTATGTCTCGCTGGCCTGCCTTGTCACAACTACAGGTATAGTCTTCTGAGTGTGCGGAGGTCACAAAACTGTTTGGCTTCTCCTCCAAGCTTTGTGTTCCAGAATCTTGAGCCGTGGCTGCTGCGGAGACTGCTCATCTTCTTGGTATATTACCTGGACCATGCTGAATCAACTGTCGCTGTCACCCAGCTTGCGGACTCCCCGATTCCCTGGCGCACTACATGGCTGGGACGAATGGGCTGCGAGAAGCGGATGGCAAGAGAGCCCCGTGGCAGGTCGAGCGCAAAGCACCTGCAGTTCCGGGGCAGTCAGATTGTCGAATATTTCAAGAAGTCCGATGAATTGTCCCCCTCCTGATTTCCGTACGAGGGCTTTCGGCTTTCGATTTCAAGAAGTCCGATCAAAGACCTGCGCATAGCACCTGGACGGTGGCCCTGTCTCCCAGGTGAGGACGACCTCTGGTGAATGTGATGCCGCACCCAAGAGCCTCAACGCGCTTGAACATAAGGCGTGCGACGGTTTGAGTCTTTCGGTTGGAAGAGACATCTTGTGACAGAATCTTGTGCGTCAGGGCACACATAGCACAACAATGCAACAGAAAGTGGGCTTCAACTGGGCTACCCCGCGTCCTGGCTGCTGGAACCAAAGTGGCAAGAACTCTGCCTGGTCTGCGCCAAGGTTTACGAGAGTCCCGAAAGGCTTTTGTGCTGATTGACAGCATGACTTCAGCTGCAAGCCGCCGCCCGACTGAATGATGATGGGTGAAGTTGCAAGGCTCGCACAGGAGCTACCCAAGTCCTGTAGAAGCTACGAAAATAGAGCCTAAAGTAGGTAGCAGGAAGCCCTTAACCTGGAGGCCCTGCTTTCAAAGCCCAGTGGCCAAGGCGTCCCAAAAGGCTGCGCCCAAAGCCCCCAGAGCTATGACCTGAAGCGAGCTTCGATAGGGTGTTCGAGCTAGCCCATTTTGTAGGGCGCCCCTTTACTGTTCATGTGGCTGTTTCCGCTAAGTGGAAGTTCTGGAGAGGGAAGACTTTTCCAAGTGTTCCGACCACGAGCCTTCCAAACCCCGGAGACAGGGCGACGGCTGTGGTCAATGCCGGCGCCTGCGCTCCAAGCCGCCCAGTCCTCAGACCAAGGACTTGGGAGTCTAAACCCTTAAAAACCGAATCCCGAAGACCTAAACCCTAAACCCTAAACCCCAAAAACCCGAAACCCTAAATCCTGAACCCAGGTTGGGACAACATCAGGCAGGGAATTGATGCGAAGGCCGGCTAAGGTTGCAGCATCCGAAGAGTAAGCCTTCAGGGTTTCGGGGGTTTGTCCGGGGGAAAATCACAGCCTACGGCTCCAAGAAGTATGCTTCACCGCCTCTATGATCGTAGACGCTAAACTCCCCGAAATCCGACACCCAAACCACACCGCCGCCCCCTGAGCCGCCAGCCACACCCAGGCCAGCCTCACATGCTCATGCGCCCTAAACTCGAAGCCCCAACTCCTAAACTCTAAACCCCCAATCCCGACACCCTGAAGTCGAGGTGATGGGGGCAATGAGGCTGTGATCTTCGGGGCTGGCGGCCTTGGGACTGCAACTTGAAATGTGCGTTTTAGGGTCTAGGGTGCTGCGTCCGGGTCTGGCTTTGGAGTTTAGGGCTTTGTAGCATCAAGGCTCCCAGAAGGAACAGCGCCCTTAGAACATCACCCGCTACTCTTATGAAGAGCGAACCCACCATAGAACTTCACCCTAAGCCCTAAACCCTACTGGTACAATTTCAATCTAGACCCCTGAGACCCGAAACCCTAAACTTTCCCTACACCTTGTCTCCGAGGCGAACGCAATCACATCTGAGCTGCCGCCCACATGGCCTGGGACGGTTTCGTGTTCTGCTTGAGATCAGCCTCCTTAGTAGCCCTGTAGCATCCCTTAGCTTTGTTTTGCTGTGCTAGGGCCCCTTGACCCTGAATCCTCGAACCCGCACCCTGAACCCTTGTCAGGCTCCGAGAAGGACTTCTTGAGCTTCAGGCTGTTTTTGTAAAGTCTAGGGCCAAGGGCTGCGCATGAACCTTCTTGCTATCGAAGAGTTCTCATCCGAGGGCTTGGTTAGCTTTGATGTTTAGTACACCTTTTTACTACATAAGAGTTGTTCTGCCTTATCAAGTCGAGACCTCATAGAGGCATCCTCAGCCTCGACCCTAAACCAACCCCCCCCCCCCCTCTCGGCTCGCGGCCGCCTCTCTCACCTACCGCTGCCGCCAACTGGGCAGCACGCTCAGCAGCTGCACGAGCCTTCGTGGCCACAGGAGGCTTCTTGAATCGGGCTGACATTGAACCCAAAGCTAAAGAACCCAATGGAAATCGGATTTTTGGGGATTCTTGGGTGTAGGAGAGGTGATCAATGAGGAGATGTGGGGGCCGCTCCAGCAGTAAGAAAGGGTTTCGGAATCTTTCCAGGAATAGGGAAGCAAAGAGGGCGCCGTGGCCAAGACTAGAAGGGCTGGGCACTCAAGCTGCCACGACCGACCAAACAATGAGGAAGTCGACCTGGTTGTAAACAAGTTGAGGATTGAGGAAATAATTTGTGGTACCTCTTCGAGACACCGGCCTCTGCCGAGGACTTCTTGGCAGCTTCTGCCGCTGCCACTGCTGCCGACGAGGACGAGGCTGCGAGCACCAAAGTTCGACGGGACTTGGTTTCGGGGCATATCCTCCAGGCTCAGATGGAAGATTAGATCAGGAGTCCTGGTCACGTCCATTCGGGGCTGAGAATACTGCACAGGCAAGCCGGATTCTTCAGATGATGGAACCGAGGTGTGTTGACAGTGTATCCCAGTGTAACAGGCATGCATAAATTGCATACGCAACTGGGCACAATCAGGAAGAGTTCAGCAAATACACCTTGGATGCAGACATTGTTTGTCTCAAGTGCCTGCGTAAGCTTGATTCTAGTAGTGGGAAACAACACAAAGCAAGAAAATTGCCAAAGTGAATGGAAACACAGGTACCGCTATCGCACCAACCATACGTATTTCGTCATCACCTTGCCATTCTAGTATATTTAAAACCACTTTTGTATTATTGTTTGTGAACGCATTGTCGTTCTCATTCTCCCTGATTACTATGAGTATACGTACCATTTGTTCCATTAAAATCACACAGACCTAACGTACCCAACGTAACGACACCTCCCAGCTCAGGTCCTAAGGTCCTTGGGGCTTAGGGACTCCCATGACCGCTCCCGCTCCATGGCCTCCGGCATCCCCAGCCACGGCCTAGGCAGCAAAGTTGATGGGACTTGACACATTTTGGTGCTTCGGATTTTAGGGACAGGGATTCCTGTGCGGCCTCTTCAAAGCCCTCAGCACCCTGTGCCGGCAATGAGCGAACTTTTTCAGACCGAGCCGGCACTCCAGCACTGGTTCCACGCTATCAGCGTCTAGGACGTTGTACAGCCCCAGCAAAACTCAGCAATCGGAATCCGATCCAGAGAACATCTCACGCTTGCCAGACGTAGAGAGAGTCACAGGTTGCGTAGCCCAGGAGGCCGTCGGCAAAGCCCAGCGCGCCATGGATTGGGGCACTACCAACCGTCTGAACATGTGCATAAACACCGGTCTCAGGGTCTTTCGTCAGCTCTCCAATCTCACTTCCCGTCAAGGCGCCATGCACGACGTAGAGCTTGCCATCCATCCGGCCGACGTAGACGGCGCCGTCACCTGAGATTGCGGGAGAACTCCATTGCGCGGGCAGACAGACCTGGCGAATCAGATGCGGCGAGACTCCATGCAGCACTAGGTGTGCGGCACGCTCGGCATCGCCAGCCGCGAAGAGCGACATGTGCGGAGCAGCGTTGAACCTCCACAGCAAGCTCCCTGTCTCAGCGTCCAAGGCCACCACGCTGCCGGGCTCATGCGCGCTGCCACCCGGAAACGCCCCGGGGGTCACAACCACGGCCAAGGAGTCTGCTCCTTTGACATGTCCCACCGCTGGGAAAGTGCAGCAAGGGTCTGTGAGAATATGCTCCCAGATGAGGTTTCCCTTTTCCAGGCCAAAAGCTCGGACCACGCCTCGCTCTCCAACTTTACCTCTGCCCTCAAGGTTGCTGCAGGTATAGATGATCTTGTTGGGGCCGAGCACTGCCCCACCATCCGAGAAGGTGTCGGACATGTTCGCCAACTCCGTCTTCCAGATGACGGTTCCGTTGTGTAGGCTGAGGCGAAACACATGTCCCTCTGCAGTCTGATAGACGAAGGTGCCATCATCGGGAAATAGAGGCGTCAGATTCCACAACACATGGTCGGACTGATATTCCCAGAGCTGGTCCCCTGTTTCAGCGTGCAGTCCAAAGATCTTTGTGTTTCCCCCTGGAAGGGCTTCGGTAGAGCCTGCCCACTTAGAAGAGGGGACAACGAAGACCCCATCTAAGGAGGCCGGATATGCTGCATCCCCTCCCGCTCTTTCTGCCACCCGAGTTGACCAAAGCTCCTGGCCTGTATGCCTGTCCACCGCAAAGACATGACCCGTGGTGGTGCTTCCAAACAAAGAGTCGCCCGACAAGTAGGGCTCGTTGTCAGACCGGCCCGGTGTATCATAGTGCCACAGCACTTCACCAGAAGGTGAGAACTTCCACAAACCCTGCATAGTCATTAGGTACAAGTTTTTCTCAACATCGATGACAGGGCCGCCTGCCACCATGTCTTCCCACTGGCCCATGGGATTGTGCCAGGTCCAGTTTGCTGGGCCATGAGGCAAAGCAAGCACGACGTCGGTGGTTCCGAACTGGCCCGGAACCTTCCCGCGTGCATGTGGCCACGGATGTGAGATGGAGGAGGTCGAGCTGGTGTGTAGTGCCTCCGGTGCTTTCCGGGAAAGGCTGGTCTGGCCCACGGCGAAGCCGAGCTGGAGAAAGTCGCCGCACGTGCTCTCGGCCTCGACACAAGACCAGACGACAGGAAGAAGGAGGAAGACCAGGGTGTGCAGCCAAGCGCTCATCACACCGCAGGAGTTCATCCAAATACGGTGAAAGCTGTCTGCTCGTGAAGTTTCGAGCCCCATCGCTTCCATACATGCGCAGACTTACCGCACCTCTGCAAGATGCTCAAACACCCCATGTCCCACAGCACGCCAAGCATTTCCCTGCAAAGCCTCTTCCAGTACCGACAGACGCGAGGCCACGGAAGGATCCTCACATGCGCAAGCTCAGACGTGAATTCAGCGAAACGGGCATGTTTGACAGAACGAAGATTCCCGTGCTTCCTTTTGCTCGCTTGTGGGGATGCGCTAGGTGCAGAGGGCATTTTGTCAATCTGAGCCTCCGTGGAATGTTAGCACCATGCTCATGGAACCCTGATCTGCACCTATCGCTGACCAAAGCAGCTGTACCTCGCCACTTGTGGGCAGGAAAAGTTGATTTGCCAAGAATGCTGCTCTTTGCGCATGTCATCGGCAGCCTTCCGCCTTTTGCAGATGGACATCGGGCACCCTGAGCTGGGCTTTATTGCCATGAGATCTGAAGCTCGAGGAATGTCTCCATAGCTGTCAGCGGCCAAAGCAGCCTCAGATGCACAGAGACGATAGATAGACAGATAGGTATACAAAAACAATCACAAGCAAAGCATTCACGCCCTCCAAAGACCCTCCTCTGATGAACTGCATTAGCCCGCTTCGCCAGACCAGGCTTCTCAACCCGAAGCATCCCGAAACTAAACCCCAACAGCAACTGTAATAGCCCTAACTGTTATCGTAGCCACCATCAAACGAGAATCATTTAAGTCAGAGCCCAACAAAAGGATGCCCTTCTCCTTGCGCCTGGGGGCCAGCTCATAGGCCAGGGCACCAGAAAGCCCGACTGGAACTGCCAGTAGAAGCCCAGGGCCTCAGACATTCTATGCCAAGGGTGAGAGAGCACAAACCCGATGCCCTATACTCAAATACGACGAGCTCTGCGGAGATCCCACACACGTGCCCCGAGCCGGGTCCACGCCCTCTGGCCACGAGCTCGGCTCCTAAGGCCATGCTCTACACGGCTTCTGGCCGTGCCTGAGAAGGCGCGTTACCGTTCGTGTTCGGGTCCCTTCGAATTCCGCTTCATGCTAGAGAGCCGTAAATTCGACCTAAACCTTAAGCTCTAAATAACCCGAAACCCTAAACCCTGAATCTGAGTACCCAAACGGGGTCAGAGGTTGGAGAACCATTTGCAACCCTGCAGCTGCCAAGGAGAAGCCCACGACCTCGTCCAGGTAGGACTTTTGCGGGTCCCACCTCGGACTGGGGTTGAGAGCTTAGCAGCTAGCAAGTCGATTTGCGAAGGGGCTTGGGACCAAACTGACCAAACCTCACCCAACACCACCCAAATGTCCTGTTCATCTCGAGGAGCGGTTGGCCATACAGGCGCTGCAGCATGCCTCGCTCTTCGAGAATCTGCGCAGTCGCGGAAAGCTTCATATCAGCCGAACTGTCACGGCAACACACTGGCTGGAAACGTGAGACATCTGAGCGGACCCAATGTGAGAAGCATCACGTAGCTGCTAAACATGGATGGTTATACTGCTAGAAAGCTACATGGCTATGTACGATGGACATTGACGCTCTGGGTGGTGGACAGCTTCCGATATTGAAAGCGGCGAAAATAATTTGAAAAATTTCGAAACACAGCCAGATTCGTACATGTTAAGTGTTTACAAGTAAAAAATTCTAAACGCGACTTTAGAGATCCACATTCATCGGCCGACAAAAGCGATGGGGTCTTTCTCCGCGCCTCCCCTTTCCTCCCCAACGCACCCATCCTGTTTAGCAAAGGAGAGGGAATAAAGAACTGTTTAGCAAAGGAGAGGGAATAAAGAAGAAGGAATGGGAAACCTGTTTTCCCGTGCTTCCGTCAAATAGAACGTCAAGGTCCGGCGTACACATTGCTATATTGTTACATGGTCATATGGATATATTGCAAAATTGGTAGATCACTATGATGAGCCTTCATGAAAGCAACGCCAAACATGGTTCCTCCGCGCAGGCAGGCATACCTGGGCTGTGCAGGGGCTTTTCAAGACGTGCCTACGGGCCTAATCGGCCTAATGGGTTTTGGGTATGCGGGGTTGTGCGTGCGACTGTCCGTAGTGACTCTTCTCATGACCGGCGAGTGCTGTGGCTGTGTTTTCATTGCCGCCACGGGAAAGCCCAAGCATCGCCGTTCCTGTGAGCCTTACGAAGGTACTGCAAGTACTCTACCTTTCCATCAAAAATGGCTGCCAACTTTGCAAAACAACCTTTGCAAGCAAGCTGCACCGCACCCTGCGCTTTGGTCACAAACCAAATCATCAGAATCAGGACCGCCTTCCCAGGTGTCCAGAACGAGATCAGAGAGTTCTTGCTGGGACACAGCCATGAACTACTCATGAAGACACTGAATGGAGGGATGAAGCCTACATGCACTGGAGCATGGCAACGAAACATCGAGCCTTGAGCAGAACGTCAAGAATAGTTTCAACCTTGAAAGAAGACAGACATGCTCTGCTACAATAACACCGTTCCAGTTGTCAGTGGCCAGCAAGCGTTCGCTGCTGCAGTCCTCGGCCTCTAGCTCCTAGCTGTTGATGAACTCCCAAAACCAAAACACCCCAACAAAAAAATCAAGCCCTGTGCCACTGGGGAGCCCAATGTTGCAGCTCTGGGCCCAACAAAGAGCACAGCGATGGAGCCAGGAACCGCAGCAGCGGCAGCTTCCTGGATTTAGGGTACCCACATCCCCCCATGCGGCATGTCCTGAAATACTTCTCCTATACGGTTAAATCAGCAAACAAGAGGCTCTCTGTCCCATAGGAGCGGTGAGGTGGCCACTTTCAGTATTGGGGACCTCTTGCCTTAGCGACTATTGGTTGGGCGAAACCAATTTCGAAAGATGATTTGTGCTTCGAATCACGGCTCGAAGTTGGCCCGAAGCATCGGATGTGTGTGCGTGTGTGGATGGCTAACAGGGCCCAAAGCCATGTAATCTGCGGGTGAAGGGTACGGAACCCTCGTTCGAAGCGGGAAAGTGCAGGACAGCGACTGGGACAGTTGTGCGCCCGCGGTCTCAGTCATTGTTCTGCTGTTTCATAAACTAATTCATATATTAACTGTTTTATCAGAATATCAAATACCGGCACGTGCCTTCCGCACATTCAAAATGATGTCCTCTCAAGACCTGGAGATGGCTCACTTTTGCCAAGTTGTTCTAGCGAAACTGTGTTGCTGATATTCCAACTACATGCACGCATGACCCAAACATACTTTCACGTCAAAAGCAACGAAACGCAAGGACCAAATGAATCCAGTTTTTCCACTTCTTAGATCCTAATTAACTTTGGCCACTAGAAGAACATCGGCATCCGATGGGGCCCAATACCTTCTTTCTCATGATACCTTCGTTTGCAACCTTGGAGGTTCTGATTCAGAGACTGAGCTAACGTCTTAAGAATACGCAAAATGTAGAGAGGGAGACGAGTCAGATTTTGGGGTTTGCGGTTTAGGGTCGAGGGTTTTGCTTTGTTTGCGGGCGTTCTCTGGTGAATGCAAAGCCAGCTTTCTACGAGCCTTGAACTCCAACCCTCAAAAGCCTAAAACCCTCAACCCTAAACCTAAACCCCTGACTCCACTTGCCAAGCTGCAGCATCTCGGCGAACGCCAACGCGTATGCAACCTCTGCCAGGTGTGGTTGCTTTGTTGCACTTCAGGGTGTAGGATGGTGTAGGGCTTAGGGATTTTCAGGCCAGTGGCTTTGAGTTGACGTAGGGCTTTTGGGGTTTGCTCTGGGGGGTCACCAGCTGAAACCTTAAAGTCGACCAGGCTTTTGTGACAGTGTTCGGCCTGCTCTCCTACACATTCCTCCACGCTCTACACGAACGTGCAACACACAGCTTCGACCCTGAATCCTGTATCGAAAGCTGTCCATGTCATTTCGGCATTTCGAAGCATTGATACTGGCCCCGCCGTCTGCGCGAACTGGATCTTCAGAGTGGCCAGAGCCCCCAGGCAGGCTGCCCAGAGGTAGGAGACTGCCGCCTCCAACCTGCGCTCAGGGGTTCGGGGGTCTTGGGGGTTTTGGGGGTTTTGGGGGGTTTTGGGGATTTTGGGGGCTTTGGGGGGTTTTGGGTGTTTTGGGGGTTTTGGGGGGCTTTGGGCGTTTTGGAGCGTTTTGGGTGGTTTTGGGGGGTTTTGGGGGGGTTTTTGGGGGGTTTTGGGGGTTTTGGGTCTTAGAGGGTTGAGAGGGTTTCGGGCGGCTTAGAGCATGGAGCCTCTTCGGATCCTCGATGCTCACCATGGCCACATCTGCCAGGCAACGTAGAGCAGCCCGACTTGTTTTTTATGCTGGCGAATGGACAAAAGCAGGAACAGTCAAACCCACAAGGCAACAGACCAAGGCACGCAACTTCTGGCGTGCCAGCTGCCGTGCGTCCATCCTCCGAAAGCACATGCAAACATCCAACACGTGCCACTATGACCCACACCTTCTTCCTCCAGAAACCGAAACCCTAAGCAGTGTTTCGGGTATGGCCACATTCTGGCAAGCCACTGGTCCACATCTACAATGCCGTCGGCATTCTCGTCCTGTTTGGAGCTTCACAAGCACACGCATCGGGAGAAGGGCGCCAGAGCTCAAGTCCAAGGCAACATGCTCAGAGTTGGATGAATAACTAACTGAAGAGACCGTTCAAGCCACAAGAGAAGGATCACGCCGAAACCAAGCACAAAGTTTCAGAGACAGACTAAGCCCTGTGCTTATCGAATTCCCAGAACTCCATCCTGAGTTCGAAGAGCCTTTGCCTAAAGATGCCGGTGTTCTCAGGAGGTTCCACCCAGAACACATCAGCATGGAGGGTGGAACTCGGGGGGAGGGAGGGGGGGGGGAAGGTGCTCCGATCACCAGCATCAGTCCTGTCCTTCAAATCATCTAAAGCTGAGGCTTCTTCCACCAACGTAGCTTGGTCGATTATGTACCTGGAAGAGGGCTTCAGGATGTTGCATCTTCGGAATTTTGCTCCCTGGGGGTTCAGGGTTTAGGGTTTTGCGACTTTAACACCATAGAACAAACTAGTCATTTTGAACTCCAGCCGGCGATGCCCACGTCAAACCAGAGGCCATGTCTTCCCAAACAAGCAGTTCGCAGTTCAGGGTTCAAGGTTTAAGGTTTTAGGAAGTTGCGTGTTGAAGGTTGAGGGGATCGCGCCGTGTTAAACAATGTCAATTATTTATGACCAGAACTCAGAGAGAGAACACAGCTTGTAGATATTGACATCGCTCAACACACAACCTCTTCAGCTCAAAGCCATGACAGCCCTTAAACCCTAAATCCTACACCCTGAACCCTCAAAACAAGCATCGCGTTGTTGACCGGTGCCTTAACCTTAAGCAAGGGCGCTGCAGTTCTGCGTTCAGGCGTTCCAGGCCCATCTTTCGGAAGGCCTGTTCTCGGCGCCGGAAATGGCTTCTAGGGGCTCGGGATTTAGGGTCTAGGGTTTGGGCTTGGCGGATTTTGGGGCGGCATAAGGGTCTGAACTCGAAAAAGCCAGAACAGGTCCGGAGCGCGCCTCCACAGCAGCGAACAGCGCTACGAAGGTTCCACCGAAGAAGCACAAGACCTCCGAGTCCGACCCATCAGGCTAGGTTGCGGTTTGTCGCCTATGAACTGAAGTCTTGTAGGGGCTTCCGGTTTCAGGATGGTACAGAAGCACACACACACACACACAAGGAACCCTTCTGCGTCTCCTACATCACGGCAACTAGGGGCCCGACCAGACCTGTTGCAGCTTGGAGCTCGTAAGGCGTCTTGCTGCAAATCCTGGGCATAGGCTTGGACCATCCTTAAGCCCCACACCCTTCATTACTTAATCCCTGTTTGGGCACATACTTTCGCTCGCACGACCTCCACAAAATGGCCAAGCCGCGAGTAGAGCCACGTGCAGGCCATGATGTATCCTGCGAGAAACAGCTAGGGGGTCAAAGCGCTCTGAGAGAACTGATAGAGCATTCCCCGTTCAGGACCAAGGCGAATGAAAACTGTTTGCCCTTCGCCAAACCCCCATTTGCAAATCCTCATAACCCTGAAGGTCTGGCGCTTAGGCTAT
The DNA here is from genome assembly GCA_905221605.1 of Symbiodinium natans. Taxonomy (NCBI): domain Eukaryota; class Dinophyceae; order Suessiales; family Symbiodiniaceae; genus Symbiodinium; species Symbiodinium natans. Next base: position 573,202 of record CAJNDS010002068.1, on the reverse strand, counting down.
GGGTTGAACCTTATAAACCCTAACATCCCTAGATTTGCCTCGGCCGATCACCAGTGCCCCATCGCCCAGCGGGGCAGCCACGGGCGCCAGGAAACGCAGCATCCGCGCGAGAAGCGGTGTTGAGGTCCTTTGGCTCGTGAAGATACTACGAAAACACGACTACGCAAAATGATAAATTGTGAAGACAAGGCACGTTCCGCATGTAGATTAGAAAGTGTCAGGAGTTGCAGTGCCGAAGTTCAGGATTCATGGTTTAGGGGCATCGTTTCCACATCAAGCTGGGTGCTTAGCGCTATGTGGCGTGTGCCGACGGACAGACCCTGGCTCTAATCAAGGGACTTCATACACTGACATCTTACACTAAAGCTTCAAAACCCAAAGCCTTCAAACCCCGATTTCCGCACATCTGGACTGCATCGCCAAGCTTCTCGGCCATTGAGGCCGCCGACTCCAGAAGACGCTCCAAGCGGTTGCGCGAAAGCTCTGCGGCGCCCTTGCTTAAAACGTGACAAGGTTTAGGCGGTTTAGGGTTTAGGGTTGAAAAGGTTTGTTCGTAGGGCTTGAATGTTTTGAAAGCAGTCTGAACAAAGCTTGAACGGATTTTCTGAATCCCCTGCACCTTCGGCTCCTTGGACTTCCACAATGGCCGCGCGGAGGCCGCGAGCCTGCCAAAGAGCTCACGGCACCCACTTTGGAGGCATCGGGAGTCTCAGTGTGGGACTAGGTAGGGTTTCTACAGTCGCCGGTTGTAACCTGCTTGTAGCTGTTGCATGGGCTTGTGGGCTCAGGCGACCTTGGACGAACGCCAAGATGTCAGGAAGGAAGTAGGGATCCCCTAGCAGAAGCAACCACGGCATCCCCGTAAACCCTACACCCTATTCCCCCCAAACATTCCAAGTGAGCCCAGGAGCAGCGTGGGGTGCAGGACTGCCTCATGTGCGCGGTTGTCGCCTGAGCCTGAAGGTGGAAAGGTTTAGTAGAGCGATGTTTCAGGCAAGTCTAGGGGAATGATGCTACTGGGACCAGGAAGAGTAAGAGAACTTTTGGCAGGGGCGTACTTGTGCTGGTGAGTGCCAGAGCCTGCCGGGGCAATGAGGCTGCGTTCCAAAGAGGCCCTACATCAGCATCATCAGCTACATCAGTCGAAGCACGTGAGCGTTGAACGCCACCTCAAACACCCCGAGTTGCATAAGCGACTCCACGGAGGTCAACAAGCTCGCGTTTCTGGATTCACGTGTCCATTGTACCCTTTGAAGTGGTACCCATCCGGCGGCGATATGTCATAAATTGAAATGAGCACAAGAACCTCCATCAGCCTCGTACCAACCTGTAAGCGTTCCCTGCTGAGAGCTCATGCATCGCAGACTACTCAGGGATCAGCGAGGTACCGGAAGAGTGACTTGAAGTAAGTGAGTCGAAAAGCCACTACATAAGCTGTGCTTGGGGGCCAGAACGCAGAGTTACAATGCAGAGGTCAGAGGTCAACTTGTACAACTTGCATCAGGAAGTCGGGCCTGCGCCGGCCTTGGGGTCGTGATGGCGGCCCCCAAAAGTGTTCCAGAAACCACCCGAGGTCGGACTCTGCTCTCCTTTCCGAGCCCCAAGCACTTTGTCGTGCTGGTGCTGCTGGTTCTGCTGCTGTTGCTGCTTTTGCTGCTGGTGCTGCTGGTGCTGCTGGTGCTGCTGGTGCTGCCGGTGCTGCTGGTGCTGGTGGTGCTGGTGGTGGTGATCGTGGTCGTGTTGGCGGTCGTGCTGGTGGTGCCGACGCCCACTAGAGGGCGATGAAGGCGTTGCCGACGGACGTGGGCCTGAAGGATGAAATTGAGGCATACGCTCGCGAAACTGCCCATTCTGGCGATCCCGAGGCAACAGCCTGCCGCGAAACTGAAATCAACTTTGACCCTGGGAACCGACATGCTAAAGCTGTGATCCATCCATAGCTAGGGCACTTGTTGTGGCGCCGGCATAATGTTCAGGAGGCATGCGCCATCTCAGCTACCCATCTTGGGTCCCTACACCCGCAACTAACTATTCATTCGTCGGTAGTCCACTCGACAAACAGGGTGATTCTGGAGCTTCCATGACAGCATTATCTCGACATCAAATATTACAAACTGCCGGATGTAATTGTTGTAGGATTCCTTACCGACGACCTTCATGTAGAAACAATGCATCTGACAGGGAAAGCTAGGAGCAAATGGAGGTTTACAACAAAAAACTGAAGCCTCTAAGCTGACACCACTCGTCCTCAAGTTCGCACTCTTTGTTGGCCGAGGGCCTAGCGATGCCTAGGTTGAAAATTATAGAATAGGAAATCATACAACGCTGTACAATATAGTAGTAGTAGTAGTAGTAGTAGTAGTAGTAGTAGTAGTAGTAGTAGTAGTAGTAGTAGTAGTAGTAGTAGTAGTAGTAGTAGTAGTAGTAGTAGTAGTAGTAGTAGTAGTGTAGTAGTAGTAGTAGTAGTAGTAGTAGTAGTAGTAGTAGTAGTAGTAGTAGTAGTAGTAGTAGTAGTAGTAGTAGTAGTAGTAGTAGTAGTAGTAGTAGTAGTAGTAGTAGTAGTAGTAGTAGTAGTAGTAGTAGTAGTAGTAGTAGGTGACACGCTCTTAACTGATCATGGTGTTTTCTGCTGTTTTTTGACTTTTTCTATCGTTTTCTCTGGTTTTTTCTGCGTTTGACGGGGGGTGGGGGGGGGGGGGGGGGGGGGGGGGGGTAAACTGCTGGCCGGGGCGCATGTTGTCTTTGCCGTGCACGGGTAGAAGCGGCCGCCGCTTGTCCGAAACGCCAGGCGTTCCGCCCAGCATGGGATGCTAAGGGGCCAGGGACTTCTTTGCGGCTTCTCGTGCTGCAGAAGTTTGTCTATGTAAGCGTGGGGGATCCAACTTTGGTCGCCGAGCCAAAGGCAGCAAACAGCCATTCCGCCAAGTCGAAGTCTTTTGGTGCCTTGATCCCTTTGTGTGGCACGCAGGTGCTCGCCACATTTTCAAAGACGCATCCACTGTATGCCTTGATATGTACGTCACCCTGGGTGCAGATGGTCCTGTCGTCGCACTTCCTGCAGCATAAAACCCCCACTGCAATTGAGACCTAATATCATAGCACACTGATCGGGCACTGGCTAAACATGGAAAAGGCCACGCCTCTGTCTCATAGTGCCATGTCTGTGGAACTTTCACTTAGACCCTTCCACCTTGCCCCAGAGCGCCTGTCGCAATGTCTCCACCGAAAGGCGCAGCTCAGATAGCTGCGCTGTGCCAGCGAAGCCTCTGGCGCCGGGTTGAGAAGCTCCCACAAGCTTCGTGATCATCCTATAACTTCCAAAATGCGAGAGCATCAAGCATAAGCTTCGTGAAATCACAATGAGCCTGGTGATCCTGTCTTGGAAGCTTGAAAGGCTTGCAAGTCCGATCAGCTTGTAGTATGCTTCATCTTGGTCACCCTCCTTGCAAAAAAACCGGCTGTGAGCGGGTCGCATCTACTTGTTTTTACTGTTCCAACTCATTCTTCATGATTCTTCAGAACTTGTTGTCTCATGCTCACACTATTGGCTCCGACTTGCTTTTGCTGTTAAGTACCCTCGACCTGACGCGCAACAATGCACGAGCCCTGGAAACCCAATCTTAGAGTCCTGCAAGATTTTGGACTTAAGATTAGGGTTCCGGGTCTAGGGCTTAGGGGGTCCAGAGTTCACGACTCTTGCCTGCTGCAGTTGCATCAAGGTTTTGGGCCGCAATCGGCACTGCGACTGGAGCCGGTCCTCCACTCTGGACTCGAGGGACTGCAACTACTTTGCAGGGGTGTAGCCCTGAACCCTGAATCCAAAGCCCCTATGTTAGCCAATTCCCCCCTCTTATGTTTGATTCAGACTCCTGCGCATCCGGCGATCACTGCAGCCGATGGAGAAGAACCGCCCGCCGAGAAATTTTTAGGGCTCACGGGGCCAGAATTTAGGGGGGGCGGGCTCCTCAAAGACCCCAAGCCCACCCCAACGCCCCTCTGCTGGATCCTTCGGAGGTGTCGGAGTAGAGCAGCAGTGCCAGGAGTAAGATGGGCACCTTGGGATTCAGGTGGGTTGGATTCTTGGGACTTGTTCGTCTCAAGGAGCAGCTCCCAAAAAAAGGCCCCCGCAAGTTCGGGGGGAGGGGGGGGGGAGTTGCTCAGTTGCTCCAAATTCTGGCTTCTTTGGGGGTGCCCAATCTGAAAGACGGGGACCCTTTATAATCACCACCCTGAACCCAAGAAGTTCAGCGAAGGCGCCATCCCTGTCACGGCTGCGCAGAAGGCCTTGCATCAGAAGGCAGGCTCAGGATGAACTTCATTCTTCCGTGGGAGTTTTTGGGGTTTCGGGTTGAGGGCGAGGGCTTCGGGACGTGCGTAGGGGCGTCGGAACTTCAGATCCAGGGCTAGCGACTTCGCGAACTCAGCTCATTGTGCCTCAGCGAAGCTAGAAATAAGACAAGAGAATGCTGTAACAAACACGAAGTACCTACGGCGACGTGAACTAGCAGCTGAGTATCCGAGAACCTGGTGTTCTGTAATCTGCTGAGATGAAATTGTTAGAACGCCTAAGGTGACGATGACATGTCTAGTCTAGTTGCCAAAAGATAGAAAGCTTCAAGGGTCTATCTCGGTTCATGTCGGCACCGCAAACTTCAACAAACAAGAAGTCTGGTCATTTCAGCTAGATTCAAGGGTATGTGTCCTCGTTCTTCAAGCGCCTCTACGGTTCAAAAGACCTTTCCAGGGATGCCCAAGTAAGCCCCTAACATGCGGCCTACTTTTGGGCCCCCAATTTTCCCACAACGACCCCACAAGGACCCTAAAACCCTGACCCCCCCCCCCCCCCCCCCCCAAAAAAAAAAATAATAATAATAATAATAATAAGAAGAAGAAGAAGAAAGAACTGTGTAAAGTCTCGACTCCGGCCCACCGAAATCCCTGATATTTCAAACCTTCCAGCATTGTTTAGGGCCGAGGCGGTCGACTCGCAGCATTTGCAACCAAGTGCAACCCAAAATCTCTACAGCCGTCAAACTTTTTTGTCCTAACGTCCAAAACCCCTTCCACCTGTAACTGCAGCCTTATAAACCTCTCAAACCTTAAACCTTTAACCTTACAAGTAGCAAATTGCCAGAAGAAGCCAGGTGCCCCACTGCAATGGGAAGATTGAGATGCCTGGCGGTAGCCATGCTTCAGAACTCTCCAAATTGCGGTCCCGTTTGGTTTGGGGGCTCCTGATAAAATCCTGAGCCGTGTATCTAAGGCACCCCAGATGTTTCCAAACCTACCGATTGTTTGATAGAACTGGGCACAGAAGCTCGTATGTACAAGTACCACAGAAGTATCGGTATACCTAGTGTGCTCTTTCTACTGTGGGCACAACTGAACCACAACAGGGTTTAGGTTTGTCCTGCTTGCTCTTCGACGCTCGTCATGTCAGTCCATGATGCTCGCCTAGCTCATAAGACCACGGTGCCAGGAAAACATGGATGGAAACTCCGTCACCCATCCTTCCACAGCCTCAGCCTCTCGGAGCGTTTCGGGCGCGAGTCCAGCGGGGCATCGCCAGACGGGGTCTCCTTCCAAAAAGCTCCGGGGGAGATTCGGGTCATGATGCGAGGGAGCTTTTGGCTATGATGAACCCCGCTCCCCATGATGCACCATAGCGAAAGAACAGAGGCCCCGCAACATCCACGTTCATCTGCAAGGCAGACCCAAAAGCCCGCGTGCAAGAGCAAATGAAGCCCCCCACCCCGCAGAGCCTTGTTCAAGCCAGTAAAGCCGGACAAGACACTCCGCAGTCGCAGCTCCTGGCAGGTAGCTCGGTCTCGGCTCGTATGGTCCGTATGGTCTAAGGGTTTTGTGTTTAGGTTCTGGGGATGAAGAAGGGATGAAGAAGGTTGAGGGGTGTTTGAAACTTGGGGTTTTAGGCTGGGGTGCGCCGGCCTGCATCTCATTCCAGCCACGTGAGCGGCACCTCGTCTCCAGAGGACACCAAGTTGAATCCAAGCCAGAAAACCGACTTGATTCCAACGATGGGGCGGGGGTATTCTTGTATTTTGGGTACATCAGGACTGGCCAAATTCTCGAAATACTCATACTTCGCATGCAACTACCCCTAGTTGCTTTCTGCTGCGCTTGGCTGAGACACGTCTAATCCCACTGAACCCTCTTACCTAACCCTCGAACCTAAAAAAGTCTAGGGGCTAAAGGGTCTACAAGTAGGGGGTTCATAGGGCTTACAGGCTTATAGAGCTTGAAGGGCCGATAGGCTTTGCAGGGTTTAGAGAGGGCTGAACACTCTCCAGTTTTGCTCTTCAGAGCCGGCTGAACGCAGCGGCACGGCGGCGAGCTTCGGGGTCGGAGGGCCTCGGGGCTCTCAGACCGGCTGGGGCTTTAGGGTTTCAGGGTTTTGGGGGGAAGGGTAATGCATTCTGTGCTAGTGCTACCCACCCAGCCTGGAGTCACCAGCACATGGGTCCCTGTCTTTCGCATGTCCTCTGAGGGTAGAATCCGGATAGAAGTTACCGAAACCTCCATCGCCAGGAAGCCTGTAACACCGTAGACATCTGAGTCACAAAGAAAAGCTGAATCACTGCTCATGCTTTCCCGTCTCCAAGGGATCCTGGGACGCTCCGAGCTGAGCCTCAGGCCCTTTGCCACCACCGCCAAAGGGCTGAGCACGGCTGCAATGGTGGTCTGCGAGGTCTTGGAGATACTCCTGAACCAACGTCTGCGACCGGCAACAGAGATCCCTCATGCTCGGCCCAGCGATCCTCCAAGTCTTCTCCCAAGTGATGAATCGCGTCGCCCTGCAGTTGAGCAAATCAGGACTCTGGCCGGGCAAAGGACGCATGGCAAAAACATCCTTGTCGTAACCCATCTGATTCCAAACAAACAGTGCGTGTGGGCAAGGAAGCCGTTGTCGCAAAACGATCCTGCAACTATGTGGATCACTTCTGGCTAGCTCGAGGGATCCTGATGCCTCTGGGCGGAGCTAACACTGATGATTGCCAAACATCCCACGTACTATCCAGCCCTGCCACCCATCCCCAAATTTGCACCGACCGCCCCAACCCTTAACCACGTCGAAGCGTTTGAGAGCCAAATCCGATGCTTACACCAAATGTTTAAAGGTTAACCCACTTTATCCCCGCGAAGATGCCCCAAACCTTCGGATCCCAGGGTCCGTGAATGTGGCCGGTGCATCCGGAGAGGCGAAGCGCAGCACCCGGCCCACGCGACTGGACACACAGAGCCTCTGGGCTTCAAGGCTTTGGGTTCATAGGGTTACTAATTGCGGGGTTACAGGGCTTTGGGCTTCCAGGGCTTAGGATTTCCCACATCGCCACATCTGGATCGGACCCGACCGGGCTTCAGGCGACACGTGCAGCTTCTTGGCGTACCCAATAGGGATCCAGGTTGGATCATACCTATCACCCCGCACATGCTTCAACTGTTCAAGCTTTTTGTTAGACCGCTGCGTGCGCATAGAAAGATGGAAGGAAGACTACGAAATGCCAAATGCGCATGCACGTCTTAAACTGCTCACGAAAAGCTGAGCCAAGCGCCCCGCACTTTTCCACCACCGCTGTTGCATTTCATGGCTGGCGGATTCACCTGACCCACTGACCCTAGATGCTGAAACACTAAACCCTAACACCCTTAACCCTAAAACCCTAAAAGCCCAAACAAAGAACCCAAAATAGGATTGTTTTTTGTGGGGGGCTCCTCAGTGAGCATCCTGGAACTTGAGTGCTTCTGAGCTCCAGGCGCCAATAAAGCGACAGGTCGCGGCATTCCTTCAACGAGAGGAACTTCCTGGCTCTCTTTTAGGGTTTACAGGGTTTATAGGGTTGCAAGGTTCACAGGGTTCATCGGGTTCATAGGGTTCACAGGGTTCATAGGGCTCATAGGGCTCATAGGGCTCATAGGGTTCATAGGGTTCATGCGGTTCATAGGGTTTACAGGGTTGAGGGTGTGTCGGGTTTACAGCTTAGGGCGAGGGCTGCAGGGAAGGCTGCGCTTCGATCATTGAGAATTCTTCAAGATTGGTGCACGCCTCAAACATGTCAAACATGTCTGAATGACAGTGCTTTGTTCTTTGGCACCATCAGCAGACCTGGCGGAACGGTCACTGCTTCGGGTTTGGGGTTGAGTCAGGGTCTCTTTTCTTCGGCCCCCATCTGCCTGGCTTCTCACCCTTCTGTCCATCCGCCAAGGAAAAGAGCTCCCGCAGGGGTGCAGGAAAGGCCACCTTCAGCCTCACAGCGACACATGAATCTCCAAAACATACATATGTACCTGGGTGGGGAGAGGGGGTGCTCTGACATGTAGCTTGTAGACTTGTAGAAGTGGAAAACTCGATGAGAACAGCCCCCCATCTGTCTGTGTCTTTGGCGCCGGTCGCCTCTCTTCCACCGCAGCAATTTGATCCGGCTCTGCACCTTCTGGCGGGGAGATGTGCCACAGCTACGGTGCTGAAAGCCCACTCTGAGACCATCGCAGGGAAGTCCAGAGGATTTTGGAGCTCTTTCTGGATGAGGGATTCGGTCTCTGGGTGAATTACAGGTTCTCGGGTCACACGAGGCCTGCATTGAAGCTGTCGCTAAGCAGCGGCGGAGTCGCTGTGCCTGCAGCCAACCGCATCGATACTGGCTGGCAAAACAAGGATCCCCCAAATACCCTAAAACCAAAGACACCCTTCTAAAACAGCCCCCCGCGTGAAAGGGGAAATGCAGACGGCGTGTTGAAGGGTATGGCGAGCGCCCTCCCCCCTGCTGTGGGGAAAGACCGAGGCCCTGGCTTGGTACTCCCCGAAGCCTCTGTTGAGAGGCGCGGGGGTCAAAGCTAATCCTTTCGAGCCTTTCATCTCATTCCTCCGTCGATGCTTATGTGTGAATGTGTATATGTATACATATGTGTGTATGTATATTTGAATATTTGTATAGGTATATAAAGTAGTTATTTAATTAATCTCTGTATTTCTGCTTATTGACATATGCATGTACATATACATATTAGGGTTCAGGGGGCTTAGGGTTTAGGGATATCAAGGGGGCATGAGATTACAGCGGGGAAGAGTTTACGACGGACAGAATGATGATGGCCATCCTGACGATGACTCGTGTGTAAGAATGTTTCTGTCAATACCAAAAAGGATTATGAATGCCCAACTAACCCATCAGAAATCCGCTGATCAGATTCGCCTCCAGATACATCAAAGGGTTGCCGATTTGATTTTCAATCAACCCGAGATGCCGATAGTGTACAACCTTAGCAAATAACATCGAATAGAGCGATAGGTTTTTGGCCTGAATCCCAGAAAGATTTGAAGAAAAACATAAGAAAAAGAAAACTGAAGGAGAAAGAAGGATGATATCCACGTTGAAAACAAGAAAGAGGAATGAGCCCGGGGGTCAAAAGATTGTGGTCTTAAGCCTGGGCTCCCCAAGGAAGGTCAAATGGTACAGGTGTTAAGGCCGGGCCCGCAAAATCGGATAGGTGTTCAGGCTGGGCCCTCAAGGGTTGCCGTTTGACCTTGGCGCACCATTTTTTCGGAGAGGTTGTAATAAGTAAAACAAAACCATTTGAAAAAGTACAGCCAAGAAAAAGTTGTGGGACCCAATGTGCAAAATAAGTGAGTATGTCGCTGTCACTCGACAGGCTGGTTGACTGGTGAATGCTTGAACTCGAGATGCTGAACCCTGAAGGGGGCAGGGCCTTGCAGAGCAAAGCTCGGTGAAGATGGCACGCACCTGGGCTGATCTCTTTGGAATTGGGCGCACTTGGGGCTCACTACCTTACGGCACCATGCCTCACCAAGCGCCCTTTCCGCAATATCAGCGGAACCCCGCAGCATGGTCATTTCAACACCATTTAAGCCCGTTGTTACGCCATAGCTGCAGATTCCGATATCGACACTGACTCAAGAACCCACAGCTAGAACTTTGCCCCAGATCATTCCTATCGCTCACACGGTCTGCTGCCACGGGCAACGAGGATCGCTTCTAGATCCCAGAATAGTCTTGCGCCTGCCTAGTGCGAGTACAGGACTCTGGCTGTCATGTGCTGCACGTTTCAATCTTGCATAATTGGACGGCAACCTGGGTAGTCGCCGCCGCCACACCATTTCTACAGCAACTCACGGTGCAGACCCCATCCCGCTTTACAAAGAGAGCTAAGCAAGAAGCAAGCGCGTTGCCTTTGTAAGCACCCTCAAACCAGCAAGCCATGCTTTGATGCACGATTCTGCGAAAATCTGCTTCAGCTTGGGCACTCGGCTGTTGGCCAGCCTGAGCAGTATGCCCACCATCCACTCGAACCCCGTGTAGAATGTGAAATGTAGTTTGGGGCATACAGGGCTGCGGGCTTAGGGTGCCGGCAAGCTTCCCTGCAAAGCCTACATCTTCTGAGCTCAGGTGCACACGGTGCACATGAGGCCATGTGGAACTCAGAGCAGGGCACGCAGCTTGGCTCTGTACATACCGTGCATCTGTTTCAAGTAATGTGAGGCTTAATGTTTTACCCAAGAGAACACCCAACATATATGCTCACCAATTTTTTTGTAGGGATCCGATAAACTCACAAAAACCAACAATCAAACCCTACCTCATATGCGGGAAATACTGCTGCATGACAGACTGGCCACTTCGAGGTGCTTGAGAGGCGCAGCGGCAAGGTTTGCAGTTCACGTGAATTTGCAATCTCAAGGCATGTCCTATGAGGTAGATGCTGAGTGCACGGACGCTGGTGAGCGGTGCATGACGGCTCCTGGTGCGCACTCACACGCACACAGAAGAAAACATGCGCTGCATGATGGCTCAACTTGGAGTCCAGCACAGTGACCTAAGCAGAACTCTGCGAAAGTCGCCTCAGAGAAGGGCTATGTCGGGCACAGATCGAAACCCCTCTACACCCGTGCTAGCACGCTCGCTCGAGCCAAGGCCATGCATGCCGGGGGTGCGAGTGCCGCTCTAGCTGTGGGAGTCCCACTTGCAGTAGGTCTCCTTGGATTGCGCTGACCTTGGGGGCTTTTCACCTCGTCTTGACTTCTTCGCCTCCCCCCACAGGGATCCGATCTTTGATCGCCTTGGCAAAGCGCCAGAGGTACTTGCGCTTCACTTCCTGTCGAGCTTTCAAACTGCCGGCCGGCTCAAGGATGCATCAGTGTTCCAAGTGTTCTAAGGCACACATACGACCAAGCTCCTGTGACTTCGCATACGGGACAAACTTGATGTTCGGTGTTTGGCCCATGTTCACCTCACAGGTTCGAACTTGCACGGAGCAGCACACTAGAGCTTGGAAAAACCTGAATGGCTGGCACAGTCCCCCTTCTTCAACATTTCTGGGTGCCCGCACATTAACCGCCAGCTGCGAGCGCAGCTTTGGCGCAAGGATGTTGAGCTGGCGCTGGACCCACTCGGGGTCGTGGTCCGACGTCAGGTTATACCTTGGCACAGCTCTTTGCCTGAAACATCCGAAACTGTCCCCTGTCCCCCTTCGCACCAAGAAGCAAACCCAACAACTCAAACCCTACAAACCCTAACAAACCCTAACTCTGCTGCGCCGCTGTATCTCTTGCGTGCTCCTCGGCCGTCGGGCACGGATGCGCACGATGGAGACGGCAGCGCCCTGGAGCAGAGGTTCAGGGATTAGGAAGCACACATGTCATGGTGCCGGGGTGTGGAGCTCTAACACACCTGAACGTCTTCGTGGAGGCCAAGCCCGGGTTCGGAACAACGTAGTCAAAGAAGTACCTAAAGACTATCATATGTCCAATGACCTCCTGACGATGCTCTTGTAAAGAGATTCCCACGTCTTCGGACGCAACCCGAATTCAACGGCCCATGGCGACTGTGAGTGAGGTTCCAGTCTGGGATATTTCTACATGGGATCTCACAAGGCCGTCGCATTCACAGATACGGTGAACTGAGGAGCTAGAGCAGCTAGGACCCTGGATCGAACTTTCGCCTTGAGATGTTCGTGCATGATCTGCGAGGAGTTCACATGCAGGGTGGCCTTGTCAGGGAGAATGCAGAATTGTGGAACTTACTTGCGCTTGTCAACAATTGCAAGACAAATACCTGTCTGACTCTGCCTCCACTCCCTCGTGGATCTTCTCACGCTGGCGCACGAGGCGGCGCTTGACGTGCCGCTCGATGGGATCGGTGATGAGCTCACCCACCTCACGGGCTTCTGGATCCTTGTTAAGGTAAGGAGCGTGCAATAGGTACCATAACAAGACTGACAACTTAATTGAAGCTACAGCTCACCTCACGCTCTTCGCCTCTTCTGGGCGTCCAAGCCCATAACAAACATGAGGCCTGCGGCTTGTGGGCTTTCACGATGGCAGCGTTTTCCCGCTTCTGCTGACGGATCCGCGCCCTTAGTTGACGAAAAGAAACCCTACGACTTCTCCGCCGCTGCCGTCAGGGTTCACTCTGTGACAGCTCAGGAGTGCCGATAGACGCTGTCGCAAGCTTTTGGACCAAAGAGCTGTCGGTTGAGGGTTCAGGGTTCTGCAGAGTTCTGGGATTCACTAGTCTGCGGATTACAAGGGCCGAATCACCGGAACCGGCTCTCGAGCTCCTGGAGCCGCGCACCCTCCTGGCAAAGGTCGAAGCTGCATGTTTCAGGCCTACTAGGCTTTCGGGGTCATGGCATTCAGAGTTCAGGATTCAGGGCTGAGATCTCCTTCGAGTTTCTCAGCCCTTGGCCGTAAACGCCAAAATTTTCAGGACCTCTCAGAAAGCCACAGGTACAGAGCAACATGAGCTCTCCTCCAGGCGTTGGAGCTTCGAGTGACCCGGGTGCATGTCCTCCAGAACAAGCTCCGCTTTCGTTCGAGCACAGGCAAAGTAAGGGGCTCGCTACAGTTGTCAACCATCACAAAATGTTTGATAGTCAGGGCTTGGGAATCATGAAAATTACCCCAAAAAGGGGGAATATACAACTATCTCACGATGAGGTACTTGTCTTGAAGGATTTGAACTTGGGGTTTAGGGCCGTCGCACGAACATTTTTTCCGTCGAGGTCTCGTTTTGATGTACCTTCAATACACGTGATCCAAACAATCCAAACACCGCAGGTTGCCGAGCCGAGGTGTGTCGTTTGGACTCGGCCAACGGGCTCCTGAAAAGGTACGGGGTACATGTCACCACCGCCAGGAACGCGCTTCTCCTTCAAGGCTCAGGTTGCTTGGGATCTCAGAACTGGAGTTGCAAAAGGTTGCGGTGCCTTTTAAGCACCTCTTGGATGTCTAGTGGAGGGCACCTCGGCCTCCTTCAGCTGCTGTAGCTTCAGAGACTTCTTCGCCTCCCTCTCCGGGTTTGGCAGCTCCATTTGTTTCAGCCTGGAGCGGGAGGGGGCTCGCTTCTTTGTTGCCGGGGTCCCTCTAAACCAAAAAGGCATCTTCTTTCAGAGTAGCCATACAGGGGGGAATCTCATGTAAAGTCAAAAAGGGGGACTCTTAGAGCAAACCCCCTCCCTTCGGCTCCGAGGAGGCCACCACCGGATCTTGCGGTCCAGCATCTTCTTCTTCATGTACCTCAGCCGGAGGGTTTGTCCACCATATGGGCCCCCCTCTTATGGGGTACCCCAAATACAAGGCTCCTCTTCTTAAATGCTTCAGATACATTGCAGAAATTTCAGTAGGATGCCACTTCCACTTCCACGTGCCTCTGCACCAGAACCGCATGCAGGCCAGGGGACATCTCCTGCAACCGCTGGGCCTCCGCATGCGTAAGGTCCTGCCACCGTGGGCCAGTACCACCTGCAGCAAATCAAACCAACGCATGAAAGCAATTTCCAATCATTCCTCGCAGCGCATTGCGAGAGTATTAGTGTAGCGCAGTGAGGTCGGTGCAGTTTCCTTTGCAGGCCGATGAGCTCACCCATTACTCGGAAGCAGGCACAGCCATCACAGTCACTTTGAACACAGGGAATCTCTCACCGCTCGCGGCCTCAAGAAACCCAGATCCCTAAAAGCCGTGCCTGAGGGATACGTGGCGCCACGCAAGCTTTCATAGTGAAGCCACGGCTTGGTCCGTGAGCTCCGATGGAAGTTTGCCTGAGCAGTCACCGAACCATCCTAAACCACAACAAGCCCTTAGCCCTTCAAAACCCCTAAACCCTTACTAACCCTTTATCCCCCAATCCTCAAAGCCCTGAACCCCACCGCGCCTCGTCGGACTCGGCGCCGGCGGTCCGTGCTGCGGATTCCGCCGCGGCCTTTGGGCTTTGGGCTTTGGGCTTTGGGCTTTGGGATGACCCTGGCTTTCTCGGCTCGGGGGTTTCGGGCTTGGGGTGTCCGTTACAGCCGCCGGGTTGGCTGGTTTGAGTGGCAAAGGGTAAAGTAAGGGCGAAGAGTTTGTGGGCTTAGGCGGCTTAGGGATTGAGAAATACGAGTTTGAGAATGTCCTGAGTAGGGGTTTAGGGTTTCGTGACTTTTCACGATGTTCAGTTTAGGCAAGGATCTCGGGACGGGGGGTTCAGAGGGCTTGAGGATCTTCGCGCAGAGCACGGCTCAACCCAGACGTCACTTCCAGCGAACATGGGGAGGCTCAGCCATGGAGAGCAGCTTAGGGTTTGGGGTGCAACCGAGGCTTAAACGCGTTTTGGGTTTCAGAGAATGACAAATAACCTGAACACCTGAAGCGTGATCCAAGCGCGACTGAAGTTCCAGAGACGGACGTCTGTTGGGCCGCAGACGCACCTTTTGAAGCCGAGCTCATCAAAAGGAGTCAGGGGGATTCTTGAGGTCCTTAAGCTTCGTTCACATGATGCACTTGTCCCTTTGCTTGGGTTGTTCTCATGCTGTGGACCTTCTACGCAGGTGATGATAAACTCCACAGGCCTTCCGATGATACTTAACATGACCTCCCACAAATGCTGGAAATGATCCGGGTCTTGAACCAAGGCGGCCCTGAACCCTTAAAGCCGTCAAGGCCGGGGTCCGAACTCATCGCTTGAAATCACAGCATCCATGAACCGGAAGTGGAGGTAACGTTAAAGGGCAAGACTTCTCCAACCCCAAACTAAAGGCATATAAACGAAAGCCACGGACCTAAGGTTCCAGAACTCCTCCCCCCACACCCCAAACCCTCACCGTCCCAGCTCAGTCCTGTGCCTTGGGATCAAAGAGTGTGGGGTCCGAAGCCGGGCCTTCCCGGCCGCAGCGGCCGATATCCACAAGCTCCTCAAAGGCCCACGAGCATTCAGGATTATGGCGATGTAGAGTTCATGAGGTTCTTTTTGGGAAGCTGTTGGGACATGGGGGGGGGCTGAGGGGGGGCTGAGGACCTGTGGAAGACGGGGCTGAACCTGTCAAATTGAACCTTAACCCTCCGGCCCGTCCTTTGCAAGATGCTGCTCGTTGATGTTCTGCCAGAAGTTTCTGAAGCAGGAGAGTGTGTGCTGAGACACTTCCCAAAGTTGAACAGCGACAGTAAAGGACTTGCAGTCAACCTTGCCAAACCTGAAAACTTCTTGAGGTTGGCTATCGAGCTCCAGCCCTCTGCCGAAAACCAGAAGAAGCCTACCAGCATCACGAGTAGCTGGCGCGCTTAAATGCAAGGCTGTTCATTATTCCCCACCTCTATGGGCGAAGACTATTGTGTCGGGGGCCGCTTTCAACGTGCGTTGGGCACCAAGGGGGCTTAGGGGCTCAGGGGAGTAGGGACGGAGTATTAAGGGCTTAAGGCAATTGATGGGGAGGCTTCAGGCAGTTGCAGGAAAAGGGGTTCAGGGCTCTCCTTCCAGGCCCCGCTGCGGAGAAGCTCCGAAGGCCACGCCGAAGTACGCTTGCCAGGTGCCGGGAGGCCATGCGGCCAGTTCTCTAAACTGGGCCTCCTAGAACAAACGGAGCGTTATTGTTGGGGTGCCCAAAAAGGGCCCACAAGTTAGAAAGAAATAATGTCCAGTTTCAGGCAGGGATGTATCCCACGACACCTTTGTACGCTCACATCATGTCCGGGAATCCGCAACCAACGGTACTGTGGGCTTGGCTCTGAGAGCCCACTGCGAGCTTCTCATGAAGCCGTGACTATGCGGCTGAATCTAGGTGATGTGAGGTTGTCGCAGAATTCACCAGAAGGGTGGCAGCGTCATGGCCCAGAGGGGAGCACACTACCTCTCTCTTGGCACATGCGAAGCTCGCAACTCCACGCAACTGCAGGTGTCAACGGTCATTTTAAGCAGGAACCCAATCGCGCTCAGTAGCCGCAGGCACTGCCCAGCTGCTGGCGGATGCACGGATAATCCTCCGAAGCACAAACATGTGGCTTAACACAATCCCATAAATCTTACACCCTTTCCCTACAAGAGAAGGAAAGTTGCAGAGTTGTTGCAGCTCCTGGGGCGTCCATTTCACGGGTGAGTCCATCAATGCCTCCACAAACAGGCACGACATACTGAAGAGAAGGACAACAACGAGCATGCGGAGATGCTTGGATATACAAAAGCATGCAAGATGTGGACACACAGCATCTTTAATCCACAGATGCTGCAACACGTACAGCAGCTTGCAGCTTTGCACTCGAATCAAGTTTACCATTGTCCAACTGGTGAAGGGCTCCCAAAAGCGAGAGAAGCGACTGAAGATGAGGACCCCCCACTGCGTTGCCACCCACCCGCCCACTTTCGTGGTCTCCCAATACACTGCTCTAGTGACGTCTCTGGACGTTTCTGGACAGAGCTAGGTGTCGAAACTCGAAATATCACGTGGAACGTCAACGCAAAGAGCTCAGAAGGTCGCCATCGCTTCCCAGAAGTGCGGCCTGAATATCCAGGAGCTTCCACGTGTGTCGCACGCTCCACGAATCGTTCCTGAACAGACTGAGCAGGGAATAGGGAAATAGAGGTCTTGTTTCATACATGCCAGATGCGGAAAAGAATAACAAATAAAAACAAAAGCACAGATCACTCACAGGTCAGGCCTTGGGCAGGCCTTAATAACCAAGTGGCATTAGCAAGCCGAACGACTCGTCTTCCCAGCGCCTCGCAGCACAAACTTGGCCAGCATCCCAAAACCCTAAACCCACTCCTAACCCTAAACCCTTCTGCCTTTCCAGTCCATATCATGGAAGCCTTTGACCGGCACATGCTACACATCTCCGACCTGTCTGCTATGTACTCTAAATCCTAACCTTCGTAAGCCCTCAACCAGTTGGAACTCCAAGGGGCGGCTGGTCCCAGTAGACGAAGCCCCCGGAGCTGGAGAAGTATCCTTCCTTCTTGGAGTTTAGGTTTGGGGCTTGAGGATGCAAGATGGCCGCTCCAACAAAACCATGATTAAGGTGACTGAGATTTCGCAGAATGCAGCAAAGGGTCGGAGTACTTCTTGCCATTTAAGGGCCAGTATGCGAAGTCAATGTCCCTCTCTGCCAAGTATCCTTAGACTCAACATGGCCCGGGCCCGATGCTGCCCAAGCCGGCGCCAGTGCTTCAAGTACCTCGATGCTGAATCAAGCCGAGACTCTTAGCATGTTGAGCCAGTAGCCTGGGACAGGCATGCATCAGGCCATGCCCCTCATAGCAGCGCCTACCACAGAGCACAGCTGAAAGACTTCCTGCTCATCACCTGACGACCTTGCGTCAGTCTTGGCACTGCGCTGAGGGTTGTGCATCTCTCAAAAAACCACATGATTTTGTCGACGGTAGCATGGCAAGAGGCTTCCACGGACCTGCTGGCCGAACTCACCCATCCAGACCGGAGCAGTGTAAGGAAAGCCTCGCCAGGGGTTTCGCAAGAGTAGGGGTAACAATTTTGGGGAAAGGCGTCGTTTAGAAGAACATCGTCTGGCATCCTGCAGCACATAGAATACGAAAGGGCTTTAGGGTTTAGGCCTACCTGAACCTGATACCTTCAATTCCTTCCACCCAGAGAGGGGCTCAAAGCAATTCTCAACTCCTGCCTTCTGCCAGGGCAAAGCCCCACTTCGTGTCGAAGACGAACCTGCCGCTTCGTGACACTTGGCTCATGGGACTTCGGGTTTGAGCCCGAGTTTAGGGTAAACACTTGGATTTTTGCTCGAATGTTTTCAACCGTTTAACCTAGCCTCACGTACCAGAAGGTGTCCGCCAAGTGGGAGAACACGAGGAGGACCGACGCTAAAAGCGTGCAAACCTCACAGACTTGTGGGGCGGCGTTGGCACGCAGCCCTGAGATAAAGCATAGGTTTACTCTCAGTTGATTATGGTTACTGGTGCCTACTAGGGGGTTTAGGGTGGAGCTGCCCACCCACGGTACGCTCAGCGCACACAGTGAGCCGCCTAAAGCTCATGGCTGCTTAGCTTGCGGAGGACCTGTAGCTGCCAAGAGGCTGAGAGGAACATAAAGATCCTCAGAGTTTTCGCGAAGCACAGAAACACCATCGCACAAGCAATGGCTTGCGAGCATGGAAGGCTTAGACCTCCCGAAACTGCAAAGTCGACTTCCTTTACTGCTCCCATCCCAAGAAGAGCGGTATGCCCTGCAGCTTCCCTGCTCCGAGGTGCTGCAGAAAGAGGAGCATCCCGCAGTCCCAGTGGGGCGGTGAGGGTGGCGGTAGGTGCCGCTTGCGGCCCAGGCCTTTGCGGCTGCTTCTGTTACCGGGGCTGGCCGGGGGTTTTGGGGCTTGTGGATGGGAGCCTAGCAGGCTGACGGGTGCACTCTGCGTTGCACGTTGCATGTTACATTCGTAAACCATCCCCACACACCCTTCCGAGAATCCAAGCGACTCCAAGCGACTCCAAGCGACTCCAAGCACCAGTTGGCTCAGCAGCTACTGATGCGGCAAGGCGGCAGTACTCCTTCGCGAGGCTCAGCGAGGCGAAGCCTGCATGAAGGTTTTTTGGGATCAGGGCTTTGGGAGACGGCTGGGGCTCGAGGGCTGCTGTAGATGGCTTAAGGCTTTTCAGCTTTGCGGCTTCAGGGGTCAAGAGCTTTAGAGGTTTCAGGGCTGCGCCAAGATCTGTAAAACAGTTTTGAGCTGCCACCATGATACTTCCAGTCCCAGAATTCCGAATAAGGTGCAGGATCCATCTAAGGGCGTGAACGCTTAGACCGATGATATGAGACTCGGAGTCTTTAGGAGCAAACGCATCATTAACTGGTTGCATGCCTTCCAGCGCCAGACTACATGCAAAACACCAGAGCCGGATGCAGACGACTTCAAGGGATAAAATGACCACTGTCCTTGCCGCCCGTGCTCACTTCTCGACACCGTACCGAGGCCCTGAACCTTCCAGCCTGATCACGAGATTGCGAGTTTCCGTCTCAGCCACGAAAACACACCAAAACCCTTCACGCCGCCTTCACCATTAAGACTGAGCCTTCATCAGCCCCTGACCACTGGTGGGTGCAACACGTACCCAAAATCTTTTCAAGAAAACCAAAACCCCAAACCCTACGCAACCATGCAAGTTTCACGAATCGCGGCCTGGCTCCCGGGCAAAGCCAGGAATCCGGTCCTTGTCAGGCCATGCAGGTCTTCTTGCGTGGAGGTCATGGGCCTCAAGCGCAATCCAACCTAAGGGCCCCGCTTACACCCTTGAAACATCTGTCCTTACCCCCACTTCCATGTCTAGAGACCCTCCCCCGAAAGCCCCTGCCTTGCGCACTCCCGGGTAGTCCACCTGAATCTTCGGGGCTTTCTCGTGTCGCGCTTCGGGCTTTGGCTGTAGAAATGCTGCTACAGGTAAGATTGGCAAAACGATCTCAATGTCTCCCATAAGAGCGGGGCTGCAAAGTCGCTGAAGTCTGACGACAAGCTTTTCTCGTCCTCGTCACCTTTCAGCACAGTGCGCATTAAGTTTCGGTGAGGCCTACCAAACAAGTGAGCCTGAGATTCCCGTCTGGCACCCTATGAACTCAAGACGGAATCTCTGCACGGAAGAACCATTCCAACAGCCAAGCAGCAACTATCACCAATGCAGACGTCTTCGCAAACCTCGGGCACCACACCACAGTTCTCACCTCAGTTGACATCAGAATGCGGACTGGACAAGCCTAGCTGCCCCTGTATCCGCAGCATGCTACAACATCCCTTGAGCGCTCCAAGCCAGAACATGTACGCTCAGCTGAGCTCTGCACTAGTCTGGATCCTGGCACTTGGCACGTCAAACTGCTGCAGACCAGACATGCGTGGAGTTTGCGGTAGGGATTGCAGTTGAGTTTGGTTTAGGTTTGCCGTGCTCAGGGTTCACCTATGCAGCCTCTGATGACAGGGCACATGTGTAATGTCTGTGTCTGTAGCTACACAAATACCTACGTACGTACCCATCTACCTATCTACCTACGTGTTTGTATGCATGTGCATGCTTCTGTGTTGGCTCGTATGTTCGTATGCATGCAAGTGCATCTGCATCTGTACGTTTATGTGTCTATGCGTCTGGCTCAACCCTAGGGCCCTACGAGTAGATTCTTTTCAGACACGCCAGCGTGCCTCAGCCCGATACAAGCGGCCCAGGCCCCAAGAAGCAGCAGCAACAAGCAGCCGGCCTCGGCGACTGACTCAAGGAGCGTGCTTGGGTTTTGGTGCGGAGGAGCTTCTTGGGCTTAGGTTTGGTTTTTTTTTGGGGGGGGGGGTTTAGGGCTTCGGCATAGGAGAACTTCGGAGGGTTCAGGGTTCAAGGCTGAGGCTGTAGAATTTCGGCTCCGGGTGCGGTTAAGGTGTGACAACGCTTTGGGGTCACCATTGCTTCTGTGCAGAGCAATATTGCTTCAGAGCATGGACTCCGAGGCTTTCAAAAGCGCTGGGCTGTGGACAGCCCGCCCTCAGCCCTGTCGCTAAGTTCCTCTTCCCACTCTGACGAACAAAACTGCCTCCAGCCACAAAGCTCCTCCTGAGTTCCTCTTTGCCTGAGTCTCTTGTCGCATCCTTCCCCGGCCGCGCCCAGCACGCCAAAAAGCTCTGCATCAAATTCATTCCTACGTAGGCCATGCCTGCTTGAGGGTTTCGGGTTGTATAGGGCACGGGAAGATACGCTCTGGCATGGGCTTAACGATGAAGCAACCAGGCAGTCAGCGATGTCATGATGAATGCAACAGTTTTCTTCCATACTCTTCACACACACACACACACACAAAACGGCAGCATCATAGCCTCGAGAACTGAGGCTAGCGACTGACAAGGCAATTCCCCAGGGAAGGAAGTAGTTTTTTGCCACCTCAAATGAGACCAAGCACAGCCGCAATGCACACATGGCCCTCGCTTGAAAGTGAAAGCTCAGTGTGATCAACTAAAACTCTTGCATGGTCACGTGCGACACGTGAGACCCGGGAGTGTCACACATGCCACTGACCCTCTCTAAAGCAGCCGAAGCAGCGTAGGAGCAGTACATCGTGTAGAAGTAGTAGCCAAAGAAGCAGACTCCTGCACTGGCTACATCTCAGCTAGGACTAGCCAGTGGCAGCGTCAAGGAGATGTCAAAGCATATGGGAGTGTTAGCGCGCGCATTTTCTCTCTCTTACCGCAAAAATCCACTTTCCATCCAATGTCAAAAACGAGTCCCAAACGGACCCTAAGGCCCAAAGAGAGACACCAATGACACCACTACTGTAACCCTGTTAAGGGGCCCCCCGCGCCCCGACGCGAGCCTGCCAGGACTGCCATGAAAAAGGAGGCCCAACCCGACACGAGCGCCAAGAGCCTTCCGGCTTAGAGGTTTATGCATGAGAGGAGTTTAGAAATCGGGGCTTAAGAATTGGGGTTGGGGTCTGGTGGTGTAAAACTGCCTTTGAAAATTGGCCGAAACTCTGCCGACAGCCGACACCGAAGCATTTTAGCACCCTGACTTCTCTTCAACCGCAAAACCGAAACCCTAAGATCACATGTAAGCTTAAAGCCTAAAGACAACCAAGCCACGTCGACTTGCGCGGCCATGGCTGGCCCATCCTGTCGTAGTTAGGGCCGTTTCGGGCGTTCCGGGGCTTTAGGGTTTAGGATTTCGGGCTCAGGGAGGTTTAGGGTTTAGTATGTAGGGCTCAACAAGTTTTAGCGTCTGGCGTTTGATCGGGGGATTTCGCGGTGTTTTGGGGGGTTTCGGCGGGGGCCTGGGGCTTAGGATGGCTCTAGGAGTTGAGGACTTAGGAGGGAAGGGAAGGCGTAAGACATCTGCGATGCTTCTCACTTGTCCGTTCTTATCCAGGGCAGGAGGCAGGGAGGGGCACATCGTAGTACCCCCCATGCGCCGTCTGAGCTTGGCCCTGTCTCACTTCCTTCTTCTTCTTCCTTCTTCTTCTCCTTCTTCGTCTTCTGCTGTCGGAATCTTCTCAGCAAGCCCCGTCCTGTACCAAGTCCACCTCAGACAGGTTTCAGTACTTGGTGCTCATTGAGCAGTCTTTAGATGCTCAGCGATGAGGATTTACACACGTAACTTCTTGAAATCAGGTTCTTCACAGGCACCTTGCCCTAGTACAGGACAGTCCACGATCTAGGCACGCCAGATCTCAGGCCGCCAGATCTCAGGCCGGGGCATGCAAGCCAGATCCAGGATGACGAGGGTCCCCAAAATCCAGGCAGTATTCTCGTGCACTTTGGCCCACCTGAAAAGAGCTCTGGGTTCGAGATCCTTGACGAACCCTCAGCCAACATCAGTCGCATGTGTCGTCGTGACCAAGTTCTGGCAACCTTCTGAATCGAAGGATCCAAAGCCCAAACTGTCTCAATGCGGCGAGGTGACGAGAAGAAGTTATTGGAGGCAAGAGTGGCCACTTGAAACCTGAAGGGTCTAAAATTCGCATTTCCTTGTTTCACAAGCACGCCGTCGAGAAACTGCATCTCGGCAGAACTCCTTCTCATCAAATACTTTTGTTGGAAAATGTTGAACTAAAGAACCCTGGTGCCCCCCAGAAGAAGACCGCAAAAGAGTTCAATCGACAAGGACTCTTCGCTTCCATGGTCAACATGAGACTTGTACATCACATGCAGACCCATTCTCGGTTGTTCTTGAACTGTTCTTGGAAAGAAAAACAGAACAGTGTCAGTAGTTTAGAGGAGGCTGAAAAGTTTTCAACTCGTCCTATCGGATCGAGCTTTGAATACACCAAGCGAGTAGAGCTGTGTGACGACAGAACGTTTTGTGCAAAAGGCCCTTCAACTAACATGTCTGACGCAATCAGCCTTCGCGGAACGGTGCTGCCAACAAACCAAAAATGCCACGTGATGTCCAAGTTGCTCAATGTAGTTGTGAGTTTCATAGACCAGGCGGTTCGCCACAGAAAACTGGATCCTGGTTTGCTTCGTGGTATGTGCGACTGGCAGCTAATGGAAATCATCATGACAGCGAGCCGGAACCTTTTAATTCAAAAGCCCCCCTCACATGCCCTCGGCACCCACCTCCCAAACCATGCTTGCAAAGAGGCGGGTACTGCTTCACAGGTCTCAAGTCCATGCAGAAGCATAGAGCACTCACGACCTCTGCTGAGAACACATGGGGAAACTAGACACCGCAAACTACCTGGTCGAAGCTACGCGACCCAACTGCAACGAACAGGTAAATGTGACACTCTGACAATCAAAGTTGCGATCAGCAGGTTGGGATTCACATCCAATATGGCATTGCCTGCGAACACACCATGGCACCGCCAAGATCACATGTACAGCTGCAAAGCAGTAGAAAAAAGAACCCAGATAGACTCACATCCGAAAATCAAAGAGACAGCTGCCTGCTCTCTCAGCTGCAGCTTTCCAGTCTGCTGCATCATCCGTGCCCCATGTCATCTGGCGACCTCCAGATTCTGGAGGCGGGGTGTTGAATGCTTCATCAAGGGCTTGGTCTATGGCTGAGCATGCACCTATCCCATCCAGCACAGTGTAGCTTGAGATTAGGCGCCTGGGATATCATGTGGCTCATTCCGAATGTCGAAGGCCACAACGAGGCTGTTGTTCCTGGGCTTAGGGTTGTGGCTTCATCTTTGCCTGGCTCCCTTGAAGCTGTCACTTCCTTGCGAAAGCCCCACCGAAACATCCCACGACAGTTTGATGTACGGGCAAGCATCCGGAAGAGCGTGGTCATCCCGACAAGGCTTTCAAGCCAGAACTTCTCAGGGTAAAGGTCAGTGTACCTTCTGCAAAGTGCTTAAAGCTCAAGGCATAAGATGGGAGGGGTATATCGGGGCAGTTCATCTGTCAAAGCACAGGCACAGGTCGGCTCGGAGGCTCTCGCCCTTTGTTAGTCAAGACGCCAGAAGCCCTCATCCTGCTTCACATTGCAACACCATCCTGCGCAGCAAACCACAGCAACGAACAACTGCCGAGCGTACAATGCCACCAAGCAGCCTGACTTGGAGATGTGATTGTTCAGGATCACCTGAGCCACAATCAACCGGGTGACTCAAGAATTGTCTTTGCACGCGTGCAGTCGGTTCTGCAACTTCATGTCATATCGATCTCCGAATCACAACACTCGCAAGATAGATGTCAGATGATGTCAGACACTGGAGGACGCGACGCCCACATGCAGCCGAGAATCCATAAGACCTTCGTTGGTGAGGGCCTGGCAGAAACCACTTTGCCTACGTCTAGGCGGCTTCCAAGTTGTACTTGAAGCTGATGCATCTTGAAGCACTGACTCGTAAAGTCACTCAAAGGCTGATGGCCGCAGTGTGGCCTGAACTGTCCTTTGAAAGATATAGAGAAAGCGCTTTCCTTTGAGATCCGGGTTTGCAGCGACGTCCTGCGGAAGAGACTTAGAGAGACTTAAAAGGTATTCCATAACTCTGAGATCGGCATGAGTGCTCCATCGGACAGGAAGTGACGACGGTGACAAGTACACCACCAAAAAAGGTTGCAGCACCACAAATTGTGGGTTGTTGCGCATACATGCAAAGTGATATGATTGATCTCCACTATGGCCTGGTAATTATCCTTTGTTGAATGTCCTAAGAACTGCTGAGTCAGGCCACAAGGCATAAGCGCTGTGACTATTGCCCTGCTTTGTGCACGTCAAAAACGGGAAACCCACCAACCCGACGTAAGTCCAGAACCGCACATCACGAGTGGGTGTACAATGTGCACATCTGTCCTCATCGTTAACCAAGGGATTCGACAAATGATTCTCCTCGGACGCCACAGCCAAACTCGGAGTTGTGCTGCCTAAACCCAAACCCCTGCACCCCGTGTCATCGTTGGATTTTGGAGCTCCGAACACTCCACCCAGATGTGCATGCAGGACACAGTGCTGTAGCACAATCGCACGCAGTTGAAGCCCAACTCGCGAATTCTTCCTGCCAGCTTCGAAAGGTCCTGCAAGCTTGAAAAGGCATGCTGCCAGGCATGTCTACAACCGTCATTCCCGGACATCATCGCCACTCCCTCTGTTTGTGAGCATCCTGCACTTCAAGACCTCCAACAACCGCTGGTCTGGAGTAGGCACCTGGACCAGGTCTTCAGTCGCTGCGCAGTTCAAAAAGTCATAAGGCAGAACTGTCGCTGGCCTGCCCAGTTGATGCAGGCCCATTTTACCTAAGTGCCGCAAAAGCTTCCCCGACAAATGTTCCAAACTGCTCTGAGCAACATGAGCAACTTGCGATCTGTGAAGCTGTTGTTGCTGCTGCTGTTGCTGCTGTTGCCGCTGTTGCTGCTGGTGCTGCTGGTGCTGCTGCTGGCAATGTTAAGTGCACAGGAATGTTAGCATCGACGTTCAGGCGAGCTTCCGCAATATGTACAGTGTGAGGCTTCCGTCTCAGAGACGCATCTACTGCTGCTGGGCACATACAACTAGAAGATGCAAGGCCACCAACGCCGACGCGTCGCGCGCTCGTTGTTGACGTTGACGATGTAGCGGCCTCAGAGCAGGAGAGGTCATAAAACAGACCACATAACAGACCACATAACATAACGGCCCAAAGATCTCCCCCCGGAAATATTCCCTCTGCCTTTGGTGTGCAGAGGCAGCTTGGACCGATCCACCAGCGCCGCGCGCTGTGCAGCCGCGACCGACAGCAAGAGGAGCACCTAAGGAAGTACTATGGAAGTGCTTTTGAATGTAATAAGTTTGCTTGAAAATTAAGAAGGGTCTCTGGAGATCTTGGGATGGGTTCGGATGGGTCCTATGCTGTGGGGTTCAGATTGGGGCTCTGGACAAACTTTTCCGCTCGGATTTCGTGAAGCCACACAAAAAAAGAACATCGAAGCCATTATGCCCACGCGCAAAAGTACCTTAATCTCACATCCTTTCTCAGACTGCAAAGCTTTGTCCCGACCGGACCTGAGACATAACTTTGTCGTTTGCATTCTTTGTTTACACTTGCGTGAGAGCTGACCTCCACAACAACATCCGAAACTTGGCGTGTGCCAACACGGCCCCATTGGGTCTTCCTGCCAAGAGGCCGACCACCTCCACATATCACCTGCACACAGTCTTGCGGACGACTACACAAGCCAATTTGATTAATAATCTGTATGAGCTGTCAATATGCTCGGTACCGCATTGCACCTTTGCGAACTCATACTGCTGGTTTTCACTGCCCGCCTGTGCTGCAAGTCAGCATGCTACCAGGTGCGAGCTTCCATTCATGCGTGAGCTACCTCTTCTGCTCTAACAACCTGCCACGCATTATCACTTCATACAGTGAACACCTGTGCACGCTTGTTGTAGGAGTAGCTTGCTGAAGTTTCTTGCTTGTGCTGCATGAGACGAACTGGTTCCAAAAGATGGTGGTGCAAAAAGTAATCTCGGTCGTACCTTCCAAACACACATGTGTCGGCCAACATGTTATTGCTGCTACTTGCAAGCATAGGTCGTGGCGGATGCTTTCTCCATGGAGAGTGCCGTTTCGATGTCCCAGAAGGAACTCAACCGCTGGGGACCTTAGGATGAAAAGAGACATTCGCTTGCATGGACGCGCCCCTCAGAGGCCACCTGCGCGAGAAAGTGCTGATGATTGCTCTCCAGATGCCAGCGCAGCATCTCGGCAAACTCGGAAACATGCACACCGGGCGACGTGCTTTCCCAACGCACCATCTGCAAGCTTCTTCGAGGCGCGGGACTAAAACTACGGAGCGTCTTGACAGACATGCGAATGGAGCCCAGTGCTGGAAGCCGAAGGTTGGTGACCAAATGGTCCGATGTTTGAGGTGCTGAGACTGATTCGGACGGTGCACTGATGGCATTGGAGGCATCGCTGGTTGCGGACTGACGTTCGCGAAACGGATCGAGACGTCATGGAGAGAACAAACGGAGATGCCAGAATGCCAACGCCGTCAATGCTGGCTCCTGACAGACCTCGAGTGACCGAGGAACACATGACCCGGGAAGACTCAAACTGGCCTCAGACTGGAGAGGGTGTTCTTGCATGGGAACTCACCGCAAAGCAGTGTTCCCACGCCGGCATCCCAACACACATCAATGTCGCTGAGTTCACACAGTCTATCACACTCCGCTCCTCAAGCATTCTTGAAGCGTCCCGCATACATCGAAGTTTCAACTGGGCTGATGGGACTTGGGACTTTGCGGGATGTCTCAGACTCTCTCAAGCTTCGTGGATGTTGAGACTGTCACGCGGTACGTCTGGACCCTGAATTGCTTTAATTGCTGTCGCTCTGAGCCCTCGTCCTTGTTGGCCTTCAGTTCGTGAAGCTTCTATCTGCGCAGGTCCATGCCAGCACAGCTGTGTCCTGCTTCACATCCCCTACCAGACCACACAAGGCCCTGACAGTTGCCATTTTCTCTGAAAGGCCTGGGACCACACCTAAGCTCTCTGCACTATGTCAAGGGCCGTGCCACAGAAGGACTTCGCATCGCCAAGAGGCTGCACATGTGCAGGTGCGCCTTGCGCAGGCGTGCTGTGTAGCGGTTCCAAACACGGACGCCTCGCACTGAGATTCCGTTGAAGTGCTTCGCTGTGCACTCCTTGCGTGGCCTTGTGTCTTAGCGGAGTTAGCGGAGAGTGAGCCTCCAGAAGAGGGAACGAATGCTAAGAAACTGATGCCGGACCGAGACAGGCGAGAAGATGACCTGGGTCGCAAGCCTGCGCGCTTGCACAATGTGGCCAAATGTATGGGGCACCTCTACAGCGTTACAGCTGAAGCGCTAACCTCCGCCTGGTGCTTGAATTGTTTACAAAGTTGCGGTCTGCTGAGCCTTCGAAGTGCTTCGGAATCACAAGGATGATTCTCGTGTGCTGCAGCCCGGCAAAATAAGACTTTGTACTCACAGTTGTCACAGCTGGAGGGAGTGCGGTCATGCCGAAACATCCGGGATGCTGAAGCCCGACACCTGCCCGAAGCAGAAAGGAAGGCGCCGCGACCACGCGGCTACTCCACAGGACTGTTCAGTAGCTGAAGGGTCTCACGCCGGCACCGCTGCTAATTTGACACGGAATCGCCACAGGAATTTTGCCTTCTTTCTATATGATAATAAAAAGGTCAAGGATTCCCGGGCGTTCTCGTGCAACGTCACAGTCCAAGCCCTCATGTTTGCGGTTAGCTTCAACAGCGTCCCAAGGTTGGCTGAGGCTTCTTGAAGGCCTCTTGCAAACCTAGCCTAGGCAACTGCACATGAAGGTCTGACAGCTTTCTCTCTGTGAAGTCTGCTGCACAAGACTTGGGTGGACTTTCACCAGCAGAAACACAAGGGGGGCAGGCACACTTAACGACAACATTGTTCCCACTAGGCACTGCGAATGCCTATCTGCCTACCCTCTCGTGAGCCAATCAGTCCCAAGAACCCCCTAGCCGCCGCCTCAGCAACCTGTCTCAACACTGGCCAACTCAGCTTAACCCAACGCACTTCTCGCTGTGATACCAGGTGTAAGCTGCTAGCCAGGTGCTCACTGAATATCAGCATGGTCCGCGGGGTGTGTGCTCGTTCCGACGTAGATTCACAGATTGGGCACCCAACATGAAGCGGCTTGCGTGCCAACTCGGCCGACAGACGGGCTACTTCAACGGCTGGGTTGTGAAGGGCAATCCCCGCACAGCAAGCGAATACAACCAGCGCTGCTCAGCAGGGCTGGTCAGCATGGTCGCAGCATGACTTGCAGCTGGCACACTTGGAAAGGCCTGGGGCGACTCAACATCAAACCAGTCGAAGCGCGCACAGGAGATGAGCGCGTGTTTTGGCCATGCACAAAGTAACGCTCCTGCTCTTTGCTGCCATGGCTCTCATCTCTTCGGTCGCTGTGCCTCTCGTGCCTTTTTCCTCCAACCCCCACGAACTCGAAGGTACTCGAGGGAGCCCGCAGAGCTGGCAACGCACGAGGCCCAAGTTCACATCGCATAACGCTGGCTTCTGCAACCTGGCAAGGAGTGCCGTGCCTTGCTTTTGGTTGAGAAAGAGCTCCGGGCCTCTAACTGCAAGTGATGGAAGCTGGTGCGTGCACGCATGTGTTTCGAGGGCTCTGCTGAAGCTGAACTGCGGATGGACTTGCCTCTCAAATACTATTGCGTTTCGCAGCGCCAGGCGTCAGACTTCTTTGGGTTCTCTGATTCTGTAGGCTTGCTGTGCCCGGGTCTTGTCCAGGTTCCGAAAAGCGCCATGCACAAAAGCCATGAAAGGAGAGCCTTATGTGCATAAACTCGACCTGCTCTTGAGGCCTCACGCAGGGCTTGGTCGACTGGTTGTCCTGTCACCTAGGAAGACGATGCAATGTAAGCCGCGGGGCCAGAAGCTGTCCTACAGGCATTGCCTGCTGATGCAAAAAGGAATCTCATGAGATGAGCATTCAGCAACGACCTCTTGCGTATCTCATATACCTCAGACCTTTTCCCTTTGAGAAAGGATAGGCAACCAAGTGAACCACGAAGCTGGCTCACAGCATGTGCACCTAAGGTTGTGGCTGCTGTGGCTACTTTTGTGGTTTGGGACTCTGATCTGGCTGATCCAAGAGTTTCCTTACAACGGTCGGTATCTGTTCAAGCTGGCTTGGGGGTGCATGCATGAACTATGCGCCAAGGCACGTGCCTGGACGCACCCGTGTGGGTGTTAGGGCGTTTCGGGCGCTTCGGGCGAGTAGGGTATAGGGACCTCAGGACCCTGAACGGCAATCGCAGCAGTTTGATCAACGCTTGTGCGCCAAATTGGCATGCTGCAAGTTTGAAACAGTCCTCGTTTCACTCAATCTGCTGCCTAGACGGCATGCCTTGCAGGGTTGGAGATGCAGCCATGGATGTGCCGTGCACAGATCTGCACCCTCAACTTCACTCTCATCTTAGTGTGATTGCTCTGAAGGTCTAGTAGTCCTAGAGGCCCACTGCTAGGTCAAAGTCTACTGCGCTTGGCTGCCGCTTGGTTTGTCGGGACTCCTTGGCCGTCTCTCCACAACGCAGCGGGACAAGACGCTCACATGCAGGTGTCAGGCTTAGCCTGTGCGCGGGTTTGTGGCCTGAGGGCTGCTCTTTAGGCCTTGGCATTTGGGTCTGTCTCAGATGGTCTTATGGCCCTCTGCACAGGTCGAAAAGGATCCGGCGAAGTCCTGGCTGCGACAACCACAGGAAAGACAAAGCAAAGGTCTTGTGAGTCAGCGCCCAGGATCGAGCCTTCCTATCCCCTCCTAGGACTCCCTCTTTGTTGAGAGCATCGCCCTGCGGACGTGTCCATTCAAGTGCATGGCTTCGTACATCCCCAAGAGGCCCTAGGGCTTCCAAGAGCCCCAAGAGTCCCAGGCAACCTCAAAGAAGAGGAAAGTCAACATCTGCAGAGCGCTGCTTCACCCCCTCTTGTTTCTGTTGATGCTTGAGTCGGAGTGTGCAGGAAGGCGCCATACCGGAGCCTAAGCTCTGCACTCTGACCGCCAGTATTCTTGGTCCGATCCGAAGCAGGCCGCAAGGAAGCTGGTGGCCCCGAGCCTGGGGCCTTTTCACTGACATGGAACGGCCCTGGCAGTGATCACGCAGCAGCTTGCGCAACGCTTTGCAATGGTCTGGCGTACAGCAAGAGCCCCGACGACTGGAACAGAAGCGGGGCTGGGCCAGCTACGACCAAAGCTGCGAGCAACGGAGGCCGGCACAGGATCTGCACTTGAAGGTGGCCTTGCCCTGACCCCGAACAGCCTGAACAGCCTGAACAGGTGCGTACGGTAAGGGAATTCGCAGAGCTAGGCAGGTGCGGTCGCCTAAATTCGAGACACCTCGGCTCTCCAAGGCATCAGAGAACACGCCGCCAGCGCAAGCATCCCTCCAGGCGAACCAGCGCCTGGTCACTGACTACGCAGTGGAGCTGCACAACGAAGCCGAACAGGTGGCGGAGGCGGTCACTGAGATTGCTCGGTGAAACTGATGTGGACCATGTGAGAGTTGGCCACAATACCGAACCCAAGACCGTATCTTATGTGGCATGTAGGGACTTCCATAGGACATCGTCGGATAGGCCGATTTCTTGGACTCCCATGACGAGACTACCATCACCATTACAACGCTCACAATCCAGGCACAGCCCGTGTGAGGCCCTGGAGCCACTCACGCTTCACTCAAGATTGCGAGCCTTGAGGGGCCGCGCCTTTCAGCATCAAAGAATGTCCCCGAGATGCCCAGTGGGGTCCAAGTGCGGCATGGTCCCCTTGTCATCCTTTCTCTCTGTTCAGAACGTTAAAACACCATTCCACGCCCAAAGAAGTCAAGGACGCCGTTGCACCATCCTGATAGATAGGGAGGACGCCGAAGCAGAGGTGGTCAGAATCCGGCATCGAGTCTTGCAGTGGCGCTAGAATCATCAACCGATGTTCATGGGTTCAGCTGGCAAAGTTGGAGGCTAACATGGCGGAAGCTTGTCTACGACGGGATGGACGTGGACTTGCCTTCAGCTCTAGAACCGAGGGTATTTGGGGTTTCGGATGGCGCGGAGGTGAGTAGGACGCCCGCTCAATGGACCTTAAGCCTCCACGGCCTCCACGTCTCTGCGTAGAAGAGCCTGGTCATCCACTAAAGAGACTGAACGCTGGCGAACGCCGGCCCCAGGACAGGCAGGCATCATGCTTTTCCGCAGACATGCTGCAAACCTTTGCCCCTCAGACGCCGAGATAGCACCGAGACAAGGCAAACTCAGCACACACCTGTCCATGTCATGGAAGTGATATCGACTCGGCAGCCAAAAGGGACACATCCAAGCGTGCACCTAGCGCTCATCGTGAATCATGCAATCTGTGCCTGTGCTCTGTAAGAGCAAGCCTCTCACGCCGACAAGGTCAACGTGTGAGAGCAACGCTCTCACGCCGACAGGTCAACATAATGCACCAACCGGCATGCAGCGAGGCGTTGGAGACGGATTCAGCAATCGCGTGCTTTAGCAGTGGCAAGTTGGTTGAAGCTTAATGACCTCTGCAACCCCTGCAACTCCCTCGCATGCTGCGGTTTGCTGGCGACTGCAGCTGCAGCAGGCTCAATGCAACGAATTGCACAAGGTCGCACGAGACGCATACTTGCGGACATTGCAGCCCACAAAGCACAAAAGTTCTCAGGAGCGCGGTTGGAGCAGCTGGACACTGCACCCTGACTGCAAAGTGTTTTGGAATGAGGCGGTTGAAGCTGTGTATGCTTTGTGAAGGCATTGGGAAGCCAGGCCTGTGTTGCAGATGCAGCCGGCATAGCCGGCATAGCCGGCTGGCTCGGTGTGAACGAGGAGGAGCTGCAAGAGTTGTGCCCCCCAATGAATGCCACAGTTGCTTTGACTGGCGCTGGGTGGACACATAATGCGCTTAGGTGGAGATGGTTTTCCAGATCACTTGAGCCTCAGCTGAGCCGCCACCTTCGCAGCCTTGCTCACGTCGTTGCCTTGGCTGCAGACCTTTTGGACGCCCTTGAAACAAATAGACATACGAGCAGTCTCCAGTGCTGTCCGGTGTTGTCCACAGCTCGTGCACGGCGACATGTCATCTGCGACGCCTGAGAGGCTTAGAAGGGCCGTGTCCCGCGGTCGGAGACTTTCCTTTGAACATTTCTGAACCATCCCAGCCCCTGCAGCCACCAAACGCGACATGTCACGCACCACGTCACAAACTTGAAAGCCCTAGCAAACTCCAGGCACAAACTTCTCTCAGCAGCTCTGGATAACCTAAAAGGTCCCCTATGTCTCCTCCAATTCTTGAACAGACGCAGTGACACACAGTCTACTTTACAAGGCTGCGATGCATGCCCTGTCGTGGGGAATGCAGTTTCGCATGCGTGCTTGAGCGGTGGACCCGAGAGGGGTTCGTCTCCTGTCAGCCGTTTTCTAGGACGCAAGGCAAGGTGATTTTGTGATTTTGTGAATCCGCACAAGGCTTCTCGGGAGCTCTTCTCCACGATGAGAGCTGACGTGAGGAGAAAATTGATGGAGACCCTTAACTAGCGAACGGGAGGCCAACGGCAACAGGCCGCCACAAATTGTCCTCTGTGCCAGCCGAAGAAGAGGCGACAAGGCCAACAACAGCTGAGGACGCCGTGTCTGAGCTTGCTCAGCCAAATGCGTGGAACAGTGTTTTTCATGGCACCTTAAAGGAAGCGGTGGTTCTTAGCTCCTTCCTTTTGTCGCGGGCCTTTCAGTCATGGGAGGGTTGCCAGAGCAGCACAGCAAGGCACCTTGGCAAGACAAGGTCGCGCAGGCACAAAGGCAAGGCAAGGCCAACACCCATCACGGGAGCCTGAGAGCTCGGCTACAGGCGAAGACGCACGTAGAGGCTGCCGCGGCTGCCGCGGCTGCTCCGGCTGCTGCGGCTTCCCCGGCTGCCCCTGACGCAGCTCCAGCAGCTCGCCCCCGACCAAGGCGAAACATTCCCCGAGCTCTGGCGCGCGAGACTGGCGGTCCGCAGTGGCAGCGGTGGCCTGAGGGGCCTGGCTGGCTGTGAGTTGCTGCACACTTGACCTCTTACAATCCATGGAACCTCCAATTAGAGACAGTAAAGCGCAAAGCCAAAGCTTTGGCCTGCTTTGCACAGGGCACGGGGATCATGGGCAACTAACGTTCCAGAGCCGATCGCAGATTAGCGACCATGCAAGTGCAGGGAGTGTCACACCGAATGGAGACACGCTCGTCAGCCCTGGGCTTTTGAAAACTCTAAAATGGGACTCGAACCGAGAATGGACACGCATGTGCAATTACAAATCCCAGGGTCCCAGGGGCCAGGAGCAGGGAAAAGCAGGGGCCTGCCTTGCGCCGATGCTCTCAACCCTGTCAAGGCCTGCCATGCAGAAGGGTGAGGGTGACCTCTCCGGGCTTTTTCATGGCTGCACTCGTCGGACTCCTTTTCTTGCATTCCCTGAATGTTCCCGGAAGACTGCAAGAAGCTGCTTGGGTCTCAGTGGAAACCAGCCGCCGGACATTCCCGCAGATTCGGCCCCTTCAACAGGTCACTAATTACGTGTGACCGGGCTCAAATGGCTGCTTACAGCTGCCCACGCTTTCCGCGTAGCACGTTGGCAGCAAAGCTTCGGACAGACGAAGTTACAGAAGCGTGGTACAAGGAAGCTCTCGCGCTCTCGCGTGACCCGCCATTGGCCCCTTCCCCCTATGGCTCAAGGCTTGTGGAGTGCTGAAGTCAATGCTGTGGCCATGGCGATCAAAAGGGAGCCGGGTTCAGTCAAGACGGCCAGAAGTACCAGACTTGCCAGGCGCCCACAAGCAGAAGGCACGGAAGCCACACAGGGCCGAGAGGGCGGAGAGGGCAGAGAAGGAACAGAGGGTGGCTTTCCAGGCTTTCCGGGGATCGAGGCGATTAGCAGCGTCGTTCGGCCATGGCCTGGAAGGCGCACTGCCTTGTCCTGCTAACACTTACGTCCCCTGCACCTGCATCACGGTGTCACGGACTTGGAAGCTGGTTGGCCTTCGCCAGGCGAAGCTCCAGGATTACAAGAATCATTGTAGCCATGGCGCTTATTTGCAAAGGGGTCGGCATCAGCTGCGACCTTGGACCGAGCATTCCGAAGGGTTGGGAATGAAGAGACACAGCCTGAAGAGCCTGAAGAGCCTGAGGAGCCGGAGGAGCCGGAGGCCTCACCGAATTTGCACCCTCCAGCAAGCTCCAGTCTCAGTCTTGCTTCGTGCTACTCAACACAAGGACATGCGAGAGCTACCAAAGGCCATGGCCTGAGAAACTGCGGCAAAGGCACGAGATCCGCATCACAACCTAGACCTAGGCTTCTCGCAGATGCCAGCCTTCAGTAGCACTACCAGCCTCCTGTGCCCTGCAGCTTTTGTCCTGCGCAGAGCGTAGTGCACAGGTGGCGGAGGCAGAGTACGGATTGTGCCGAAGGTTGTGCCGAAGGCGAAGACAGAGCCGAAGAACTGGCCGAGGCAGGAGCCAGGGTTCGCCTGGCCGCATGCAGCTCACGAGGGTGGGTACGCTACGGCACGCTGCGTCGCTTACAGACACACCGACAGTCACCGACACACCGGCAGGAGATGGCACGAGTCTACCGTCAGGTCACCTGTGGGCCGACGTACAGGTCGTGCTTTGGCTTCGCGAAGCCGAATTCAGAGCATTTTTGGAAGCTTGCAAAACGTCCAATGGCCGGAGCCCGCGGCTGACTAAAAGTCAGGTCAGGGTAGCAACGGGTTGTAGCCAGATGGAAGCCAAGGCCGGCAGCAAAGAGGTCTCCATGCTTTCCGGATCACCGTTGGCATCCCTTCTGGCTTGCCTGGCCGAGAATGACTCTAACCTAACAACTCGAACAGAACCCTTCTGAGCTCCAACTTGGAGCAAAGAGTATCTCCGAGTCACTGTCACCACCAGGCTCCAGCTGAAAGCTGCTAAGGCACCACGCACCCCACCCATTCCACAAGAGCGCAACGCCAGCATCGGGAAACTGTCCAAGCAAATGCCCCGAACAGCTTAGAGGCTTAGGGCATGGCCCAGCGGCAGGCGCTGAAGGCCTTGAATGGAGCCCAGGGCGTCTGTGAACGGGTCTTAACGCAAAGGCCTCGAGCGGAATGCTGTGCAAGTCAAGGCGCCCCGTATTCTGCAAAGGCGCCCGTCGGGAGGACCCTCTCCAACCCTTGAACCCAGAAGTGTGGCCGCATCAGGTTCGTCGACACAGGACTTTCATGCAACTTTAATTCACATTTTTGGAAGCTGGCTGGACACTGCAAGCGCAGCATGCTATACCCTTGGCACACAATCGGCACATGGTGGCTGCTGAAAGAACGATACGTGCCGCTGACGTCCCTCGTCACCCCATCAGTCCCTTGTGACCTTCAGAGTTCGGTCTCATCTGCCGTGGTCAGCCAATCACCCCAGACGGTCTTCCCTAATCGCCCTAATCCTTGATGTGCTGCTGGTGGGCACCTTGTGTCACTGGAGATGTCGAGCCGACAACGTCGAGGTGACAATGTCG
Organism: Symbiodinium natans; assembly: GCA_905221605.1. Taxonomy (NCBI): domain Eukaryota; class Dinophyceae; order Suessiales; family Symbiodiniaceae; genus Symbiodinium; species Symbiodinium natans. Next base: position 536,972 of record CAJNDS010002068.1, on the reverse strand, counting down.
GGCCGACAATGCCGAGCCGACACTCGCAAAATCTCTCAAATCTCAAGTTATGGAGGAGAGACGTCCTGGACGCGGCTACAGCAAAGGCAAAGCCTTCTGCCCACATCTGTCGGGCGCTTCCAAGCTCTCGTCTTGCCTCTGAACCCAATGCGCGCCTCTCGGCTGGAGCCCAACAGAGCTTGCTCCTGGCCTTGCACTTCCGTGTGTAAACAAAGAACAAGGGAGCTCGTGCTTGGGTGGCTGCGACTGGCCGGTTGCTCGAAGCCCACAAGCCCACAGCAGCGCCATGCAGGGGGCTCCCGGAGGGATCGAAGGGCTCGAAGGAGCCCAGCGTTCGCTACACAAGGCCAAGCTGGGCCGACTGTGGATTGCCGAAACCCTGAACCTGCTGTGCAGCCCCCAAGCGGTTCAGCCAGGCAGACGCCAGGAAGGCAACAGGCCACAGGCGAGCGTGACATGAGATGCAGACAAAACCCGCAAGAAGACCCAAGAGTGGCTTTGGCGTGCCTGGTGCACTTGGCCTGCCTCACAAATCTGGCGGACATCTGCTTCTCAGCTGTCAGCTGCAGGGTGCTTCAGGATGGCCACATGTTGGCTCGATCAGGCCGCCATGTGCCTCAAGACGAGCTTGGCACAGAGAGGCCTCAAGAAAGCACCAGGGAGAAAGACTCCGTGTTCGCGAAGGAAGGCGGGGTCAGCGACGGCTCGGCGTACTGTGGCTGTACTTCGAAGACACAGAGCTCGCAGTGAGGTAATGTGAGGGCCTGCATGCCATGCTGCCTATTCTGATGGAAGCGCTGTGGAGGTTAGGCCAACGTCTGAGCCAATCAGATCTGCATTGACAGATCCAGGCCCCACTCTCACATCAATTTTTTCTTTTCGCATTGGCCTTGGCCCCTGGCAGAACTGATGCTTGCAGGTCAAAGGACGAGCAAAGCACTCATGTTCAGCAAAGCACTCATGTTCAGCACCCTACCTGACATTGAGCGGCACCCTGAATTGCTGCTCAGGACGTCCTGGAAGCCCGGAAACCTCGACAAGCCGAACCGAAGGAATGCGTGCAGAGAACCAATTGGCCGGTTCAAGCCACCGAAGCACGGCTGTGTGTTGAATATTGCTGAATGGGCACCAGGGCTTCTGCATCCATCAGCCCTTCTCTGACTGCACCCACATTTGTGTCAAGACGGAGAAGTCTTGTGCTGGCTCGGCTGACTGCGGCTGTCCATCGGTTAAAACAGCTGAAACAGTGCGGGCACTTATGAGAAGCTCGTTAAAAGAGGCCACGGCATCAGCTCAGGACTTGAATTCGTGCTCCCAAGGAATCTAATCTCAACTGGCACAATGGACACATCGTACCTGCATCAACTCTTTGCCTACAGCCTTCACGTGTGAAAAACGCAGAGCACTTTTTCACTCCACGCTTGAGCCAAAACACCAGAGGTGTTCGGCAAGTCTCTCGCAGAGTCAGCGCAGCTTCACTTTCGTGAATTCCATCTCAACTTTGTTAAACAAAGGAGGAACACATGCAAACGTCCTAATGCTTCTCAGGACTTCAGTGCTTTAGCAAAACAAGCATACAAGTGCACAGCCACTCTGCTCGAACCTCAGGACGACGACACGAGCGAAGCGAGGGTCGGCGGCCAAAGTTTGAAGAGCAAACTCAGAGCAACACGCACTTCTTCAAGGATGCTCCTAAAGCATCTCGAGTGCTTCTCTGCTCATCATGCACACTCCAAGCATCTTACGTCAAGCTCAAAGCAAGAAACACTTTCAAGCCAAGCTCCAAACATGCTATGTCCATGCCTGCTTCTGCTAACACCAAACAAACGGTTCAAGCACAGCTCTCAACTCATGCAATGCAAACTCGTGGTTCATGTCACACGTGCAAGACATCCTGTCAACTGTAAAGGCACTCACAAGGAAGTCAAAAACTTTCACACCCCCTCATGCCTGCAACAGTTGCGTCCTCAAGTCCTGTCTTCTTCCATAGCTCGTCTCGCACCCTTCAGCATTTCTTCTCCTAACAGCTCAGGGTACACACCTGACGCCGGGAGCTGAAGATGGATGTGTTGGTGGCTCTCATCACACCGGTTCCTAGCCATAATGTTGATGAAATTCGAAGAGTTACTACAAAACCACCATCTCTTCCAGGCTCTTTCAGAACCCTTCTCGAAGCAACAGCGATCGACGACACATCCCTTCGCAAGACCAAGACGTTGACTTACAGATCTAAAGACCGTTTCATTCCACAAGTCAGACCTAGCTGGCCACTCGTGAGAAAGAAGAAGACGCGGACAGTTCGCGTACGGACGGAGAAGGTTTCAAATCCTTCGCCAAGACCTCTTGTGGACCAGAAGAGACTCCCGCCATCTGGCGTAGGCCTGTCCACCTTTTCGGAATCTCAAATGACGAAGTCCGCACCCAGCCGAACACGGCGTAGACAAGTGCGCATACACCTTCACCCCCTCATGAAGTAACACGCTAAAGACTTCTTTGAGAAGCTGGTATCCGTTTTCACTTAACAGATCCACTTGCTTCGTCACTCCAAAATACGCGATACGAGGATTCTTCGAGCAAGCTTTTGACAAAGAGCTTCCTTCTTCACAGCAGAGCTCAACCACAACATAAGAAGCCTGGTTCCTTGCTACCTTCTCTGCTGCGGCTCGCCAAGAAACAGGGACGTTCAGTTCGCAGACCTCATCTGCTGGTTTATTGGGCTCTTGAAACGTGACAGAAACGCTGGTTCCAGAACTTCTCTCTTTCCAGGGGACTGGTTCCGGAATGAGGCCACAAGCCTCGCACAAGCTGACCAAACTGTCGTTAGTGGGGCTTTTTGTTAGAGCATCTGCCGGGTTGATAGCACCTGGTATGTGCTCAATCGTGAATCTTCCAAGCTGGACAAGTTCTTGGAGAAAAGCGGCTCTTAACTCAATATGGCGGACTTTCCTCAACAATGTCCCCATTTTGGAAATGGACACGGCGCTTTCAGAGTCCGAATACCCCTTAAGAAGGTAGTACCCCGTTTCCCGGTCCTTCGGGATGCCCTCCAAGATGGTCTCCGTCAAGAGAGCAATGTACAAACCTTCCCTGGCTATTTCAGTAAGCGCCGCAAGCTCACTCTCGGCGCTCGAAAGGGCTGTGGTGGACTGCTTCCTGCTGAACGTCTTTAGACAGCAGTTTTCCCAAGTAATCACACCACCACTAACAGAATTCAGGCTCCAGCTTGCGTCCGTAAAGCACGATACCGCTTGGGGATCCGCATCGTCTTCCAGGATCTCCCGAGTCGACGGAAACACCTGAACCTTATGCGGAAGACCTTTGACCCATTTGAGGACATCCCTCATGCATGTTTCAGCTGCCTCGTCAGGGGCCGACTGATGACGCCCCAAAAATCCGCAGCAGAACTGCAAATCCGGTCTGGAGAGGGCAGCCCATGCTAGACGCCCTAAGGTCCTACGGTACTTCTCGTGAGCAGCTGGACTGATCTTTTCGGTTTGCCCTTTCTTAATGAGGTCAGAGTAGCGCTTCTCCAATGACGGAAGCTTGGGGTTCGGTTTGGTTATCCCATACTCTTCACAGCAGGAATCCAAATACTTAGCGTCCAGTCCAAAATAGACTCGCTTCTCTCCCTTGTTCCTGAAGATTCTCCGTCCTAGAAAGGATACTTCTCCCGCACAATTCTCATGAAGCTCACCCGTCAGTTTCAGCTTGTAGCGTTTCTGTAGGTCTTCGAAAACCTTCTTCCCTTCGGAGGGGTCCTCAGAGTAGATTAACAAATCGTCAACATAAAAGAGGACCAGCGTCAGACCCTTGGAGGTCTTCCTGCGGTATATCGTCGGGTCCAAGCTTGGACTGAATCCGCTCTGCTCCAAGTGCGAACTCAGCTCCTTATACCAAGAAAGCGGTGCTGATCTCAGTCCGTTCATGGCTTTGTGTAATCGAAGATACACCTTCTTGTTTCCGGCCTTTTGAGGGATTTTAGAGTCCGCAATACTCACGTTACTCGGAAGCTCTACGTACTCAGGCCTTGACACTGCTGCATGCATAAAAGCAACGCTCACGTCACAGCTCAACACTGAACCTCTTCGACAAAGCAGTGCCAACAGAAGCCGCAATCCCTCTAAACTCGTAGTCGGGCTGTAGATCCCTTCAGACAAGGTCGTACCTCCCATCGAAGCATAATCTCTTACTACCAGACGTGACCGGTACAGCCCTTTACGCTTGACCGTGTTGACCCACCGACTGGTAAGTACCCGCCTGCCGCTCTCACGTGCGGACTTCCGGGCCTCATCTTCAGAGATCACCTTTCCTACTCCGAACGACTCGAGTTCCTCTAGTTCCAACTTCATAGAGGCATACAAAAGGTTCGGATCCAACTGTTCTCCGGATGTTTCAGAGACCGCATTTCGTGGTACCTGGCACTTGACCCTACTTCCTCCGAATTTCAAGGTAAACGAATCAGCCACCTCCTGTGAGGTAGCTCGAACGTCAGGTCCTCGGTACAAAGACTCCAAGAGGTGATTCGTAAGCCAATCAATCTCCATGTCCTCCATGTTTTCCCCTTCATCAGGCAGAATCCCTGCCTCACCTTCTTCCGCCGGGGCACCTACGGGAACATAGGTATCGTCAGCAATCATCTCTTCGTCTTCTTCATCTAAAGGACCAACACCACCTTCCATGACTTCATCTTCAGGACCATTTCCATCATCAACACCTTCGGGTTCATACAAGACAGGCCGTTCTGGGTCCTTACCATCAAGAACCAAAGACTGCGCAACAGCGAGGCCTTCGACAGTTGCCACCTCGCACGCTCCATCAACGATTCTTCCGGTCGGAAATACGTCAATCTCCGTACTACCAAAAGGGGCCGCGAAGATCCCTCCACCTCGTGCGTTCACGGGTCCTAAGTAAACAGCCTTGACGGTTTTCGCTCCCCGGTATTTAGCAAGATGCGCCTTCGACTTGCTAACTTTTGCCTGAACCACACAACCAAAGGGAAGCGTTCTAGTTCGGTGAACTATTTCCTCGTGCAGCAAATCAATGCTGGTGGTGGAGTCACCGTGGCTCGAGGACCACAGATTGTAACACCTCGAAACATAGAACACACAGGCTTGCCACAAGAGACCCCCTAAGGGAAGCTGGTACTTTCCCAGCTCTGCATCTTGACCAGGGAACTTCTTTAGAGCAATTTGGCGCTCCAAGTCCAACCACACAGCCCAGAAGCCTTGGCGTACCGATTCAACTTGTCGTTCTATTGACCCTTTGGCTTGTGGCCTATATCCTGGAACCACATCAACAATTGTTGCGCTGTGGGGGCAGTTTCGGGACCTACTCAGTCTTTCTGCCAAAGCAATAATAGATCCTTCTTGATCCATTCGAAACGTCACGGCTTTGCCTACCAGTCCCATCCACGCAGCACTCTGTTGATGTTAGCAAGCAATTGGGGATCTTCGAGGTTCGGTGCAGGCAGACTGACAGTATACCTTGAACCCAGGTGTGTCATCAACAGGACTCTTAGCTTGCCGAAAAAGAAAAAATCAAGACCAACAGTCTGATTCTCTTTTTGAAGACGACGACGCAAGCGACGCGCGGGAACACGACCCTTCGACGAACAGCATGAGTCACAGTTGGAATCATAAGGGAAATGGCCTTGTGCACGATGATGATACAAGGCGGTTGAGGACAACGGAATCCTAAAAGATCCTTCTTCTCCACTGTCCGGTGGTTCCGGTGGATTCTCTGGAGGCTTGGGGGGTCTTTCAGAAACTTCAGAAGGCTCGTAATCGGGACTTGACGGTGACGGAACCCCTTCGGGGACCCTTGAAGACGAAGACCCGGGCTCCCCACCACGAGGAGCTTCCAAATCAAAGGGCTCAGCTTCAGTCCCTTGTCCCGGCACTGGCAGTCCTCTGTGCATCATCCGCAGATGACACGGGCTCTCATCATTGCCCTTTTCAACAACATCAAGCACACCAAGCCAAGCACAAACACTCCCAAGCACACTGCAAGCCTTGCAAAACAACATGTTCAACATGCAACGTGTACGTGTTTGGGGTTTTGGGGCCTTCCTATGCAAGACAAACTGCTTGTAGCTAGGCACTCGGACCCAGTGGTCCCCACAAAAGATCCTAACACTGCAGCCCTTCCTGCGCGGCCTCACTCTAAAGACCTTCCGATCCTTTTCTCCAACGGAACACCTTTTAAACTCGACAAACACAATGTGAAACCCCCAAAACACAGACCACCCAAGAGGCTGCAGAAGCCCAAGACGGCCACGATGGCCATGACATCCAGTCCTGGCCCAAGACCATTCCTGTATAGGCTGGCGGCGGTTCGGTTGGGGTTGAAGTTAAGGTTTGTGATTTGGTGCGTTTCAAAGGGGTTTCGGGCACAAGCAAGCTCAAGCTCAAGCAATCCAAGCGGCAAAGCAAGCTCAAACAACTCATGCTTCACATGTGTTTCAAGAAAACGAAACCACGCACTCACACCTTTGTTTTCTTCTCGAAAGGAAATTCGGTACGCCGAGTCGGCGTAGTCCAGGACTCCATCCCGAACGCAAAAGAAAGCTATGATACATTCCAAGCCGGGCCCACGGCTCCAAATCCCCTTCATCCTTTCTTGATCGTCTCCTTTGCGGCAGCCACCACCGCATCGAAGCTGGGGACATTGGCCGAGCTGCTGGAAGATGGTGCCTCCGATTCGGGAACCGTTGGCATGGAGGGCCCCGGAGCGGGGCGTGGCATCGCCTTTACCGCCGGCGGTGGCGGCGGAAGAACGAACGAGCGCTCCGAGCCCGTCTGTCCAAGACCAAGAAGAAGGCGGCCGATGGAATCCCCAGGCGGGGCTGTTGAAGCAGGAGAAGGTGGCTCCAGGGGCATATCCCCGTCGTCGTGGTGGCCCGGAGTTGCAGCCGAAGTTCCCGGAACCATTGGTGGAGCTGGAGGATCTCGACCACCCATCCCTGCTTGCTTCACCATCGGTGGTGGCGCCGTCTCTGGCGTAGGGAGGCAAAGGGCCTCTTGGACTGAGATATTGTCCTCCCGGCACTTCAAGCAAAATCTCAGCGCCTCTTCGGGGCCTTCGCCATGGAGGTCTTCGTCGGCCGAAACGGAGGTGGAGCTCGAATCGCTTGATGTAGACCCACCAGGACCAGCACGGGCCTTCGGCTTCAACCTCCGGCGCGAATCTCGCGCGGCCCTGCGGGCATTGCTGGCCTCCTTCGACCGCAATGCAGCATCTGTTCGAAGCCTCAAACTCGTAGTGAGCTCGCCCCACGCGACACGTTCGTCGCGATACCGCGTAAAGCGCGGTCCCTCGAAGAGACGCGGCTCGTGAAGGGCCAACAACGGGCGTTCCCCCGCCTTTGCATTGATAAAGGCGCGCAAGCAGATGAGGAGCCGCTGAAGATACCCCATTGCGCTTATGGAGCATTCGCGCTCTCGGCGGTCGTTGCGCCCCCCAGCGCCCTTGGTAGCGACGCCCAGCCTGTCCATGGCTGACAGGACGTCGTGGGGCCTCAGCCCCCATTCGAAGAGGCCTTTGCCTTGGAGAAGAAGATGGAGGCGCTCCTCTGCAGCCAAGTCTTGATCCACAGTGGAGGTGGCCACCTCCCGAAATCTTTTGGGACGGCGACCTTCTTCTTGCACAGGTTCGGGAAGTACCTGTGGTGGATGTGGACCTTCCGGAAACCGCGGAAGCACCGAGTGCCACGGAGTCGGGGCTGCATATTCGCTGGGACGAACCAAAGTCGCAGACCCACCAAAGATCTGGCGAGTAATCGCCGGAGACCCCAGATGCTGCGCCACATAGGCCTCGCCTATGGTCCCGGCCATGGCGAGGGAATCGTAAATGGCACTCGGGTCTGCTGGGGGCCCATAATAATGGGAAAGCTGGGGCATTGGTTCCCCAGGCCCGGGGTACAAATGGACCCCAAGCTCGGCAGCCTCCGCAATCCTCCTCCTCATATCGAAAAGCAAAGCATGATGCAAGGCCGTCAGGCGTTGTCCCGGAATGGATGGTGGCTGCGTGGTGTCCACCGGAGTAATCCTCGGCACATCGGAATCTCCAATATCCACGGGGTCCGCCGCAATGGGGCACCAATGCCCCCAATTCTCGGAGTCGGTAGGCGAAGGCTCCTTGACCTGCGCCATTTGCTCCTGGACCGTTGCCTCCTCCGGCGACGGGCCAACCATTGGCGAAACACTCGCCTCTCCACCAACTGGGTCCTCTATCGCAGGCCCAGAGGTTTGGGAGCCACCCATCATGGAGCGGATTGCTGCTTTCCGAGCAACAAAAACAAAAGGCTACTAGAACCAAAACACTCAAAGCTCCGGATCTGTTCCTTCGTGCACCTCCGAAAGGCGCTCCAATCCCTTGCATAAGCGAAAAACACCCCATGAAAAACATGACGCACACACGCAAAGCAAGCTCCAAAGCATGTATGTTCCCAAGGTTCCAAAGCAACATGCTCAAGCAATTCAATCCAAGCTCAAAAATCAAGCGCAAGCTCAAGCCAAACATGTCATGCTGCTTCCTAATCAAATTCAAGCCACACATGTCATGCTGTTTCCTAAGATCTTTGTCGAGAACAAGCTCTTCTTGAGGACTTTCGGGATGGAAGATCTCAGACCTAAACCCTCGAAGGAGAAACGAAAACGGAGTTGAAGACAAAGCGTGTCGGCCACACTGCTCATCATCGAGCTCATCGACCTTATGCAGGCTCTTTCCTCCTTTCTTCAAGATGCTCCGGGAGCGGTCCGCTGTCCTGAGGGGATAGGAACCTCAGATCCTGGCACAACAGCGTCCTTCAGTGAATCAAGTTCCATGTCTTTAGGCCCTTCCGCCCCTTTCTTGGAGGAGGCTTTAGACTTCTTCCCCCCGCCCACCAGGCCCGATTGTGACCAACCAACTTGATACTCTTCTTGTTCCCTTTGTACATTCGGGACCCCGTTTTGGACAGATAGGTCTTCCAACCCAATTCCGCCCCACACCATGGAGAGAGGACGTTAAACCCGACATCAGCCACCAACACCTCCCCGAGTCTCAGAAGAACATCACCGAAGTAGACTTCGATATCGACCACAGACGAAACGTCGATCGAACCTCCAGAGGCGTTGAACAGACTGGCTGCCTTGTCGTGTGTCTTCACCACACGAAATCCTGAGATAAACTGGTTGGAAACTATGTGGCACGTAGCCCCACTATCAACCAACCAAACATCCCTCGGGCTAACCCCTAGGTGCGAGCACATCTGAGAGAGGTTTCCTCTTTGAGAAAACTTCGAGCCTAAGGCCCCCATTGAATCTCCAACTACGGTGCCTACCGGCTTCACCTCTTCAGGCGCGTTCAGAACACGAGGAGGAAGAGAAGGTTCGGCCGAAGCTTCCCGCACTCCGGAAAAACCCAAAGCCATCAAGGTGGCTTCCCCAGAGTCTGCTTCCGATTCGGGCTCACCCAAGTAACGGCCTTTCCATTTTCCTTTCTTCTTCTTCGACTTCTCCTTGCCCTTTCCGCGTCCTTTGGGGCTCTTGTCCCCGTGCTCGCTCCGAGGAGTTCCACCTCCCCGCGGCGTTCCTCCACCTTTGGGAGTTCCCCCACCTTTGGGGTTTCGGTCCCCTTTTCCTTTGTCCTTAGGCTTCTTTCGATCCTTTCCATGGTCGCCCTTGCCTTTGTCCGGACTGCCACCACCACGGGCCTTCTCATCCCTTTGCTTCTGCCAGCATTTCTCGGCTTGGTGTCCCCGTTTCCCGCAGTAATCACACAAAGTGTCACTGAGGGATCGAGACGTTCCACCTGGAGCCTCACACAGTCGAAGCTGTTCTTCGTAGTACTTCAGACTGCTGCACAATGAGTTCCAGTCGTTGCTCTTCCCATGCAAGACAACGTATTGACGAAGCTCGGTATTCACCGCTTGCAAAAGGATACTGCACCGATCAGCCTCTGACAGAAGAAGTTCAGGGAAATTCGACAGCTTTGCCTCAGACCGAGAAAACTCATCTTCAAGGTGCCTAATGAGGTCAGTAGGCCGCCGAATATGTTGGCACGTGTGCTGCAACTTCAAACACTGGTCACGCACGAAGACGGCTTCCATGCGGGACACTATGCTGTACTGCTGTGTGATGGTGCGCATGGCCTCGTACCCACAGGCACTCAAAGCCTGTCGCTTCGAGCACGAGCGTAGCAACTCCAGACCCCTTTCCCACTTTGCCAGGGCTTGGGTCAGGTAGTAAAACAGCTTAGCGCTCCGCGCTGCAACTTCCACACTGAGATCCTTCTGGAGTATCTCGTGTTTTACCTTCACACACAGCTGAAGCTCCCGAACGAAAGACTCGTCCTGCAAAGCCAACCACGAGCTCAAAGTCTCCACATAGCCATGCCATGTTTCCACTTCTCGCATGCGTCCTTTGCTCATGCCTTGATGCTCCAGCAATGGCAAAGGCGGTAGGTACTTCTCCGCTCGGTTCTGAAGAGTGGACCCACCACTAAAAGAAGTAGACGAAGACGACCCCGTCGCTGCTGTTGCACCAGGTCCCGAAAACGGGTCGGCAGTCTTGGCTTTAGCTGCAGCTTCAGCAACCAACTTAGCAGTCTCCGCTGCCTTCTCTTCGGCCTCGTTTCGGCGTTTCTCCTCTAAGTCCATGCGTCTCATGAGAGCAGCTATCAACTGCTGGTTCTGTTGAGTAGCCTGCCCTTGCTGACGCAAGAGCTCAAGTGTAGACTGGTTCTGCTGACGTAGCATTTCCAACACGATGGCTTGAAACCCAGTCTCGGTTCCTCCACCGCTGGCTGTGGGCAAGGTTCCCCCTGCCTGACTGCCCGCTGGTGAAGCCTGCGCTTGAGCAGGAGTTGCCGGAGGGGACTCAAAGGGGTTCGGTGCTTCCTGAGGTCGCGTAGTTGTCTGGCCTGCTTGACCAAACAGCAAAGCCTCTTCTTCAGGACTCACGTCCGGCACCGGCACCTGAGAAGGGTCCGGAGCTTGGGCGGCCATGGTCTCTACTGGAACGTCCTCAGACGCTCCGCTACCATGTGAAAAACGCAGAGCACTTTTTCACTCCACGCTTGAGCCAAAACACCAGAGGTGTTCGGCAAGTCTCTCGCAGAGTCAGCGCAGCTTCACTTTCGTGAATTCCATCTCAACTTTGTTAAACAAAGGAGGAACACATGCAAACGTCCTAATGCTTCTCAGGACTTCAGTGCTTTAGCAAAACAAGCATACAAGTGCACAGCCACTCTGCTCGAACCTCAGTACGACGACACGAGCGAAGCGAGGGTCGGCGGCCAAAGTTTGAAGAGCAAACTCAGAGCAACACGCACTTCTTCAAGGATGCTCCTAAAGCATCTCGAGTGCTTCTCTGCTCATCATGCACACTCCAAGCATCTTACGTCAAGCTCAAAGCAAGAAACACTTTCAAGCTAAGCTCCAAACATGCTATGTCCATGCCTGCTTCTGCTAACACCAAACAAACGGTTCAAGCACAGCTCTCAACTCATGCAATGCAAACTCGTGGTTCATGTCACACGTGCAAGACATCCTGTCAACTGTAAAGGCACTCACAAGGAAGTCAAAAACTTTCACATCACGCATCACGCAAGCGACCGATGTCACTGCAGCGTCGGCATCCGGCATACGGTAGGCAATCAAGCTTGCAGCAAATCTTGGTGGAATCAACGCGGCTTGTGCCAGGACACGGCAAAGCAACTGTTAGTATGGCGTTGGCTGCGGATGGCGCTTGTGGCGGCCGCTTGTGGCCTCTACTGCCAACGGATCTTGATCGCCCTGCTGGAAACAGTCCTGCGACAGTTTTGCACAGGTATTGGATTTTGCTTGCCACTTGACCTAACAGCAGAATCAAGCCTCAGACCCGCTACTCAGGCCGTACAGACGGCACAATCGAGCTTGCAACACGGCTTCGGCCAACAGATTGCAGGCAGGTCATTCGGCATGAAGACGCGGCTTCGCGAAGCAGCTGCACGGAAGCCAATGCTGATTAAGGATGTCGGGTTTTGGGGCTTCCCAGCACGAGAGCGTGTTCGTTCTCGTCCTGTACTTTGATGAAAGGGAATGTGGCGACATCTACGCTTTCGAACAAGAGAAATACTCAGAGCTTGCCTGGAAACAAACTTGTGGTATTTGTGCACATAAAACGGTCTTGAACCAGAGACTTGCTCAGCAGGAGTAGTGAAGCCCTCTCGGACCCTCTACGCAGGCCAAGACGAAGCAGACACAATCCGTACCCCATAGCGGGTGTGGTAAACCTTTCGGATTTGTCCACATGGCACTCTGCAAAAGCTTGGCCGGACGGTGCACTGCCGGCTCCGTGGGACTGACGCTCAAGCTGCGTGCAAGCACAGGCCACCCGTCGTCCCAACATACCTCCACCAAGCAGCTCAACAAGAGCTACACGTCATCGGAGTTTTTGGTCGGACCGTGATTGCAACAGCCCGCTGTGGAAGATGACACAATGCACAAGGCGCGTCTCAATTGGCTTGAATACTGCATCTGGCCGTATCTGCATCACCTCATTGCCTACAGCCTTCCCGCATCGCGCAAGCGACCGATGTCACTGCAGCATCGGTATCCGACACACGGCAGGCAATCAAGCTTGCAGCAAATCTTGGTGGAATCAATGCGGCTTGCGCCAGGACACGGCAAAGCAACTGTTAGGGCGGCGTTGGCTGCGGATGGCGCTTGTGGCGGCCGCTGGTGACTGCCGCTTGTGGCCTCTTCTGCCAACAGATCTTGATAGCGCTGCTGGAAACAGTACTGCGACAGTTTTGCACAGGTATTGGGTTCTGCGTGCCGTTACTTAACAGCAGAATCAACCTACCTTCAGGCCCTCTACTCGGACCTTGCAGATGGCGATCAAGTTTGTGGCATGTGCTCGCGTTGCGCGACATGGAAAGCAGCTGTGGGTGTGTTTTCCTGTAGGGATGCAAACCAGCCCAGGATGCTGAACGGCTAAGACTGCAGGACTTTGGTGCAACCTTGTGTCGCAAGAAGAAGAGCCTCAGTCTGGGTGGCTGTGAAGCTCACAGGTGTCAAGAGCCGACTTTGATGGCCTTGCTGCAACATTGTTGGTCAGCCAGGTCTACGAACTCTCCACACCGGTGCAATGCATTAGCCTTGTGGAATGGGCTTTGGGATCCCCGCGACGCTTGGCAACTGCTGAAAACTGCACAGCCTTGGCAGAATGGGGCAGGTCCCGTCTTCGCAGAGGCTCCGTGGGAAATTGCCTGAGGGCAAGATTAATGGAGCCATGTGAGATGAAGGAAGCTCTCTGTTGCATCTCCGCGCTGTCCGCATTGAAAGCCTCGTGACAAATGACCTGACAGCTCATTCAAATCTTCGAACCCTTCTGCGAAAACTTGATGAGGGTGCTCCATTTTTGGGGGACCATTGGGGGACCACAAGAGTCAAACATTAACTACATCCTGCAACCCTAAGAGCCCATGACAAAACAACACTTAACAAAAGCTGCTGCGAACGGTCTTGGGAACTGAGAGATCCCAGGGCAGCGCCGCGCCAGCAGCTGAGTGACCAAGAAAGACCCGGTCAGAACCACTGCGTCCTTGCTTCCATAGCCTGACTCGGGGTTTGGGCTTTCAGGCAGCTGATAACCCTGACGACGTTGGACTTGAACTTTTTACGACTTCAAGGACTTTAGGACTGTCTGCCAGCAGGGGTCTTTTGGTTTACTTCAGGGTTTGGGGGGGCTATTTCAGTTCAAGACTTACGCACCCAAATCAACTTTTCGTGAAAGAAAACCGGCAGATATCGGCTCCCACCTGACGAACGACATTGCATGCCGTGGGAAGGGCAGGCAACTCCTACGGTCACCATGCCGGGAACGGCTTCGGCCAAGGTTTGTAGGGAGCGTATGAGAGAGCGAACACGTGAAACCTGCAAAACAGAGTGAATGGAGCTCTGTTGTCGTATTTACGTTCGCTCCTCAAATAATCATCGCAAGCTTGTGCGCAAAAAATCAAACAACAACACAAAATGCATCATATGTTGATGGCTCATGCGCATTTGCGACAAGTGTTTTGTATTTTCCTCCTTCACTGGTTCATGAATTCATCAATCAGAATCCGAATTAGAAAGGTTCACTGACCGCCCCGCACGACGTGCACGCCACGGCGACAAAGCTTGCCATCCGACAGCTTCAAGCATTGAACTCCGGCCCCGTGGCCCCCCCGTTTCAGAGGTCGAAATACATCATCCAACTTCCAGAAAGGAATGAACTCTCCAAGCAGCTGACGCCTCGACCTTCTAAGCACGTGCTCGGGGCTGGGTCTATTCTCTAAAGAAAGTAAATAGTACTTGCGCCTCTGCAACGTGCGAGGTGCACACAACTGGAAGCGTTTGAGGAGGAAAACTTCAAGTAAACTTCTTGCGATCGGAAGCATTTGCAACTGTGTTAGCAATGGCAGAGCCAAGAGCTGCTGAACAGAAACCAAAGACTCCAGAGAAGTGCGGACTCGGATCAGTCCTTCTGCCATGTTGCCCACGCTTCTTTGAGTCTTTGAGACACTGCAAGCACTCTGGCACCTTCCGACAACATGTGGGCGCCTTCACATCAAATCCAGCTCGTGTCATCTCTGGAAACTAAGAACTCGGTGCAAAACAGCTCGAAGCAATGAGCAGAGTCTACGCAAGTGGCTTATTGCCGAGTGTCATGCGATGTCATGCGATGTCATGCGATGTCATGCGTGTTTCGGATCCGATCCAGCCAAGCACTTCTTTGGTTTGGCGAGCGAGAGGCGGACTAATTATGTGTCATTCAGATTCCAGATACTGAAAGAGGGTCACGTCAGCTCCTGCTGATGGAAACTCCCATTCAAGGTCCGTTTGGATCATGGGACGCGCGAAATGACCCCCGCAGGCAGCAGATGCCGAAACTGGTCTGGTACCGTGTCAATCATGGCTGATGTCTCAGACGCTTGCGTGGTTTTCAAGGTCAATGGCAAGTGCATGTGTGTTGCTGTGCCAGCTAGAAGAAGCTGAAGCTAGTATCTGGACCACCAACAATGCTGCATGGCACGAAAGTGCTCGCTTCAGTACGGTCATAGGCGATTGTACGAATCAGCTCCAATCTTGATTTCGAACGCTATGACTCCGCGGTTGTGTTCTGAGTGTTAGCGTCTCACGTGCAATCGTAGGCTGACGGTCTTGGAGCCAGCCCTGCCTATTGGATGGGCCGATGGTTTACACAGAGCTAGTGCACAGGTTGTTGTTGTGCTTGCTAGATTTTAAAACGGTTTCAAGTGAGGAACGTGAGGAACTTCAAAGTTACCAAAGTTGAATGGGAAGGAACTAAACCACGACGCCTGCTGGAGTCGTCAAGGCCAAAACAATGAGGAGATGCACCGGAACAGCGCCAATCAGCGTTGCTCCTGCTGGCAAAAACCACTCCTTGACCTGAGAGGAATCCAAGGAGGCGTGCGAGAATGTCTACCTTCTTCCAAAGAGGCAGCACAGAAGGCAGAACTGTTGCAATGTCAGCGATGCTATCCTCAGATGAATATGCTCTTCTCAAATGCAGAAGCAAAGAGCAAAACAACAAGCCGCAGTCGTTCGCTTGATTGTCGTTTTCCCTGGGTGATGGCCTTGAGAAATGAAGCGACGAGCAAAAAAACATAACAAAGGTTGAGCGGAAAAGAAAACACGAGACAAAGACGCTAGCAGCAATGTAGACAGAGATCGCAAATGTTAAGTTGCTTTGCCTTGTGGTGGCAAAGGATGGTCATTCGTAAGTTTGTTGTTGTTTGTGACCAAATCACACAAATCCATATACCACGTCGCCACCTCAAACAAAGCCCACTTTGCCACGACATATCCATTTACCACTGAACCACCTCTAACAAACTTAACTTCCTAAATCCCGAACTGCCTGAGAACTCGCCAACTAACTAATCAGCGAACCTACGCACGGCACCCCTTTATGGTTTTATCAATACCATACGAAAGAGTTATCTTCTGACTAACTATGCACTATTGCGAAAAGTTGTGCAAATGTGGCTTTTGGTTGATCTGTTTTCTGCTGCGTTTCCTGCTTTGAATCATGTTTTTGTTCGCTACTTGTTTGTTGTTGCAACTACCTGTTTGTTGTTGCAACTACAAATATTACAATGCTTACTTGTAGTCATAATCTCCCTACTATACTAAGGCGTTCTGTCTTTCAGCCCTTTTGTCCAAACAGGTCTTCTGCGACATACGACAACCGCCGCTATAATCATATGTTAACAATGTACTTTTGTTAATATATCATGTTAGAAGTCGTCTACGCTTATGCTACAAAGACGATCTGTATCGCTTCTTGAGATACCGCTCTTTGTGGGACATCCATCATTAAATACAATGTTGGTCTTCGCTGCATGCTGAATACAGTTGGTGACATCAAAAGAAATAAATGCTAGAAAACTCGCCGAAGCAAAGAAACTAGTGTGAAAAGTGTATGACATAGCACCGCAGAAGCATACTCGTATAAATTAACTTAATGGAAGGAGATGTGAACCAAAGGCGTCCGAAAATTCCTTATAAACGGTTTCGCCAACCAACTTCTCTACACTATTACTTTTGCACATAAATATGTAGCGCCAGTACAATTAGATGAGCAACAACAAAGATAAGCCGGAGCTAATGATATTCACACCGTCCAAGACTTGACAAAGAAGTGAAAAAACACAGGGCAAACTTGAAGATTAACGAAGGGAGTTGTCGTTGTCATCCCAAGACAATATCAAAACATGGAATTGCACATTTGGAGTGATTAAAACACTACTTTAGCTGCATTATATGCAGAACCCAAGGATGACAAACAATTCGACAGCATCTTTTTGGAAGTAACAATACATGTCACGGTTAGGATTATGTTAGGATATACTTTGGCAATTGGACCACTCTTGTTCTGGCAGTGTTTGATCGCACTGAATTGCACATCTTGTATCTGCACGGGAATGAGATTGTCATTGAGAGCAGAAATCTGGCTCTTTGCAAATCTTGAACAAAATTCCTTTAAGTATTTTTCAAGCCCTCTTGGAGCTCCTTTAGGGCTGACCGTTTTAAGAACTAAGCCTTCCTAAAGCGGAGAGTTAGACAATTCTTGCAGAGGTGGTTCAAAACCCAAGCTGCCACGTAACCAATCACAATTTTTTCCGGTGCATTGCACATCCGATAAAGAAAAAAATTTTTCAGCTTGAGGAACTTTGTGTTGAAAGTTGCTGTATTGAAAAAACGCAGAAACATAAAAGCAGAAACATGGAATTACTGAGTTCCAACGTTAGAAGAGTCCATTTGGTGGAACCATTCAAATTACACATTGCTGAATTCATCCAACTTTTTGGCTCTGGCTGCGATTGCGTTCGCTTGCGTGAGAAAGCTTTTGCCCTTTCTTGTGAGTGCCCTTGCAGTTGACATGCGAAAACCGGTTTGTTTCACATGGCTGAGTAAACGCTCCACTGTAGAGCACTGGACTCTCGCAGTCCCCAAGCCCTAAACCCTAACCTTAAACCCGAAACCCAATAAACTCTAAATCCAAACCCTAATTGACTCTAAACCGTCAACCGGGCAACGCACAATGCCCTGAAGCTCTAAGCCCTGGTCTCCGAAACTCTTGAATCTTAGTCAGGGTTTAGGGAAGAAAGGAACGGTTAAAGTCTAAAGAGTTTGTGCGTAGAGGCAATTTAGCAAGGTATGCGCGTGCACTTCGGCGGTTATTTCTGTTAACGTGTGTGGATGCAGAATCGTGGCGCACACTCTTTTTCTTGCGACTTGAGCCAAAGTCATAGTTGAAGGCTTCGTCAGTGACAATCTTTACACACACAGGTGAAACTCTGCTCTTCCATGTGTTCTCAACCACAAAACAAACTCAAACGTTGTGGAAGCTGGACCTACCCAACTACATCCAAAAAAGCAAAAACGTGCACAGTCACTTCTACTAAAAAAAGAAAAAAAAAGAAGAATGTCCGTAGCCCCCTTTGGCTTAAGGCCGCGTTTGCTCAAGGTGGTTAAGCCACCAGTGAAGCCGTAGAAAGGGTGGGAGGCCGTTGCTAAAGGTTTGACCTTGCTTGGAACCGTAGTTAGCGGCCCCCTCTGAGACAGCTCGGAGGCGTAGGAGTGCTTGGTTCTGTGTTTGCTTTGTAGCTGGGGCTCCTTAGCATTGCGTTCCTTGTAAGCGCACGCTTGCAAGAAGAATCCATTGCTTGCTTTGGATTTCAGCTTTGTCAACACCGCAAGCTTGGTTTGCCTTTTAGTCTTTGTCTGTGCACACTGACTGTTGGGTACGCCCGCTCCCAACCTTCTAAAGTGACGTCAACTGTGCTCTCAGTTGTTCTGTCACTCAGTTAAGTTGGTTTGAGAACGCCCGTTCTCTGTTGCCAACTAATTTAAATGTTTTCTACCGAGTTGTTTTGCTTAATATCTGTTGGGAACGCCTGTTTCCTTCCGCAAGCACGGTATTTTGAGTTTCTTGCGCATATGTGCAGTACGGATAGCTTCGGCGTAAGGTATCTGCATTATGTCGCAAGTGCGAATTCATTTTCACCAAACCTTTTAACTTTGCGGTGCATGTGAAGATAGGAGCATGTTTTTGCCGCAGTCTGAGATCAATGTTTGCTGTTGAACGCCGCGCATCATTCTCGATTGGCCCAAACTGCACTCGTCAGGCCCACCCGGCCGAGAGCACTACATGTTGCTGGTGTTGATTTTGCCGTCGTGGACGGGGAAGGTGGGTGTCTGTCTGTTTGTGCGCTTCCCTTGGTTAGTAAGAGCGAGAACGCCAAGGAAGTGCTTTGCGCATTGCACTGGCCTTTGTCTGCTAGTAAGAGCGTGAACGCAGCAAAGGTTAGGCCTTCGCATAATTGCCCCATTACTGAGTATGCCTGCCTCTCCCACCCGTGCAGCGTGTCAACTCTTTGCAACAGTGAAGTGCGCTCAGTACAAGTGCCATGCCCCCCAGCTAGTACGGGCCTTGCCGCCAGGTGCCCGCATATGCACAGGCTCGAGGTGCCCAGGCCCGTCCGGGTCAGGCGTGGCTGTAGGTGCCCGCACATGCACAGGCTCCAGGTGCACAGGCCCTTCCGGGTCAGGCGTGCTTGCAGGTGCCCGCGCAGGCTCAAGGTGCACAGGCCCCGCCGGGTCAGGCGTGCTTGCAAGTGCCTGCAAATGCACAGGCTCAAGGTGCACAGGCCCTACCGGGTCAAGCGTGCTTGCAGGTGCCCGCATATGCACAGGTTCAAGATGCACAGGCCCTTACAGGTGCCAGCAAAGGCACAGGCTCAAGGTGCACAGGCCCTTCCGGGTCAGGCGTGCTCGCAGGTGCCCGCACATGTGCAGGCTCAAGGTGCACAGGCCCTTCCGGGTCAGACGTGCTTACAGGTGCCAGTAAGGCACAGGCTCCAGGTGCACAGGCCCTTCCGGCTCAGGCGTGCTCGCAGGTGCCCACACACTCATCAAGGTGCACAGGCCCCTCCAGGTCAGGCGTGCCCGTGGGCACCCGCAAATGTAGCAGATGCCACAGGTCCTCAGTTCTTTGTTGCAGCACATACCACCGTGGGTTTTGTTTTGGTTAGTTTTGTCAGGCGTCCCAGGCTCAGCAGATGCCGCAGGTCCGGTCTGTGGGATCAGTTCCTATAGCAGCACAGACCGTCGTTGGTCTTGTGCCAGGCGTCCCAGGTTCAGCAGATGCCGCAGGTTCTCATCAGGTCAGGTCCCTATTGCAGCACAAGCCACTGTGGGTCTTGTGCCAGGCGTCCCAGGTCCAGCAAATGCCACAGGTCCTCAGGTCCTTATTGCAGCATGGACCACAGTGGGTCTATTGCCAGACGTCCCAGGTTCAACAGAGTGCAGCACAAACCCCGTGGGTCTTGTGCCGGGCGTTCCAGGTTCAGTATATGTCACCGGTTCTCAGGTCCCTATGTAGTCCAAATCACCGGGCACTTGTGCCTGGCGGCCCAAGCCCCAGGTGTGTACTGTGGAGGTTGGGATGCACCCGGGCAGTTCCCCTCTTGCGGAGCGGTGAAGGAATAAAAAGAGTTGCAGAACCAAAAGCAGGTTGGCCTGCAACAAAAAAAAAACCAGGTGAGGAGTCATGAGTTGTGATGATGGCCATGACAAGTGTACTCTCATTAGGTAAATCAACCGGCACGAAGGGGGCCCTTTGTGCATATGGTTCTTTCATCAGGGTTATTCTGGCCCCCGTTGTACGGAGTACCGGAATTGCCAAGAGGGGGGGGGGGAATCCCAAAACCTGCAGTCACGCTGGGGGGCCCAAATCCTTGCCAGTTGGTGCAAGCGTGCCGGGCTAGCTGAGGTGTAGTGTTAAATATCCTTTAGTAGCATTCCCATCTACTCAAAATGCTTCCTCACATCTACTTGCCAATCATGCGCCTAGCGCTGCGGGGCTCCGCGAAGGCGTCTTGTTGATGAGCCTGGCGGGCTCGTCTGTGTGCAGCTCTGTGCGTGGTGGCAGTAGTTGGGTGTGTAGGTCTTCGCATTTAGGGTTTAGGTTTGCTGCTTAGGTTTCTGGTCTGCCCCTCATTCTTGTGACAGTGCTAGTCGCAGCATAGGGCGGAGGCCGTGTCAGTACTTACCCGGAAAGCACGAACCTGAAGCCTTTGGGCCTACGAGACCTGGGAGCAGCACGCAGATAAATCGCAAACCTAAAGCCTATGGGCTCTCCGGACCAGGGAGCAGCAGGAAGAGAGATCTCGAGCCTGAAGCTTATTGACCTGCGGGACCTGCGAGCAAGGCGGAGAGATATCACAAGGCCAAGCAATGGACGCCGCATCTATTGACAGGCATCTTGAGCACCTTGCCTGCAGTTTCACTGCCCGGCCAGGAGGGCGCCCGCCCTCCTGCGCTGTGGCAAGCAGAAGCAGTGGGTAGACCTCTCAAACTGATGCCGCAAGGCTTTCAGAAGGCCCAGAAATGATTAGGCCTCTCAAACTGCTGTCCCAACAGTTGCCTGAAGGCCCAGAAGTGCTTAGGCTTCTCAAACTGCTGCCTCAACCTCTCCTGGAGGGCAGAGTGACTAGGCCTCTCAAATTGCTGCCTAAACTTCTCCGGAAGGCCCAGCAGTAAGTAGGCCTCTCAAGCTGCTGCCTAAACCTTCTCCAGAAGGCCCAGAAGTGATTAAGCCCCGCAAACTGCCCATTCTGTGACAGGTTTGCAGTCGCAAAAATCGGCCGCTGCGCGGGGCAGTTGAGGGACCACAGTATCTGTTTCTGGATGCCAAGCAATGGACGCCGCATCTATTGACAGGCATCTTGGGCACCTTGCCTGCAGTTTCACTGCCCGGCCAGGAGGGCGCCCGCCCTCCTGCGCTGTGGCAAGCAGAAGCAGTGGGTAGACTTCTCAAACTGATGCCTCAAGGTTTTCAGAAGGCCCAGAAATGATTAGGCCTCTCAAACTGCTGTCCCAACAGTTGCCGGAAGGCCCAGAAGTGATTAGGCTTCTCAAACTGCTGCCTCAACCTTTCCTGGAGGGTTCAGAGTGATTAGGCCTCTCAAACTGCTGCCTAAACTTCTCCGGAAGGCCCAGCAGTAAGTAGGCCTCTCAAACTGCTGCCTAAAACTTCTCCAGAAGGCCCAGAAGTGATTAAGCCCCGCAAACTGCCCATTCTGTGACAGGTTTGCAGTCGCAAAAATCGGCCGCTGCGCGGGGCAGTTGAGGGACCACAGTATCTGTTTCTGGATGCCAAGCAATGGACGCCGCATCTATTGACAGGCATCTTGGGCACCTTGCCTGCAGTCTCACTGCCCGGCCAGGAGGGCGCCCGCCCTCCTGCGCTGTGGCACGCAAAAGCAGTGGTAGACCTCTCAAACTGATGCCTCAAGGTTTTCAGAAGGCCCAGAAATGATTAGGCCTCTCAAACTGCTGTCCCAACAGTTGCCTGAAGGCCCAGAAGTGATTAGGCTTCTCAAACTGCTGCCTCAACCTTTCCTGGAGGGCTCAGAGTGATTAGGCCTCTCAAACTGCTGCCTAAACTTCTCCGGGAGGCCCAGCAGTAAGTAGGCCTCTCAAACTGCTGCCTAAAACTTCTCCAGAAGGCCCAGAAGTGATTAAGCCCTGCAAACGGCTGCTGGAACTTTCGCCAGAAGGCCCAGAAGGGATGTGAGGAACTGCTGCTTCGACCTATTCCAGCAGGTCCAGAAGTGACTAGGCCTAGCACTTAGCTGTGGGTCCCGCATCAGGTGTAGTCACGGGGTAAACCTGCTTGAAGTGCTCTCAAAAAATCGGCCGCTGCGCGGGGCTCCGAGTTCTAAGGCCCCTTGACTCTCACACTTGACGCGCGGTTGGCTGCAGACCGTTAAGCAACCTTGTGGGCCTTAAACTGCACCAGGCTAAGCACGCCAAGCCGATAGGCTCCCGGTACCTGGGAAGCACACTACCCACGTACCAGCCAGCAGCCTTTGGGGCTCTTGCGCCGTCTCAAAAATCGGCCGCTGCGCGGGGCTGTAAGAATATGGCCTCTTGCAAGCTGCGCTCCAGGCCTGCCCTATGGCCATAGCTACGTGAGGACGCCCAGACTCACACAGCGCAGACGGCAGCATAGTGTAGCCACACTAGCCCCTTGTCTGCCCCCGCTCGTCGGGGGGGAAGGGGGCGCCTCTTCTGGCACTCTGTGTGCATTGTGCTTAGAATGCTGCAACTTTCTTGCCAATCTACAATGGAGTCCTGAGTGCTATTGCTACGGCCCTGGCGCTTGTGTGGGGACTGTCTCTACGGACGCGTTGAGCAGTTTAGGTGACGGAGGTTCCTTGCCTTACGGCCTACCCATACTTTCGCTTAATGTCTGTACCAGACGTGGCGCAGCATTGCTTTGGGTGACGGGCTGCTGAGTGATTGGTGTCGGTAGGTTCTTGTTCGCATTGGTCTCACCATGCTGGCCTTGCGTAAAGTTGTCTTGCATTAAGGGCCTCTGCGCTTGCAGTTGCTTCTTTGTTGTCTCGACTTCTTTTTCACTCGCTGGCGAGAACAGTTTGGCTCTCAAAGTAGATGTCCTTGTCTCGCACCGAGTTTCGAGCCCCACAAGAACGGCCTACTGTGCTACTGATGTAGTAAAGAGGCGCCAGTCCAAAAAAAAAAATACTAAAAAAAGAAGAATGCTGTTCCTTACTGGCGCTTTTCGAAACTTTTAACACTGACCTAGCTGCTTTGCAAGAAGCTGTTTTTTAGCTGCCCACTAGAACCGGCTGGAAGCATCCAACTGGCCAGGCAGCATCGTCTTCCATTTTATACATTTCCTTCAAAGGCAGAAGACCTATGACTCTTTAAATGTTTTTCTTCTTGCCACCAGTGACGGAGTCGGATGCATTTCGGGTTTGGGGTTTAGAGTTTAGTTAGAGTTCGAGGTCAGGGTTTAGGGTTTGGGGTTCAGTCCGCTAGTGGCAAGAAAGCCAGGGCTGCGTAAATGCCAGTGCTCTGACCCTGGGTCTTCATTGCGCGCAAGCGACGCTGTTGCGCCTTGCCAAGCTTGAGTTCCCGGCCTTTCTAAGGTCGCTGTACCTGTGCAGCTTGCAGCTAACACTCTATCAGGGAGGCCGTCCCACCAAAGAGTGGGCTATGAGGGCTCCTTCTTAGCAGCCCAGTGATCTGCTTCTTTGAGAGCCGCAACGACTACTAGTAGAATCATAAGGCCCTGAATAAAGTCGGGAACCCACTGGTTCTTCCGCTTCGCGGCAATTGGCAGGTTATTCACCATGACGCCAAGGGCGCCTGCGGACACTAGGCAAATGGAGCAGCGCCTCCCAGACCTTGTCTGAGGCGCTTCCCACCTTCGTTTGGTGGCTTTCCATTTTGCTTTCTCACCGACCGGCTACAGCCCGACCATTGGTGTGCTGATGCATAAAGGGGCTCCCTGCCAAAAAAAACGGAAGATCCAACGCAATCTGCCTTGTCCATAGCCAGCTGATGCATTAAAGCTTTCTAAAGTCCCAGAGACCGTAGAATGAAATTGCTGCAATGCTTCGAGGCGTCACACATTTCCTGTACGTCTGTGGGTGGTTGAGTGTGTCAGCCAAAGACAAACCAAGAACACACATGTGACGACGTGTTGGCTTTTTGAGTTGATCCGCGTTGCGAGCAAAACAAACACAAACCTCTTTGTTGCACGTCTTATCAGTCTTTCCTCAAAACATAGAATAGCGAAGAGAATGTGTGGTAAAAAGTGTCAACTGTTTCGGAATTCTTTTACAGTGAGGGCTTCTGCGTTAGCGGATGCTTCTTTGTAGCACAACGATTTTTACATTTGCAAATTGTATATAGGTGTCACACTTTTGGGTTGTTTATTTCTGACATGTTGGAATTAGCCCAGCGGATGTTTCGAAAGTTCGAAGGCAAGTCGTGGAACAGTCGAAACATTCCGGCAAGATGCTTTCGTGTCGAGCCCAAAACTCTGTTTTTGAACCTCAAGCAACCGGCTGCCGCTGTTTTGGAATGATTGTCAGAAAAGCGGCTCAAAAAAACCAAATGATCTGTGACCGGCAACGCAATTTGTAAGTTGAATCCCACCAATCCCAAGCTTCAGGAAGACAGCCTTGACAGCTAAGTATTGCTCAGCAAAACAAAACAAACACGCTGGACGTGAAGTTTTCGATTGTAACTGAACTGTTCGTTTCGGGGCCGCAGTGGTCCACGGGGCAACACACAGCTTATTCACCTTGCATTGCAGCATGTGCACGCCGAAGTGTACTTCGAGGTTGGCATCATAAACCAGCATTGTTGGTCGAAGCTAGGATGCCTTCAAAGGAATCAGTGTCGGCATGTTGGCGGTTGAAATTTCCAGCGTGAAGACCGCCAACATCCCCTCATGAAGATTCCACAAGAACTCGAAATCATGTTGATGACAGTGATGGCGACGATGAGGGTGACAATGACAGTTACGTAAATGGTGATGAAGGCGTCATCGGTGAAACTGGCTCTTTCCTATCTGGTTCAAGCCTAGCCTGACTCTTGATGTTCGGATCCGAAGCAACGGATGTCCACCCCATAGGCAAGCACGGTCGAGGTCACGCTCTTGTGCCGAAAGCCCGAAGCCAGTGTGGTCCACAGCCGTTAAGCGGAGTCCATGCGACGGCTGAAGGCCAGGGCCGATGAGCTGTACCACAACGGAGCTTTCCGTGCTGCTTCCAGCCAGGTGGTGCTGTCAGGCTGGGGGCGACTTGGAAAGAACAGGACGTGTCTTTTCGGGAACTTCCATGTTCGAAGCAAGCCCCACAGCATGAATCAGCAAGCTACTACATATATAAATCCAGAGCCTAGGCAAGTCTTCGATACGCGGAGTGTCGCGGATTTTGGGAGTACCACGCCGGTGGCTCGTCTTTTGATTGCGGTGCAGGGGCCGCCCAAAACACCGCAGAAATGCCAGGATCCCGCAGTTCTGGCCATTTAAGAGGACGCCAATTTTCTTCGAAACTTTCTCAGTCGTTTCCTCTGGTTCAGCAGGTGACTACCCTGGATTGGCTTGGATCCTAAAATTCCCTAAGCCCCTAAACCGCATGGTAGTGCAGGGGTCCTTAGCTTCCTGGTCGGAACTATGGTACAATATGCCCACATCATCTCCCAAAACACTGGGGTTTGAAATGGGCTCCCACACTGACCCTGTTATCCCTGACTAAATCATCGGATTTGGTTTAGGGTTTAGGGTTAAGGGTTTAGGGTTTAGGGTTTAGGGTTTAGGGTTTAGGGTCTAGGGTTTAGGGTTTAGGGTTCAGGGTTTGGGGTTGAGGGTTGAGGGTTGAGGGTTGAGGGTTTGGGGTTTGGGGTTTAGGGTTGAGGGTTTGGGGTTTTGGCACCCAATAATTCGCTGGACTTTCCAAGGTCAAGGATGTGGATGTGTTCATCAGCCATTCATGGTCGGCTGGCCGCTGGGAGAAGTACTTGGCCCTGTGCTACTTTCTGAGCCTGGTCGTATCGAGGGGTACTATAATTGGTACCTCTAAGGGAGTTATATATGGGTCATTGCAAGTTGGCTTGGTGTTTGTTCTCACTTTTGAGTGCTCTCCCGCCAACAATCCAGGAACCTTGGTTTGGCAGCAAAGGCGGTAGCCGTATGTGCCATGCTCTCCGAAACCCTTATGCTGGTTTTTCCCGACATGTCCATCCACGTCATGTTCCCTCTCCTGCTGGACCTGCCAGTCGCAGTCTTCTTTTTGGTCTTCTTCTTTGGGCAGCACTTCACTTGCGGAATCTGGGGACCCCGCTTCTGGCTGGACAGGCTCTGCGTGGACCAAACCGATGAGACAACGAAGGCTGCAGGGATCGCAGGCTTGCCCACGATTGTGGCAAACTCCTGTGATTTGCTCGTCCTGTGGGACAAGTCATACTACGAGCGGCCCCTTAGTGTCACATGTTTTGAGCAACATTGAGTAGGAAGCTTGAAAAACTACGGGTCTGAATGTGTCTGAAGGTTTACACGTTGCAGTTCAAGCGCTTCATGCTCCCTGACCCCGTTGCAACTCGCAAGGCTCTGGTGCAACTTTGAGCTGTCGATCTTCTTCAAAGGAAACGGTCTCAAGAATCTGCGGGTTGTGCCACTGTGGCTTACTCCGTGGCTGCTGACGACCATGTTGCTCTCTTACGTTTCAGCTCGTCTCGTCGCTGTCTTCACGGAGTCTGAACCCAGTTTCGGTGTCAATGACCCCAGCAAGCTCTCAGGAGTTGCAGGCAGCGCGCTTGTATTCGGTCTGAAGCGGTTCTGTGGGTATGCGGCGGCAAGTCAAGCTTATCTTCTCTTCTGTCTGCCACCGATCATGGTCGGCATTGTCTCCTTTCAAAAGAAGCTGGACGGACACCGAGATATGCTGGAAAGCATGAAGTCTTTCGATGTGCGCAATGCCAAGTGCACTGTGGAGAGCGACCGTTCAGCCATCGAGGCCCCTCCGCCCCACATCCTCGCAGGCTTACCTAACAATAGGAGCCTGAAGAACGGTGATCTCTATACATTTTCAGTATGAAGCATACGGTGAGCCCATAGTTGCTCCCATGGACCACGTCGGTAATGCCACCCGCCGGTCGAAGGAGTTCAAGAACTAGAGAAGCCTCTTCGCTCGCGCAGCTTTGAACTGTAGCCCTGTCACTTTTGCGGCAAACCCTTGCATTTGTCTTGCGAGCCAAGTCAATGTCGTCACAACATAATGTTGAAGCCTGCAGGCTGGATTGTGTGCCTGACATGTTTCAGGTAGGGCTTTGCCATTCTCCTCGACACACACGGCAAGACTCCAGTCATGCAATACTTCCGCCCGATGTACCAGCTTACAAACGCGTAAGCACTGAAAGCAAGGACGAAAAGTTACGAACGAAAATGCTCGGACCACAGTTTGCAGGCTCAAGTCGCGGAGCTGTTCGACGGACTGGAGGATCCCATGATCACGGTGCCCATCGAAGTGGCCCAAGTTCTCCCAGTCATGGTTTCTGTTTTTTCCGTCGGGTTGGATGTTCGAGAGAGAATGAAAAGCCAAGTCTCGGATTAGTCTGGGTAGAGCTCCCAAATGCTTCCAGCCTGCACCCAAACCTACCTACCCTAAGCCCCGAAACCCTAAACCCCTAAACTCTAAGCCCTAAACCATATACCCTAAACCCGAAACCCTAAGCCCTTAAAGGTGGAGGAGTCAGGCGAGGACGAGCGGCAGGAGTCCGCCCCCACTCTCGAGCCTTCAGGGCCGGGTTTCGTATACGCGGTGGAAGTGAAACTAAAGCCTACACCCTACACCCTACACCCCAAACCCTAAACCCTAAACCCTAAACCCCAAACCCCAAACCCTAAACCCTAAACCCCAAAAACCCGAAACCCTTAACCTTAAACCCTAGACCGAATCCAAAACCTAATCCCCAGACCTGATTACGTAACATATAATCCCGCCCATCCCAAATCCCATTCTTATTGTTGAGGCCCCTTTTGTGGGGTGTGTTTAGGGCCTGACACCCGACAGCTGAAGAGAGGATTCATCCAACACTAGGAAGGTTCGAGGTAAGTCCCACAGGCTCGCATAGGGCTGAAGAATCATTCCCTCAGCTCAGTGAGAGCTTTTCGATTGTGGATGATCACGGAATAGTGCAGTATGTCTGGATGCTGCGGGGTTCCTCGATGCGGCTTCGCTATGTTGGCCGGGTGCACCTTCAGAGCTCCAAAAACGACATGGATGCCATGTATTTAGGGTTTAGGGTTTAGGGTTTAGGGTTTAGGATTTTGGTGCACCACCGTAAGCCCAGAATTCGTTGCACCTCGAGGAGCTCATCGACTTATCGTTGACCTACGCAGCTCGTCTAGCTGTGCGCTCCGTGACGGGCTTCGCGAGCCATGAAGATTGCCTGGAAGAGTTCAACAAGTATGTGCAAGGCCCAATGCGTGCCGCGGTCGTCGAAGACCTTGGGGACGTGACTGATATACCTTATGCTGTGCCTTGCGATGGAATTACTCCGCAGATCTTTTTGCACTTTATTGCGTCATTCGAACACTACGAAAGCACAATCTTCTTCGATACATTCGTCGAAGCACTGAGGTCTGTCTGCTAGCCATGTTCCCCTGGACCTTGTCGTTTGCCCCCGTTTCTTGGGCCGGAAGGCCTTCGCTTCACGCACTTGGCTATGGATCTGACTTCGAGTATACGGTCGTAATGCTGATTGAATTCCTGTTCTTCATGCTGGTGTACCCTGCCGCTGGGCGCATGAGAAGCACCCGTTTTTACGTGGCGATTTTGATGGTGCTTGTTGCCGTTTTCGGTCCCGGAACCCTATCACCCAACCCTCAGTACGGTTGTTCCTGCTTCCGGATCCTAAGCCCTAAACCAAACCCTAAACCCTAAACAAATAAACCCTCAACCCTAAACCCTAAAACCCTAAAACCCTAAAACCCAAAAACCCAAAACCCTAAACCTAAACCTTAAACCCTAAACCCTAAACCCTAAACCTCAGGCAGCATATCCCTACTTGCTTCGATGTGTCCGACGTCTCGACAAGAGCCTCAAGCCTGGCTTTCTGCGGGCAGCCGCGGCCTTCGGCTGCGGACTGCTGATCTTCAGTGTTGTGCAGCTTCTTGGCTCTTAAAAAAGAGGCCTGCATGACTAAACTCTACTCGAATTATTGAAGGCCCCATATTCGTGGTTTCAGGTCTGTGGATTTATTTTCAGTGTTGTGCAGCTTGTTGGCTTCTAGGGTCTTTAGTAGAATGTATCCGCCCGCCCACTATCCCATTCTGGCTCGCTTGTTTGGACTCACATGGAACGAGCCGGCCGGCCAGTCATGAGTACAAGTACATATCACGTACTCGTACGTAGGTAATATGTAAAGGTGACTACAAGCATGCATACGCGTATACATAGATGCATATCTGCAAGTGGCATGGAGACAGAAAAAACGTGGGGAACAGTTTTGTGGCTTGATTGAGATTGTTTCGGGTTATGGCAGTGTGCAGGTTCACGGCTTCGTGCAAAGTGATCGAGCACGGTTCTGCGCATGTGGACACGCGCAGACACACAAACATGCAACACCCCCCCCCCCCCCACACATGAACACAAGAAGTTGGGCAGCATAATAGCTTGTTCTGGTGCTCCGTTTGTAAACCTTGCAATCAATCAAGACCATTCTAGGCTTGAGAATGCTTTCGCAGCCACATCCTTGGAGAGCTTTACATTCACGCGGCATCCAGCTTTCCTCTGCCTCTTCGTGCTCACAGTTGTCGCCGCCATCTTCCAACACCGTGTGCTCTTTGGTGCAGGGTGGCTACAAAAGTCCAGTAATTAGTTGGGATGCAGGTTGAAGGGCTGTCCTGCAAAGCAGACAGACCGATCATCATGCGTTGCTGCAGCCAGGCGCGCCAAAATCGGCTCCAACATGTTCCGGCACACACACCCTTGTCCTCTAGACTCGATTTCGATTCCCAGGATTTCTCTGAGTTGGTCCGGAAAGCCAGGCGTGGTGACAGTTTGTAGCTGCTTATGAGCAGCTAGATTTGTCTGGCTTTACATTGGCACTGCGTAGAGGAAGCAATGTCGTGGCCTGAATCTTTACGGCTTTTGAAGGCTCTGAGGCTTCAGGCTCTTATTGTGCTTTTTTCTGGCTTGAAGTGCTGTGTCTGAAACCTCCGATGGGTTTTCGGGGAGGACTCAACAGCATCCCCGGTGGCAAGCAGTTTGTACTGGTTACATCAACAGCGTTGGCGATCATAGCACCAGTGCTAGGAAGGACACCGCTAGTATAAGCGACAAACCAGAGACATGCAACCCCAATTCAAATAATATTCAGAATGAGGACAATACAGCATTCCTTATCTGATGACGTCTGCCTTGCTGGCCTCTGGGGTTAAGGGTTCAGGGTTTAGGGCGACATGTAAATCTCAGTGATGCCTTTTGCGCTGTGGGCCGGCTCTCAGGATCTGGCTCCACAAAATATGAGGGGAAATTTGTTGTGGATGCGCATAGCCTGTAGTCCTTGCATGTACACGGCAAGAGCCAGGCGCTACGCATGCTGCTGCATTGATGGCACCTAGGGAAACCAAATTGGTTGTATCGGGCCTGCACCTGTGCCATTGAGCCATGCCCGACTTTCGAAGACAAATTCAGGAGGACACGATGCTGTCTTGTGCTGTGAAAATAGAAGAAAAAGGCATGGGGGTTCCGATAATAGGAGGATCCCCTTATAACAAGGATTTCAATAAGGCACCCCTAACATCATAAAACCCCACATGAGACATGTTTTCTGTTCAGTCGCTGTTGAGATTCGGCGTTTCCCTGTGAGTTTGGTCTGTGTTTGCAGGACATCCCTGACATTCCTGACATGGTTGGTGCATCCGATGCCAGCTGCACCGTTACAGCATCTACTGCCGCATGCGCTGGGGACTGTCCACAGGAAGGCGCTGCGCAGCTGCAGCCAGTCTTTGCCAAGGGGCTTAGGGTTTGGTTTTTGGCTTTTGGTTTTTGGGGTTTGGGGTTTTTGGGGTTTAGGGTTTTTGGGTTTTTAGGGTTTAGGGTTTAAGCCCAGCTGCAGCATCGTGTCAGACTCCAGCATTGTGCTGCTGATGTGGAGCGCGGATTTGCTCAGGAGCAGATGCCGTGTGGGAGTGACACAGAGCGGACAGAAGCGTCCAACCATGCAGAGGCCACGGTAAGGACCGACGAGGAGCGCAATGCTTGGAAGGTTTGTGCTCCTAGCAGTTGTGCTGCCAGCTAGGTCAGGTAGGTGTGGTTCCTGATGTCAGAAGCGTGACAAAAAACAGGCGACGCAGCAAGCTTCCAGCTCCAGCAGCGTGCCCTACAAGGAGTGTTACCTGTCTCCGCCTCTTGGCCCGGAAGTGCGAAACCAGTCGGACCTTGTGCCGAAGCAGGAGTGCAGGAAGAGTGTGCGCTTCGATCTAGGTGACGACATTCAGGATGTTCAGGAGAGTGCTGCAGGAAAGCCCGAAGAGCCCAGAAAGGCCACCGAGCCATTGGCTCGTCACGACGTGGGCTGTCTGGAATGGCTCGAAGTCGCCCTTGAAGACAAGGAGATTTTTGATCCCTGCAATGCCAAGAAGTTAGCCTCGGTCATAGGCGGAGCTCAACATGCATATGAAGCTGATGGAAATGTGGCAGCTAAGAAGGTGCTGGTGTTCAGCTTGCAGTGCCGCTTCTCCAAACGCTACCAGACAGCCGCAAGGGCCGTGGAGAAGTATCTGCAGCAATCACAGGATTCTCCGTACGTCAGGTCGATTGCCTTCAAGGAGCTTGGGCAGGTCAACTTCTTGAAGGGCGATCTGGATTCCGCAGAGAAGAGCTTCACCGAAGCCCTCCGCCTCAAGCGATCCGTCTGTCGAGGTTCCAACATGCATGTCGCCATCACACTTCACTCACTTGGCTTAGTCTTCTGGGAAAGAAGAGCCACATCAACTGCGCAGAAGTATTTTGCAGAGGCTCTCAGCATGTGGCAAGCTATCTATGGAAGTCGTTCTGACCTGCGAGTTAGCGACACCCTCCGTTTGCTTGGTGCAGCGTATAAGGAGCTGGGGAAACTTAAAGCTGCAGAAACGAACCTCAGAAAGTCCCTGAGCATGTCCGGAAACCGCAAGTGCCCGGACGTCGCATTCACTCTTGAATGGCTTGGTGTGGTTTGCCAGAAAAGAGGCAATCTGCCAGATGCGGTAAAGCACCTGAAGCTGTGCCTGAGCATGAGGCGGGGCCTTTACGGAGACGCAGCGCAGGAGGACGTGGCCCGAACCCTCGGGCACCTTGCATCGATCTGGTGCGAGACCGGCAACCCAAAAGCTGCGGAGAAGGACGGGAAGGAGTCCCTCGGCATGATGCGAGCGATCCATGGCGATGCTGCCCATGCTGAGGTCGCCCAAGCTCTACATGAGCTTGGCAACGTCTTTCAGTGCGAGGGTGATCTCAACGCCGCGGAGCAGAATCTTGAAGAGGCCCTGAGCATGAAGAGGGCTGTGTATGGAGACGCTGCGCACGAGCAAGTCGCCAAGACTCTTCATGAGCTTGGCACGGTGCGTAGGAACATGGGCCTGTTCAAGGCGGCGGAGGGCAACTTGGCAGAGTGCCTGGCGATGAGGCGGACCCTGCATACGGCTGCGGACGAGGAAATCGCCATGACGCTTCACTCGCTTGGAAAAGTCTTCTGGCAGCTGGGCAATCTGGATTCTGCGGAGAAGAGCTTGACCGAATCCCTTAGCATGATGTGGAAAGCATTGCCAAAAGGTCGTGGTGATTCCCTCAAGCACCTGATTGCAGACGCGCAGAGTTCGCTCGGCAAAGTCTTCCTGCAAAGGGGAGATCTGGAAGCGGCTGAGGCGAGCCTGACAGAATCCCTCAGAAAGCAGCGGGCTCTCTATGGAGATGGTGCGCATTTAGAGGCTGCCTTCCTGCTTCACAGGCTCGGGTTAGCTGTGAAGGAGAAGGACGCTGAAGGCGCCGAGAAGGACTCCTAAGCAGCTTGCGTTTGTCGTTCCTCGCTTTGGGCCTGGGGTGGGCCTTAAACGAGGCCCCCCTCAGCAGAAAACACTCCTGTGTCCCGAAACCCAAAGCCTGATCGGTTCAGGATGCAGACGGGCGCGGTTGCAGGGTCATCTTCCTCAGTGATACTCGGCTGGAGCTTTTTCATCATGAAGACATAAACACACACACACACACAGACACCTTTGTGCCTTGGTGTGTGTATATATAGATACATATATATATATATATATTTGTATATTTATACATGCGGGCACGCATGTTCTTTTCATCTATCTATCTGTCCAGCCATTTAGCTGTCTCATATATAAAAACAGTTTTGTGTTGATATACCTATCTGTCTGTCCATGTATCAAGGTTTCTATCTGTTTAGCTGTGTATTTGTTTCTGTCGGTAGCAACATACTTGTCTATTTCATTTCCATATGCATCCGTTGAGCTTGTCGGTATGAACATCAAGGCATAATCATAGAAGAAGATTTAACAAACCAAACGCCCACATTTATAGATCTCTTCTCACAGTGGTGTATCGGTTGTGTTGAAGGCTGCCGGTTCGAGCACTAGGGCCAGGTTTTGGTAACCCTAAACCCTAAACCCTAGACCGTAAACCGTAAACCCTAAACCCTAAACCCCGAACCATAAGCATGCACTCTAGTGCCACCAAACCCTAAGCCAACCCTAAGCCAACCCTAAACCCTAAACCCTAAACCCCAAATCCTAAACCCTAAACCCTAAACCCTATTTCAGTAGTGATAGTAGGGTTGGCCTGCCCTTTGTCACTTCCAACCTGCTCAGTGCGGCCAGCCCGCAGGGGTCTTGAGAGCTTCTGGGTGCTAATGGGGTTTGGGGTTTAGGGTTTAGGGTGGGGCGGCTGTGGACACCTGCCTGCGCCCCCTGAAGAGGTCGCCGGGACCCTCCACGATCTTGGCAAAGTGTGCGCGGAGAAGGGCGACTTGGAAGGGGCCGAGAAGAACCTCTCGGAGTCCCTGAGCATGAAGCAGGCCGTCTTTGGAACGGCTGGGTATTACCATGTCGCCGACACCCTCCATGAGTTGGAGCAAGTTCGTGAGCGCAAGAGACACTCTGAAACCGAGCTTCCCGTCATTTGCTCCACGGGACACACCGATGAGAAGGACTACTGACTAAAGCAGATCTGGTGCCTGTTTATGCTTCTATTTTGACCTAGGCCACATTAATCGGGGTGACACACCTCGAGCAGGAACTGGCCGTTTCAGGTTCTCAATGCTGTCCCGAAACCCAAGTCCTGTTCGTTTCAGGACGAGCTGGACCGCAGTTCGAAGGCCACCTTGCTCAATGATACTCATCGTTTTCTGTATATGTATGTATGCATACATCCACGCATACGTGTATGGTCCATGTACTTGTTGATCCGTCCATCTTGCATCTACGTTCAGATTACAGGGAGCAATGATGGGGTTGGCATGCCCCTTGTGTCATGCCACTAGAGGTGTTGAGTGCGCCTGCTGGTTGCTGTGATAGCTTTTAACCGTAACCATGCTCCGAAAAGAACCGTTTGGTGTGTGGGGGGGTGCCTTCCAGGTACTTGAACGGGTCGCCGACACCCTCCATGAGTTGGAGCAAGTTCGTGAGCGCAAGGGACACTCTGAAACCGAGCTTCCCGTCAACTGCTCCACGGGACACGCCGATGAGAAGGACGACTGCCTACAGCAGAACTGGTGCCTTTCATGCCTTCATGCCTCTGAGTTTGACCTAGGCCACATTAAACCGGGTGACACACCTCGAGCAGGAACTGGCCGTTTCAGGTTCTCAATGCTGTCCCGAAACCCAAGTCCTGTTCGTTTCAGGACGAGCTGGACCGCAGTTCGAAGGCCACCTTGCTCAATGATACTCATCGTTTTCTGTATATGTATGTATGCATACATCCACGCATACGTGTATGGTCCATGTACTTGTTGATCCATCCATCTTGCATCTACGTTCAGATTACACGGAGCGATGATGGGGTTGGCATGCCCCTTGTGTCACGCCATTAGAGGTGTTGAGCGCGCGTGAATGCTGGTTGCTGTGATAGCGTTTATCCGCGGGGTGCCTTCCAGGTACCTGAAGAAGTCGCCGGCACCCTCCCTGATCTTGGGAAAGTTGATGGGCAGAAGGTTGATTCGGAAGCGACGGAGAAGCTCAAAGAGGCCCTTGGCATTGGCACCTTCAATCCGAACTGCACGCTCGACGGGAAATTATGGCTCATGCGTCAGGTTTTGAGTGGAGCTCCTGTGTACCAGCATGGGCACAAGGGATACCCGGAAACGGAATGCCCCTTCGCACGCTCAGCGGGACATGGTGCCCACTTGAACTGGCACGTGAAACCTTACGGTGCGAGCTCACGAGGAGGATGCTGACTCGCTGACCTTCTTCACTGCCACCAGAAGAGCGTGACGACTCGAAAGCCATGGAGTTCGACTTAATTTGCAGGGTCTCAGATGCTGCAGGCAAACATGCAGGCAAGTAGACGGCCGAATGACACTTGCATGCTCTTAATTCGCCCGGCAAAATGTGAGCTAATCTGGAGTGCAGCGCACGAGGTGCGAGGCCAAAGCGGCAAGGCTGTGCAGCTCGAAGCTTCTGCGTTTCCTGAGATTGGGGGAGCTTGGGGATCATCAGGGTTCAGGTGCATTGAGTTCAGGGGAGACTCTTCCGGGCACTAAGACTCGTGGGCTTCCGTTTGCTGCAGTAGTACTGTTTCTGAGGGGCTGGATGTCTGATATGTTGTTTTTGGATGAACAAGTCAAGGGTCTGGAGGGGCAAGAGCTGTAGTACTCTGCCTTACAGGAGTTTGACCTTCCTCCACATATCATCTTCGCACAGCAACGCTGCTATGGTGTTTCAGCAGCACCCATACTCAAGTTCACACCTGTTCTCCAGGTCTCGCTGCCTTGGCCAGAAAAAGCTTTCTCTTGCTCAGCGATGGCTTCCACAGCCCCAGCTTCGGAGCTGTGGCTGCTTCACGCCGTACGTGGACGGGCCATGCCCCACACAGGACGTAATTAAGGAGCTCCGCATCGAAAGATCGGCTGGGCGATGCATCCCTCGACGAGATCAGCGCCTCGGGACCTCGCGCGTATCGTGGGTTCTTCCAAGTTGTCCTCGGTCGCCGTGACTGTGACGCTCTTGAGAGCGACCGCTGGGGGCTGCAGGGATCTCCGTCTCGGGCTTCGTGGTGTCTGGCTTTGACTTGGCTTCGTCTCTTGAGCTCCTTGGTCTCTGACGTCACCTGGCCCTCACGGTCCCTGCCGGGGCTGCAGTTCCTGCCCTTCACTTGCGGGCACGGGGCCTTCTCTTCCCTCGAATACGAGCGCTTTGGGAGAAGAGAGCTGTTATGAGCGGAGTTTTGGAGTGCGCAGATCGAAGAACGACACGCGATCTTTCCCGGGGCAAGCGCCTTGAATAACAGGCGACCGACTTATCTAGACGTGTAAGCTGATCTCATTGTCGAGAAGTCCAACAGTGCCTTCATGGAAGTGCACATCACGACACCATCCATCTTCAGCCCAGTAACGTTGTCACTGATATTATGATTCCTTTTTCGAAAAATCCATTGCGCGCAACAATTGGGGCAATTTTGGCATTTCCTCTGTATACGCATATCACTTACATTCATTCGTGCACACGCGCTTCTTCACTCCCTGTTGCATATCCTGTGCTGCTGGTAACAACATTGACGGGTGGGGTTATCCGAGCTATCCGGTTTTTAATTGGATTCAAGTATAGGGGGAATACAGAGGTTCGGCGTTCAATATGGAGAAAATAGAGGTTTCCTTCTCAACATGTTGATCTGTTGTGCCCATTTCCTGGGGGCGAGAGCAGCCCAACTAGAGAAGGGTGAGACCCTAAACCCTAAACCCTAAACCCTAAACCCCAAACCCTAAACCCTAAACCCTCAACCCTAAACCCTGAACCCTAAACCCTAAACCTAAACGGGCCAGGGCAAAAGCAAAGTAGGCCAACAGTGCAATCTCATGCTTGGGACGTGCCTTAGGCATTCCGCTGCGACAAGGGCTCAAATCATCGATTTGATCATCGGCCCTAAAGGGTGCATGCTTATGGTTCAGGGTTTAGGGTTTAGGGTTCGGGTTTAGGGTTTAGGGTTTAGGGTTTAGGGTTTTATGCTTTAAGTTATCCTGAAGCCACACTTGTCAAGGGCTCTGCAGTCATGTCCCCACAGATTCATTTCTGGGAGGCAAGGCGCAGTATGCCTATGTCAATTGGACCCCCTAAAGGTGGTAACAGCGATGCGGCGAAGGTTGTTCACATCATGACCGGCCGGCCCTTGAAGTTACCAGGCGAGTCTCAAGTTTTGGGACTGTTGTATGTGACTGCGTGGCTGATTGTAGAGGATGTGTCTTTGTGAGTCAGGTGGCTAACGTCAGATAGGTCGGCATCGAGCTGTAAGCGTTGTTGGTCTTTGGGCTGCTCAAGCCAGTTTCCTGCATGCTATGCAACTAAGCTTCAACTGTGCAGTTGCTTGTGTATGCTCAAACTCCGCAGTTGACTGCAGATGCTTGATCACTATGCAGGCTCGTTGCTTAGCGGCCACGCCATGTTTTTTTGGGAAATGTCAAGCCAGCATCTTGTGCACGCACGCAAGACAAGTATCTGACAAGTATCTGACAAGTATCTGACAAG
The DNA here is from genome assembly GCA_905221605.1 of Symbiodinium natans. Classification (NCBI taxonomy): domain Eukaryota; class Dinophyceae; order Suessiales; family Symbiodiniaceae; genus Symbiodinium; species Symbiodinium natans. The sequence continues at coordinate 499,380 of CAJNDS010002068.1, read as the reverse complement.
TATCTGACAAGTATCTGAACTGACATCAAGGCCCCATTTGACTCGAAACGCTTTGCTTTGCAGTCCCTCTTGCTTCTTGCGGAAGCTTCTGCCTGGAGTGTGTGCCCCGTGCTTATGGCGGATCACGAGTACCGCAGTTTGGCCACGCTGGAGGCAGATCACAGTCGTTCTGCAAGCATGGTTGGGGGGTTTAGGGTTTAGGGTTTAGGCTTTAGGCTTTAGGGTTTAGGGTTAGGCAGAATGTTTGCCAGGCGGTCCCCAGGATATTCAGCATCCATGAGGCGGAACAGCAAGGGCTGGGATGTCGGGTTTCCTTGCTCGATAGCCTCTTGGTGTGGACATGATTGGTGTGCTAGTGTGCTTGTTGTGAACTGAGACGCTTTGTACATGGAGCTATGGAGTCATCGCGAAGTAGCGTCGTTCTTGATGTGCAAAGATTTGTTCACACGCCCGTTCTTGCTTTGAAAATCCAGGTGCCTCGCTCCACGTCTTTCGCAGGCAGTGGGATGGCAATCAAAGAAATCGGGGAAGAATCGGACCGCTGAAGGTGTAAGGTTCCTCATGCTGTGGGACGTGGGGCAGTCGCCACGTTGACTTGAAAGTAGCCCGAAACCCTGCACCCTAAACCCTAGACCCTAAACCCTAAAACTCTAAACCCTAAACCCTCTTCATGTCCCTTTTCGTGCCTTTTGGTAGCAACTCGGCGAGGCGCCCAGGAGGAGTGCCCCACGGCCTCCCGATCCACTTCGCCCGAGCCAGGCTTCGCTGTGCGACCCCAGAAAATAGCCATAAATTCCCAGGATGGGCATGACACAAATTGTAGGGTTTAGGGTTTAGGGTTTAGGGTTTAGGGTGTAGGGTTTAGGGTTTAGGAATGACACCCAGAACAGCACCGGTGAAACTCTCGAAGAGTGTCAGGATGTCCACCCCTGGGTTGTCGCCAGGCTCCCCACGGATGGAAGTTTGCCGGGTCAGCTCGGCCAAACGCCTAGGCTGGACATTTGTCGGTGGAAGAAGTTGAGAGCAGTTTGCTTCGCTGCAGAGTCAGTTTAGGGTTTACGGTTTGAGTTTAGGGCTAGGGTTTAGGGCTAAGGGCTTAGGATGGTTTAGGGTTCAGGTTTTAGGGTTTAGGGTCCTAGGGTTCTAGGACTCCAGGACTTTGTGGAGCGAAGGTTGGGGGGGGGGGGGGGTGCCTTGGTGCTGCCAGGTGATGATGTTGTGCATCTTGAGGAGCGCACAGCAAACACCCAGAGCGGTGTGGAGGCTCTGGCTGTAGTCGGTAGGCGGTCGCAACCCTTCTCTTCTTTTAGGGTTTAGGGTTTAGGGTTTAGGGTTTAGGGTTTAGGGTTTAGGGTTTAGGGAGGGGCTACGCGGAGTTGTGGTTCTTCACTTAGGTCACATGCGCTCTCACGCTCGGCTGAGTTCCCATGTGTTTCCCCAGCTGGAGCCAAGTCCTCGCCATCAGCACGGCCCGGAGTTCCATTTCCTATTGAGAAACAAGGGTGCCCAGATACAGTCTTTACTGTTGAAGGTCAGACAGCCGACTTGGAAGGATAGGTGGCTTGCTTGCAGGTTCAGGCAAAGACTCCGAACCGTGGAACATCGTGGAACCGTCATTGTTTCCAGGGTGGAGACATAGTCCTTTTTACAAGCACCTGTAATCTTCTAATCCAAGCCCATGATTCCCAAATTCTTCTCTGCTACACGGGCATGTTCTCAGGCCAAGATGCGTCTCTACCTTCGTGATACTTCCTACTATTTCCTACTGGAAGCTGCTTCTGTACGGTTCAGTTTGGATCCTGCACTCGCTTTAGCTCTTGCCGACGAGGCCTTTCCGGACTTCCCCCAGGAGTTCGATCCCCTGGCCGGTAGCCGCAGTCGCACCAGCCGCCACGGCAGCGAGAGGAGCAGGCTTGCGGCTGGTGTTGGGACACCGGCAAAAATGCGTTGGTTGCCATGCCGCCTCTTCTTTCAGGGTCGAGCTGGATGATATCTTCAGCGCCTTCAAGACGTCGGAAGAGTTGCAGATGCTCGACAGGTGGGACTGTGTACGAATCCTGTTTCCAGCAAATCTTCACTTGGCTGCCCAGACCCTGCACACCCCCAGCCTCGACCTTCGGGCCCTGCCAGGCAGCCGCTGTATGTCGAGAAGCTGCCAGCTGCGGGGCGCCAAGCATGACAAGTTTGATGTTGTACCCTGAGGCACGGGGCATGGCTTCAGCTACAAGTCTTGCTTCAGCTTAGCCTGACAGAGGCCGACATCCAGAACAGCTTGGATCAGATCTTCCCCATGCCGCCCAAGGATGACCCCGACACAAAGAAGCAGGTGCCAAGTGGTCAAGAGTTGGGCAAGCTCCGAAGCACGAGCCCGTGACATGTGACATGTTAGCGTCATGGGAAGCCGTGACACCCGGGGCCCCAGCAGCGACAGGGCTGTGGTGAATGGACTTGACAAGGTGCCGGCGCACCTCATCGCGGAGCTTCCGCAGGCTCTGGCAGCGTCACGGCATGTTATGGCCACCGGCCCAAAGGTGGTCGTGTTTGCATGTACTTGATGTGGCTCAAATTTGAGCCTTAAGCCAGCTCTTACGTGACTTCCACAACCCTCACCTTCCCCAGCTGATGCTAGCTGTTAGCTTTCGTCCTCTGTATCAGAAGGCCGGCCACTCGTAGCTTTGGTTGGCCGGGCCCCCCCCCCCTACGTTTGCCCACCCGCCCACACAGCAAGGGCAACAAACAATGCCCCCCCCCCAGCAGTGATGTGATCAGCAGTGTAGTTTGTTTCCAAATTTCACACGCTCAATGTCATGAGGACCTGGTGTGCTCACCGGCGGGTTGTTCTTTGTGAGAGAGAGAGAGAGAGAGATAGAGAGATAGAGAGAGAGAGAGAGAGCCAGAGCCGGGTTATTGTGGGTCTACCGTGGTCTGCCTCAGCTGCCATCGAGCTAACATGACCTGCCTTGCTGTCAGGCCTTCTCCTTACAGCCCCTGACAGAAGACTGCAACTTGGATGCCCCATCCATCCCATGTTCCTTGGAGAAGGCGGCCGCAGTCTTGCAGCAGCGTTCTGTGTAATATAGCGCAGTGAGAAGACCTTTCTCCCAAACCCTGAACCCTGAACCCTTAAACCCTTAAACCCTTAAACCCTTAAACCCTGAACTCTGAACCCTAAACCCTAAACCCTAAACCCTAAACCCGAAACCCGAAACCCGAAACCGCAGAGAGGCGGCGGCGAGGCCGCGCCACCTGGAGGCCACGTTGCCCCGCCACCTGGAGGCCGCGCTGCCGCGCCACCTGGAGGCTGCGTTGCCCGCGGAGGTCGGGGTCCGAATTAGGGTTTAGGGTTTAGGGTTTGTAGCCCTTCCTTGCTTTTTGGTTTTGGGGTGCGTAGGGATTTGGAATGTTTGGGCGTCTGGGGTTTACAGGTTTAGGAGTTTAGGGTTGTAGAAGGTTTATATTTTGGGTTCAGTGCTGGGGGTTCCAAAAGAATGTTGAGAGCATGTTCGGGTGGGGCTGGGGGGCGGATGTTGGAATCTGTCGCGCTGAGCATCTTGTGTTTGTCCTCATGAGACTGCTGCGTTGTATGCTTAGAAGTGTTTGCTTGACATGCTGCATTTGTGCAGTGCTGAAGGCTGCACAGGGCTCACACAGGAGGGGCCGCAGAGCCTTGGCAGCCACAGAAAGCGCGTAGAGCGCGCAGAAGAAGTGAGCTTAAGCTGCGCGTAGTGCATCTTCAGCACCTAGAGACTGATTGTAATGATTTATAATGCAATATTCAAGACAGTATTTTATTGTATATGACATATTGTATAGTATACAATATGCAGTATCTGGTCAGAGTCAGCGTCTCATGGTACCTTGGCTTTTGCAGCCCATGAGCTCAGGCTTGGATGCTTCCATACCGGCTGGCCCCGTGGTGCACTCGAACGACGCTTGCGACATTGTTTGCGTTTCAATGCATCCTCGCGTGTTGCCGGGAGGTAAACCCTAAACCCTGACCCTAAACCCTAAACCCTAAACCCTAAACCCTAAACCCTAAACCCTAAACCCTAAACCCTAAACCCTAAACCCTAAACCCTAAACCCTAAACCCTAAACCCTAAACCCTAAACCCTAACCCTAAACCCTAACACCCTGGACCCTAGACCCTAAACCCTGAACCCTAAACCCCAAACCCTGCCAGGATCCTCCTGGCTGCGTTGCCCAGCCCCATGGTACGTGCAGCTCCCAGACTGGGTTCCAAGCTGTCACAGCTGTTGAACAATGTTGAAGCACACCAGCATTTGCAAGGGCTTGAGATGTTGTCTGCCACAAAAGCACGAAAAAGTCCCACTTGTCTTTGGGTGCATCCGATGCTGAGGCTCTTTGAAGGTCCTCCGTGCGAGCAGGAGCCAACAACAGAGGTAAGAATGGAGTCCGACGTGTAAGACTCGACCCGATGTATGTCCCATCAGCATTCGAGAGATCCGATGGCCGCACAGGATCGTCTTTCGGCGGCAAGACGGGGCCGCAGCACGGATGACTCGTCGCGCGATGTGAGGCGGGGCGCGGTTGGTGCGGTGGATGGTGGGCGGTGTGTCGTTGGGGAGCTTCAGGACTTGAGAGACTTGAAGCTTGAACACACACACAAAATGAACATGTATATATATATATATACATATATAAACATGTTGTGTATATATGTTTTCATATATGTATATGTGAGGGTTTATGAGGGCATGTGAAGAAAGAATGACATCGTTTTGCGCGACGTTTCTTCGATCCTCAGTGCTCCAGGCAGCGGTCCTGGCATGTTGACTGTCAGCCGCAGCCAGTTCCACAGGCACCCGAATCTGAGTCCAGAGCCGTGCGTGATGCGCAGAAAGCCGAAGGCTTTAGGGTTTAGGGGTTTAGGGTTTAGGGTTTAGGAATAGCAGGCTGGTGTTCAACAACGCAGAATGGGGAACGGGCCTTTGATTCATGCAATGCCTGTGTTCCAAGCCCTTTAGTCCTTTGAGCTCGCACCTGATTGCCACTGGCAGGATCTTCTGCAGCTGCAGCCCATGCGGGACATTCCGCTGGTCCAGCAGGAAGAATGTGAAGCATTGCTTGTCTGATCTTCTCTGACAAAGGGACTGAAGGGGTGCTTGTGGTGCAACGTCTGGTCAGGTGCAGGAGCTTCAGCTGCAACCACTGCAGACCATCCCGCCTGCTGCCCCACAGCCGGAAGTGCAGGCCACCGCATGAACCCGTGCCTCGTGAAAGCTGCAGAATTCCAGCGCCAGGCCAAGAGCGACGTCGCCTACCAACGCTTCATGCGGGACGGGGACAACTTGCTTGCCTGGGACATGCCTGGGCAGGCCCTTGCCCATCCTGATGTGCTGGCTTTTGCTGGCATCCCTCGACTGGCAAGCGCGATTCCAGCTCGGCTCACGTGGCAGGCTTATCTCAAGTACTGCGAGGCCAACAGCCAACACGATGGCCTATGTGGTCACAACTCAGGCGAGGCCCTGACTGAACCTTCATGAATCATCACTTTAAAGTTAGTAAACAAGATATGGAGCAATGAGCTCCAGAATGAGCTCCCCAAAAGACGGCGTGTCGTGCCAGGTGATGCCTATCGAGGGATGGCCCGGAGCCTTTCCGCGGGGGCAGGCCCGGCCCAGTTGCTGTCACAGACGACCTCTCTCCCCTGCTCCGACACTCCGACACTCATCTCCAGGCTTTCCAGGCCTCGTCTCCGGCCTGCCAAACACCGCAGAGGAGAAGATGCTACGACAGACAAGCAGCACAGCACAGACCCAAGCCCAGACCGATTCTCAGAGAGGAACCCACACAGAAACACAGGCAGAAACAGACCCGAAACCCTAAACCCCTAAACCCCTAAACCCCTAAACCCCTAAACCCCTAAACCCCTAAACCCCTAAACCCTAAACCCCTAAACCCCTAAACCCTAAACCCAGAGAGAGTTATCGGACGAGGAGCGCCTGGACCTGGGCATGAACATGTTGGAGCTGGGGCCCCAGGTTGCCCTCCCATGACATCTCTATGACCTGCTGGCCTGCTACCCTTCTTTTAGGTTTAGGGTTTAGGGTTTAGGGTTTAGGGTTTAGGGTTTAGGGTTTAGGGTTTAGGGTTTAGGGTTTAGGTGCTTTCTTCTGCATTCTGGCTGCGGATCTCTCGAAGGTTGGCGGTGCAAGCAGGCTCCACCAAGCTTGGCGATGCACGCAGCGACCCCAAGCTGGAGAATCTGCGGAAGCGGCTCGGCTTTGGAGTCATGGATTGCCAAAAAAACAGGGAACGAAGTCTGAGGTGCAGAAGCTGTGGAAGTAAAGGTACGCCTTCCCGTAACAATTAATGTCAAGTATGCATCGCAGGCGCAGTCGCAGTCGCAGGTCTTCTTCATAGGAGGTGGTAGTAGTGCTAGTAGTGGTCGTAGTGGTGGAGGAGCGGTAGCAGGGTCTTGGAAGAAAGATGTGCTCATGATACTACACGATGTATGCAAGCTTATTCGATTTGGTTTGTCGAGCTCCTGCTTCCCTAACAGATCTACCACAGGCTGTGGATGGGACACACAGGCTTTAGGGTTTAGGGCTTAGGGCTTAAGGTTTAGGGTTCAGGGAGTTCCATAAAGAAGTTCCCCGGACATGCAGGCTACGATCGGCGCGCTTCATGGCCTTAATGGACCGACTGGGCAACAAAGAATTGGGGCGTTTCCGAGAAGTATTCCGCGCTTTTTGGAGGGTCCTGTTTAAGGGGGGTTTCTGCTGCAGTCAGAAACTCCCCTGACGGGTTCAGACATTGCAGGCCACTTGTGTAAGGACCCAAACGCAGCATGCAGCAGATGTACTGAAAAGACTCCGCTGAAGAGCAATGACTTAGAGTTACTGGCCAAAGTCAGGTATTATATGTATACATATAGATATAGATATGGAAATAGATATAGATATAGATATAGATATAGATATGTATTATTGACATATAGAATGTTCTATGTATATATATCTATATGTATGTATGTATGTATATATATATGTGTATACTATATATAGAATAGCAGGCAGTTCAGGGTGTACTTGCTCGGTGAGGAGCAGGTCCCGGCGACGGGTTTGGATGCCTTGGCGGTGGCAGCTCCTGGACTGCAGCTCTCCCTCCCCACAGGCCCCCCCAAAAGAATATCTAATGTTTCGAATATTGGATATAAAGATGTATCTGTATATTACATATATATATATACACATACAAATAGTATATATATATATATGTGTAAAACAGAATTTTCTGTAGTAAGGACTCCAGTAAGGTACCCCGAATTTCGCAAACCCCACCTTGAGCTCTCAGCCCCGGACCCTTCTCAAGCTTTCGCGAACTCAGGCGTCTGCCGGCGTTGCGGCGATGGCAGCGGCCGCAGGCTGGAAGTCCGAGCGGCAACAAGGGGCTTCGTAGTGCTCGGTGTGGTTTTTGGCAATACGAGCCTTCGCTCTTCGCGGCAAAGAAGAGGGATTTAGGGGGCTTCTAGTGGTCTGGCTCTCCCAGAACCCTTCCCTGCCACGCAACAAGGCATCCAGCCTGTTGCGCTAGTGCCGGTGCCGTCCGTGCCCATGGTGTCGCTTGGCTTTATGCAGTCATCAAGTCATCACGAGGGAAAAATTTGAAGACCTGTAGGGCAAACGTCTTCGTTGTCATCGCTATTCGTGGCATCTCGTGATTCTTGAAGCATGCGTGCGTTCCGCGCATCAGGCCTTATGCGCCGGAGCCGGCGCCCACAACCGTCTTCCTGGATCCTTCTCAGGCCAGGCTCGGAGCTGAGCTCTGAGGTTAGGCCCGGGTGGCTAAGAATTCTACAAGCAGGGAGGTGCTTTGCTTGTTATTGATTCATGCGGCCCTCTGTCTTGGGGGCTTGGGCTTCTTGATCTCCGCCTTTTGCGGGCAGCGCTCGTCAGGCTGCAAGCCTCGTCGAGGTGCCCCGGCCAGCGGGAGAGCTCGCTGCCATCCGAGAGGTCCAGCCGGCCCAGCCGGTCCAGGCGGTCCAGGCGGTCCAGCCGGTGCAGCCGGTCCAGCAGCCACAGGACCCGGGACGTGAGATCGGAGCAAGGCATGTCAAAGGCACTTCGCACACAGCTTGCTTCATTCCTTCCGCTAGCGGGCAGCGTTGAGGAGGAGTCGCAGGACGAGGAGGACGAGGATGACGAGGATGAAGAGGAGGAAGACGAGGAAGCCGATGGTGACGGGGAGGATGAGGACGAGGGTGACGGCGAGGAAGACTCAGACGAGGAAGGCGGGGGCTGCTCTTCCCGGAGCTCAACCGTCGAGCCATCTCCATCTATCTCCCCCGAAATCGGAAGCTGCTGCTCAGGCGAGAAGGTGGAGGAAGCTGACAGCGAGGATGAGGCAAGAGACTATGGGGGGATTTTTGGCTTCAGCTTTCGATCTCTGGATGTCTTTCGATGTCTCCCTAAACCCTAAACCCTAAACCCTAAACCCTTTTTGTTTTCATGTGCAATGGGAACCAGGCCTCCGACTCGGACGCCTCGGCCAATGACGAGGCGCCTTTCATCTGGCTCTCCGCGGACGTTAGACTCGTCAGACTCGCCAGAGTCTCCCAAATTCAAGTTGTGGCCTCAACCATGAGAAATAAGTCTGGATCGTCTGCGCTGTCTGCATCATGGCCGCGCAACCGCCTCATTTGCGAATCCGGAGCAAAAACTCTCAAACGGACATTGAATCTTCCCGATGCAACCCCGACGCCCCTTAAACGGCCGAAACCCTAAACCCCATCCCCTAACCCCTAACCCCTAACCCCTAACCCCTAACCCCTAACCCCTAACCCCTAACCCCTAACCCCTAACCCCTAACCCCTAACCCCTAACCCCTAACCCCTAAACCCTAAACCCTAAACCCTAAACCCTAAACCCTAAACCCTAAACCTCCTCAACTCCACAGGGCGCCGCCTCCGAGAGTGACGCGGAGGGCCCCGGCTGGGCCGAGTCGCTGCGGAACCTCTTCGGCTGGTAGCGGGGCGCCAAGATGCGCCCCAAGGATCCCCGGTTTAGGGTTTAGGGTGTAGGGTTTAGGGAGGTTGCTGTCGGGATGGGGGATGGCAAGGAGTGGTTCCGAGGCTTTGGGCACGTCTCGCAGACGTTTCTCAGGGTTCGAGTTGAACATTTAGACCCAGCAGGGGGCCCGGGGGGGGCTTTAGGGTTTAGGGTTTAGGGCGTAGGGGTTTAGGGTTTAGGGTTTAGGGTTTAGGGTTTAGGGTTTAGGGCTTAGGGGTTTAGGGTTTAAGGGGGATGACCTGCAGCTCGTGGTCTCCTTCCTGCGTACCTGTCATGGGACGCAGTGAGATTCGACGCTGCCGAGGCTGGACACAAAGCCCACTGCCAAAGCTGCCAAAGACTCGACAGCTCATTTTCCAAGCTCTGGTGTTCTTCTGCTCAGTTTCACCTTGCATCGGTTGCAGTAGGTCGGAGAGGCAGCAATCATCCAAGGCAAGTGGCAAGTGTTTGCACACTGCTGGGGAGATGTCCCGGAATGAAAGAAGACGTGGCATGCCAAGATCTCCGCAATGCATGGATAATGGCCACACCATTCGAGGGACAAGCAGCTGCAAGAAACGCGAGAAGCCTAAAAACATTTCTATTTCGGCAGCTGTTCGGCCCTTGACTTTGATCAGGTATTATGGTAGCACCCTGATCCGCTTGTTTATAGCCCGGCTGTACACACCAGTGCGTGCCGCACTTTGGATTATCAGGGCTCAGGGTCTGTATTCTGTGGGGTCCAAAGGAGATGGCTTAGAGTGCTCTTGCGTAAAGACACCTTACCCTCAACGACTCAAGGTGTATTTCAACTTGGCAGGTCTCCTGGTACCTTCGACATTTTTAGGATGCAAGATGTTGGTGTGTGCAAGCCCCTGCATAGTTGCTCCAGAATTACTCTGATAGCTTTTGCGCCCAAGGGCACGGAATCCAGCTGACTCCCGTTCGGTGCCTGATGTCTGCCTCGCGGCATTCCGAAAGCCTGCAGTGCAAAGTTGAACCAGGTACATGTGCTGTCAGGCTATCTCGCCGCGCAGCACCGTTCTTTATTGTTTGTGATACTTCCATATGCAGTTGGCCCGATAGGTCTCAGCTCGAATTGAGACGTCTGTCTTGGAAAGAATGGCGCCCGGTACGGGCTGGGAAGGCCCCGCAACCCCAAATCTCTTCACCTGAAGTCCTACGCGCATGAGGTGTAGAACATCTGTGCATCTGGGGCTGTGCCGACCCTCCCCAGGCCTTTAGCGAGGTTGCTGCGTGCAAGCTGGATCCGGTTCAAGAAGCAGAAGCACCGCAGCATCTCACATGCAACAACTCACCCAGAGTACATGCTCTCGCCGAAACCCTTGGCACATCAGTCGCTGAATACACCGCGCCGATGTCAGTCCAGCTTGCCAGGAAATTCAGCCGGCTTTTCGTCTTGGCTTGCGGTCTTAAAAGAAGAGACAGAGCCGTGCTCGTTGTTACACCCCCCACACCCCAAGCCGCGGGAGCAAAGCCTGACGTCAGGAGGCACTTGCAGGGCACTTGCGATTCGCGTCCTGCATATTTGTGCCCTGCTAAGCCGAGGTTCGAACCAGAGCTAGCTCGCAAATCGACCCCCCCTGTGACCCTCGCAGCAGTCTGCCAGGCCACCGCCCGGTTGCGCTGCCAGAGGCCTTCGTTGAAGGGTCTGCAGTTTGTACGGCTTTAGTCGGCTTAGTAACCCTAAACCCTAAACCCTAAACCCTAAACCCGACATCCTACAGCCTAAACTATTGTAGCGGTCGCAAGGCAGGGGTGTCCCTTGCAGTCCTCGAGGCCCGAATGTTTGTGGGTCCTGGAACAGATTCGCCGCCACCCAGGGTAGGGTTTAGGGGGTTAGGGGTTTAGGGTTTAGGGTTTAGGGGTTTAGGGTTTAGGGTTTAGGGTTCAGGGTTCAGGGTTTAGGGTTCAGGGTTTAGGGTTCAGGGTTTAGGGTTTAGGGTGTACTTGCTGCTGCTGTGTAGGGAGCGCAGCCAACGAAACCTGTAAAAATCCGAGCCAGCAACCCGTGGCGAGCCCGTAGACCTGCGGCAGCCTCATCAGTTGTTCCCATTAGAGCAGCATAGTCTCTTGTAGTATATATATATATATATATATATTGTAGCATACATTGTAGTATGTCTATGGAAGCATACGAACGTGTATTGACAAGCATTTTCTAATGGATTCACGTCTTTGGAAGTATAGTGAAGAGTATTCAAGTACATTAAGGCCTATTCAAGTACATTGAAGTTCAGCACAAAGTATATCGTTGTATAGTAGTGCCACCCGATCTGGCCAGTCTGCTCCCTTTGCTGTCGCGGCAGCACCGAGGCTGGGGCTTCTGTGCGGCCTTGATCTACGATAATCGGCTGTAGTACAGAATAGTGTGCTGCAACATACCAATATACATACTGGATACTATAGCACGCTCAATCAGATTCTCACATGCTCTAGCTGTACTAGGTTCGAGCACACTACAATAGAAAGCGATGCACTGTCTTGCTCGAAGTTTTAAGGGGCTTTCTGGGTTTCAAGGCGTCGTGGGAATCCAGTCCGGAGTCCGGAGTTCTTTCTCAACTCTTCAGGTCCTTGCCTGTGAGAGCGTTGTATGGATGTTGTTCTCATGCTTCGCCAGGGCTTAGGGTTTAGAGTTTAGGGTTTAGGGTTTAGGGTTTCTGATCACCTTGGCTTTCTTCCTAGTCCGGTGTATTTGCTTCTTCACTCGCTTTTTCACTTTTGGGTGCTGGGCTTGTGCAGTTCACGTCGTTGGATGTAGGGAGAAGAGGAGCTAACGCTCGGTTAACAGAGTGACTCGATGTCGGTGATGGCCCTTGAAACACTTCCTGCCTGCAGCCATTGCTGCCTCTCATGTCTCCCCCTGGCTTGCGACAAGGGGTTTAGGGATTAGGGTTTAGGGTTTAGGCTTACTGGTAGGGGTTTGTAGAGGGCGGGGTTAAAGCTGCGGGTCTCAACCCAAGCCTTAGCTGGCTGGCACAAAGCTTATTCCTCACCAGCAGCGATTTCGGATGGACTGCTCATATAGCCATGCTCGTATAGCCAGTGCAAGCGCTTCTCTCACTCTCTTTCATTTTTTTTTTTGTCTCTCTGCGCGCTGCTGTGCTTAAAGCGGGCCATGGATGCCGCCAGTTTTGTGGAGCTGCCAGACATACAGGAGCCAATGCTCGAAGAGGCCATGCTCTGGAAGGGCTAATCAGGGCTTCAGGTGGGGGGGGTATAAGTTAGCAGAGCACTTGGACCAGCGAAGGTTGCATATCGCAGATGTAGACAGTCCCTAAACCCTAAACCCTAAACCCTAAACCCTAAACCCTAAACCCTAAACCCTAAACCCTAAACCCAAAACCCTAAACCCTAAACCCTAAACCCCGTCATGGGCCTGATGCAGCAGCCGGCACTGCAAGGTGCGACAGACCTGGGGAGCTCTCCAGCGTCGGCCGAATGTCGCGAAGGACCTTCTGAGATCGCTCTCGGAGGCCAGGGGTCTGAGATCCAAAGCCTGAGCTCCCTAAACCCTAAACCCTAAACCCCAAACCCCAAACCCTAAACCCTAAACCCTAAACCCCAAACCCCAAAGCCTAAGCCCTAAACCCTAAACCTGACATCTGGCGCCTCGGAGTGTGATAGAATGTGCTTTCAGATAATGCAATGTTTTGCTATCTTCTACAATATGATGTAATCTTATATAGTATTATGTCGCATTATATAATATCAGAAAGACCCTTTCTAATATTGTAGAATGTTATATAATACAAAGCGTCGCTGGAGCTTGAGAGACTCCGAGAAGCCTTGGGAGGCCTTGCCGACCACGCTGCACATGTTCAAGCGTTCGACCACAGCAGCTCGGATGTCAGAAGCCAAAAGCCAGCTTAGGGGGGGCGGCTTCATCCTCACCACTAGACATGGCTGTCACCTGTCAGGTGTGGCAGAGTTTGGATGGAGTCTTTGCGGCCCTTGGCGACCCAGAGCTACTGCGGCCTCGCATTGAGTTCCTGGCGCTGCGACACATGAACCTGCAGATCGAAGCCGACGACCTCGAGGCTTTCAAGATACTACTCGTGGACATGGCCAACTCCCATCTGGGCACGTCTGAGGCATTCCAGGGTGCCGGCGAGGTTCTCGATGCCGTGGGCAGATCCATGATTGCCACGCGCAAGCACTACAGCGGCAGGATCCGTGTGCTCCTCAAGAGCTGGAAAGGCATAAGAGTTGCGGGGCAGGACTCAAGTCCCACGAACCCGCTGGACTCGACTTCCTTCGAAGAAGACAAGCCAGAGAAGTCCTTCAAAGACCTTGAGAGAAGCCCTACCCTCATCGACCCGAAGACGATGGATGTCAAGAAGGCGGAGGGCTTCATGCCCAGCACTTTCGAGGAGATGGCCCACTTCAATGCCTCAGTCATGGGCCTGGGCAGCCCGAGCTGGCTTTCCGACTTCGTGCCCTGGAGCTGCATGTTGTGTGATGGGTGGTGTGTGCTGATGTGTGATTGTATACGACGGTATACAAATAAACATCTTTGTGTATAAGAAAAATAAGTAAATACACACATATATATATATATTATATGAATTATATTATATTATATTATACTATATTATATTATATTATATTATATTATATTATATTATATTTATTATATATTATATTACATATTATATTATATACTATATTATATTACATATTATATTATATTATACTATACTATATTATATATTATATTATAGTAATATTATATTATAGATATTTATATTTATATTATAGCATTATAATTATTTATCAATGATATGATCTATGATATTCTTGATATGTCATCATGCTTATTATATGATATTTCATGAAATTATATGAATTATGAAATTATATGAAAATTATATTTATGAAATTATATGATATTATTTATTGTTATATGAATTTATATTGTACTATATTATATTATATTATACTATATTATAGTATATATATGATATGTATATTGTATATTGTATATTGTATATTGTATATTGTATATTGTATATTGTATATTGTGTATTCTATAGATTGTATATTGTACATATATATATATATATATGTATGTATATATATATATATATACATGTATATATATATATACATACATATATATATATATATGTATAGTATGTCATAACCCTTCACCCCGGCAACATGGGGAGAAGGGAAGGTTAGCTGGAGCTATCGAAGCAGGCCCTGTGCGAACCGTTATTTCATGTAGTAAGTGTTCGATCAGTATGACCATGAATATCTGATATGCAAACTATGCACGTAGTTGGCACTTCATTCGTATTTCGGTCGTGTTCAAGCACTGTTTGTCCGGATGAAGCACTACTTGCCGAAAAAACGAGCCGTTTGCCTAGACAAAGCACTGTTTGCCAAGCACGCAGTATTTGCCTCGGAAAAGCAAAACCTACAAAGGGTTCTCTTGATAAGTGTAGAACTTTGGGTGGGTTTTCTAGCTCCATGAAAAACGTTTTTGTTGACAGTGAAGGATTCATGAATAAACCTCCAGTTTCTCCTGCGCACAAGCTCCAGTGAGGCATTGTAGGTTGTAGTCATGAACCTGCTTCACTTGGTTCGCTAAACTCATTCATTGCGCCTTCGTTTCCAAGTCCATGAAGCTCTGGTCTTTGCAAGCTCACAGGATTATGGGTTAGAAAGCGGATATACGTGTTTTATTATGGCATTCAGGGGGCACGTGGTTATTACGAAAGTGAATCGACAATCTCCCATACCCTGCAGAGGGTTTAGGGTTTAGGGTTTAGGGTTTAGGGTTCAGGGTTTAGGGTGCACAGGTTGGCAATTGGTCACGCAGTCTGGAGTAGGTTCGTGGGTTGCCTGCGTTCAAGAAGCTCTCCAGGCACCCAAAAAGCGAAAACAAATCGAGGTTTCGGTTTCGTTGCTTTGGGTTTTTCATTCTTTAGGCCCTTGGAATTGTCTGCAAAATGTAGACGAGCGAGCAAGCAGCCTGTGCTACCATGAGTTTGTGCTGGTTACGAGGCAATCAGGGGTACATCAGCATCAGAATCCCTTGAGCCATCCGCATTTGCGAGGTTTTTGTGGGCATAGCACCTTCACATAGCATCTGAGCGACAGGGGACGACGTTTCTCGTCGTTTTTGTTTGTTTGTTCTTTTTTCATTCTGCCCAAACACAGCTGCGAATGTGTTGGCAAGCTCATCTCAAAAAGCGGGTGTGGTGACATGTCTTAGCTGGTTGACACGAAGCCGAGGTGCACTCAATGGATGCCTTGGTGCTAAACATCGGCAGCATGGCCTATCCCAAACTCTGGACCCCTCAACCCCTAAACCCCTAAACCCCTAAACCCCCAAACCCCCAAACCCCTCAACCCCTAAACCCCAAGACCCCTAACCCCTAACCCCTAAAACCCCTAAAACCCCTAAAACCCCTAAAACCCCTAAAACCCCTAAAACCCCTAAAACCCCTAAAACCCCTAAAACCCCTAAAACCCCTAAAACCCCTAAAACCCCTAAACCCCTAAACCCTTAAAATCCTAACCCCTAAAACCCCTAAAACCCCGAAACTCCATTTAGGGTTGCCCGCATGTCATCAGTCTGTGAAACGGTCGGGGGGTGGCTGCAGAGAAGTGCGGGTAAGGTTTTGGGTTCAAGGTTTTAGGTTTTCGGTGTTTAAGGGTTTAGGGTTTTAGGGTTTGGTTGTTTTTTTGGGTTCAGGGTTTGGGGTTTTCAGGTTTTTGGCTTTTAGGGTTTTTGGGTCTTGGAGTTTCAGGGTTTAGGGTTTAGGGCTACAGGTTGTTGAGGCATCAGGAAATTTTTAGAAGGAAGTGAGCAGGCATTTGTAAGGACGGAAAGGCGACGGGAAAGGGTTCGAAACATCGCAGTCATGAGCGGCTGTTTTCCTTTGGAAATACCGGGCAATCGAACTTCGTCACTTCGTCGACGTTTGAAGGGAACCGTGAATTCTTGTTACGTTCGAAAAGAAATTCTCGATTTCCCTCATACCTTCAGCTTAAAGCCCATGTTCCCTCTTAGCATGCACCTTTTTTAGATATCCATAGCATAACCTTCCAATGATGGCACGAAAGGATGGGTTGAGGGAAGGAGGGGAAGGAAAGCAAGGATGGAAAGAAGGAAAGGAAGAAAGACAGATGAAAGGACTGAAACAGAAGAAGGACATGCGCTGCTGTCATTTCTTACAAGCGGGAAAAGGACACCTTCCTTATAGAGCCATTGTTCACCCCATGTAGCTTTATGAAATGTCATGACATCTTTGGAAATGTGTGTTCGTGCTTGGAAATATTTAGAAACAGCATGAGCCGTACGAAATGCGTTTTTTAGGCATACCTGATCTTAGAAAAGTGCTGGGCGCTCCCACCTAGGACCTAGGCGCAGTGCACATTTAAGCTTGCGAGGGATGACCTCTCGATGTTTCCGGCTGCCCGTGACGCTGTCGCTACGGCGCCGTGCAAATTTGAGGGCCACAAACGTGAAGAAGTGTCCAGAACACCGCAAGCAGCATGCTTTTTGCCCGCGCGGGTGGGTGCCCATCTTGCAGGTCTTAGTCTTGCGCACCTTCAGTCGTCCAAGGCCTAGGTCCCATAGTTTTCTCAGGCGTGCGCTATCACGAAAAAAACGGGAAACAGGAAGAGACAGTGCATCCCGCCTAAACCCTAAACCCTAAACCCTAGACCCTAAACCCTAATTCCTAAACCCTAAACCCTAAATCCTAAACCCTAAACCCTAAACCCTAAACCCTAAACCCTAAACCCTAAACCCTAAACCCTAAAGAGAGTTCTTGGCTCTTTGCCAAGCCCTGAGCCTAAAGCCTCGCTGCCTTGCACGAGGCAACATCGCCAGGCTGCGGGAGGAGTGCGATGTCCTGTCTGTGCTTCTTTGGCGCCACTCGCGCACCGAGAAGGTGCAGCATGATTTCTTTTGCAGCAGCATTTGAGTGGGGGTTTACGACAGTAGGGGACCCCTAAAATAGACCCCAAATAGTAGTATTCCCTTATAATCAGAACCCGAATAAGGTGCCCCTAATATCGTAAGCCCTTTAAGTGGCAGCATGTTGGGAGAGAACCCTCGTGATCAGAGCTCGGGCACAGGTAGACATTCACGGCTTCCAGTCTGTACTCTTTGCCTCCTTGAGGGCCCTCTTGCAGCAGGACCTGCAGTGCTCAGGCGGTTCAGGGTTTTGGGTTCAAGACCGACTGCTTCTTGCGGTAGCAGGTCAAAGCATTTTCAGCCCGGAAAGGGTCGCCAGCTTCGCGATTGCCAGGGGACGCTTAAAACCTAAAGCTGCACGAGTTTGCCGCAGAATTTCACGCCATCCAATGTCTTACAGCATTGTCTCAGCGATTCCCCATTTCGACAAGCATGTGACAGCAGAGTTGCTTGATGCCTGCGCGGGTCGTAGCAGGATTGGAAGACGAAGCATGCATCCCGGTTACAATATTTGGCCTCACCTGCTGGAACCCTAAACCCTAAACCCTCAACCCTCAACCCTAAACCCTAAACCCTAAACCCGAAACCCTAAACATTCTGGCATGATCTCCTTTCTCGGTGGGCCCTTGGGATCTTCGGTATTTTCTCTTCTCGGGTTTCAGAGGGTCAAGTTTAGGAAAACATTTTGCGGAGGGTTTTTAAGGGCCATCCTAGCAATCTTTTCCCCAAAGCTGCCAAGGAAGAGGCCTGGCGTTGGTTTTGGCAGTGCCTGGAATCGTTCCTGGATGCCAAGCTCCCACTGAGCCAGTGCGCCTGCGGACCCCCCTGGCTGATTCCTCGGCTTCGGCTACGCCGTTTAAGAAGGACCTCACGGCTACGCCACGACCTCAAACCCTAGCCCTAAACCCTGAACCCTAAACCCTAAACCCTAAACCGACTCAGTCTATGGCTCTCAGGGCTTCAGGTCCCGCCTAATCGTGTGTGAGGTGAGCACGCATACCAGGTGAAATCAAGGAGTGAGCTCTTACGATTTGTTACGTTTGTTGCCGTGACAAAGAGACACCCTTTAGAACAATCTCATAGAACGTATTTTCGATAAAGCAATATAATACAACGTATCATTCTATATAGTCTTCTTTTATCAACAAGCAATACACATAGCGTGTACAACAATGTGCCAGAATGTACTGTGATGCAATGCAATGTAATGTATCGCCATATATGTATGCTATGCTTTAGACTATGATGTAATATGACGTAGGATAATGTAACAAAATATATTACAGTGTACTACAATGTAGCAGCATGTCACATAGAGCATAATGTAGTATGCTGTGATGCAATGCAATCTCATGTAGTATATTGCAGTATAATGTAAAATACTGTAGTATAATGTAGTATAATGAGAATGTTATATACTGCAATATACTGTAGCATAGCGTAATATAGTCTAATGCAAAATAATATACTCCTGTAGCACAAATATGCTGTATTGCAGCGTACCGTAACGTCCCATGTGAACTCGTCTCGGGAGCTCGCTCTGTCGCGCTCGATTTTCCGTTTTGTTGCACGTTGTCCGCCAACGATCAGGTTCCGTATTCTTGGCGAGGTCAGACAAGTTGTCGCTTTTCGGATGTTGTTTCGTTTCCGGATCCAATCCGTTGGCGATCATGAGCTTCCCGTGCGGGAGGTACCAAAACAACCTTCGAACGTTCTTGGGCTTCTCGGCAGACTGCAAATCCGAAGTGTGTCTGGTCTACCTGAGTCTACCTTCCATGCTCTTTAGGGTTTAGGGTTTAGGGCTCTGATTTGAGGCTCAATGGATGACGTGGAGGCGGCTGAGTTTCGGCTCGAGGTTTGGGAGGACTTCATCCGGATCTGCCCGGAATACCAGGAGCTTTCCTTCCGCTTCGTGCTACAACTGCATAAGGGGATGGGCCACTTGCGCTCCCTTGGCACATTCCTGGCACGCAGGACTTTCTGAAAGCCAGCAGCCAGAGGTTGTCGTGGCTGACAGGCAACATCTTGAGGATCTTGCCGCTTAGCAGCCACGCGTTGTTCTGAAGTTTGATGAGCCTGCCTCTGACAGGTTTTTGAAAAGGGAGCAGTTCTAGGGATCCCTTGATGTAGCCTGCAAAGGCCCAAGATTCTCGAATGGAAGGCTTTCCTGACAGTCCTAAGGACCGACATCTTCACCAAGACCCACACCACAGTTCGAAAACTCTCTGCCCTGGGACTCACGCATGCTGGCATGGGAATCCCAGAGGACTTGCGATTTTCATGTCGGACTCACCATGTGAGCGTTGCCCTTTGAATTGCATTGCTGCGCTGTAGCTTCTGGTGCTGCATTTAAGAACATTGGTCCAGGATGCCCTCGGAATCTTCCCGCAGTCCTTCATGGTCACAGTTGGCAAGCACAGCACTCTTGGCTGAGACGATCTGTCTTGTTCTCCCTCCTTAGGTCTCTGGCCTCTGAGCGCCCTAAGATGTTGCAAGCCAAAGCAGCTCACTGAACCCAAAGCCCCAAACCCTACACCCTACACCCTACACCCTAAACCCTAAACCCCAAACCCTAAACCCTAAACCCTAAACCCAAAGATCCTACTGTAACGCTTTTTGAGCCGTGCAAGACGTGTTATTTGCGCTTGAGGCGAAGAGTCTTGGCTCCCTGGTGTTCGCTGGAGCATCAGCTTGGATGCTCGGGCTTGCATGTACTTTCGCAAAACCCTAAACCCTAAACCTTAAACCCTAAACCCTAAACCCTAAACCCTGAACCCTAGACACCCTAAACCCTAAACCCTAAACCCTAAACTCTAAACCCTAAACCCTAAACCCTAAACCCTAAACCCTAAACCCTAAACCCTAAACCCTAAACCCTAAACACCCCAAACCCTAAACCCTAAACCCAGCCGAAGTGCCCCATGCCCAAACTTCGCTTTCCAACATCTCTTGATGCTCTAATGATACAAAGAAATCCGTGACTCCCATGGCATTCCGCACGCAGCGGCAGTTCTTTCAGCTGCCGCTTTTTGCAGACTTCCGAGGTGTCGCGAATTCTGCTGAGGACTACGAACGAAGGTCAGTGTCCTAACTGGTGGTGTCTGCGGATTGTCTTGCGCAGGGGATGTCTTGACCTCACACTACACTGTTCTGAGGTTCCACCGTGGTCATGCAGTCCATCAGCAAGGACTGGCGCATCCTCGTGCTGCCCGTAACTTGTAGCTTTGGAGTTCGCGTTGCTGCTGCCCCTTGCAAGAGTGGCGCTGCATGAGCTGGCTGAGGTTTAGGGGTTTAGGGTTTAGGGTTTAGGGTTTAGGGTTTAGGGGTTTAGGGTTTAGGGTCCTAGCTGAGCCCTGAAGCTGCGCAGGACTCGGACAGAGAACTGAGAAGAGCCGTGGCGTTCGAACCGCGCCAAAGCCGGGACTCCGCGCCTGGCCCCGTCAGGGCGAAGTCACACTTAGATCATTATTACGATTAGTATCAGAATTATTTGTTATTGTTATTCTGATTATTGTCATTACTATTATTATGATTATTATTGTTATTCTGATAATGATGATGATGATCATTATTCGAACATCTCGCGAGCACAGGTGCTTTTGCACGTTCAAGTGGGAACAGAATCCATCTCTCCACTCTTATATGCCATCGAGGCTTGGCCGGTATCAGACATTTGCAGAAGAGCAGAGCAGAGCAGATAGCAGCAGGGGGCAGGAGAGCGCAGCAGGGAGGAGCAGAGAGGGCAGAGAGCGCAGACGGCATTGCCGAGCGCGCGGAGCGCAGAGCGCACAGGGCAGCGCAGCGCGAGCAGGGAGCGGAGAGCAGGGAGCGCGGAGCAGGGAGCGGGAAGCAGGGAGCGCGGAGAAGGGAACGCGGAGCAGGGAGTGGGGAGCAGGGAGCAGGGAGCGGAGCGGAGCCGAGCAGAGCGGAGCAGAGCAGAGGGGTGGCTGTTTGTTGTGCATAGTTTCCCCCTTGCGAAGAAGTCCCGACTCCAGTTCTCTCTTGGGATTTTGAGGGAACCCTTGCAAAAGCACTTAAACGTACTGGGGAGTGCACTCAAAGCTCTGAGATCCAGTGAATCTTGGCGGCTTCTATGTGGTCACCTGTCTAAATCATAGCCCTTCTGGGGTTGCTACCTAACATTTAAATACCCCCAAAAGGGTGTACGGTTTAGGGTTTAGGGTTTATAGGGACCATGTACCCCACCCTGCGCTTGCCCGAATCCAAGGACAGTGGGGCCCTCAATACCGCGCGGGCCATTTTTGTCGACCTCCTCACAATTCGAGCTGACCGCTCGCGGTACTACTACGGCATGGAGGCTGAAGACTTTTCTGGCTGGCTTTTGGTCGGGAATGAGGGAATGAGGTAAACACTACGCCACGCACATATTCTCTTTGGGACCTTGGGGGGGCGGGGGGGGGGGGGGGTTGACAAGTGCGGCTAAAAAATCCTCGAAAAGCTGAAAAGCCCGAAAAGCCCCGAAAAAATCGACCGGCAAAGCGAAAAGTCCGAAAAGAGAGAAAAGTTTGAAAAAGCAAAAATACGACAAGTGTAAAACGCCCAAAAAGAACGGGAAAGCCGGAAAGTCAAGAGTCCCGAAAAGCTTGAAAGCATCGAAAAAACAGGTCTTTCTTGCAGTTCTCTGGCTATCAAATGCAACGGCGGCAGGCAAGCTAAGAGCTTTTAGACCTGGCCATCTCAAGTTTTGTGGCTGATGTGGGCTCTAAATCTGAGCCGGTTTCTGGTTAAGGCTTGAAGGGTGCAGGAACCAAAAATGCTGAGGGTTAAGGGTTTAGGAATATCCATCGAGACCCTAAACCTTAAACCCTAAACCCTAAACCCTAAACCCTAAACCCCAAAGCCTAAACCGTGAAACCCTAAACCCTAAACCCTAAACTAAAGAGTGGACCTGTGCACCCTCAGCCACCCACCCCTGTGCATCAAGTCCCAGAAACCTTTCAAAAGGTTTAGACCCAAAACCCTAAACCCTAAACCCAAAACCCAAAACCCAGAACCCTAAACCCTACACCTTAACCCTTACGCTGCCGGGGGATGACTTTTTGGATTTTCGACTTTTCGAGCTTTCGTACTTTCCCTGGCTGTTTCAGCTTTCCGAAGCTCCTCGTGACTTTTTTCGACTGGGGCCTTGTCGACCTTGAAGCTTTCGCGGAATCCTACCCTTTCGCATGAAACTCTTCACTTTCGACTCTTTAGCTCTGCGGGAGTCTCGTGGCACCCAGAAGGAGAGAACCGGCCAGGCCCAAACTTAGATCAAATTGCGAGGCAAATCTAGAAGGCCTGGCAAGGTTGGGTTTAGGGTTTGGGGTTTAGGGCTTTTAGGGTTTTTAGGGTTTATGGGTTTAGTGTTGAGACTTCCTTACGCATTCATTCGACACAAAACAAGTATGGAGAGCAGGAACGATTAAATCATGACAGGTTTCCCTACTACCCCCCTCTATACTACTCCCCCTCCACCCTAGGTTCCCTCCGTAACTAAGGCTATTTAGGGACAATTGAGCCTCAGTAAGGTTATTTGAGGGGGGAACCTAGGGGGGTAGCATAGACGGGGTTAGTAGGGAAACCCATGATTGAAGTCCTGCCAAATCCTTGATAAGTGGTAGGCAGCTTGTGCCCTACAGCGACCCCCTCATTCAACACCCTAAACCCTAAACCCTAAACCCTAAACCCTAAACCCTAAACCCCAAACCCCTAAACTCTAAACCGTAGAATTCTGTAGGCCCTCTGGAAGCGGCACCCGGACATCGTGCCGATCCTCTGCCACCGTGCGCCCTCGCTGCTGTCCACACTGCTGCCGGGCCTGCGGTGGGAGATGCTTCTCGTGTCAGGGTTTAGGGTTTAGGGTTTAGGGTTCAGGGTTTAGGGTTTGTTAGTTGTGTTTTCGTGTTCGGGTTTGGGGACAGAGTTGTCAGCCCAGGCTGGACGGACTGATCTGGAAGTCCGCCAAGGTGGCTGAGGTGGGACAAGGGAGCTGACCAGCTAGCAGTATATTATATAATATTTATATACTCAAATACATATATCTATGTATATATGATATGTATATATATATGTAAACATATATATATATATATATCTATAAACATACCATTTTCATTTTTGGGTAGTTCCCCCCCCCCCCCCCCCTCCCCCAATGAAAACCTTGGCAGGCGCGGTAGAAACAGGACTTCGATTGTCGATGCCCCATCCAAGGATGCTTTGAGTAGACAACCTCCCTCGAAGCCGCTTTAAAGCCAACAGTGTCTATAGGTGTGCCTTTAAGTGTAGGGTTTAGGGTTTTGGGTTTAGGGTTTTGATTTTGAACTGTATGTTAAAAATGACAGTTTTGCAAATGGTCGACCATTCTTGTTGTCTGGCCCAAGAAGAACTCTTTGATTAAGTTATCGTGAGGCAGATTGTTACATACCTATTACAACTAGAATCTCGCGCATGAATAATCTCGTTAAAGCCCTTTGTAATGGACAGAACCAACAAAATTACAATTACATACAAATATAGTTAGTTGAGTTATCAAGCAGAATATACCTATTATATGACCGCAGGAATAATGCAACTATTAGAATGTTAAACTTAGTATATTCAGTGCCACTGATACAACAAAAATGTAGTTCATACAACTACCATACGAACTACTGCAATTGTAACATGATTTTTAGCGATATAAAGATACAACTTTAGCTGATACAACTGATACAACTAATCTTCTAATGTATGCAACCATTGGAATTCACACAAGGCGATGGGCTCATTATTCCAGCTGTGCAACCCTACAGCCAGCCAGACAGAGATGATCAAGTTGCGTTCCTTTCCGTTCCGGCATTCCGTTCTGGCCCGTCCTCCGGGGTCCCTCGCCTCTAGAGACAGAAACCCAAACCCTTCGGCTGTTGGGAATGATAATGTGCATTATATATCGCCTAGGCACTACAATCAGTATTCATTTTATCCTTATGACCTAGTCGTATATTTATTAATGTTAACGTAGTTCATATAGCGAACATAGTCGTTAGCATGAATGTAAGAGAGAAATCTGATACAAATGATACTACTGATGCATTTAGAATGCCTATTTTTGAGATTTCATCGTTGAATCAATATGAGAACATACCCTTTCGAATTAAAACCAAGGCATTCAGCTCATCATATTATGTTCATCGTATTCAGTGTAGCCAGTATTTCTTTCTTTCTCTTGTGACCCTAGCATTCGTAATCTTCAGTTTATCCAGTATGTTGATTCGCTACATTCATTCTTGTGATGAGTGTACTCAACTTCTTCTTCATTGTCATTCTACCCAACTTATTCTTGATTTTCGTTATGCGTTTGATTCATTGTATTTGTTAGGTTCGATGGATTCATGGTACACATTGTGCCACTTGTATTGCCTATTCTAACTATTTAACTAGCGAGGGCAGTTGCACTTGTTATAGTCCGTTGAGTAAGTATGCTTCTTCTTCTTCTTCTTTACATTACCCGAGTTTCTTTGACAACATGTGAGGCCCTGCGCCGCTTTCTTCGGAGGGAGTCCCAGGACAATATATTGGATAAAGAGCACCTCGAAGAACTCTCATTTTTCAGGCTTGCTTATCAGGGGCATCAAGGCCACTTCATTATGCTAATTATGCTCACTACAGCATAACCACCATGATAATCAGTATTCAATGTTATTCTTGTCCAGTTCTGCGCTGCTTATTTGGGGTGTGGGGGGGTGGGGGTGAGGGGTACCGGATCCAAGATCATCTTCTTGAGAAAGCGTGACCGGAATAATTCATGTCTTAAGTTTTGCTTGTCGCGGCGGGGGGGGGGGGGGGGGGGGGGGGGGGGGGGGGGGGGGGGGGGATGAGTGTGATCGCTTGAGAGAAGATGTTTCGTACTAAGCACAACAGAAGCAGAACATATGATGCGCCATGTTTTGCTTGTCGGGAAGCCTAGCTTGAGATAAGATGTTGTGGATTCAGAATAGCAAACAACAAGCTTAAAAGCCCCGAAGTCCAAGAGTCCACGATTCTCAGGCCGAAAAGTCGTCCAGAAGTCCAGAAGTCCAAAAGTCCATGTCCAAAAGGCCAAAAGTCCATGTTGTTGGATTTTAGGACTTTTGGATATAGGCCTGACAAGTTGAAGGGATGGGGCCGCACCCGGATCATATATATATATATATATACATACATACATACATACATACATATGTATATGTGTATATATGTATATATGTATATATGTATATATGTATATATGTATATATGTATATATGTATATATGTATATATGTATATATGTATATATGTATATATGTATATATGTATATATGTATATATGTATATATGGATATATGTATACATGGTATATATATATATATATATATGTGGACCCCCCCCCCCCCCCCCAGTGACCTAACCTTTTTCGACTTGTCTCAAG